>CM070826.1:14770193-15460193 GCA_036326025.1 Chrosomus eos | reverse complement strand
TGATTGCTCTGGTCCGAATCAGTTGATGAGTTGATGAAACGGACCAAAATACAGTCACGTGACAACATCCACATCACTTATTGGCCAGATGTGTCTTGAACATGTTTCCACAACTGCATTTCGATTGGTCAGAATTCACGTGCGGGAAAATTCCAACAGAATTCCCGGAAGTAAACAAAGAGGATGAAAATCCGGCAGACATGCGGAGAATTCGCTCACAATGTATGTTCAGAATCAGCACGAGCTTTATCCTTTCGCAAATCCCCTCATAAACAACAAAGTCTAGACGCGATATAAATAAGAGATTCCCTGTGCAGTGCAGACAACTCCAGTGTTTATGATGAGAGTTTTATTGAGAGTGCAGAACGTGGTAAGTCTGTCATAGCTTAAAGGGAGCGATATTGACTATCTAAATAATAGTTTTGTTTGACTACGGCAGATGATTTAGTCCAAAAATGCGCAGTTATTTGGCAGTTGGGTCGGTTTAAGGTCGGATCACGTTCTCACCACAAACAAACCGCTCCAGAGTTCGTTTGAAACCGTACCGAGACCACCTCTTTGAGGAGGTCTCGGTACGCTTGTTTGGTCCGCTTTTGGTGCGCACCCGAGTGCGATTGCTGCTTTCTCACCTGCCCAAACGAACCGCACCAAAGGGGAAAACGAACTCTAGTGCGATTCAACCGAACTAAATGAGGCAGGTGTGAAAGCACCCTAAGACACTATCTTACCATATTGGCTATGCAACTGGCTCAGGATTTAAAAAACAAAAGAAGTTGTGGGGGAGAGGATCTAGTTCAACTATTGTCTAGTTACTGAACAACACATCAGTAACTATCCAGCTTATTTTGCAGTGTGGAAGCACGTAGTAGTTCATATTTCTGTTCTTTGTGCAATACTTTTCTTTTTATCTGCTAGCTAACTACCTAGGTCCTAGAAGAAGATAATTCTACAACTTAGCTCTTTGTGGTCACACAACAGGATATACGGCAACACAATTTATGTTATTTAGTACATAGCAGGGAAGTATAAATAGATCATTCACTTATTGCCATGTTACAGTTCTCTTTCTAACATTCGTTCGGTATCTCACTATGGGAACGCCTCTGGACGTGTCCGATCGCGGAAGCACCAATTACACCACGTCTGCCAACTATGGCAGACCAATCGCTGCAGCGATCAGGGAGTCCCGCCTCCCTGTATATAAACGCAGCTTACCTGCCGTTTCGTCATTCTCGCTCTCTTCCCCGTGGAAGATTTCGAAAGCTGTCCTCAGCAGACTTTGGGAACTATTGCTTAACAGTTTCAGACGGAGCCGAGAGGTAACGTCCCTAACGCAAGATTTTCCTTAGGTCGTTGAGTGACTTCGTCACTTAAGAGTACGATAACTAACGTGTCAAGACGAGTTTTCTTGCTCTTAAGTTCTCTAATCTTTTCCAAGTTTTTTCGGGGCGCTTACCACGCACCAAAAGGATAAGGAAAACGATAGCTCTCTAATCGCAGCACGGCTCCGTACCAGTTGTCACGTTGCGTGAGAACTCACCGTACGAAGAGAGTGCTAGCCCCATGGCCACCGCGATAGAACCGGAGAGCCCCGGGGGAAAAGGTCGCCCCCCACATCCGTGTGCTTGTGGAATGTGGATTTCTGCTAAGGATGCACACGGCCTCTGCATCTCCTGTCTGGGCGCTAAACACGCGCAGGCAGCGCTGTCCAACCCCGAGGGATGCCCGCACTGCGCTGCTTTCTCGACTAAGACCCGAGAAAGAAGGCTCCGCATGGCAGTCAGTGGAAAGTCGGACCCATGCCTCTCTGCTCAACCCAGAGAGGAACCCATGGATTGTCCCCGGACCACTACCTCATGGGCAGAGATGATGGAGAAGGTGTCACCCGTCCTTCCCCCGCTGTTCGATGATCCATTAGCGGGTGAGGAAGATGACGATGACGAGGTGTTGTCGAACATCCTCGAAGACGAGGACGACGACGATGAAGATGCCATTCTTCCCCCGAACCAGTCCAGGCCGCCGAGTGCACAGGATGAGAGTTCACCCTCCCCTGTACAGGTGGATTCGGATCTAATCGAGGTCTGTCGCAGGGCCGCGGCTAGATTATCGATCGACTGGCCATCCCAACAGGCAGGTCAAGGGGCTGAAAGAGACCTGTATGATGGAAAGAGACTTCCGTCACGTCTCCCGCCAGCCAGGCAGTTCATTCCGGCCGTCCCGGCCTGTGTGACGGAGATGAAGAAGTTTTGGGACAAGCCTTTTTCACATCGAGTGCCCGTCAAGGGTTTCTCGAGGCTTGATGTTCAGGGAATGGAGGATCTAGGGATGGCGGATCCTCCCCCGGTGGAAACTTCGGTTGCAAATCACTTGCACCCGGGCCGAAGGGCGGCGCTCTCTTCAACCGGAGCGTCGCTGCCAGGGAAAACAGAGCGCTTCGCCGACTCTGTTTTCCAAAAGATCTACAAATCCACTGCACTGTCCGTCCGTGCTTTAAACGCAACGTCCCTCCTTACAGCCTATCAAGCGGAGCTATTAGAGGAGATGGGTCGTCAACTGGACTCCGGATCTCCCAACCCAGTGCTCTGGGAGAAGATATGCGTCATCGCAGATTTGAACCTGCGCACGTCCCGCGGAGCAGTTCAAAGTTGCGGACGGAGTATGGGCTTAGCAGTTGTGGGGGAGAGATCGCTGTGGCTGGGTTTGTCAGGGCTCTCTGAAAAGGAGAAAGCAGAGTTTCTGGATGCCCCTATAGATCCTAAAGCCATGTTCGGCGCGACGGTAACGGCGATGCGGCAACAGTGTGACATGCGGAAGAAGGAGGGAGAAGCTTTCCAGGTCTGTCTCCCTAGAAAGCCGGTGGCTCGGCCCTATCACCCGAACCGGCCGAATTTCAGACCGCCAGGCAGAGGAGGGCATTCAGATTACCAGCCTTCCCGCTCTGCTCCACCACAACAGCCGGGCAACGCGGCCCCACAGCCAAAACCCGGTTTCGTGAGACCTAAACAGTCTTTCGCGGCCGCAGCAGCGAAACACCGATCGCCAGCCCCCCAGGGGAACAGAAAGAGGCGGTCGACCTGATACATCAGTTCAGCATCAGGAAGGGTTGGGAGACAGCACCCAGGGTTTCTCTGTCCCATCCCTTCAGAACGATTCCTCTCTTCCTCCCGCGGGGAAAAGGAGAAGGAATTCAGAGGTGAAATATGTTTGTGTTGTGGACAGTTCAGAGTCCAATGTTTGCGGGAATGTGGCCACCGTTCTGCGAGTCCCCCCCAAGAGATCGCCTCCCCCTCCACCTTCGAGGTCGGTTACGAGGGAAGAAGGTCTAACGTGCACAAGCAGTTTTGCAAAAATAAATTTTCCTCTGACGCATCCAGGTCAAGGACCGAGGGCGCAGAATGTGAAAAAAAGAGAAAAAGATCACAAAAGAATAAAACAATCACAAATAAAGACCAATATAACTCCATCACTGGAGCGGTCTTCCCCTCCTTTACCGCTAGAGTGTGCTACGGCACCTCTAGTGAGCGAAGACAGGAAGGGCCCACTCGCTGCTCAGACAGTGAACTGGCGCGCATGCGCAGTTCATCCCTGGGTTTTAACCACCGTAGAGAGGGGATACAGGCTTCAATTCGCTGTAAAACCTCCTCTGTTCAACGGAGTGTTAATTTCAGTGGCCAAAGGGGAAGCAGCTCTGGTTTTAGAGGAAGAAATAGCCTCTTTAATGAAAAAGGGAGTGATAAGAGTGATTCCAACGGAAGAGAGCCACAAGGGTTTCTACTCCCGTTATTTTGTGATTCCCAAGAGAGGGGGAGGTCTCCGTCCCATTCTGGATTTACGGGTCCTCAACAGACACCTCAGAAAATACAAATTCAAAATGCTGTCTATCAGAACGTTGTGTCAAAATATTCGGCAAGGAGACTGGTTCACCTCGGTAGATCTCCAGGACGCATATTTTCACATAGATATTTTTCCTGCACACAGGAAATATCTGAGGTTCGCCTATCAGGGCACAGCATACGAGTATACGAGAATACCATTTGGCCTAGCTTTGGCTCCTCGAGTATTCAGCAAGTGTGTAGAAGGAGCCCTGACTCCGTTGAGGAGAGCAGGGATCAGAATTTCATCATATCTGGACGATATGCTTATCTGCGCGCCGGGCCGACGGCAGGCAGAGAGCGATACACACACACTAGTGACACATCTGGAGAGATTAGGTTTCAAGATAAACCAAGCGAAGAGTTGTCTATCTCCGTCTCGGGAAATAGTCTACCTGGGTCTCAGGTTGAATTCTGTGACGTTTCGAGCGTTCCTATCAGAGGACCGCATCAAGACTTTTCACAGCTGCCTCTCTCTTTTCCAACGAGGGAGATCAGTCTCTTTCAGGATATGTCTTCGGCTACTAGGACTGATGGCCTCAACTGTGTCTGTGGTTCCCCTGGGACTGTTACGAATGAGAGAATTTCAGAACTGGACAGCGTCACAGGGCATTCGCCCCGAGAGCCGCCTCAGCCGCAGAGTGCGCGTCTCGCCAGAATGCATGAGCGCTCTCTGTCATTGGAGAGTCCCGTCTTTTCTCAGGACAGGATGCCCTCTGGGTCCGATCGTACTGAGAAAAGTGGTGACGACAGATGCATCTCTCACAGGCTGGGGCGCAGTGCTCGAGGGCAGGACAGTGAGAGGAGTTTGGTCTCCCGCACTGAGAGAGAAGCACATAAATTTTCTAGAGCTACTGACAGTGTTTCTAGCTCTGAGGCATTTCGTGCATTTTCTAAAGAATCATCACGTATTGGTCAGGACAGACAATACAACGGTGATTGCCTACATAAATTGGCAGGGAGGAGTGCGTTCTCAGACGCTTCACTTGGTAGCGAAGAAACTGCTTATGTGGAGCAACAGGACCTTCCTGTCATTACGCGCAACACATGTCCCGGGGATAATGAACAGGGGAGCGGATCTATTGTCCAGAGGGAATCCCCTGTACGGAGAGTGGAGACTCCACCCCAGGTGATCCTCATGTTGTGGCAGAGATTCGGCCAGGCTGCCGTAGATCTCTACGCATCGCGCGAAGACGCACAATGTCCCCTGTTCTTCTCTCTGGTCGGCGACGATGCACCATTGGGTGTGGATGCTCTAGCCCACGAGTGGCCAGACGTGTTACTGTACGCGTTCCCTCCGTTGAGCTTGATCGAGCCGACACTACGGAGGGTTCGGGAGCGCAGACATGTAATGATTCTGATCGCACCGTACTGGCCGGGGAGACTGTGGGTTGCGGAGATTGCGCAACTGCTCTACGACCAGCCCTGGCAGTTACCAGCGCGCAGGGATCTCCTCTCACAGGCACGGGGAGAAATATTCCACCCCTCCCCTCAGAGGTTAGCTCTCTGGGCCTGGCCCGTGAGAGGTTGAATCTGAGTGCAGCCGGACTACCTCCAAAAGTTATTGAGACGATTCAGAACGCGAGGGCGGCCTCGACTCGTTCTTTATATAACCTAAAGTGGAGAGTTTTTGAGGAATGGTGCGCAGATAAGAACATTGTTCCGTTCTTGTGCTCTGTTTCGGATGTGCTGTGTTTTCTCCAAGACCTCCTGGTTAAAGGCAGAGCTTTTTCCACGGTGAAGGTTTATCTGTCCGCTATATCGGCATGTCATGTGGGTATTGACTCGGGTACCATTGGCCAACACCCTCTAGTCTGTCGTTTTATGAGAGGCGCACGTAGGCTGCACCCAGTATCAAAAACGCTGGTCCCACCATGGGATTTGTCTGTGGTCTTGAGCGCGCTCTCAAAAGCCCCGTTCGAGCCCATTGATAGCATTGCCTTAAAGCTGCTCTCTTTAAAGACGGCTCTGTTACTTGCTCTTACAACAGCAAAGAGGGTGAGTGAACTACAGGCGTTATCAGTTCACCCCTTCATGTATGAAGTTCGCTCCGGGTGGTCAAAGAGCTAATTTTAGAACTAACCCGGCGTTCGTGCCCAAAGTATATGAGCACGCGGATACCGTAAGAGCAGTAGACTTGCCAGCTTTTCATCCCCCTCCTTTTTCTTCTCCAGAAGAGGAGAGGTTACACTGTTTATGTCCGGTTCGCACGCTGTACAGTTATGTACAGAGAACCCACATATTGCGTAAGAGCAACCAGCTATTTGTCTCATGGGCTGACTCTTACAAGGGAAAACCTATCTCCCGGCAACGCCTTTCCCACTGGGTAGTGGAGGCGATCGTGTTATGTTACAAAAGCATGAATATAGAGCCCCCAGTAGGACTAAGAGCGCATTCTACTAGGGGGATGTCTACATCCTGGGCTCTATTTAAGGGGATTTCTATTCAGGAAATCTGCGCGGCGGCCAGCTGGTCCTCTCCGCACACATTTATTCGTTTTTATAGACTGGATGTTACAGAACCCTCTCTGGCACACTCAGTTCTGGGAGTAAGTAGTCAAGGGGTATGAGATGATTTTTAATAAAGGGGGCACCTGTCCCCATTTTATCCTGTGTCTCTCCGACTGGGTCTATGATTCAGTATATTTACATCCCCTCTTCTTCAGTCTGCTTCGTCAGCATATCGGCAAGACGGGAGTTGTCTATATCCCATAGTGAGATACCGAACGAATGTTAGAAAGAGAACGTTAGGTTACTGACGTAACCCCGGTTCTCTGATAACATGAAGTGAGGTATCTCACAACATTGCCCTCCTTGCCTTTTCGCACGGAGAAGAGATATGCGGAGAATGACGAAACGGCAGGTAAGCTGCGTTTATATACAGGGAGGCGGGACTCCCTGATCGCTGCAGCGATTGGTCTGCCATAGTTGGCAGACGTGGTGTAATTGGTGCTTCCGCGATCGGACACGCCCAGAGGCGTTCCCATAGTGAGATACCTCACTTCATGTTATCAGAGAACCGGGGTTACGTCAGTAACCTAACGTTTTGTTTGTGCAGAAACATTACTGTTAAAATAAGGTCTCCATTACTTTTAAAGGCAGGGTAAAAAGCAGGTTTTATCGAATACATTCCCATGATGATGCACTTATTTTTGAAGGAAAACAATAAGCCAAAACAATTTAATTTTGTCTTTAAACTCTCAAAGACTTTCCCATGCTTCTCTGTATTAAAATATCACATTGAAGCTTCTGTGATTTTGTCTCCTGCAGAGCTGGAACTGTCAGACAGCATCTACCTTCTATCAGCTTCAAAACAGTATCCAGTCAGTCTTGAAGACCTCTGAATATCTTCTACCTGTGGAGTTCAACTACTCATTCTGTGCCCACCTCGGCCAGGAGCCCTCCACAGTGGAAGCCAGGGAGGAGAGCTATCTTCTCAAATCCATTGCCTGGCCAGAGCCATCAATACTAGGACTGCCGTTGCGTCAAAGTAGCGATCCTGCACAGAGCTATTATATTATTCAAGACCCTGGAGAGCTGCAGGTTGGTGGGCAGTTTGTAGTGAAGGTACAGATGCAAAACTTTTTAGGCCAGCCCAAAAAACACGGAGGAGACTTCCTAGTGGCACGACTTCATACACCAGAGCTGGCGGCAGGTGTGGTGGGGCAGGTACACGACCACAACAATGGAAACTACACTGTATTTTTCCCACTGCTTTGGGCAGGCGTTGTGCAGGTGGAACTGACCATGATTCACTCCAGCGAGGCCGTGATGGTCCTCAGGCGACTGAGAGAGGAGCAATCCGACCGAGTGTTCTTCAAGAGCCTCTTCCGCTCAGGTTACCTCTCTGAGACCACTTTGTGTAATTTGTGTCTGCCACTCAAACAGCAGCCGCTTTGCAACTACACAGACCCACAGACCGGAGAACCCTGGTTCTGTTATAAGCCCAAGATGTTGGACTGTGATACACGGATCAACCACTCAAAAGGGGGGTATAAGAAACACCTTCTCACTGTTTATGAGTCACAGTTCTTCCACAGGTGAGTGAGAAGTTAACTACAGCAATACTGTTTTTGTTTTTTGTTGGCCTATTCCAATATTTACTGTGCTGAGAATGCTGATATATAAATACTTAAATTTAATGATAAAAGAGCACCTTTTTCCTGCATTCTTCAGGAATGACACTTTTGTTAATGACCATTTTGTTTTGATCTAGTGGAGTAAATATCAAAATCCCAATACATTCGGCAGGGGTGGACAATGTGACTGTTCTACCTGCTTCTAAAGGTAATATTTCACATGAAATATATACACTACCGTTCAAAAGTTCTGTCGGTCAGATTTTTCAAACATATTTTGAAATAAGTCTTTTTTTTGTACTCAGCAAGTCTGCATTTATTTGAATCAAAACTGCTTAGTCAGGACCACTCTGGCAATAATTTTTTTGTTGTGGATTCAGTATTGTCTTTGGCAGTATGGTTCCTTATTAGGGTTCCGCATAGCAGTGAATTAAATATAGCTTAACCTGTGATAGTGTTGTCACGGTACCAAAATTTCAGTATTCGGTACCAATACCAGTAAAAATCCACGGTTCTCGGTACCAATAGACCTCTAACTGTGCGGAAAGCTTGGCCATTCGGACTTTCATAAAATATTTACTTCAGGAATAATAGTAATGGTCAGCTGAACAAAAGTCATTGTGCAAATTCAATTGTTAACATGAATAAGGGTTGAATACTTATCGTGCTGCAATCCTTTTCACAAATTTAGGTCAGCATGTCAAACATCAGGTTGGGTCTCTGAAATAATTTTCCTCTTCACGTAGTCCATTGCTTCAGACGCATTCCGGAACTCTTTTTCTTCTCAATCATGTGAAATTCAAAGTCTGGCCGGGAAAAGCAGTCCATAGCGCACGCCTTGTCGTCCCCAGAGAGCTCTCCTGACGTCACCGAAGGCCGCTCTTGCCTTAGCAACGCTGGCTGTGTAGTCAGGAAAGATTCCCGTTGTGGTTGAACGGTTCTCTGGCTTTTCGTAAGATCTCCATCATAATGTAACTTTGCAATGATGGTGGAAGGTTTGTCTCCTGGTTTCCTTGAGACAAGACTGCGATGCGAATGGTCGATCTTCACATCTCTGTCCATTTCCAGCATCTCTCTCAGAAGTTTGGAGACCGCTGCGGGTGCACTCGAACCAGGTTGCTCGGGAACTCCTATGACGCGAATATTCCCTTTCAGCATCCGCCCTTCCATATCTTCACACTTACCAGCCAAGTCGGCAACTTGAAAGAAAAGTTTGGTTACTGTGGCCTGAAGAGTAACCATCTCATCTGACCAAGTGGAGACGTCTTTAATGTTCTCTTTCATTTGATCAGCTTCAGAACGTGTGGCGGCAGCACTGCTCGCGATTTCGGACCTCATCGCCTGTAGTTCACTTTTTATTGTGTCGAAATCTTCAGCCAGTGCGTTCTTCAATCCTTGCTTTATAACAGATGATATATCTGATCTCAGAGAGGAGAGAATGTCCACTTTTATTACCTCAAAGTCCATATTCACGTCTATAGCAGATCGACTGGAGGCGCTTTCTCCCGAGGCTTCAGGCCTTGTGATAGTAGAGCCAGAATACTTATATTTATGGCGATTCGCTGCCACCCGCAACTATAATATCAGACTGGTGTTGTTTAATATTTTTGCAGCGACTTTCGGCCTTAAAATGCTGTTGTAAGATTAAATCTTTACGGATTCTGCAGGAGCTCTGAAAAACACGTCTTACTCCATGATGCGCTCAACAGCGCCCCGATATATGTAATTTTAACAACATCTTTTCTTGTAATGAGATGTTATGTTGTTAAAACTACATATTTTCTTTTAATAAGGACATATGTTATATAGTGATGTGTAATATGACTTTATTCACATTAGAGGATTTATATCTGTCACGTTTTATTACATTAAACTGTAAAATACTAGGAAAAAGTAAATGTTTACAAACAATATCAACATGTATTTTATATATCCACAACAAATCCTTTAAATTTAACAATATTCAATGCAAAACAAGAATGAGAAGTGTAAAATATTCATAAATTATAGTGCCATTCATTAGCCTACAAACTATTTATTTTAAAGGCTAAACGAATTTAGACTAGCCTTTTTAAACTGAAACTGGTGCTGAGCTCCTCTCTCATTCGGCATAAAGCCAAATATTTCTATATTCCCAGATAAGTGAATTTGTTTTCCTCCGACCTCTTACCAGTTAACATTTAATCTGTACTTATGTTTTTATTTAGGTTATTTTTTTAATTTAGTGATTTTAACTAAAAAGCATGATTTTTTTAAATTATAATGTGATTGTAGCCTTTTTTGCACATAATATATAGCATAGTCTACATGGTTGCCTTCACTATAGTGCCTTCCTGAACTAAAACTTGCGCTTGATTAATATCAGTAATATTGTGAAATACTAGTACAATTTAAAATATGCTCTTTAAAATATATCATTGTAATATGCTGTTTTGTTAATCAATAAACTCACAAGAAGCAATTGAATGCAGCAAAAATAGGGGTTTATTTTTGTTTATTAGTTCATTGAGGGAAACAAACTAAAAACTTTCGGGAGGGAGACAGGCCAAAATAACAAAAAGAAAACCTCTAGCTCCGGTTTCCTAGCTTAGCTTTCCTTAGCTTTCCTAAATCAAAACTAAAAGCAAAATAAAGACATGTTCGTACCTCCCTGCTATTCCGTAAACCGTAAAATAAATTGGCACACGACTCCACACGAAGTTAACCCTTTAAGGCCTGGTTTCACTGACCAGATTAAGCCAGGATTAGGCCTTATTTCAATTTGGACATTTAAGTAGCTGGTATAAACATGGCTTAGAAAAAAACATTACTGGTGTACATTTTGAGACAAATCAATGGCACTAAAATATTTTAAGATATGTCAGTGCAAGTTGCTTTTAGTTAAAACAGCTCAAACTTGCGTTTTAGTCAGGGACTAGGCTTAAGCATTGTCTGTGAAACCCGGGGAACAAGTAGTAATACAATTGCCAGTTTACACCGTTTAACAATTCAATAGAGTGAGGTTAAGTGAGTGTAGTGCATTGCACAAAGGCTAAAAGAAAACATACACGTACAGTACCCTCACACACAACAGGGAGTAAAAACACAGTTGCATCCAAAGACTTGACAACAGAATTAACCAGTTTAAGTTCTCATCTTCATTTTTTTTATTCCAAAATGTCTTCTACTCAGTTTAGAATAAATCAACATTAATTTACTCAGTCACTTCTTTCTTTCCTTTATTAAACCTTAATATTTCTGTTTCCTTCCAGTACGAACCAAAGGGAAGCACCTTAAATTCACTCCTTCCGGTTACTACTACCATGGATCATGGAAGCCGCTGAGTGGTGTCGTCATGCGTCAGTTTAATGGCTCTTCAGTCATAACCCAGTGTCTTAGAGGGAAAATGGTGTACATGTATGGAGACTCCACTGTGCGACAGTGGTACGAGTATCTCATTGCCCATGTTCCAGGTCTGTAATATTTTTGGATTTGGGTTTTTGTGGTTTTGATCACATCTGCAAATTTTCTTCAGCTAACCCAATGTCAACAAACCAGAGCACACAAATTATTGGCTGTCAGTGATGCACATTTTTCACACCTTTTGGCAGAAAATTTATGTTTTGGATACAAAATAGGTCATTTGTGTAGATCTGAGACATTTTTCAAGTTGAGCTCATAGATTCAGGGCTTAAAATAATGTGGATCATGAGCCGCTCGCACGTAAAGGCACAGTGTTTTAAATGTCTCAGAGCTGTACATGCCACTCCACACAAACGTCATCTTTGCAAGCGCTGTGAGTTTGGGTTGCCTATAATGTGCATTTAAAAAACACAATATACAACAGTCTTTTCAAATTTGTTAGGAGAATCATTTATAAATCCATTTTCTATAATAGAGAAGCTTTTCTCGGGTTTTATGCTGAAATAAAAGCTCTGTTTGAGTTTCTGTTAGGATTCTGCAAGATATAGGACCCAGACGCAAATGAGCTGACAAGGTTTTTATTAACAAGACTGCAGACTTGAGACAGCAGGGAGTGACATGTGAATCACAGTAAAAACAGTAGGGCAAGGCAGACGACAACGACAGGCAGGATGGATGACCACTGAGACCGTCAGCAAGACGGCGATGACCTGAGTGCAATAGAGGCAGCTCTGAAGGAAAGGCCAGGCAGGAACATGCAGCTTGATGTAGATCTCAGATGTAGCTCCAGTCTTGCCACCAGGTAGAGGCTCACAGAACCAGAGGCTCGACACAGGGGATAGCTGCACCAGTCAGGCAGTTGAGAGTCAGTGGCCAGGGAACTCAGGATACAGGACAGAAACGCATACAAGACAACAATTAAGATAAGCAAAACTAACCTGATAAGATCAATGACAAGAGAAACAAAAAGTAGAAAAATGCATATATAAAAGGCAAACTAATGAAAACTAAGACAAAAAACTGGAGTAGCTAAAGAGAAGCAAGACTTCCACTTGACAGGGAAAAGAATAACTAAAGAAAAAAACTTTTATAAGAGGATAAGAATAAGAGAACTCTAACTAGATTACCAACCACAAGTGCTTAAGCAAAACAAAATAGTAACAATGATAACAAACCAGCGCAAGCACTAGGATAATTTCAAGATTACAAACCAGAAAACACTGCAATGTACATACTCACACTACGAACCAGCAAAGACATGAGGGAAAGGGGTACATTATGAAGGGACCAGAGCACATGAGGATCAGGTGAGCACAATTAATGAAAGGAGGACAAGACATGTGCTGCGTCCCAATTCGCATACTATCCATCCTAAATAGTATTCGAAAATAGAATTAGTACGTCCCAAATCGTAGTATGTTGAAATGAGTGTTCCAAAGATACCCGGATGGTCTACTTTTTCCGGTCAGAATCCGAAGTGTAGATCGATGCGCACTCTAACGGCTAAAATTGCCCACAACCCATCGCGCGCTGGACGAGGATTCAGTTAGAACTATTAACACGAGTGAAAAGTGTTTAAAAACTACAGACATGGAGGACGCGCGAGTCCGGCGGTTGTGTAGAGAGGTTCAGATAAAGTGGTTTGAGTGATTAATTATCAGTATCTAACCTGACGAAAATGTATTTATTCAATGTTGTCGACATTATATTGCATCTGCAGCAGCATTGTGAACTTTTGTAAAGATACGTTTAGCCATTAACTTTTAAATGCATCATTATATTCAAATTGCAAACACATGAGGAGAGTCTCCGCATGATAGACCCACGACTGGCAGGTGAACGTTACGTGCTAAAACATTTCTCTCCGAAATGGTAAGAAATTATAATAGATTGAATTTAGGATTTTAACTGTGACGAGATGATTGACAGGGCATTTTACGGTGATAAGATGCACGCGACAGGTCCGTTAAAGACAGGAAGTAGTATGTCCCAAAGCTTGCTTACTCTTTTGCTACACACTCAAAAGTATGTACTTTTTCTTCACAAAAAGAGTACATACTTTTAGGTCGTAGTATAAGTAGGCGAATTGGGACGCAGCTATGGACTAAACAAGGGGGCGTGGTAACAGGAAACAAGGAGGTGGGACATGAGGAGCACATGGCAAACACAGACCAAGACAGAGCCATGTGCTCAAACACAAGACAAACAGAAACATGAAACCACAACAAAACAGACAAGGCTGCCAGGGCAGAACCCTGACAGTTTCAAAGCAAAGATATTAAGACAGCCATGAATATTAGTATTAGCACTTTACTGTTATTGTGTAAAATAATATTATTATTAAATATACTTTATTTATTTACAATAGAATTATTACTATATTAATACATTTCTTAATGGTTTGTTACATTTTTCTATTGAATAAAATATATTTTAATAATATTACCATTTTCATTATATTTTTATTTTAATTTATTTTATTTGTTATTATAATTATAGTATAGACATATTGAGTAGGTTACATTAAAAACAACAGTGTAAATATTTCCTGAGACAACTGAACTAGAGAGATTTGTTTTTGACTGTGGTAAGTTTTTCCATATATCCTCATCCTAAAGAAGTATTTTAAACATTTTCTTTTTGGGTGGGCATCAATCTTTTTTATTTTCCTGATTCTTATCTATATCTCACTTCCCTTTTTTCCCTTAACTTTATAGAGCTTAAAGAATTCAACTTTCATAGTCCGAAGAATGTTGGCCCGTACATGGCAATCGACAGCAACCACAACATAATGTTGAGATACCGCTGCCACGGGCCGCCGATCCGCTTCACGTCCGTGTTCTCGGCTGAGATGCACTATATCTCAAATGAGCTGGACGGCTTACGAGGGGGCTCGGACACGGTGGTCGTGATTAGCATCTGGTCACATTTCAGCACTTTCCCAGTGCAGGTTTACATACGGCGCCTGCGCCACATCCGCAGGGCGGTGATCCGACTGCTGAACCGAGAACCAGCGACTAAGGTCCTGATCCGCACAGCCAATCTCCAGAAACTGGACCCTGAGTCCAGCATGTTCAACAGCGACTGGTACTCTCAACAGCTTGACGCAGTGCTCCGAGCCATGTTTAAAGGTCTGAACGTCCAGCTGGTGGACGCCTGGGAGATGACACTGGCCCACCACCACCCTCATCAGCTACACCCTGCACCTGACATTATATCAAACATGATTAACTTTGTCCTTTCCCACATCTGCCCAGTAAGGAGAAAGAGAAGGCAGGGCTAATGCAAGGCTACACTTCTCTAGCAGTATTTGAGGAATATTTATTTTAAGTTTACAGAGGGGATCTGCACTAGGAATTGAACGCGGGTCACCAGAGGTGCAATTGCACTCATGTCGGAGCGTTGCCCGTGAAGATAATGGTTCTGACATTTGTGGGCAATCTTGAGGAACTGGTGAGAGCACTACTCTTCCAATCCTCTGCCTTTGGGGTCAGCCTTTTTGCTATCTATTCAGCTATTATTTGCTAACCGTTTGGGCTTGCAAATGTTCATAATGAATTTGTTGATTAGAAATACAAAAGCAAACAGTTAATTTAGCCCTATACTTTAATGGCAATATTCGGAGGTATGCAGAATCCGTTTGATAAAAGTTAAGAATTCAAATATTTATTTATATATCAGTTTGTAAATAACATTTAGGGAAATAAGTTGACATAATTACAGAAGGTACATACTTTGAATATGCATTCAAAACATAATAGTATTATTATACTATTTTAAATAAACACTTAAAATTATACTATTATTACATACGTAGTATTATAAACTATGAGTGCAAGAACATCTGTTTTTGTGCCTTGGTAAACTGTGATTGTCATAATCTGTCCAGCTGACGTAAATGCCATACGTCACGTGATGTTTGGAATTTGACACAAAGTATGAAGAGCATGCAAGAATGGCAATGGGTTTCCAATGTCATCCAGAGATACAGTAGTCAACCTTTGAAGTGGATCAAAACCTTTCATCAAAATTGTACATTCATTTTGAACAATACCCGTTCTTGTCAACTTTGATGAACTTTTAGATCCACTTCAAATGTTGACTACTGTATAAATAAAAAAACTTTTGTCTAAGTGTACATTTAACCATTTTGTTCAGTTTAATTATTCGCTTTATATTTATTTTACCCGTCATGCCTTTAAAAAACATTGATATATATCTCCCAATCTGCATTTACCTCTGAATGATCCAAAAATGTATAGTTATGTTGTACGGCTCTTTTGTTGTATTCAGATTGGAAGAGTTGTTACAGTCAGTTAATGTGCCTTATTTAACACTTCCCTTTTTTGTGTTCATTTGTCCCATTCCATTTTTGTTTTTTACAGCTGAAAACATTTTCATGTCTGAGCCTACTACTAAAGGGTGACATAACATGACAAGTCGACATGAAAAAGTAGTTCTTATAATCTTTTTTCTTGCCTGTTGTGATGTATAAGTGAAATAGCATCACTATTGAGAACACAATAGAAATAGAAAACAAAATTAGGGCAGGTTATTTTCCCATCCTCTCTCTGGTGAACACCTCATCAGAGCAGAGATGCCGTTGCAAGTGAGAGAGAAAATATTTTTTATTAAAGGATTGAAGTTCTTAACATTCCTTATCCATCACCCAGTGTTGCTCATGACTGAACAAAATAAATTCTTGAAGCATCCATTGTGTTTTTGTCTAAACATCTGTTGAATAATCTTTGACACTGCAGATTAGTGATTATTTTACTAGTAAAAAATGATACGTTTATGTTTGAGTAAAAAATATATACTCATGTAGAGGCTTATCTCCCATCGGGGACTGTTCTTTATAAAAATTGTTTTAATGGATGCCAATCCATCAAGGAAACATAAGGGTTTAACCCTACCCGAAACTGAGCATAGAGGAAGTTTGAGAATAGCTATTTGAGAAGTGAAAGTTGTACATGTGGACAAGTCTAAATTATTGAGAGGCTGCTCACTGCAGAGTCATGGGTGGAGTGTGAAGTGCAGCTCCCCCTCTCTGAATGTAATTTGGGCCTAATGGGTGGAGCTAGAATATCAATCCACCAAGTGGTGCTCACTGCAGTCAATTTGGGTGCTTCTCATTTCTTATTTTTGCATCCTCGTTTCCTTTCCTCGCGTCTCAGCTCCACCCCCTCTAGGACGCGAGAGAAGGCTGCAAGGAAATAAAACAGTAGCACCTCATTGCAGTACACGAGATCCGGGGGGCGGAGTCGGATCCAGATTAAGGGGTGGGGTTTGGTAGGTTTAGGGGTGGGTTTAGGGATAAGGGGTGGAGCTGGGTAGGTTTAGGGGTGGAGCTGGGTAGGTTTAGGGATAAGGGGTGGAGCTGGGTAGGTTTAGGTATGTAAGGTGGGAGGAGTCGGATCTAGATCCGACTCCTCCCCGTGGATTTCATGTTCTGCAGTGAGGACCATCTCAAATAAAAGGAGGACGGAGGAATCGAATGAAAGTTTTTTTATACATTGGAATACTTGATCACTCGAGCGTCACTTCACAGCGTCATCAGCAGCGCTCAAAGGATCTGCCCTTATGTTGTTGAAGTTTGTTTATTTAAGAAATTCATAATAAATAATAAAGCAAGCTACCCTATTGAAATATGTGAGATGTGTGGTTTATATAAACTGCAAGGGTAAAGTATAAATTCAAATGATTGTGACAGATGTGAAGGGGGAGGAGAATTGATGTGTGCGTCACGTTTAGTCGATAAAAGACTTCCGCATAGAATACACCTGTGTATCCTCGCTCATGACTCCTCTGGAAGCCTCCTCACTCCTCGACTCCTCGCGGTGCAATTAGAGAATTGAGATGTCCTTCAAGATGGCTGAGCTCGATCAGTTTCCGGGTTATAGGATGGAGGACAGAGGAGCGAGGAGAAGAGGAGGGATATTGAGAAGCACCCTTGATGTCCAGCTTCTCCTCCCTAGACATCTAGCAAGGAGGAGCTAGATGTAAGCTCCGCCCCTTTGCTCTGAAGCAAGCAGCCACACCCTAACCCTACCCATAACTCTATCCCTCAACCCATTAGACGTCCAGAGAGGTGGAGCTGGACATCAGTCCAAAGCCTAGGACCAAGACGCCAGCTCAATCTCATTAACTAAACCATTTAGTTTAAGTGTTTATTCAAAAGTCACTGTTCTTTTAAAATCTGGAATTTCTGAAAATATAATTCCATAGTTGAGCATTACTAATAATAAGCAGAGCATATTCCAAAAAAAAGGAGAAACGTTAAAAACAATTCAACATGCAATGAACAGAGACAAATAGCTCGCTTCTCAGGTGGACACTTAAATAAACAGATATGCTCAATCTAACAATTTCCAATATTCATTGCATGACAAGTATATGTTACATGACAATTATGTTTAAAATGAGACAAACTTTGGTGTAGACAAACATGAGAAACTTGTAATAAAAAAAAAATCAAATAAAAAAAAAATCCAAAAGAAGTCAATTCACACAGCAGCTCATTAGATACCTACCTGATAAAAATCCCTTCACATACAAACATTCAACCCAGTCAGCCTGTCATTTCCCAGAGTCTGAAAAAAAAGTCTCTCCCTTCACTGACATTTGCATTTGCAGGAGTACTAAATAGTTGGAGCGGATAACTTTAGAAATAAATGAAAGAGCTGACAGAACAATAATAAAGAACCAATTTACTGGAGAGGAGGACCACTGAGAAACAGGCCTGATAAAGTGGGAAAAAGCTTGCAACTTCTCTAAACAGAGCTGCATTTTTTCCTTTTGAACAGCCACTGATCTAAAGACATTTTGAGCTTGAATGAACGCTGCATTCTTTTATCGCTTTTAGCCCACAGCGGATACAGCTCATCTCGTGCCAAATCAGTGGAAACAGGCAGTGTTTTAGGATTGGGTGGCCTGGAGCTGGAGTGTATATCGTCATGATTATGAACTGAGAAATAAGGCATGCGACTGATACAGGTATATCCCTTTAGAGAGGTTGATGGTCAAATAATCTACACGTTCTGAACCTTCATGGCATCCTTGGGCCAGCTGTATGCATCCAGAGTGAAGGAGTCATAGTCAGCGTTATAGACATGGGATAAAACAAAGGCCTCTTTATCTTTGGGTTCAGGGTACGAAGAGGCAATGCCCTGCTTGTAGGCATAGTCCACAATCTAAAGGGGAAAAAAACAATATTATTGCTTTACTGCAGAGTACAGTGACAGATTTGCGATTAAAACTTATGCAAAGACAAAATTCATCCATTTGTGCTAAATTTAACAAATGTTTGCAAACTTCATGCCATCAAATCTTTGGTAAACATTCAGCAGTTTAGCTTGAAGCTGATTTTTGTTGAGGGGATGTTTACTTTGTTGCATGCTAGTGTATTATTGTGGTTACTTCAATATATATTAGTGTGTGTGTGTGTGTGTGTGTGTGTGTGTGTGTGTGTGTGTGTGTTGGTTTATGTGATTTATGAGGACACAAATTTGTATAATGACATGTGTATTACACTTACAACTTATGGGTGGTTTATGAGGACATTTCAAAAGTCCTCAAATCAAATGGCTTAAACATAAAAAACAATGTTTTATTAAAAAATTAAAAATGCAGCATGTCTCCTGTGATGGGTAGGTTTAGGGATGGGGCAGTGTAGGGGGATAGAATATACAGTATAAAAACCATTACGCCTATGGAGAGTCCTCATAATGCTGTTGCACCAACGTGTGTGTGTGTGTGTGTGTGTGTGTGTGTGTGTGTGTGTGTGTGTGTGTGTGTGTGTGTGTGTGTGTGTGTGTGTGTGTGTGTGTGTGTGTGTGTGTGTGTGTGTGTGTGTGTGTGTGTGTGTTCATACATTTTGATTTTGCACCGATTTCAGCTCACTGGCATTAGTGCTAACATCTGAAAAAGCTTACCATGGCTGCATTTGGATTAAAATTATTTAATCCAATTTAATTCATTATTTGGTTAAAAATACAGTAATTGTAAAATATACAACTTAAAACAACTAGTTTAATATATAATTTATTCCTGTGATGGTAAAGCTGAATTTTCAGCAGCCATCACTCCGGTCTTCATTGTCGCATGATCCCTCAGAAATCATTCTGCTGATTTTATTAATGTTTAAAATAGTTGGGCTGCTTAATATTTTGTGGATAATTTTTTTTTCAGGATTCTCTGGTGAACACAAAATTCAAGTATTTTTTTTTTTTTTTTTTTTTTTAAATATTTCACTGAAATCTTTTGTAACAGTTAATACCACTTTTGAATCTTGCAGAGTAAAAGTTTTTTTTTTACCAAAACTTACTGACATTACACTTTTAAACAGTAGTGTACTCAGCAGCTATATTAATAAATCTATTAAATTTAGCAAGATCTCATTCCATATTTGTTATGGGTGCCAAAATGAATCTCTGAATTTAACACAACAACCACATTGTTCTGTGTGCTAATACATTTTCATTTGATTTACTAGCACTAGTGCTAACATCTGAAAAAGTAACTGTACAGCACAGATTTACTGTGAAATCTGTCCTGGCTATTCTTACTACCCACCTTGCTATATTAATAAATCTCTTAATTTAGCATGGTCTCATTCCATATTTGTTATGGGTGCCAAAAATATAGAGTTGGCTAATGAGACCTGTTCTTGAAGTAATCCTCATCATCATCATTAACTGCAAATGGGAACACTTACTGACCTTAACAGCAATTTTGAATGACACTTCTCTGATGGTATTCAGAGGAGGGTACAGTCTACCCTCAGCCAGATGCTCCTCAGTAACCATGTTAGATATCGCCTAAAAGAGAAATCAAATCCTTCATTTAAGCTTTCACATTAGATATATTTGAAATCAATGCGTTTTGTACTGAAGCACAAATTCCCGTTTACTATTGTTGCGTCTCTTCATGTGCATTTACCTCTGCTGTAGTAAGGAAAATGTCATCTGAGATGTGGCGAACACCACAGGCAATGACTCCCAATGCGACTCCAGGGAACACATAAGCATTGTTTCCCTGGCCAGGGATGAAGCTGCGCCCATCTGCCAAAGTGACCTTTTTAAAGGGGCTTCCGCTGGCAAATATGCCCCTTCCCTGTGATACACACACATGCCATTAAAGCATTTGGTCTGAAACTGCTATATGGGATGCTATAATAAGAGACCATTAGTGAAGATTACCTCAGTAAGTGTGTAACACTGCTCTGCTGTGCATTCAGCTTTGCTTGTGGGATTGCTGAGGGCAAAAATAATTGGACGTTCATTGTAAGCAGCCATGTTCTTGATGATCTTCTCAGTGAAAGCACCAGTTATAGCAGCCACACCTGTAGATAAATGGGATATAAACAACAAACTTGACATTTTCAAACAGTAAAAAAAAGGTATTATGGATTTAGCATTATAAACAGAAATACATTGATTTTGTAAAAATATAAACGTTTATGCCCCCTAATGGCTTTAATATGCCATTGCAATTATCATAGTATAAATAAAAACTATTAAAGGTGGGGTATGTGATTTTCTTTTTTGACCATTTTTTCAAAATCACTTGAAATCCTATTCCTAACCCACTTACTGGCTGTAAATTAGAAGCACTGAAATGAAAATTAAGCAATTTAATCATCTGTGGAACGGGCAGGACTCGAAAAACTCCAGCCAATCATTTTCAAGACCGTCTAGAATCATTGGACAGAAAATGCGTCACTCAAACGGTTGTACCATGCCCCCTCCCCCCACGCACGCGTGTCCTGTTCGTGCGCATACTCAAAGCTCGTGACCCAGTCACAGGAAGTGCAAGTCACCCCGGTACAGAGAGAGAGAGAGAGAGAGAGCGCATCTGAGTTTTCGCTCGTGCTTGATTGCGCGTCCATGTTTTTCGAATGGGTGGAGTCAGGGCCAGCGTTGGAGAAGAGAAGGTAGGACCTTATGAGTTGTGTATTTTCAAAATCTGCCGGCCGTTTTGCAAATCACATACCCCACCTTTAAGACTCGCCAAGCACCATTCTAAGTATAAAAAACACATGAGACAGGGGAGGAATTTCTGCAATCCTTCAGTTTTATAACCTGCTTAGTATTCATTGTCAAATTCTGTAAATAAAACAAACTTATATTTCATTTTTAGAAAAATTTAATTTTTTGCCTTGGCAGCTGACTGAAATAAGTTGAGGTACTAAAAATGAATTCAACTACAATTAAAAATGTATATAATTAAAATGAGTTTTATTTTAATTATAAAAGCTCATTTAAAATATTAATAAATGCTATCATAGTATATAAATAATACTAAAATAACACTGGTATAGAATGGGATCAAACACTCCTTACCAATTATAGCTGTGGGCTTAATAGTTTCCACCACTTCCTCTAGAGTCTTGATGTGCGGATGATCATGTGCAAATTCTTCCTTTTCATGGTTCAGATGACTTCTGCCCTAAATGCCCAAACGACACAAAATAACAGTTTTAGTTTTGGTATAACGTTTGATTTTGGAAGCATTCAAATGCAGTTTATTGCTGATGCATTTTCAGTTTCAATTAAGCCTACATACTTTTGTATATTCAGATATTGAGGAGGAGGAAAAATATAGCTTTAATGAAAGAAATGACAAAGAAAGACAAGCTGGTGTGGGTTTGATTGTTACCTTGACAATTAGCCCTTTAGAATCCACCATCCAAATCTTCTTGGCAGCCTCAGCATGAGATACTCCTTCCTTGGCCATGGCCATTATAAGCAAGTGAGCAATGCCCAAGGCAGCCTGGTCATGTGACAAACACAGACCAACACATCTGATCATCCTGAAATAACTATTGTAAAGGCCCGTTCAAACTTCACACCAAGAAAGATAACTATATTAGCGTCCACACCAGCGGACGATATCGTTCTGATTATGTCGTGGCCGCTTTAAATGCTTGAGCTCTCAAAGCAGAATGGATTCTGATTGGCTGTCAGTGTTTTTATTGTTAATCAGCTGGAAAAAAAAATTATTCTGAAAGTGACTCCAATGATATCTTTTCTCTGTGCCTTAATCGTTATAGTTGTGGTGTGGACGATTTTTAGAACAACATCCTTATCGTTATAGTGCTTGGTGTGAACGGGTAAGTGCTTTGTAATGGGTCTTGTATTTGCTATTTCTCAGTAAAATTTTGTAGCATCTTTCAGTTGAATGCGCATTACCTCTCCTGCTCCCTGAAATACGAACTTGTGGTCAGAGAGTTTATTCTTTGTGATCTTGAGAGCAGCAAGGATCCCAGCAACAGCAACCGAAGCTGTGCCTGAAAAAGCAAGAGAAAAAGATAAGTAAACAGTTTTATGGCTCTTGATAAAAGTGACATTTTCCTTTATAAAGAATACAAATCATTATAGTAATCTATTTGATTTTACAGTGTGCATACTTACCCTGGATATCATCATTAAAGGTGCAATAACGGTTGCGGTATTTATTGAGAATACGAAAGGCATTGCTGTTCGCAAAATCCTCAAACTGAATTAGACAACTCATCCCATACCTGAAAAACAAAATGGCATGTCTTTACAGTCTGGAAGTATTTCCAGATAAACACAATCTTAACTTGAGAACAACCTAACCGAATCAGTGAGTTGAAAGCATGAATCAGATAATATCCGATTCATGAACAAATCATTCAAAATATCAGCTCAAAACAATGACTTGAACAACATGATGGTGAGTAAATTATCTTTTATTTCAGAATGTTAGTTTCAAACACACCTGTCAGTGACAGCTTGCATGAACTCATCAATGAGGTCATCGTATTCTTTGCCCCTCACTCTTTTGTGCTTTAAGCCGATGTACAAGGGGTCATCCAAGAGGGTCTGAACAAAAACAGACAGAAATGGGTTAAAAGAAGACAACAGGACAACCATGTTTGTAAATCCAATGAAACCATGTTTGGGGGCAGTAAGATTTTATTTTGAAAGAAATAACTTTTATTCAGCAAGGATGCATTAAATTGATCAAAAGTGACAGTAAATACATTTATATTGATACAAAAGACTTCTATTTCAAATAAATGAACTTTCTATTCATCAAAGAATCCTGAACAACATATTACACAAAAATATTAAGCAGCACAACTGTTTTTCATCATTGATAATAATAAGAATTGTTTCTTGAGCACCAAATGAGTAGCCTGGATGCCAGCCCGAACCCAGCCCACAACATTTTTTGGTCGGGAAGTTCGGTCTGGACTCGATCCATTGAGGAGTAATTACAGTGGAGGAAATAAGTATTTGACCCCTTGCTGATTTTGCAGGTTTGCCCACTTACAAAGAATGCAGCGATCTATAATTTTAATCATATGTACATTCTAACAGTGAAAGACAGAATCCAAAGAAAATTCCAGAAAATCACATCATATGAATTTATTTAAATTGATAACCATCTGATGAGGAAAAACAAGTATTTGACCCCCTGGACAAACAGCATGTTAATATTTTGTAGAAAAGCCATTATTGGCCAGCACAGATGTCAAACGCTTTTTATAGTTGGTGACAAGGTTTGTGCACATTTCGGCAGGGATGTTGGCCCACTCCTCCCTGCAGACAGCCTCCAAATCTTTCAGGTTCCGAGGTTGTCGCCTGGCAACTCGAATTTTAAGCTCCCTCCAAAGATTTTCAATTGGATTCAGGTCTGGAGACTGGCTAGGCCACTCCAGAACCTTGATGTGCTTCTTCTTCAGCCACTCTTTTGTTGCTTTGGCGGTGTGCTTAGGGTCGTTGTCGTGCTGAAACACCCATCCTCGACCCATCCTCAGCTCTCTCACTGAGGGAAGGAGATGTTAGTCCAGAATTCCACGATACATGGCCCCGTCCATCCTTCCCTCAATACGATGGAGTTGTCCCGTCCCCTTGGCTGAAAAGCACCCCCAAAGCATGATGTTGCCACCACCATGCTTGACGGTGGGGATGGTGTTCTTTGGGTTGTACTCGGTGTTCTTTGCCCTCCAAACACGACGAGTTGAGTTGAGGCCAAAAAGTTCTATTTTGGTCTCATCTGACCACATCACCTTCTTCCAGGCCTCTTCTGAGTCGTCCAGGTGGTGAATGGCGAACTTCATGCGGGCCTGTACATGTTTCTTCTTGAGCAGGGGGACCTTGCGTGCGCTGCAGGATTTCAATCCATGACGGCGTAGTGTGTTACCAACCGTTTCTTTTGTAACTGTGGTCCCAGCTGCCTTCAGTTGATTCATCAGTTCCCCTCTTGTGGTTTTGGGATGATTCCTCACCGTTCGCATGATCAGGGACACCCCACGAGGCGAGATCTTGTGTGGAGGCCCAGACCGAGGGAGGTTGGCGGTGGTGTGGTGCTTCTTCCATTTCCTGATAACTGCACTGACAGTTGATCTTTTCTCTCCAAGTTGCTTTCCGATTCTCTTGTAGCCCATCCCAGCCTTATGCAGATCAACAATCTTGTCCCTGATGTCCGTAGAAAGCTCTTTGGTCTTGCCCATGGTGGTGATGTTGGATGCTGGTTGTTTGGGTGTTGACAGGTGTCTTTTATACAAGTAACGAGGTGAGGCAGGTGTATTTGATGTAGATAATTGGTTGGGATTAGGGCTGTGTCTTAAAGAAAGACTAACTGGCTTGTAGGAGCCAGAATACTTGCTGTTTGGTAGGGGGTCATATACTTGTTTTTCCTCATCAGATGGTTATCAATTTTTATAAATTCATATGATGTGATTTTCTGGAATTTTCTTTGGGATTCTGTCTTTCACTGTTAGAATGTACATATGATTAAAATGATAGATCGTTGCATTCTTTGTAAGTGGGCAAACCTGCAAAATCAGCAAGGGGTCAAATACTTATTTCCCCCACTGTATGCTCGGTTCAGAAATTGTCGGGCCAATCAAATTGCCAGGGCGGGCTTTATACGATAATGGACAGATGATCTGCAGTTACGTAATCATCACGTCATCAAATGTATTTCTTTCATAAATGCTTTTCGTGTTTGCAAGTACTCCGCGAATCCTTAAATTCTTTTTGCAACACCGGCAAAGATCGTTAACACTCATTTTTTTAATACTTTTTTCCAGAGTGCGTGCAGTTGAGTCAACTATGCGTCCCTCAACATACGTCACTTACTGCGTTGCTCTGATTGGTTGTAGGTCTATCCAATTGAGTGCAGAGTTTTTTTTTTCCTGGTTCGGTTAAGACACGCCTCATAATCAAAGCCCTATGGAGCAGTAACAGACTCACATTCTGACTAGAATATGAGTATGACGAAGTCAGGCTACCAAATGAGCATATTAGAATGACTTCTGAAGAAATGTGACACAGAAGACTGTAATGGCTACATACAAATGGCTGCTTTAAAAAAAATCTCATTTTACCTGATTATCAGTGCCAACATCTAGCAGCACAGGCAGGCACTGCTGAGGTGGCACTCCTCCACATGCTGTATACAGAGCTAGTTTGCCCACTGGGATCCCCATTCCATAGCCACCCAGGTCTCCTAAGCCCAAGATTCGTTCTCCATCCGTCACAACGATGGCCTATTAATGCACATACAATGAAACGTCCATCTACTGGCACTGAATGACACTTTATCACTCTACACATACCTTAATGTCCTCCTCCGGCCATGAGTTCAGCATGGTGGCAATATGCCCCTTGTCATGGATGGTGATAAACAGGCCTCTAGAGGAAAAAAAAAAAAAGACAAAACCACGTGTTCCTTGTGTGTCCCATGCAGCTAAGAAAAACTGGTTGGACTGGTCTGAGTGTTTATAAGCATTTGATTCAGAATTGGTCTGGCTAAACCAGTCGTTCCAGGTCTAGATAATGTATATACCGCACCTTGGTCTTCTGAATGCAAGGCCATACTGTTGGCAGGCCAGGCCCACAGTAGGAGTATAGACAATTGGCATGAATTCTTCAACGTCAGAGGTCAACACACGGTAGAAAAGCTTCTCATTCCTGTCCTGCAGGGTCATCAGCAATATGTATCTGTAGAGTTAGAATGGTTATTTTGAGTATGAATGGGAAATGGACCAATAAAAGTATCATCACTGTGCTTTTCATTGGCATGGATCAGGCTGAGTTTATCCTGAATGTTTCAACGAAGTTTGGTTACTTGTCGAGAGGGTTACTGCGTGTCTCGTAGCTCTTCATGACACGAAGCACTTGGACATCCTGAGAGAGGAAACAGGGAGGAAGAAGGCCGTGGATTCCCAGCTGTAACCTCTCCTCTAGGGTGAACGCCATGCCCTGTTAACAGCACCATAACTTTATTAACAACATGTGACAGCTGCGAAAGGGAAAGAAAAATGCACAATCCTCCTACAGTTTGGTTGGAACACAAATTATCACCCTGCAAGCGTGTCTGCGCTGGGCAAACTTCCAGCTTAGGGTAGATGCACCACATGTTGGATCTATTTATTTCTGACCAATGGGAAGTAAGCATGGCCACCCTCCCCTGTTAGATTCTCCACTCACCATTTAAGTTTAGCAGTTTTCATTTGCCATGGCTTTTAAGTTCTACACTTTTTAATCATACCCATTCCTCATCTTGTATTTCATTCTGACTTGAAAGTCTTTGCAAACAGGATACAGAATGCAAAAAAAAAAAAAACATTTACATAGACACATTTCTATGGTCCACCCAAAAGTGCTAACAAAACTCCTGAGTCATATCCTGCAACAACAATCCTGAACTGATTTTAAGAAGCATCAGAGCATCCTCTCTTAATGCTTCATATTAATGCATGTTGGTAGGGGCCAAATTCAGACTTTGCCTTCAGATTAAATATCTCATAATGCCACTTTCATATTTTCTTATCTCTGGGGACTTTAGCATTACTAAATGTTATAAAATCACATCAAAGCACCGGCTGCTGACAATCGAATGCCTGCTTTGTCACGTAGATCACGTTTGCACCCTAAAGATGCTTACTTTGTTCAAGTGGGGGTTCCTGGTGATATCATAGCCTCGTTTTTTGGTGAAGACTGTGACCTTTGTGTTCACACCTGTGTGACAGACCCTCACTGTCTCTATGATAGCAGGAGGGAGTGACAAGGGACTGGAGAAAACCCTGCACAGCGCCAGCACACTCTTGCCCGAGAGAGAGTTCATGATTCCTGCAAAATGAGAGAATTTAGGTTCAGAGAGAATTCTTTTGGAAATTTCATTATGGTATAATCATGGTTTCCACACAAAAAAAACAGGGAAACCATTGCATAAACATAGCTATGTTAAGACAGACTGTATCTTAAGAACTTGTCTGAACAACAGTTAACCAAGTAATTAGTATTTTCAGATTCAAATTAGACTAATCTACCCGTTTTAGTAACTTGCTTTAAAAAAAAGTTATGACCAGTCTTGGAGGGGGGGAATGAGACGACCAACTAGTAATGCTAGTCTAAGCAGTTTTTGCACGTTGGTTTAATAGAATATTTTTTTAGCTGGTGGTAGTATAGCTCAACAAACCAGCTTTTAGATGTTCAAGCTGGTTTTTGTAACGTTAGTTGACCATCCAACTAATGACCAGCTACTGGTTAAGATGGGCTGTCCAACTAAGTTAAATGATTTTTCAGTAATATGAATAACTGTCATAGCAATCATAAACAGTGGTCAATATGGTATTTTTTAAAATGTTGTTATAATTAAATGTTGGCTCCCGCGGTGCAAAGAATAATCACTACCGTAAAAAGGCTAACGTTACACATTTTGGCAGGTTCAGCAACTTCGTCCTCTACCATTGTAAACAAGGCCTTTGGGTAGAACACATATAGCCACAGAAATGCTTTATGTATTGTATTATGATCTGTAGCTGCTAGATATTCACCATGCTTCTTCAGTTAAACAACAGTAACGTTAATGTTTGAGGCCAAATGCACATTACAGCGAGGTTCAGCATTGTTCTATAAGACATTTGTTTCCAAGCCAAGCCGCGTACCTGAGAACAGCCAGTCCACCGGCACCTTCTGCTTCACTAGGTTTAATCCAAACGCTGACCTGCTGCTGCTGTCTATCTCCACTAACCAGCCTTATCTGTAGATGATGTTGGAATCGACTGATAACGATCCAGGTTTGTTTAACATTGACACTTTTGCTTCCCAAGTCAACGCTCTCGCATTGAGCCCGCCCCCACTTGGACAGAAGTGGCCAATAGGATGAGGCGACGCGAGTGACGGAGCTATAAAAACGGAAAATGTGTTGGCTTGTCTTGCTCCCCTTTTGTTTGTTCTTCAAACTTTTTTTTTACCGTTTATGGTTCAAACCAGAGCCATAGGCTAGATTCAAACGTGTGCAGAATATGCAGTCTAAAAAGACACTTAATCGTGTACGTCGCTCGGAATCGATTCAAACTTGAATCATGATCAACTGAGGTGGCGTGGCACAACATTCAAACCTGATTCAAACTTATAAGTTGTATGGTGAAACTTGCAGACAAAAATACACACAAAATACTCCATAAACCGCGTATTCTTAACAGTAATATAATTAGCATTTTGATATTATTAACAAACAAATTAACAAAAAAGACAGTGAAAAGTGTACATTTCTGCATAAATGGCATGTTGGAAAATATTAAAAAGTTAGTTTAAACCATGTAAAAGTAACTTGCTGAGAATTGACGTAGACACTTGGTAAACTGCAAGCAAGACATTCCAAAGACCTTTTTTATGTTGGAAACCAGAGGTAAAGTTCTTTTGAGTACATGTTAAAGAATGGTACTGCTCGTCTTTTAAATGCAACGAACTAACAATACGTAGCCTACTCATACAATCAAATATAAAACTGAAATCTTCCCAAGGATTGAATTTGAAAGACAACAAACAAAGCAACTAGTCCAATATTAAAACTACTCCAGACAAAGACTAACTAAAAGTAAACAGAAAACCTAAATGAACCAATAAGGGTCTTTTATGTACAACCTTCACTGAATTGCCATCAACCTAAAGTCTCATCTGTAAATTGTACTGATCAAATACCAAAAACACCTATAACTAAACACCAATAACTAAACAATGTACAGTGAAATCAGTAAAAAGTTATAAAAAGTATGAACATTTTTTACAAGTGATCACATCTAAAAATCAATTTAAAACACAAAAATGTGTTAAAAAAAAAAAAGAAAGAAAAAAAGATGATGTACAGTGCATTTACTGTCTTTTAGGGGTCTATTGCAGGTCATCTATGGTCACTGGTTAGAGGCAGGGTAGGCAATTTGTTCCAGAAACATTTTTTGTTATGCTGCTTGAAAGTCTCTTCACATCCTGATAGCAATCACTAAGTTAAATGGTCTAAACATATCTATATGTATATATTAGGGGTGTAACGGTTCACAAAATTCACGGTTCGGTTCGATGCGATACACTTGTGCCACGCTTCGGTTCGGTACAATGTAGCAAAAGAAAGAAATGGCAGAGAAATTAACTTGATTTTTTAAAAATTTATATTTCTATTAAAGCTAACATCATAAAGTATGATATATTTTTTTACTTTGAGCAATGATGGAGCTATACTTGACTTTTCTTGGGAGCATATAAAACAAAACAGCTCCTTGGACAAAATTAAATGTTATATTGTAGTAGTTATAAACAAAGGTTTATTTTAGTTCAGATTAACATTTGAGGGCAGCAATTGTATTCATAATGTCAAAATAAAACTGTCGTAATGTTACCTAAAAGCATTATAGCCTAGCCTGGCATGCCAGACCTACATCAAGATGTTAGGTCTGGGAACTCTCCATTGGCATACCTCAATCCGAGGGGCGGGATAAACGGTTGTCTTTCAAAATCCCTCTGCACGCAATAGGACAGCGCTACAACCAACCAGAGCAACGAACGGTTGTGGATGAGTGAGTCCCATGCGTTTTTCCACCAGCGGAGCTAATTGATATATTAAACTTTTGCCGTATCAGGTCGGCAAAACTCCGAGCACATCTTCCTTTTTTAAAGGGATACTCCACTTTTTTTGGAAATAGGCTCATTTTACAACTCCCTCAGAGTTAAACATGTGAGTTTTACCGTTTTCGAATCCATTCAACCGATTTTCTGATATTTAGAAGAATATCAGTAAGCAGACAGTTTCTGGTCTCATTGACTCCCATAGTATGTTTTTTTCCTACTATGGGAGTCAATGAGACCAGAAACTGTCCGGTTACTGATATTCATCTAAATATCAGAAAATCGGCTGAATGGATTCGAAAACGGTAAAACTCTGTTTAACTCTGGGGGAGTTGTAAAATGAGCCTATTTCCAAAAAAAGTGGAGTATCCCTTTAAGAATGACTTAAGTGACGTTCTCTTAACTCCAAGTCCTCCAGAGTCGCGGACTCGCGGCCAAAGCCGATTCGAAAGACCGCTGCATCTTCATTGTTTTCAAGTAGCAGGGAAATCACCTATGGAAATCACGCGGAACGTCATGAACTGTGCAGTCATTGTGTTAAGCCCGCCCACCGACTCTATATACACGATGTGATTGGCCTGACCAGTTTTTGGTTTTTCCAGCTCAAAAGCCTATGGAGAGTTGCTAGACCACACTGGCAGCGAAATAATTTTCGCTACCGCTAGGGTGCGTCTAGATTTCTAGGCTAATTATAGCCTACTATTCCTGCCAAACCTCCATGGTTACACACGGGCGTCCGTTTGGTTTGAGATGTGCTGGGGACAGAGACGCATTCGGAAGTGCATTTTCAAAAGTGCTGGGTACACTACAAACTTGTCAAACTGTGCAGCCTCTCTGCGCAACCCGTAAATAAAGGCATCAATCCACAAATTTTATTTGAGTACTTCAATGGTCTAGTGGTAGCTCTTTTGCCAAGCGTGTCAGAGGTTACGGGTTCTAATCCGCCCTCGGTATAGTTTTTTTTCTCTCATCAAAACTGAATATGTTAATCAGTGGTTACAGTCTATATCAAGCCAGGACACAAGCTTGTGTGCATTTTATTTTGTGATTTCACCGGAATGAATAGAGAGTCTCCACAACGGCGATAGATTGAAGAGAGCGTGACCGAGTGAAGACTGCGCGCGCGCCGGCACAAGAGAACACTGTAGTCAAGTCAAGTCAAGTCACCTTTATTTATATAGCGCTTTTTACAATACAAATTATTTCAAAGCAGCTTCACAGAGATAACAGGATCAAATCTTTTTTCGAGTCATTTAGTTCGTTGAATGAATGAAATGACTCGAAAAAAGATTTGTTCATTTTGATGAACGAGTTCGAACAGGAGAGTCACGAACGTGCATCACAGGACAGAGCTAGGCGAGCATTTGTGCTAATAAAACTTAAACTGTTTTTTATTTTTGAAATGACACATCGTTTCGCTAGATAAGACCCTTATTCATTGTCTGGTATGTTTAAAGTCCTTTGAAGCTGCACTGAAACTGTCATTTGGACCTTGAACCGTTTGGTTGCTATTGAAGTCCATTATGTGGAGAAAAATCCTGGAATGTTTTCATCAAAATCATTAATTTCTTTTCGACTGAAGAAAGAAAGACATGGACATCTTGGATGACATGGGGGTGAGTAAATTATCAGCAAAAGTTTTTTTAAAAGTGAACTAATCCTTTAAGTTGTTTATGTTCATTATTCATGTATTTTGAAGGAGGCATGGCTTTAGAGATGCTCTGAAGTAAAGGTGGAATCTTATGCTCTCAAAGCTAGCTTGCTATTGCTAGCCGCTCGGAAAATTGACTACCCTTCCTTTAATTCTTGTTCTAAAGTGCAACAATAGTCCCAATGAAAGTAGTCCAGTGGACATTCATTTGTAGATAGTGGGTAATGACAGGATCAGGTTGGAAACGAAGGATGAGGACTCAGATCACAACGCTTGTGCCACTGCGAGAGCTCTTTTCCTGTGAAAGAGGGATTATTTATGATGAGAAAAACAATAACAATTATTTATTTGCACTTTTATATATTTAGAAGACACTTTTTGAAAGTATAATAAATACTAAAAAATTATATTTTTGTTCAAATCACATATCCTCTCTTCATGTCAGCAAACCCAATGGATAGTTTTATATTTTAGAGTTCACCGATAAAGGAAACTTCTGTCATCATTTAACCTCAATTCATTCACCTGTATGACTTGCTTTCTTCTGAGGAACACAAAAGATGATATTTTAAAGAAAGGTTTTCATACAATGAAGGTCAAACAAACTAAGACACTTTTAAAAATACCTTCTTTTGTGTTAGCAGAAGAAAGAAAGTCATACAGGTTAGAAATAACATGAGGGTGAGTAAATGATGACAGAATTTTCCATTTTAAGTGAACTATCCCTTTAATTATGTCCTTTTATTTGGGAGAACAGTATATAAATCACAGCCTCTTAGTGATGAACAAATCATAAATCTACATTCTTACCGAGAAGTGGTCGCTCCTTCTGCTGCGGCCAGGCAAAATGTCAATGGAAGAGTAAGCTGGAGGTTTCTCAGTCAATCTCCCTTGAGATCGCTTTCCTTTTCTATAACCGTCGTCCTCGTCTGAACTCCAGGAGCCCCTGTCTCTAGGGTTTGTCGCACGCTCCAACTCCTCCAGCAGCTCCCCTTTACTGCGAACACGTGGATTAGACCTATCTGAATCTCCCCTGCGTCCTGCTGGACCTTGACCTCTACGCCTATCATCCCAGTCCGACTCATCGCTGTAGCTGCGTGGGATCCCTCTCCGTGAAGATGCTGGCTCCCTCAAGGAATTATCACGATGATGACCATTGCGGTTAGAGATACTGCTGGATTGACTAGATTGCCGGGTTCTTCCACCATCATTGGTCCGTCGAGAGCTTTGTTTCGCTCGGCCCACGATGGGTGGCAGCTGGATGACCCTGCGCTCTACACCTTGGACACCCATCTCGTCCAGGGCTGAGAGCATGCTGGGCGGCCTGGCTGAAAAAGACACAGCTTGTTGTATAGGTTGAGTTGGTGGCATTACATATTGGGGTTGTGGGGCTGCATATTGATGTTGAAGGTTTTGGTGCGGGACTCCTGTGTAGTGATGTTGAGGTTGGAGCATCGGGACGGCCATATCCATCCCTCTTACTTGGGTCTCCAGAAAATCTAACACCTGGTTATTGCCACGTACACTTCCATTAATGCTGCCATTGGCCTGGTATCCATGCTGGGGTACGAATTGTGGGACTGGTTGAGGGGCAAAATTAACCATCGGGGCCATGTGAAGTTTGTTTTTAGATGAAGGTTCAGAAAAAGACCCTGTAGAGAACATATTATTAGCGGCACTCTATTACTGTTCTTTGATGCAGCTACAATGCTATTAGCAGATATTAGTAAGATAAGATAGCAGTTATTAGAAAAAAAGAAAAACTGACCAGAATAAAGTAAAGGGTTCCCCTGAGAAGATGCATTTGAGCCAATGGGGGCATAGATGGGCTGGCCATGGAGCCATGGTACCATTGCTTTTTGAGCGTCACGCATCATTTTGTGGCGCATCATCGCTAAAAAGACAAATGAACAAATGAAGAAATATTTGACTGCATTTAAATACAAAAAAAACGTTATAGGATGGGCTGTTTAATATTCATATTATTCATATAAATCATGTTATTATTAATAATAACAATCTTATTATTTAAAATAATACATATACTTATTATCTTAGTCTACCGGTTGTACTATAAATATATATGTATACATGTATATATATGTGTGTGTATATATATATATAAAAAATCAACAAACTAATCAATTATTATGTGGAGTCAGTCATCAGTAGACATTTATATTAAGAACCTGATAACTAGTAGAATTAGAACACTGTGAATATATGTAATATTGCCTAGTTTAGTAGATGGACAGACAAAGACACTTCAATGCGGGTGAATACCTTCTTCTGGGCAGCAGCAAGTACGAGGACAGCAGGGACAACGGACATAGCAGCAGCAGTTCTGAGGACAGCACTGGCAGCAGCAGATACACAGCAGCATGATCAGGAGCAATGCCCCAAGGATGATCAGCAGCACAGTCAGCCAGTCTGGGAGGAAGAGGGCATGTGACCTCAACAGTATCCATAAAGGTTTTTTTGGTTAAAAGCAAGTCTTCGGTGTGTTAATACTTACGATACACAACGAGTCTGATTTCCTTGTCGGAGTCTCCCACAACATCCCCCGCTGCGTCGATGGAGCAGAAATACATGCCGTTGTCCCACCACATGACCTCATTGATAACCAGGTCTGCATCTGTTAAACACACATACAAAAAGAAGAATTAGAAAACATATGATTATAATGAATTGTTTTGTATTGTATTGTATAATGAAACATTGTATAATGAATTCATTATAATGAATTGTATAATGTATAATATGTATATATTTATAATAATTCATTGCATTTATATAACGCTTTTCTCTGCACTCAAAGCACTTTACATAGAAGGGGGAATATCCTCAAACACCACCAATGTGAAGCATCCACCTGGATGATGCGACGCCAGCCATTTTGCGCCAGAAGAAAGCCCACCTCACACCAGCTTATTGGTGGAGAGGAGACAGATTTATGAAGCCAATCAGTATATAGGGATGATTAGGAGGCCATGATGGACAGAGGCCACTGGGCAAATTTGGGCAGGATGCCGGGGTTACACCCCTACTCTTTCGAAAGACATCCTGGTATTTTTTTGTGACCAGAGCCGGACCTCGGTTTAACATCTCACCCGAAGGACGGTGCTCTTTGACAGTATAGTGTCCCCATCACTCTGCTGGGGCATTAGGACCCACACAGATCACAGGGTGAGCGCCCCCTGCTGGCCTCACTAACACCTCTTCCAGCAGCAACCTGGTTTTCTCAGGAGGTCTCCCATCCAGGTACTGACCAGACTCAACCCAGCTTAGCTTCAGTGGGCAAACAGTCTTGTACAGGAGTGGTTGTCACACAGCTGCCTACACTGTAATTAACACTAAAGCCCCTCTAAATTTCTCTAAATTATTACTTGATCAAAGCCTTACTGTTGCACACAATCTACTACATGGCTTCTGCCCTCTAATTGATAGTAAGTCAAAGGCCTTTTATTAGTATATTTTATTAATATTTTTGCTCTATGGACCTCTGGATAAAATGTATCCTCCTCGAATATGAGCTTCATATTCTCATTATGTCATTCTATATGGGCTATAAAAGCCTGATGTGTCAAATATGCAAACTTATTTATTTTTTAATTTTTCTAAAAGTTCAATAAACTGAACAATTTTGTCTTACTATTATTTAATATATCTGGCTTTACAGGGTTAAAACATCTTGTTCAGAGTTTTAAGCTCCAGTAGGTCAAGACTCACTGTTATTCATGGAGATCTTGCGCTCTCGATACTCTGGCCCCAAAGTAGCTTCACCGATGCCTCTTTTCTGGATCACTATACGGACAGTGCGCTGACTGTCTGGACAATCATTGGCTGGGTCTTGCTTCAGACCCAGAGCTGCTTGATATGCTGAAGAAACAGAGAACCGTACAGGGTCACATCAATCACCACGTCACTCTCAACTATTCAGACAATAAAAGCATTGCACACAACAGTTTTGCAGCACTCGAGGCTTTTATATTCAGTTCACCCTCACCAGCTGAGTAGTATTCCAGCACTGGATCCAAACAGAAGGACTTGTATCGCCATGTGACCAGGACATCTTGTGCGTTTGCAGAAGTGGAATAGTCACAGCGCAGAGTGACAGAAGCAAACAGCATTGTGTATCTCTCAGTCTGAGGAACATTAACCTGGATAGACAACAACTCTGGGAGAAGAGAGAGAGAGATCAATAAACATACTGCTTATCAGGGTTCCCACAACTTTTAGCCAACGATTTTCCCTTAATTTCCCAGTTTATTATTTTACTCACAAATAACGATTTTTAACCAATGAAATATTTTAGAGCTGAGCATAACAAAAAAAGAATCGTATACTATACAATTTTTAAAGATAGCATTAATTTCTGTGACTGCTCCATGGCTGAAAAAAGCACTATTTTCCTAGATACAAAGAATAAAGGTTCAATAAAACATCATATTAAAATAATAATATTAGATGGCATTAGGCTTGTAAATCACGTGATCGGGTTTATCTGCCTGTCATATTTGCACTAGCTGATCATTAACCTCGCCACTGAACTTACAGAATTTACAGAAATTATTTGAAAAAGCGGTATAACCGTGATAGTAAACAAACATCCCCTAATATTCCAGTTTAACGACTGTCAGTTATGTTGAATGGCAACTTACCTGTTGGAAATACGCAGAGCACGAGCGCAAGCACCTTGAGCTTCAGTGTTTCTTTCATGTTTCTCGGTTACACGGAAGTTTTTTTCCTTTACTGTATTTTTCCATTTATTTTTCCATCTTATATTTGCGATTCAATCAAATACAGACAATACAAAGACAATCGCCATCACGAGTAGATTCAGAAATGTTCTTATTTACCAATATATTTTCTCGAGTCAGTGTAAAGTAAACACCTTTGCTCTTTAGTAGTTCTATTACCATCCCCCATTCCACGATGACGTCACAAACTCCACCCATCAACAGGTGCATAAACACCGAGAAAAACCAAGTTAGGTCATTTTATTCTGTTAATGTTGATTCATCAATGATTATTGTTCAAAATCAAATTCTTGTTTTTCACATTTATATTATTCTTAATATGTGTGTCAGGTTTCATCGTTTACTTTATTCGGTAGAATGAAAAAAAATATTTGTTGGTATCATTTTTTCACATTTAACCACCAGGGGCGTAACTTGATGGAAGATTAGACTGTTTTCCCAATGTTTTATTTTTGTAGCAACGAACCAGCTGGAAAGTACCCTTATGCCTGTAAAACCAGCAAACAAACAATCCTGTCTAGATGTGGAGGAGACCAGGGGGCTGTTCCATAAACCAAGATTAGAGTATAAGCCAGGCTTATTTCGGTTAGTCAGGCTTATTTTTGGTAGATTCGGTTTCATAAATCAAACTTAAAAAAGTTCAAACTCAGTTACCCTGGCAACTTATGCTGGGAAACTAGCCTGGTCCAGGGCAGGCTAACTGTCAGGCTAAGCCTCAGTTGTAACACAGATCCTCAACACTGAGCGACAAGAACACAATGATATTACCACTGACACTCTCTAATACCATTATTGGACTTTATTAACATTATTAGTCCAAAAATAAATACACAGTATACAGAAAATCAACTTATATAAGGCTACAATATAGACACATATATAAGGCGTTTTAAAGTTGTCCGTTTAGGACATGCCATTTTTGTAATAAAGACATTTTAATTAAGGAGTGCCTCGGTTATCAGAGAATTCTTTCTCTACACTGTCACTCTACACTATATTTTTATATATATGTACTGTATTCATAGATATAGATATATAGATAGATAAAAACAATAGGCCTATACATACTACAGGTTTTGTTTTTTTACTGGCTGAATGTTTTGTGCCCAAGATTTAATTAGATTGTTTTAAAGATTTATGAATACATTTCTCTCTGGTTTTATTTGGCAGTTTGTCTGTTTTTTGTTTTAGAACATGTTTATGATTATTAGAAGAACATATGAACACAATCTAAAAAAAAATCTTTTTAAAGCAGAAGTTAAAATCACAAAATCAAAAAATAAATAATTACAAAAGCACATTATAAATTTTAATTGGTAAGATTAATCTGAGCTTTAGTAATTGACAGCATATTAGCCTACATTTGATTTACCCCAAATACACTTGTAGGTTTAAAATTCTAAATAAGGGACATATAATGTCCAACTAACAAATATTTTAGCATATATATATATATATATAATGTACTTTATTATGTCTTTCAATTCAAACACATTTAACACAATTATACAAATGGACAGTTCCTTTAAAGACATCATATTTTCCCCCAATAAATATTCCTTATTTTTCCTTCTACTTTTTTTTTCTTTTGTGATATTCAATATTAAATAAGTAAATAAATAAAATAACAAATAACTAGAAATAAAAGGGAAGGTTACATAAAAATGTAGGTCATGTAGGCCAATATATATTCCTTTATTTTATAGAATACTCTTTGATTTTAGAGTTGCACAGATCTTTTCAAAATGTATACATTTGTTCCTAATTTAATGTTATCCTCTCCATAATGTACTTTAGAAACTAAATCTAACCACTCATTTAAAACTGGGATTCTTGCTTTCTCAAAAAAAAATATTGCATTAAAAGCTGTAATTCTCAGCATTTTAAATAAGTATACATCATCTTTATTACGTAGCATAGATCCTATACCCAAAACTAATTTTTGTATCTTTATATATTTAGTTTCTTAAAAAAATTATTTCCTAAATTGGGCTACTTCTGTTCAATTTCTTTTTTTTTTATTAGAAGTATAAAATATATGAGTGTAATGAGCTAGAAGTTCACTGCAACTTATCCAACATCCTAAAGATAAATTATTATAATTAGAAGATAATCCTCGTGTTATAAAATATTGCATATTAATTTTCCAAGCAAAATGTATATTTTAGTGAGAATTATTGCGGACCTATTTGGCGCGCATGCGCGCAGCAGCGCTCGTTCAATATGAAGATTAGCAGCAAAATGGACACATTTGCATGACTTTCTAACATTTACAGATGGAGAATATAACTGTAAAATGTCATTTTTGCACTGAGCGGGGGAAAAAAACATGTCACAAACGCATAAAACAGCACAAAATATACGCTGTTTGATGGTGGATCGATTTGATCCACGATCGACCTGTAGGGCTGCTTCAGAAACGCGTGCACACGCAATTATCTAGACTAGATAAACCTGGATCAAATTAGTGAGATTGCGTGAACTTCAATTACCTTTTATGAAACCACTTTAGCCCCAACTTATTTGTTAGGCTCATTCAAGTCCGGTTTTGGAGTTTAATCCCCGCTTTTCTAAGCTTCATTTATGGAACAGCCCCCAGGGGCTCGTTCTTCGTACGTCGCTAACTCAGTTAGCTGGATTTGATTGTTGACGATTTGGCATGATCTTGGATCGTTTGGTTCTTCGAAGCTCATCCTAGACTTGCTGTCATAGCAACAGGTGCGCTAGCTTGAACCTGCTCGCGAGCAGGCTTATTTCATGTAAACAGGATTAGATCGCGGCTTTATAAGCAGAGCTGATACGAGAAGTCTTTTAACGCAGCGCGATAGTGTACTTTTTGAGATATTTTTTTTTCTCATGACTCGTGATTATGTCGTTACATCATTAATTTGTTGGAAATGCACAAATGTTCGACTCGTCGGAGTCGGGCTTTAATAACAGCACAAATAAACAGCATATAGAGATTCTTTGCGAGTGGCTCTTTCCTTTACATTGGAGATGCGGAGAACTTGGTGATAATAATGTCTGTCGTGCCATTCGCAAAGTTTACCTGCCTCTTAAGCAGGTTTTAGGGCATTTCCAAGCCACTTTAGACCCAATTGGTTGTATAGCAGTTTTTTTTTTCAACGCAGGTAGGCCTAACGTTACATTATAATTTTTAATGTCGATCATGTAATCGTTAGCATGATGATTATGACTTTCAGTACAATATAGGCCTATTCCTCAGGCTTCCCTAATGTGATTGGTGCCATAGACTGCACATGTGTTCCCATCAAGGCCACAATGAAGGGGATTTTGTGAACTGAAAGGGGGATCACAATGTAAATGTGCTGCCAAGTTATTACGATTCTCAATATTCCAGATTAGTAGCCTAATATTACATCATATTGTAAAAAAAGGCAGTTGACAGACTAAAATCTCTTAGATGGTGTGTGACTGTTCCATATCACAAATGTGGAAGCACAGCGATTCAAATTTATGCACATATTTGAACGTGGTAAGGAAAATATTAATATCAAGCTCACTGTATTACTGTACATACACTCCAGTTACAATGCAGCTCTAGGACAAGGGCACACAATGCAATGAACTTTGGCCAACTAAAGGGGAGATTTCAGTGTCTGAAAAGCCTGAGGGTTGCACCTGACAGGACCTGTGACATTGCATGTGTCATATTACACAACCACCATCAGAAAAAAATATAAAACATTACATTAAATGTTTAATAAAAGACGAGACAAATTTGCTTAGTTCTTTGAGTTTTATTTCAATTGTTCTTTGTAAAGAAAAGCCAGTGATCAAGTCATATTTTGCCTGCAATAAGAGATACTATGCAAGGTCAGCAATAGTTCTCTGTGTGAAATAATATATTAGCACTTACTCTGAAGTTCATTTGAAGCAACTATATCTCTAGTGCCAGTCTTGTTCTTTAAGTTGTCAAGTCCACCCCCCCCCCCCCCCCCCCCCCCCCGAAAGAAAAAAATACTCTATATTGTATATATACTCTATATTGGGGGGGCTTGGGTTAAACCTGTCAACACAAGCCTTATGCAACAAAAATGACAAGGAAAAGTACAACACTGCCCACCTCTGCATCACTGCTTTGTGCAGACTCTTCTGTAGATGTGGACTCCTGCAACTCATATTGCATTCAGAAATAATAGGTAACTCAAGTGTAAATTAAGTAAAGTTATTTATGCACTTAAAGATGTCCTGTGCATTCGGGGAAAATAGGCATTATAAAGTGTTGTACTTTCTTCCCTTTTGATGTAAAGTTATGAAAAGTCTTACTGCACATGCTTCAGCCACTTGCTTGGGAACACATAAAAGTGTTGGTGTATTGTTTAAAACTGCACAAAAGAGGAAAACACAATTACATTACAATGAAGTACACTGGGGGGAAATGTGATCAATAACTCATTTCTACATTTGTTTTACATTAACTATGTTTCACAGTCACACATGTAGACTTTCACAAGTCAAAGCAATTCATTACAAGGTTTAACAGCTGATATGACTGGACAGCCATTGGGCTTAATTAATTTAATGCAGCAACAAATTATTTTACAGTGTACTAGGATCATTTAAAGCTCATTTACCAGCAGTGAAGGTGTTGCTGCTCCTGGCTGTGGGTCTGAGGAAGAGCTGAACCCAGGGATGCCCTCCACAATGGGTCACATTTAACCCAAGGGCCAGCTCTTCGGGTATAATGTGGGGGTGCAAGACCACCACCTGTTTGTTTTTCTTTTCTTTTTTATTTCTCAGCCTTTTTCATGGTTGCTTTTATAAACAGGCAAACATTTATTAGCAGTGCCTTTTTAAAAGAGATTAGTATAAGTACATATTACTATTATGTAGAATAATAGTACTTTACTTTTACTTGTTCCTATGTTCTAGTAGTGGGTGGTGACTCTGACATTACAATGAACAAAGTTATTAATTATTTAGAAATTATTCAAATATAAAAACTATACTGTAATAAGTGATAAAAACATCTAACTACAAACTTAATTTGTCTGCTACTTTTTGCCAGCCCTCTCTCCTGGCTTTTGCACACGTTAAGGTGTTCCCTGGCGTTTTAATTAAGTTTTCAAATTCAGCATATCCTTCAAGCAATAACTCTTGCTCTTCTGTGGAGAAAAAAACTGAGCGCGCTCTTTGGCCACGGTGAGCAGCCAATAGCAGCGTAGCTGATCAATGTTTCTACTATCGATACATATCCCCTTTTAACCCAGCGCATGAACGCGCAGTTATCTCAGATAATTCAATCCAGCGATACTAATCATAAACAACAGGTGTGTTCGAAGAACCCAATTAGCCGGATCATGATTAGCCCGATGATATTATCTTGGATGTCTCATTTGATCTCGGATGTTTTAAGCAACGTACGAAGAACGAGCCCCAGCAAACCAGCTCAGACTGGGTAATTAAAGGTAAACTAAAGTTCTGTTCATTCAACTACTGTAAAATGCCACACATGTAGCCTACATGATGTAGGTATTATAAATATGGCGATTTGCGACGTTTTTGGTAACTATAAACTGCCTAAACATCTTATTGGCAATATAGGCTATAATTTGTAATCGTTAATAATAATTAATAATATAGCACAATGTGTGAAGTGTTTGAAGAGATACTGAGATCTGAGCATAAAGTTTGACCACTAAACACCTGTGAGGGCTCGTATCAGATTGTTTCCTGGTATTGTAATCTCATCCTGTAAAGAAGCATCCTTTCCTTTACTGCGTCCTGTCTTGTTTCCCGCTTGGCCTTGATTTTGTATTGGTGAGGAAAATGTCTTATTTGTTTTTTCTATGTATGTTGAACCAAGAGCAAAGTAAGTGTCTATGCCCTTATATAGATGAAATGGAACAGGGATATTTTCTCAAGAAAGGTTATCTGAAAAAAAAAAATGTATTTTTTGCAAAAACAAAATGTCAAAATATAGGTTGATTTTACCACTACGTCTTTAAACAAATAAGTGTTGGCTGTGTTATTTTAAAAGGACTAAGTCTTATTGGGTTTTAAGTTATAAAATAACCAGGGGAATTTTGTCCCAAATGTGTTGTTTTTTAGAGCAGTACAAAAAGATCAAGAAGCTATTCTGAAATAATTATTTAAAAAAATTATAGTCAACAGGCTGACTTCTTTTGGCATCGGTGAATAGTAAGTTATTGCTCTTAAATATTTGATAATTTCCCCTTTTCATTGTGTTCAAATTCTCTTACACCACAGTGTCATCCATTACACTAAATGACAGTATCTGTATAGATGATTTTAGCATCATATTTATATTACAGATAAATGAGGAATGTTAGACAATGACAAATATGCGTTACATTTAATTATTATTTAATGTTTTTTTTTGTATTGTTTTATTTGTGTTATTGATTTATTTTAGATGCCCATTATCAGAGAGAGCTGTAAAAAGCCAAAAAGTAAATGCAAACCCAGCAGCTTGGCCCCAATTTTAATAAGAAAATAAGAAAGGTATTGAGGATTGCAATTGTCAGAATAATAGCTTATTAATATTCCTGGAGAGAGTTATTTCTGAAAGTTCAATAGGGGCCATTTAGGGGATTCTCCACCCTAAATACCATCCTGTTAATTTTATTTATTGGCAAACAGAAAGTATTCATAAATACAGCTGCAAGGAGTAATTTTTGAAGTAAGCAAGTCAGAAACAAATTGACAAGCTAAGCATGGAAGAACAGTAGAATAAATGCTTATTGTTTTTCAACATTGGCTTCTGACATAATGTTTTCATGAATTTTATTAAAACTAATTTAATAATGCAGACTAATACTAACAACATCGCAATTATAGGAACAATGACAATATTATCATTCTTTTTGACAAAATGTCATTAAGAGTAACAAACCATAATTCAGCGTAACAGATATATTTATGTAAAAATGAAACAATATATTTATTCTGACCTGAACTTTTTAAAATATACAAAACAATATACTATATTACATTTTTTTTACTTCCTTACAAAAACTTCTTGCTGAAAAGTGGGTAAAACCTTGTGGTTTGAAGGATAGTGGCAGTGTAAAGATATATATATATTATATATATATATATATATATATATATATATATATAAAATAAATTTATTAGTATTTGGGGAGTGCAAAGTTATCCTAAAATAAGTATTTTAATTTGTCATAACTGATTTTTGTTTAAATTTGATTTTTGTATATTTTTTGGTATATAAACTATTGTTACACTGAATAACATTTGGTGTCTTCTGTAAATAATGGATACAAATGTACTAGAAATTTTCTTTTACTCAGAAAAGTAAAAAAAATAAACAGGACACATTCTAACGAATGGGGGGGACACAATTTAAAGCTGTATTACACTTTTTTTAATGTCTTTGACCCTCATATCAAAATTATTTTAAAACCATGGAATACAAATAAATGGCACATTATAAAAAGCACATGCTTCCCTTGAGAGTCAGCCAACTGATGAACATTGACACAAATGTATTGTACAGTGCAAACAAAGGCCATATTGAAATATCAGAGACAGTGTCCCATTACAGTACTGAAGATATACAAAATACAAAGGAATGTTTAGAACACTTGAATATCATCTGAACCATTTTAAAGTCCTTTTTAACATAACTTTAGTGCAGCGGCAGTCTCAGGGACTAATGAAGAAAGTAGGTCATAATTAAGTAATATTGAAAGACAACACACACACACACACACACACACACACACCACACACACACACAACACACACACACACACACACACACACACACACCACACACACACCACACGTTCATGGCCGTGACCAGCAAAAAGTTCTTAAATCTCTTCATGTCTGTGTGATCCTGCATAAAATGTGTCATTTCTCTTCAGCTTGATGGTGATGTTATTAGTATGATGTCAGCTCAGTCTGAGGACGTCACACAATTAGAGAGTCTCTGCTTAGATGAGTGGTCTGTTAAAAAACACCAAGAGCCACACATTAGACACCCATCAGCATGGCGCGATTGCAGATGCGTTGTTAGTGTGCCAGTGTAATGCAGTACTTACAGCCCATTAGAGTTAGTGATGACATTTATGGCACATTCAGGCAACAGAACAAACACATAAGCCCTGCCTGAGAAATCAAACTTTTTGTTGATTCAAAGCAAATACATTCTTGTAAAGAATATGATTTACATTTCAGCATACACAAAATAACATACTGTACAATTAAAATCATTTCATATTCAGATCTCTCTGAGACACTCTTTGGAAAATAAATGACATATAAATACAAAACAATTACACCAGTAGATGTCTACTCTATGGAAGTATGTTTCTTCAGATTTAAAAATAGGTAATTGTAAATTGCAAAAGGTAATTGTGAGATAAAATAAGAAATAGTCACATTGTGAGAAATAAAGTCATGATGTTTAGATATAGCCTAGTCACAATTGCAAGAAATAAAGTTTTATTTTTATATTCTTTTATCATATACACTACTGTTCAAAAGTTTGGTTCGGTAAGATTTTTTTATGTTTTTGAAAGAAGTCTCTTAGGCTCACCAAGGCTACATTTATTAGATAAAAAAACTGTAATATTGTGAAATATTAATGCAATTAAAAATAATAGTTTTCTATTTGAATATATTTTAAAATGTAATTTATTCCTGAGATGGTAAAGCTGAATTTTCAGCAGCCATTGCGCCAGTTCTTTTTAATGGTAATTCAAAACTATAAGTCTGAAATAGGAAATTCTGTTTCAAATAACAAAACAGGTAGCTACAAAATAAATATCATAATTTTACCCATCAGTCTAGTAGCTCCAAAATGTTTTGCCCTTTTATTGCAGGGAATAGGATTGAGAGATGTTGCAAGCTGGATTTGACCTTGGATAACTCAAAAGGCCACAGTTCTGAGAAGTGCATGATTTTCTGAAACTGATGGGACTCAATTTTCAGATTCATGGCTGGTGAGCTGAGATGTTGTTTTGACAATATACAGCTTGTTTTCAAGGATAGAACACTTATTTGTGCTCTTTAACATTTGGGACTTTCCATTTCATATTAATGGAATCTCAAACATCTCTTCTTTTTAGGCTTGGAGAAAGTTGATTCCACCCTTTAATGTACAGAAACCAGGGCAGACCGTTATAAGTAACTCACCAGTTTCCTGGGTTTGTCCCTGTCCTCCCTGCGCTCCTGTAGCGTATGGGACAGTCCTTGAGCCGGACGTGTGTATGAAAAAGGGCGCATGCCGGGATCAGCAGTCCTGTACCGTTCTCTCCCTATAAGCTCTTCAGTTCTAAACCTCTCCGCCTCCCTCTCAGAGTACGGTGGTAAAGGTTCATCCTCCTCGGGACGGTTGCTAGGTGATCTGCTTTGGTAACAGTCGCTGCTCTTCTTGGAACTGCCTTTTGAAGGAGTGTCGCTGTCATCATCAGCCCTCCCACCCCGCTCTCCGTGGCCCCTAGCCTTGCGCTCCAGTAAAGTGTTCAGGTAGGTATCGTCATATGACCTCTGGCGAGCAACATAACGCTCACTGCCGCCTGCGTCACGTCTTTTTGGCGGGGAAGGTGGCGAGCCTCGACGACGCCAGTTGTTATCGTCATCCTCACGAGAATATCGTGGCCCGTCTCTGTATGACGTGGGATGGTCCCGCGACCTTGGACCCATTTCAAAGTCTCGCTGAGGTCCACGAACATCACCTCTTCGTCGACCGTGTGGGCCATACGAAATGGCAAACTCTTCCAGCTCATCTAGTGACCCCGTGCGCCCCCTGCCGTCAAAGGCTTTGCGTGGCAGGTGCTCAGAGCGACAGTTCCACCTGCACAAACAGTCATGATATTATTAGTGCACACATATACAGTAAAGACCCGATATACTCACGGCAAAGTTCTTTTTCGTACTTCGCTTAGGGGTAAATAAGGGAACAATTCTGAGAGCGGCATTTAGATGAATAAAGCCCCTTTCACACAGCACTTTGAACCCGGCAAATTGCCGGCAAATTGCCAGAGTGCCTTCTGTGTGAACGCAAGCACGACCCGGGATTGATGCCGGGATCGATCCCGGGTTGAGGACCTAGTAACATTGCCGTGTTCAGACCCGGAACGCGCGCTGTGTGAACAAAAGCCAGAACCAATGCCGTAAGGGGTGTGTCATAGTGATGACGCATGGGCCATCGCGCGACTCTGTTGCTCTAGAAGAAAGTTTGTGTTCGTCATCAACAAAGAAAGAACAAATAAATGTCTGCAAACTGGAATGAAGCAGAGACCAGGAGCTCCTCACTATCCGCGCTGAAGCTGCGATCGTTCGCCAGCTCTGTGGAAAGGTATGCGCGTGCACATGTTTTCGACGCGTCCGTTACACGTCTCATCCTGACGTCACGCGGCTTTCCGGGACATTAACGGGTTGTGTGTGAACGCACTCACAGATCCCGGCAAATCACTGGCAGTGTGAATGAACCGAAATCAAACAATCCCGGGACAAATGCCGGGTCACATTATCCGTGTATTTTCCGGAATCTCTGTGTGAAAGGGGCTCAAGTAAATATGTGCTGCGCACTTTTAACAATAAAATAAACGACAGCGATGACAGCAGGGAGAAAACAGCTGTTAAGCAAGCGTCTGATCATAGTGATGAGGATAAGTTTGCACAAGCTCTGCAATTTGGCACTCCAGTCAAGTTACGTCACTTCATATGCCACTTTATACTATGTATTGCTTAGTAAGTAAGCACTAAGCAGACTATTAACAGTATTGAAAATGAAGTTTTTTTTTCATTTTTCTACTATAAATCGGCTCTCCAATATGTTCATGTTTTTACTCGTGGACGTCTGACTTCGACAGAATGAACAGAAGAAATGAACCCGGAGAAGATTACCGGTTTCAAACTCCCAAAACGAACTCCAAACAAACTTATTTTTGCCATGATTTTGTTCAAAATGACATCACAACAGTTTGATTTCACTCTAAGTATATAGGGACCTTAAAAGTTCAAAGGTTTGGGGTTGGTAAGATTTTTCAAATGTTTTTGAAAGAACTATTTTACCCTCATCAACTCTGAATTTATTTGATTTAAAAAATACAGTAAAAATAGTAATATTGTAACAATTTTAAATATTTCCATTTTTTAATAAATTTTAAAATGTAATTTATTCCTGCGATGGTAAAGCTGAATTTTCAGCATCATTGCTTCAGTGTCACATTATCCTTTAGAAATCATTCTAATAGGCTGATTTGGAGCTCAAGAAACATTTCTTATTTTTAGGATTCTTTGATAAGTGGAAAGTTAAAAAAAAATGCATTTATTTGAAATATAAATCTTTTGAAAATGTCTTTACTGTCCGTTTTGATCAATTGAATGTGTCCACAGTCCACCTAAAACTAACACCCTCTTGTGTCTCCAGTTTGACAATCCCTGTGCTAAATTATTTGGTCATACACACACACCCACACACTCACAAATTTGTACCTGTTGTCATGCTCATCCAGTGAGTGATTGCTCTGATAATGTGGGGAGCGAATCGATGCTGTTCGGAGACGCGCCTCATCAATGTGGTCACTGATGGGTGGTAGAGCCTTCCTCTGGACCTGCCGATAGGTCTGTCTGAAGTCTACGTCACCATCATGCAGAGAGCTCAGTTCTGATAGGCTGCCATCTGTTGACACAATGACATCATTATGGACATTAGGTTCTGCTTTTCTATTACGATAACACTCACATAAACAACACAAATCTATTGCCATCGTCTATAGCCTGTAGCAGAAGAACTTTATACGGCAGAAATGATGTACTTGGTTAGAATATTATGAATTTTGATCAAGAAACATGCACAATCACAGATTTATTTTAAAGGGATGGTTTATCTAAAAATGAAATCTGTCATTATTTACTAATTCTCATGCCGTTCCAAACGTATGACTTTCTTTCTTCTATGGAACACACAAAAAAAGGGTTTTGATGTTTTGAATATTTTTTCAATTTATGAAAGTGTGACAAGATATCTTCTCTTGTGTTTCACAGAAAATAAAATCGTACAGGTTTGGAACAACATGAAGGTAAGTAAATGATTTTTCAGATTTTCCATTTTTTGGGTGAACTATCCCATCAAAATAAAAGGCAGAGTTTAGATCATTTGGAAACGATCATTATTTTTGGAGTTCGATTTAGTGCCGCTAATGTTGCATAAACTACACATATGACCTTTAAAAGGACAGTGATGATGATATGAATATGTCATAAGGTGTGTCAGTTGACCACTGTTACATAGCTTTTCACTGACTCAACTTTAAAATGAAAATTCAGCCTTCCTTTTTCCCACACAAATACAGACACATGCTGACTGCATACAGGCTTACATGGATGACAGGCCCCCTTGGTAGGGTGGAACTGCGCCAGGTCCCTCTCTACGTAGTACACAACCTTCATAGCGTCCTGACACTGACTGGCCTGGAGTCGATAGCCACTGCGCTCTGTGGACACACACACATGACCTGTGTGTTGCTACTGTGTCCTTATTTTCACACATACTGCGCATAATTTAAGTTAAAACACACACGTAACACTCACACAATACTTAGTTAAGCCTTTACAGAAGCATGCAATCAATTTTAGAATATTGCGTACTGTATTTACCAATTATTGACCTTAAACTGATCCATTTGAGCCTGCTGTAGCACAAACTCCTGTCTTCTTTACGTACCACCTGCAATCCAACTCTTTAACTTCATAAAATTAAGGAATTAAAACTGTAAATAAATAAATTATTTAAATTGAGAAATAAACACTTTTTAAAATGTTTTCCCATCCATAAAAATTAAATGTTAAAACGATAGTTAAATATAACAGTAAATTAATATATTAGTAAAAATGCCATCCACACATGATAAGAACCATAGACTTTCACTGAACCAATTCCCCTTCAGTGTTTGCCACTCAGCTGAGGGGAAATGTTTTACTTGTTGATACAACACACACAGTGTGAAACCATTCACCAATCCCATAGACAAAACAACTGCTACCTTCGCAATGCCAGCTAGCTTATTCCACTGTCACCTTCTTCAAAACTTAAGATTCTACTTCCAAGTCTTTGTCTACTGTTGTTAGCTCATGTTCACTCATACTCAAATACAGCAACACTCTCATCCAACCACAATTCCTTACAATTTTAAATACCCTGATTTTTTTAGCATGAAGACGAAAGTTACAGTATCAGCTGAAGAGGATGTAATTGAGTTTGATTTGGTTAGATGATGCAAAGTTGTTCAATCAAATGCAGAAGCATTTTCACTAGACAGGCATTGGAGAGATGTGTTTAAAGAAAAAGCAAAGACTTTACACATGCCGTTGCATTTCACTTACGTCCAGCTATATTGTTTTGTACTGAAGAAGGCACTATAGACAACTTGGGTTCAATGATGGATGGAGCGGCTGGAGGGACCACAGGAACACCAGGAACGTAGTAAGGTTGATACATAGCAATCTGAGGAGGTTGACTACTTTTTGCCATCTTCCCTGCTTCATATACTGAGAAGGCAAAAGTCAAGTTTTTTTTTTTTTTTCAGGTTGTGTATACGAACAATGCGTGTAGTATGCATGTGTGTGTTTGTGTACTCACAGTGTTTTGGACAGCAACATGTATCAGGACAGCAGCAGCAGCGTACATAACAACAGCAGGAGTGAGGGCAACACTGGCACCAGCAGATCCCAACCAACAACAGGAAGAGAACACTACCAAGGACGACAACTCCCACAAACACCCACTCTATAAGGGAGACAAGAAAGACTCATCAGGAAACTTGGTTTCCGTGACACAAGCAAATCCTGAAGGAAGTGCTATCCTAAAACAATTTTTGCCCACAGGATGTTAAATCTCTGATCATGACCAACCACAAGGGAGAGTGTGAATGATGAAGAACCTCTTATCTGGACTGTCTACAGGGCTAATGATGAATTTCCTCTGGGTGTGGTGTTAAAATTCCAACGGCATACATTACAGACCTTTTTCTTAACACAGATACTTTACATTCTCAAGAATGTTCATATTTATGTCTCTGAGCACTTACGGCATAAGAGGGTAACAAGACATTACATATAATAAAAGAGCAAAGTAACATTTCTGGTTGTTTATGAATTTACACCATAATACCAGAGCTGGGTATCAATACAAAAATTAGATTCCAGATTTGATATTTAAGTTATAATATCTATTTAGCGTACACATTTATTACTAAAGTGGAACTTTCGTATCCATCAGACTGATTCAAACAGTAACCCCTTCCGATACATTTTGAGTATTTTTGAATGGTTCATTAAAGCAACACTATGTAACATTTTTTTACCTTAAAATAATGTTTCCAAAATCGTATCAGTGGTTCATCAAGTCGTAACAGGGTGACTGGCACTTCTGCCATAGCCTGACAGGGTCTGTATCGCTTTTACTGGCACTATGTAACTTCGGGGTTCGGGGACCACAAAAAGAACTACAAAATTCGACTGCTTTACGTCAAGCGCTACAATAGTCATTATTTCGCTTTTCTTTGTTTCTGATGTCGCAATACATCATCCTTTCATGAAATCATGTAACATACTCTACCTTGTCTGTGGACATCGTTCATTTTAAAGCCGGTGCTGGATAAACAGCGAGCGTACGTGCGACGGTAGGCTAAATTATTTACGACAGCGGTAATGGACAATTTAGTTTCCAACCAGTAGGGCGACCGAAGAGGAAAAGTTACTTGGTGTTACTTTCAAAGAACTGGCTCATAAGAGTCATTTATTCGTAAATCGGAAAAGTACCAATCATATGATTAAGTTACTTAAAGGTATGCAGTAATATAATGCATAACGTCATGCATATACAGTACGTACAATGTACAGTAATGTCATGCTAGACTGATTGTGTCCTGAAATTTTGAATGATCACTTGTTGTTTTCAGAGGAAACAGATCAGGCATTATGGAGTTTGGTGATTGTAGCAGAGGATAAAGCAGATTAACTGAAAAGGACCTGTGTGAGAGCACCCACTGAAAAGGAAAGGGGGAGAAAGAGGTATGGCAGGCGTACCTGGCATAATCTCCAAATCAAACTCAGGCAAGATGTCATCCAGCACACCTGTCCTACCTGGAGAAGGGAGAAGATCAGATATGAACAGCAGCAGTGGGCAGCAGGTGAAAGTTCAAAGTTTAGAGTCGTGGGTAAAGGCTCGTGTGTGTGTGTGTTAAGGAAAAAAGTTACACTGTTAGTGGCTGTGGATTAATCAAAAGTGTAAGTTGAAAGCTGATTTGATAACTTTGATCTGTGGTTTTAAACATCAGTTCAGACTTAATCAAGTACAATGTCTGATATTTTATTCAAGAATACCTGTATATACATAAGTCTGCATGTATATACAGTACCAGTCAAAAGTCAGGACACAATTCACTGAATTTTATGTTTCTCATGATGCTTACATACTTGAAATTGGTTTTGTAAGCATGAGTGGATACCAATTTTAGTCACTGCATAATCCCTATCCTTCCAATTTTGTAACTTCATACCTTTGATGACTGTACTATTATTCTGTAATATAAAAAACCCGGATATTAAAGAATGCACAGCAGTGTCCAAACATTTGATTGGTAGTGTGTGTGCGCATAGGTGTGTATGTGTGTGTCTGTGTTTGTTTTCAGAAAAAGATTTGCCAATGAAAAGCTGAAAGGTCAAAATCCTCTGTGGATGAGTAACTAACTTTAGGCCAGTGCTGTGTTTCTGTAGTGGTTACTGACAGTAATGATATGTTGACATGTTTCTGGTTCCCAGGGCTTATGCTAATGTGGATGTGTACATGCGTTCAGTATTTATATTTGGCCTGAGCACAGATCAGGTTCACTAATGTGCACGAACGGAGAGAGTGGGAAAGAGATGGGGTAGAAGGGGGTTCAGTGGGGGAGACAGTGGAGGAATATGGGAGAGACTAATTAATCACACAGCCTCATTAACCATCTTGAAAAGTGGGCAAGGGTACGTCATCACCATGGAGACAGTGTTGGCATTGTATGGAATTAAAAGGTGTCCCAGAGCACTGTCCAATTACCTTCAACAAAGATCTTCCCTGAGAGTGAAATGAAGGGGTGGCCTTACATGTACAGTCTATTTTACACTGAGAATACTTTGTCAATGGCTGGCACACTGCCAACAATAAAGAGCATTCTCACACCATCTAAACTGGCCTCAATCTTTAGCCTAAAACCTGAAATGTTATGTCTGAATGCAATTCATAATGCAACCAGTGTGCAGGAAACCGGATCTTTTCTAGTAAAGTTGTCATAAAATGAAAATTCAGCTATTTTCTAAATGCATGTTATTATCAGTGCATTATTGTTTAATTAATTTTTTATTTTGACCGTGTGATTTTTTTAATCAAAATGTTCAAACTTTTGACTTTTGAAGAACACCATGTTCTCTCTGGTGACATTTTCTGGGCGTCTCCAATCAGTGTAGTCCGCTTAATACACACCCCTATCTTACAATCGACCACAAGCTTGCATTCAGATCTGCCTCCATCCAATAACCAACCAAAGGATAGAATCAAGTCCCCATATTTTTTTCCCAATAATCCGTTTCACTTGGGAGTATGTCACAATACAGAAGAAAAGATCTGTCGCTATTTCATCACGACTTTAAGATTCGTGAACACAGACGTATTTTACAAGTCTGAACTGCATGAGATGGTGTTGTAAACAAATCTGCCCACTGTCAGAGCAGATTTATCCCTGAGAGACAGGAAATGCTTAGTTGGCAGACAGGAAGAGGAAAAATAATATCCACCTCCAATCTCCTCTCCTCCTCCGTTACAGTCATTAAACCAAGCGTAACTTGAGAGTAAAGGGGACCTCATGAAGAGACGTAAAAACATGAAGAGAGAGACCAGCAAGCTCTGTGTAGTATAGATTGTTATTATCAGATTTAAAGGGATAGTTCACCCAAAATTTTATTTCTGTTATTGTTCCAAATCTGTATGACTTTTTGTTCTGTGAAACACAAAACAGGATATTTATTTTGGTCCATAAAATGGAAGTCCATGGGGCCCAAAACAACATTGATCCCCAATGAATTAGTATAGACAATGGAGATATTTTTCAAAATGTCATCTTTTGTGATTCACAGAAGAAAGAATTATTTTTATTTTTGGGTGCACTATCCCTTATTTGAAATACACCCACAACCAATAAACACTTGCAGTGAAAAATTAGCACTGAAAAGGTGTCGACAGTTATTTTTGAGGCTTTAATGGGATTGCGCCCTGTTTAGTAAATCTGGCCCCAAAATGTCACACGAAACTCAACGGTTTAGATTAACCTATTTTTTTCACAGTAATTTGTTGTATTGCCTATAGAAAATGAGGCCATTTGCTTAGGTACGCTAACAAATTTCTGTGCTACAAAATGAGTTATTATTATAAACAGCTGAGTTTTGTTTTACATTTTGATTTCACAACAAAACTGTATTGATTCTTTTCACCTGTATTGATAACACAGTAAATCTCTGATTACGGTATTGTAATAAATTACTGGTAATTACAGTGCAATTCCTAATTCTGAATAATAATAGTGTTGCTTTTCTTAGCATGCATCACTAGGAACCAAGGGCTAAACAGTAGGTAAAATATGACTACACAGCAAGTGTGATGAATTTGGGAGTGTGTGGTTCAAAGTCAAACATTATACTCCCATTTTATAAACCAATTAAATCTTGATGACTCAGAGGGCAGAAGAGACTTCCTCCACTTCTTAGCGCCTACATAACACTCTCGTTAAACCTCCTGTGTAAGCTCTAACCCTCTCATGTTATTTTTCTCTTCACCGCACAGGACTGTTCTGGAGGCCCTGGCATCCTCTGGCCCCTGAAACCCCCCTTCATTCCCATGGAAACGGCTTAAGAAGTGGCTTATATTGCTCATGTCGATAACGGCCAGTTATTTACTCTTTGTCTGGCATGAGGACTCTGACTTTGCTTTGTCCAGGTGAAACACAAATAACTTATTCTGTTGGGGTCCGTCCCACAGCACCAAACAAATTGCTTCTCTCCGCAGTAATCCTGTCTAGGACGTGTAAAATATGTGAGGTTGTCCTGATCTGCCAGGGCAAGATCACAAATGAACAATAGCTTCTCTTATTAAGGATCTGAGCCATGTTGAGAAGCATGCCCCGTTCAGTTGTTGCCATGGTAGCGCTTGTAAGTGCACTCAGGAATTCAGTGAGGGATTGGCATTAAATAATTATTTAAATAGCATCCACACACAAAAGTAAAACACTTTTGGAAAGCAAGGTCTTAGAGAGCATGCCACTTTTTCATTGAGAATTCTATAAATAAATCACATATATTGGGATTCCCTAAAGCACAGCGTTAACAATTTAATTTAGAGTACAATTCACACTATTAACTAGTTGCTTATTAACATGCATATTACTAGGCTATTTATTAGTTATAAAGCACATATTAATGCCTTTCTAAAAAGTAGTAACATTTAAAAAAGTGTTAGGCGAACTTATTAATGTTTTTCTGCTAAATCTCTGAGAACATTATGAAAGACCAAATAACTTTGGACGAATGTTTTTTTTAACATTACTGGAAGAATATGAATGTGTACGTATGTATGTATGTCTTATAATAAGCGTATATACATTTACTGATAACCTGTTGACTTCCCTGGACTCTAGGATCTCTTTAAAATAGTGCTAGTATTAACCGATTATGGAAACAGGTTACATTTTGAAAACATTCCATGTAAATACCCTGTGTTGACTGTTACTGTTTGTCTTAGTTCTAAAAAGTTATATAAAAATAAAGTATAAAAACAACATTACTGGAAGAACGTTTCTTCACAACTTGAAGAGAATCTAGCTAAAGTACTCATGAGACTCACCCTGCACCAGTAGCTCCACCTGGTCTTCATTTTTCCCTTCCAGATCATCAGCGATGGTCACCTTACAGAAATACACACCGCTGTCGCCCCACTGCAGCTGTCCAATGTGCAGATCTGCTTCTATAAAAGGCCAGAAAATATTATACTCATATTATTAAACCAAATTTAAAAAATGTATTTAGTTTGAATATTTTTCGTTCTTGTTTTACATCGTAACATTGTCAGTTGCGCAGTTTGTTTGATCTGAATTACATCAGTCACTTTTAGCGCTTAATGTTTATTCAGTGAAAACAACACATCATTCATACACATTATCTATCTGTTATATTTTGTCAGAACAATCGGAGTCTTTGTTGGAGGGGTGACTGGAGGAGGGAGAGCTTTAATGTCTAAAGTCAGACGAGAGGGTGTTTGCGTTTGATAAGGAAAGCCGTGGGGGTGTTTTGTGAAGCCTTTATGAGGTCCAGCCCCCTGACCATTGTGCGACCTAGAAAAAAACAGCCCTATTTGAGGAACAGGAAAACACAGCACAATCGGCTGGGCTTCCTAGGGAGAGAGTGGGTTTACACACAAAATTGCAGACTTGAGCGTATAGAAGAGGCTCAAAATTTAATAATAATATAACAAGATGATTTTATTACACAGTGGCCCCAAGAAGTATTTGGACCATTAAGTCACAAGTATCATTTTATGAAGTCATTGCATTAAAAAGAAATATTAAATAAGTGGCATCTGAAAACAAATTATGCTAGACTTTTTTTCAGAACTTTTTGCAATTACTTTTAACCAACTGATCCCAAGGCCATGTTTGTGGATGTATGATGTTAGTTCCCCTTAAGTTCACACAGGTGCCCAAGAAGAGTAACCCCATGTGTAGTTTATCACATTAACTACACTACCACAAAACTGTTTTCAACATTGGTACCTTATATAGCATATTTGAATCACTTCTGAAGGATCATGTGATAGTAAAGACATTTTGAAATATATTAAAATAAATAGTTTAAATTGCAATGATATTTCACAATACTACTGCTGGGAGCCTTGTAGGTGAGCATAAGATAATTCTTTTCAACAATTAAAAACTTTTAAATAAAGTCTTCTTTTTTTTCTAATGCAATGAAATGTTTTTTAATTTTTAACTTAGATTTGTATATGTTATTATGCCAGCGTTGCTTCATAAATCCCTCTAATCATGATATTATTTAATAAACTATTAAGGTTGCCAACTTGTTGACCTTTTTACCATTTTGTGTTTAACACTAACCTGTTGAATTGTCTAGTTAATAAATGACCACTGAAGTCCCCTTTGTGAGTCATTAAGTTTGAAATTTCACTTTCCAACTGACTAATGCTGTAATTTTAATGTGCCACTTATTCATCTGTAAAAACTATAAAGGTTTATAAGGTTATGATCATATTCATGACAATATTCTTCCTTATTTTTGACAGAACTTAACCTCCAATCAAGCTAAACAACCTCCATCAAAAAAGTGTGGTTATAAGACAAAAAAGACATTACTGTTAATGATGGAGATATCTCTTCCTTTGTAGTGTTCTGCTAAGGTCATGGAAGCTCCCTGTCCTGAGGCCACGATGCGGATCGTGCGGCCCTTGTCAGAGCAGTCCAGATGAGACGTAACTCCCAGATCAGATACGCGGACCCCCAGGGACTCAGGAAAGGTGAAGGAATCCCGAGTGCGGTCTGTACAGTAAGACTTGTACCACCACTGTACCACTGCGGTTTGAGTGGAGTGAGTGGTGTAATGACACGGAAGAACAATGGAGGAGAACAGCATGGCAAACTTCTTCTCATCTTTCACAATCACCTGCACACCATTGCAACTTTGCACTGTGCCAGAGAGAGAGAGAGAGAGAGAGAGAGAGAGAGAGAGAGATTAGGTTTATAGTGAGAAACAAAACATTACTATTGAATGACAGCAACATAATTACACTCAAAGTTATACACTACACACCTTTTGCTTACATTTTTGCCCAGTTTTGCAGTATGGACACTAGTAGTCAAAGCTAGCTAACAAAAATCAGAACCAGTCTCCAGATTTCACAGAAAACCGCGCATGATGGGCCCAACTTTTTTAAGCTTCAGAGGAGGATCCAGTTTTAGAAAACATTTTTCTCAGTTTGTCACGCATCTCATAAAGCGCATGTGAGTTTGTTGTGTTCAGAGAGATTCCTCAGTGTATATGATGGCAGGTTTATCTCTGTTAACACTTATAATGTCAGCATATTTGTTTTGCATAATGTTGTGACCGTCAGAAGAAAAACAGTTAAAATAAAGAAAAAAAAAACTTTTTTTTATTATTGTTCTGTCTGTGTGATTTTTAATAAATGCAAATGTTGGTTTGTAGTTACTGATAAATATTATATTTGTTTTGTAAAAACAGAACTGAAGGTTGAGCTTGATGAAAATAAAAAGTCAACAAACACTACAATTTGGGTAAAACTTTGAGAAACTTAAAATGAATTAATTAGTTAATTAAAATTATTTTCTTGTCTTCCTGTCGTGTACAGAAGTGTTATTCAATTGGTGTCACAATTATAATAAATGTGTATGTTTTGTATATTAGACTTAGCTAATTGTTTCAAAAAAGTTTTTAATTCAACATCATTTTAACAAAATTATGACACTTTTTCATTTTAAATGTTGCATACAGTCAAAAATGAGACGATAAAATCCCCATATTAAGTGGTTAACATTGGGTGTTTAAAAGAAGCTACTTTTGTTGTAGGTTAATTTTGTACTAGGGTAATATTTATCAACAACAAAATATTTTTTTGGTGCCTCTAATGCATAAAAAATGAGAGACAAAACTGCATCCTTTCCTTTTTGTGGAATTTAGTGGATCAGCAAACACACCCATGAGCAAAGAGGATAATGCAAATTCCAAGATACAGTGAGCTTTCAGTGGCAACTGACAGGCAATCATCATGAGCAACTGTAATGACTACTGCTCATGATTAGTATTATGGTGTTTGAGTCTAATGGTATGTTTCATAGTGTCAGACACAGGCATGTGTTCATTACCCAAAGCCCTTTCTGAGACTAGGCCTAACTAACCAGTGCATCAAAAAAAAAGAAAAAAAGGTTTTTGCTAACTGCCTCTTTTCGAGAATGCTTAGTCACTCCATTCTAAAGGGAATCAGCAAGAGATTACAAGGTGAGATGAAAACAACCCTAAAAACATCTGGATCCAGTCAGTCAGCCTATGAGTGTGTGGTTTTGTGTGTGTGTGTGTGTGTGTGTGTGTGTGTGTGTGTGTGTGTGTGTGTGTGTGTGTGTGTGTGTGTGTGTGTGTGTGTGTGTGTGTGTGTGTGTGTGGTGTGTGTGTGTGTGTGTGTGTGTGTGTGTGTGTGTGTGTGTGTGTGGTGTGTGTGTGTGTGTGTGTGAGCATGAAAGATTGTATTTGTCCAGCCGTGTGTGGGAGATTATAGAACAGAAAGCTGGACAAAATCAGAGAAGTGCCCGAGAGGAGGATCTGCTGGTGTGAAAAACCCAGAGAGAAAAAGAAAGAGAAGTGTGAGTAAAGAAAGTTAAATTCCATGCTATGCAGGGGGCGCAGAGTGGTGGGGGCTGTAGTTTTTTTGTAGAGACGTCACCATCTGTAGCTCTGACTGTTTGGGGTGGAACCCAAATATTCTGAGAAAACTCTTATGAAAGATCAAGTTTAGTCCAAGTAGAGCAGAGGTCTCTCCCACAAACACAGAGACACCCTAATTCTTGTCAAAGGGTGGAGCACACCGCATAAAAATATACAACTGCCAGTCATCACAGATGTGACCTAATGAGATCTACACTCATTCAATGTTGTCTTAAAGGAAACAGAGCAGCTTCAAGCATTTTCCAACTGTCCTTTAGAATGATAATGTTGCTGAGGGAAATTTAGGCGAGAATTCTTGATTACATTCATTAATACTCAGTTCAGTGTAGATGGAATCCTCCTTTTGTCCTCCCTCTTGCCTGTTTGACTCATTGTTTGGCATTACGGTGAACCCCCACCCACTAAGACTCAGTGCAGGAGGGGGATGTTGAGTTCCCACCAATAAGATACACTCATTGACTCAGTCATACATGAACACCCAATTAGGTTAAAGAGATTTAAACCAAGCCGTTAGTAGCAGGAAACTTTACTTGATTGTATGTTAATGAGCTGCTGATGCTAACTAAACCCTTATAGGATGGTGTATGTATTACATATTACTGCAAATAGTATTCAGCAGTTCAACAGCTCAAAACAACTTTTCTCTACAATGTAAATGGCAAATTCGCATATACACTTTTTTTAAAGTGTAGTTTTAGTTCACATCAGTTCACAAAGTTGGCCACTAACTTGCTCATAAAACAACCATCATATATTGTGTTGTCTCAGTTGCATCCACCCTCCAAGAACTGATACAATGCATGCAGCTGCACTCCCTGACACACATTCCAGCAGCACTTCCCACAATTCTTCTCTCCCACAACAACTTTGGGATGTTAAATAGTTTCAAATATTCTTCATACTATCTGGGCTACTACAATCTTGAACTGTGAAGTCTTTTAAATGTATATACTTTTATTTACTTATATAAAAGCGTGTATGTATGTAGGCTATGTATACACAGACATTCTATAATCATCAATAATCAATATAATAAAGATTACTCTTGAGCAAATGTAGGCTACATTTTTTATTTAAATCAGAGTAATTTATTTAAAGTTTTTAGCTTTTAGTTTTGAATATAACACACTTATTTTAAAATAAAAAAATCCCCAACAGACTGTCATTAACCTTATATTATTATTATTTTAATAAAATTAGCAAATTATAAATGTTTTGTCAGGTGTAAATGTAAATGGATTATAGTAAAAACCGTCGCGAGGACCCGTGATCTATCTAAAAATAAAGCCGGACTCAGGGTTCTCTAAGCTCTCAACCTGTTGCTTTAGTTGCCTGTCTCAGTTTTCTATTTCTATGTCACGACCAAAAGGAAAACATATTAATAACTTACGTGAAAACAGTATGAATAGAATCCAGGAACCGTGTAACAAAACCATGATCCAGTTTAGTGCGGTTTGTATTGCAGCTATCTAGTCCATCTTCTCCCGGACTGTTATTCGCTTGCTTCATCTCTCTGCCTGCTCTGCGCTGGTAGAGCGGACTGTACCACTTTACTAAAGGGGGAAGAAACTGAAAATTGCAACTAAAACTAATATATGCTAAACCTTCTGTTGAGATGAAAAATTAATTTGATAAAATACATATATATATTTAATGAAATAGCTGTCAAATAACTAACAGAGATTACTTTACATAACAGCCACCGACACGGTCACCCAATCTTCTAAAGTGGATGCGTCTTTCAGAAAAATACTGTCTGCAACATATTTCATGTGTGATTTGTCTGGGAAAAAATAGCTTATTATTTGTTAGCTGAAATAATTTAGAGCTTGCTTGTTACAAAGACACATATTAATGTGGGGAAAAAAATAAAAAGAAACAGTCATACATTCAGTATTTTAAAATCACGTATTTATTTAGAATGTGACAAGCAGGTGTGTGTAACATTAATTAGTTCTAGCCATTTTTATAAATACCAACATTGTGCCGTAAAATTACTGAAAATGTCCTAACCACCTTTTAAAACTGCTCATAAAAATTATGCAGAATTATAAAGATTGCAAATAATAAATTATTTTAATTAAGTAGGGCCTATTTCATAGGATTTTTCCATTTTTATAATAATATAGAAATGTACAAAAAAGTGGAGAGATGTCACCGTCCTTAAGCACCATTCTGAACACCTGCCCAAAAATTGACTGAACACATGCATTATTCAGAAGAACAAAAATATGATTTTGCCTAATTACTTTAGCTACAACAAAACAAAAAAAACTACATGCTGTATATAAAATACTATTACAATCCTGTAAAATAAAACAAAAAAGTAAATAAAAAAGGATAATTTGTTGAGGTCAGAAGAATCAGATGCATTTGCCACTGCAGGGATAAAGCACAATTTTATTAGATTATCAACACAGGAAAAAAAATGTAGAGACCTTATGTCCTTATAGCAACATTTTGATGGCTGACATAATAATTCAATGGTTCATCACATAATGATTATCATAATGAGCTTAATGAATTTATCTATAGCGATCTCTATGGTCATCATACCGATCTCTGCGATCATCATACCTATCTCTGAGCTCATCGCGGCTACCTCTGCGATCATCATACCGATCTTTGAGGTCATCACGGCTACCTCTGCGATCATCATAGCGACCTCTGAGGTCATCACGATCTCTGAGGTCATCACGGCTACCTTTGCGATCATCATAGCGATCTTTGAGGTCATCACGACTACCTTTACGATCATCATACGACCTCTGAGGTCATCACGATCTCTGAGGTCATCACGGCTACCTCTGCGATCATCATAGCGATCTCTGAGGTCATCACGATCTCTGAGGTCATCACGGCTACCTTTGCGATCATCATAGCGATCTCTGAGGTCATCGCGGCTACCTTTGCGATCATCATAGCGATCTCTGAGGTCATCACGGCTACCTTTGCGGTCATCGTATCGATCTCTGAGGTCATCAGGGCTACCTTTGAGATTATCATAGCGAACACTGAGGTCATCAGGGCTAGCTTTGCGGTCATCATAGCGGTCACTGAGGTCATCACGGCCACCTCCATCACTTCGAGCTTGGTCAGTTCTCTCTTCAGTGATGTGCAGATTCCCTTCCTCAATATATTGTGGTGTGTCATGGTATGCCACCACTTGAGTTCTGAGGCAATAAAAAAAAAACTTCATAAAAAACAGAACCACCTAAATACAAACATACACTTCATTTATAGCTTCCAGAGGATAAATGGCAACCTATTCCACTTGACTCTTACTCTTTTGATTTCTGTTTCCGTTTGCGGACACAGCAGATGATGATTATTATAAGCACTGCAGCTCCAACAATACAACCAGCAGCAATGCCGATTGTGGCAAAATTCATAGAGGCTGTAAAAACAGAAAGATATGGAAATTATACTTAGCAAATTAAGCTGAAAGTCTCTAAGGTCAATATTTCATTAAAGGTGACATATCATAAAAATCTGACGTTTAAGTGCTATAATTGGGTCCCGGTGCCTACCAACCCAGAAAACGTGAAAAGTGACAACCCAGTGACTTAGTTAGTAAGCCTTTCTCTGCAAGCATGTCAAAAAATAGGCCGATCAGATTTCGCTCCCCTTCTGACGTAGAAAGGACAATTAATCTGCAAGTTTCCACCCACGGCGCCGCCATTTGGTTTTCGCAAGTGACAAGAGTGAACCAGTTATAAAACAATGGGAAAAGTTTGAGTTCAGGAAAGTATGCAAACTGCTCTGTCGTTGCTCCACATGCAAGCACGAGCTCGTGTAAGGGATCGGCCGTCTTCTTTATTTGCATTTAAAGGGACTCACACAAAAACAGTGCGTTTTTTCTCACACACAATTTTGACAAGCTATAATAAATTATCTGGGGGGTATTTATTGCTATCTGCTGTTTACACTGTTAAAGAGTTAGTTCTTTTTTTTTTTTGACAAAAAAAGTTTTGGCATGTCTTTCATACATTTTCCAAATACAAACCTTTCGTTCATCTTTTTTTCTGACAGAAACTGACAGAAACTCAACCGAACTGCTTGATGTGCACGAACCAATGAGGTTTTCATTGGTTCCTCAGCTCAGATCAAACGTGGTGCATAACACTCCAGAATGAACTTTATTGGTTCTTGCACGTCAAGCGGACATGCTTGAGCTTCCATTTACCATGCACAACTGATGTGCTAGTTGATGAATGTTTAAATGTGCATAAAAGGAATGGAAAATATAGTCTGCAGACGAGTTTTTAAAAATGCACTGCTCATGCACTAGACACCGAAAAAACAGAGACATGCAGTACGGACATCTAATGTAGAGAAACTGTTAAAAAGCAAAGCAGTAAAAAAACCTTCTGTGTGTAATCACATAATTGTAAAAACTTCTTACATCAGTGTACTTGCGCAAGTCAAGCTTAAGTATCTAGAAACATCAGTGTACTTCCATGTTTCAGACCTCGAAATAACTAACCAGGGGTGCGTTTCCCAAAACCATCGTTGCTAACTAAGTTAGCAACTTGGATGGTTGCAATGCAATTTCCCATTGCCAACCATCCAAGTTGCTAACAGGTTAGCAACGATGGTTTTGGGAAACGCACCCCTGACCTCATGAGAAAATGTAACAATTTTTACAATGTGACAATTTCGTATGAATTTGTAATGTGAATTGTATAGAAATATATGACTTTTAAGAAAAACATGTGTGAAGGTCTGCCTCTAACCCCACCCATAAGCCTAACCATCAAGCTGGGCCGCAATAAGATTGTATGAAACTGTACAAATTTGACCAAACAAACTTACACATTTTCATGAGAGTGTGTTGTAATAACATAACAATGAGGAGTGTACTCTATTCAGATTAGGTCAATTTTCAATGTCATGTTGACATTCAGATAATTGGATAATTATTGCTGTGATTATTGTTTCTAGTGTGTTATATGTTTGACAACAGTTCTTCTAACCCTAACTGATGAAGTGTGTAGCTTTTCATTTCTTAAACAACCATGTAGGAAGACATGGCCATATTCCAGGATGACAAAGCCAAGATGCATCAGTCTTAAATTGTAAAAGATGGTTGCTATAGGGAGCATGAAGAATCATTCTCACTCTCACACATGAATTGGCACCTCTGAGTCCAGACCTTAAATTCATTGAAAGTCGTTGAGGAGACTTTACAGAGTGCTTGACTCTTGCATTGTAGATACAAGATCTATATTGTGTGAAAACAGAATTCTTGCATCTCTTACACCAAAATATTGATGCACCTCTTAATGGAAATAAATGTTGTTTGATCTTTTTTCACACAATACAAGATTTAGTATTGACAATGCAAGAGTCAAACACTCTGTAAAGTCTACTCCAGCACATGGTACAATAATCTGGTACAATAATCAAAACATGGTAAAATAATCTGAATAATCTGGAAAGTAAACCGTCATTTAAATGTATACACAGAAAGAAAGCAGGCAAATGTGGCAATACTCACATGGCATTACAGACAATGTCATGTTACATTTGGCTGATCCGACCTTATTGGTTGACAAGCAGATATAGTAACCTGATGTCTCCATGGATGCATTGACCAAAGCCAGAACTCCATCCTCTGTTACAGAAAAAGCATGTGTAAACTTTAGCATTTAATGAGAAAAAAACAGTTATTAATCTAATCCACTGAAAGAGAGACAAAACTTACTTTCAGTGGTTTTAAGAGGAAATGCTTTTGGGGCATTTTTGACATCATATCTCTCCCATTTGTATGTGGGTGATGGCGAGCCCTCCTCAGAAACACAGGTTAGGCTAATATTATGTCCATATTCTGCTGTGCCTACTACCTTACAAACAGGTTGTGATGGTGCAACTATAAGACAAATATAGATATTTATTCAACATTTTTAAAAAGGATTCCACTTGCCATAGTTATATGGAATTTTTATTTTGAGATGTTATTAAGTTATAAGTTTGAAAATGTGCCAGAGATCTTACCCTGAACCAAAAGAAAAGTAGTGTCAGCTGTTTTGCCATCATTGTCTTTAGGAATTTGAACATAACATTTAATTCTTTTGCTTTCTTTAAGAGTGACTTGTTTTATTGTCAGTTTTGATGTTTTTGCATTAAGGTCAAGGTCTATTGTGACTTTGCCTTTATACTCTGGTCCAATGTCTACTTCGTGAGTATTGGAGTAATAGCTACCAAAAAGTACCTATTAGGACCAAAACAAAGAAACAATTATTCATTAATAAACAGTCATTGTTTTTACACTTATCATGATTAGTGGTATTTTGGTAGACAGTTGAAGTTTATCAATACTGTCCATTTTTTAGGCTTACCTTGTCTCCAGGTGTCTCAGAATGACCACTCCATGTTACAATGATAAGGTCGTTTTCTTGATTTTTAGGCTTAAAATTACATGTAAGGGTGACATCATCACCCCTGGCAACCTCCACAGAAGCTTGACTCATTGTCACTTCCAGTCCAAAAGTAGTCGACATCACTATGAGGCAAAAAAAGAACTTTATGAGTATCACACAATGTCACAATTATTAAGTCATTTTAAAAACTCAGTATTCATGTGTGGAATAATGTTTAAAATGCAGAATTGTTAAATAATATTTCACAAAACTTTAAGAAACATGAAATTAAAAACTGTTTTTATAATAAGAGAGAATGATCTGAAAATATTTAGTAAAATTCCTTGTATTTCTACATTTACAGTATCACAAATCTACATCACAACTTAAGTTTACTAAACTTCATAAGCAATCCATTTGGTGTGATTATAACATTCTGCTAAAATATGAACTTATTTTTAATACAATTCATTAATTTAATTATTTAATATGAAATCATTACAGTATTTAATAATGCATAAGTCCACCTTATTTGTAAGCTATCTACTAATGTTTTGTATTGTGTCTAAAGAGTCTGTTATGAAAATGAATGAATGATACAAGCTAAAAATTCGCCATTTTGTAGCCCTGGTGAAAACATTAACAACATTATTACTTGAAAACATATTTTAAATTAAATTTAAGTGTCACATGTTGAAAATCTGATAAGAAAACAAATCACTTTTGTGACCCACACTAATATCTAACATATAAAGTCATTGATTTGATCTCACTGTACTCAATGTAAACGTCATGAAAGTGACCACCTCACCTGATATTAAATATAGGCTGCAAAAAATCAACTTCCAGTTGGTCATTTTGTCGCTGTCCAGTCACATAGATGGTGTTTTGCGGAATTTATTTGTGTATATATATATATATATATATTTCTCATATATCCTTATATCATGGCTTCCTGACTCCAGAAACAGTTTTGCTTCTGCAATCTGCACCTGTGTCTACCACACCTTTATTGCACTTTGGACCCATTCGTCTAACTCAAAGTTTTACCAGTTATGGGTTGTAATGGCAGATGTGATGTCATAACAGTCATATTAGTAAATAGTGGGAGTCATTGCTGGGAAATGAACTGACATACATGGGGTAGGGGTTGTTAAATAGCTTACAGTAAGGGACTAATTGAATTGAGTTCTTGAATTTTATTCTAGATTATTTGTATACAATATCACTTGATAAAACGTAAGTTTTACATACACAGGGCACACTCACTAACAAGCTTTACTTGTGTTCATCTCAGCATAATATTAATAATATCGGAATGTTTCTGTCTTTCGAAAAACCAATTTAATATCGTTGGTCTAACCTCAAACAAGCTGTATGTGCATTCCAGCGGTGGTGTATTGCCATATCTGACCAGCAGATGGTATTGAATGAAGCATCATTTATATTACAGGCACTTTGAGAACCGTTCATTTTTCCATTTGGTAAAGAACTATTGATTTTTACCAGACGTCATGCTGACATTAACTGCGTATCTGTGCTAGTTAACATGTCAAGTCAAGTCAAGTCAAATATATTTATATAGCGCTTTTCACAATACAGATTGTTCAAGCTGCTTTACAGTATCAATCAAAATAACTCAACAATGTTTGTTTATTACTGGACATCCAAAAAGGACATCCAAGTTTGGTAGAGCTGATCAATGGTATGATTGTTTAATTAATTTGAATATCATAGCCTACTTGTTCCCCTCTTTCCATATAGGCTATTCCATTTAAGCACTTTTATTGTTTTTGTGGTAATTTTTGTCAGACTGTTTTCAGTAAAAAAAAAAAATACGTTAAATATTATTTTTGTAATTGCAATCGGGATTTGTAACATTGAGAAAAATATCTAAAACAAAAAAAATTAAACATAAAAATGCACTTTTTTTACAGTCAAAGTGTTTGTTATATTTGGCCTATTTTAAGAAGTAGGCTAGTCAAGGCATCTTTTGGTATTTCAGTCAGAACTTTATTTGTATTATTATTATATTATTTTATTATTAACTTACAATGTACACAGTCTATTTACAAATAGTTGAATAATACCGTTTTTATAAAATATCTGAGATTTATTTTTTCAACTGGAATTTAATTTCCAGTTATCATCAATGAAACTGAACTGAGCTGAATGACACTATTGTCTTGCAACAGCAGCATTACAGCAGAATTAGAACTTGTCTAATCAAATTACTGAAGTTTGTCACATGTCTGCAATAATGCGAACATATTTTCCATATAGGCCTAGATACATATCGTTTTTTTTTTAAATAATTAGGCCTATTTATTATTTTCATTTCACTTAAATGTTCATATAACAAATTTCCTGTTCTTTTGCTTTTTGCACAACACAACGCATGCAAGGTCTACATGTGTAATTATGGTTGATGGCAGTGATGATGTCAGTGAGTTTTTTGAAGGTGGTTCTGGGTTCAAACGCACTGATGGGAACTCTCTGATCTGCCATGCTGATGCTGTGGGTGAGTGCATCGGTGAGCCGCTGTATTGTGTTTTGAGGATTTGGGCTTAAATATTCAAAATGGCGGACGGAGGAGCAGCGAGTCAAGATGAGAGTTCAGGACCAGGTAATCATTACTGCATTTTACATATTCATATTCATATTCAAACACTCTTTCTCTCAACCCAGAAAAGCGCGGGAGAGAAAGCGTAAACAAAATACTCAAGCCCGATGTTGCAGTCATATGCACCCTTTAAATAAACGTATCGGGCAACAATTCTCTGTCTGTGCGACGGTGAAACTGGCGATGCAGTGCTACGGCAAATTAAAGGGGAAAAAATGCCTCCTTTGTGTGATTAGAGCTGTCGCGTTACATATTCATACCGCCGCCGAGCAAACGCCGCTTTGCATATTTTATTAGTCATAATCTGCGACAGCTCGCGGGGTTTTGCACTGTCCCCGGTCAGAGGTTGTAAGAATTTTACAGTTAATCTTAACTAAAGGCTGATATGTGCATGCTAGGTGGCTAATGCTACTCCAGCGGCTTTGTGTTGCTGTATTGTGCCGTGAGCCAATCCCACATATAAAGGTTTGAATATTCATTCGCTCCCAATCAGCCGGCGTCTGCGCAACGTGTTTACGGTGAAAATATGAAAGAACAGAGCAGCGGGCTCTTGCTTGGTGTACAGTTAGGACACGGCGTGATTTTTTTAATGCCCATTCTCTTGCCTTTTGTGCCCATTGCAGGCGTGTAGCCCTGTTATGTTATTCATGTGGGCCTTCTAGAGATCAGAATGCGCTGTTCAGCGTATTCTATCAGAATGAATCCATTTCATTGTCGAAGGATGGTGGAACGTGCCAAAATGGAACTCTGACTGCAATTGATACAATGTTACAGTACAGTTGTGTGTCAAATTTATATTTTGTAGCACAGCCAGTGTCTCTGTAACATTGTATCAGTCGGGCTACTCAAAGAGATGTATGCAGGCATTATGCCAGCTTTATTTGTTAGTCTAATAGGTAATTCTCATATAGAGCCCAGCTTCTCCACTATTGTTCCAGCAGCTGTATGCTTGTGTGTTTAGTTTATTATGCTCATGTGTATTTAGTTTGTCCGTGAACAGGGGGGAAAATCAGTTTTTATCTCTTATGACAAATAATCTTTAGTGCTATAGTTGTCAAATTGCTTACATTAATAAATATAATACACTCAGTCCACTCACAATATAGTTCGAAATATCTGTGATTCTATGTAGATACAAAAGTAATCCACCCGAGATGATATTCAAAACTAATGCACAGGTGGGAGTGTCAAGTCAGTTTTAAGTTTAAAGCTGGGTTATAGAGGGTAGTTTACATTTGCTGATGATATATGAGATCAACCAGATTTGCTATGGTAAATATCACTTTATGTGGGTAAAGTTGGACATATGTATAATTGTTGTCAATTGAAGTTTGCTATTTATTTTATGGTGATATGGCGGATGTAAAAGATTTTGTTTTCAGTTTAAAACATTTTGGTGTAGTGATAACCTAATTACTGTTCGTTAGTGTTGCCATGATTAAAGTAACACCATTGTTATATTCGTTTTATTATACTACTATTTTATTTTTTTAATAGCTGAATTAGATTTCTTTTGTTGATATTTTAAGTTTTTGTTTTAATTTTAGTCTGTTTCAATAATTTGTTTATGTTCTTTTTGTCTTTTTTTGATATTTAGCCCTAATTTATTTTTATTTCAGTTTTACTCCTTTTGCTTTATTTTTCCATTTTAACAATAACAACATTGGGTGGTGCATATCTGGTTATAGATTTTGGGCATAAGCCCACCCAGAAAAATTGCTTTTATGCAGTTGTCCCATTAAACAGAGTATTTAAGGCAAAAATGGTCTCGGCCAAACAAGATAGAATAACTTTAAAACTTGCATCACTCTGGTGGTCTCTCACAACAAGAGAAACCTAAGAGAATCAAATGTGCATTTGTTTTTTTAATTTACCGCATGGTTTCATGTTTTGTTGAATCTGCTTTGAAATCCTTTGCATCAGTCTTAATTATCTTTTAACATGAATTCTCTGATACATGGGAATTATTTGGTTAACTATTTAAATTCGCATATAAATGTCTGCTGTTGGACATGTCATTGAATCAGGTGTAACAGAGCGTGCTTTTTTTAATCTGATAACAGTTTCACTTTATGTGTAGTGCCTAGAGAAGCAATGACATGCCGTAACTTGTTTGTTTCCTTCATCCACAGCTCATACCTAAGGTGTAAATTACCCACATAAATTCTTACTTTTATTTCAGTAGTAACTGACACTTTTCATATGTAGTAGTGAAACTTCATGGCATTTTGCATCTCTTTTTGACCATCTGTCTATTTTTTTTCTTGTTCTTGTGCTTTTCTCCATGCTCTGATAATGTGAACATGCAGAAACACTGCAGGCTAACAGTTAATTAAAATGATGATAGACCTAAAATCAAGTGAGTGTGTGTTTCTTTGCCAACCTTTGAGATTTGTCAAACAGTCCTTTGTATTTATTTGCAGCAAATTGGAGTGACTTCATGCTTTTTGTGTCTTGTTGTCCAGTTAAATGTTTTTAGGTTACAATTAGGGCTGTCAGTTAAACGCGTTATTAACGGCGTTAACGCAAACCCATTTTAACGGCGTCAATTTTTTTATCGCGCGATTAACGGTCTTTTTGACCTAGCAAACTTTGTAGTTTTCTTTCACATGCTTTTGCAACAGGACGCGCGCTGCGCTATGAAACCCATTCATTTCAGTGGCTTGCGCCGCGCGAGTGCTTCGTCGACCAAAGCGCAAGCGGATCTAGACCGTAAACAAAACAACAGGCACGACGCACACAGTCGTTTGGGCTTGCGAGCCGGCCAAATTAACCTTTTGAGTGGATGACGAGCGCGAGACGCCGAAATGGATGCCAATAAGATTCTGAATGGAAGGTTTACTTTTAAAAAGTTCCCAAATGGTTCCATTGACAAGAAGACCAATGTGATCTGTGTGTTTTGTCGTTGTGAACTGAGCTATCATCATCGCAGCACGCCCAGTCTGAAATACCGCTTGATGATGGCCAAACACACACACACACACACACACACACACACACACACAGCTGATGCGAATTCTCCGCCCCCTCGTCAATATCAGGACCTCGTCAGTATTTATTTCACCTTTTTATTGATGGACAGTGTTACATTGTGTGAGAGATTATTTGCTCTAAGTGAGAATTTTTGTGTGAATTTGAACACAGTATATGCCAATGTTGTTTTCAATAAAAACATTTGCACAAAGCAAAGCCGATCCACTTTACCATGTTGATAAGAGCATTAAAATGAGAAAAAAATAATGGGACAAAATGAAATCAAGAGACATTTAGAATAGATAAAAATGTGCGATTAAATGCGATTAATCGCGAGCTAACTATGACATTAATGCGATTAATCGCGATTAAATATTTTAATCGTTTGACAGCACTAGTTACAATACATGTGTGAAAATTTTGGTCTGTGAATAGCAACCATCATACAATTAAGCGTCTTTAGTGTTTCATCAGTTCCTCTCTGAAACTAACTCATATGGAATGTATATATAAATATATAATATTTAATTTGAATAATATTATTATTTGTTCATGCTTTCTCATAATGAAATATTGAATTTAGTTTATCCTCTGTGCTGCGTTCAGTCACCTTTTTCATAAAATGCTTCAAATGCCTGTTTTAAAAGTATAAAATTTGCATAATTTTTTTCTGCTAATTTGAATATAGCTCTCCAGGTTAGTTTTGCCTTTCAATTAAATTGTCGCATTGGTTTCCATGCAAGTGTGCCTTTGGATACAAAGTTGTTTTCTAAAGGAAAATTAAGAAATATAACCTATTAAAGTATCGGTTTTGTTGGATAAAGCTAGTCTTGTCAGTTGTTATCCTCCTTTTGTTTGAGTCAATCTGAAAAAGTATAAGTGTTTGCAAAAGTTCCCTTTGGATAGGCTGATTTCTTTATGCTTACTCCGTCAGATCTTTGTTCTAATATGTAAATCTCTGTTGTAATTAGGCCAAGCTCTGAAAATATCAGTTAATGAGGTGCACAGTTAATCTGGATATGCAAAGCAGACTTCATGTTCTTTTCCAGACAATACGGCTACAGAAGTCACGGAATTTGATCCGTGAAGTGTTTGGGTCACAGGGGGCTGTGTGAATAGGATGGTGGAGAATGGCAAGTAATTTACTTCCCGAACAGCTCCATCCTCAACCTCTGGTGCTTAGAAATGTGTAAGAAACACTTCTAAACGCAACCTGCTGTCTTTATGTCCAGATACAGACCTCGCCGGTTTTTGTGCGCTTTGATCGCATTGACAGAAAGCTCACCTGTTTCACCTAATTTAACCAGTAGGTAATTGGGCTTGTGCATTGACACTCTGGATTTTTTTTTTCCATTCCTCTTTTTTCCCTCCAAAGCGATCCAATTAATATGCTAATGAGATGATAAATATTTATGAACATTTAAATTAGGGAGAAAGCTCTCAGAGTGCAGTGCGAAATGAATTGCTCGCAAGACTTCAAAGTGTTGCTCGTCTAATGAAGTGAGGGAGATTTGCATATGGCTTTAATCAGCTGCATACTGATTATGCTTTATTACGGCGCTGGCAGCCGCTCCGCTTCTGTTTCGTTCCAGAATGAAAACGAACTTCTTCACACTCTAGTTGTTATGACAATCATGGCACAGGGAGAGTGAGAGAGAGCAAATCAAGCAAGCCGGAGAGACTGAGAGAAAGGCAGCCACAGTTTCAGAGAAGCTTAGCTGTGCTCTGCACGTGTGTTGTTTTTCCACTCCAAACCGTTTAGTTAAACAGAGACTTCATTGCTTTTGAGTGTTGTCAGCGAAAGGGGTGCTAAGTTTGTTGTGATGCTCGTAGAGACGCCTGAGAAGGCAAGTGCAGCAGCTGCTGGTGAGTGATGTTTGCAGTCAGCAACTACATTTTAAGGTCTGTTCGATTGTATAGTGATGCTATTACTATCTAGGGTTGAGTAGTGGACATGTTTGGCTTGTAAATCCAAATGTTGTAACAAACCAAACCAGTCACACCACTCAAACCAAGGAATTTAAGTGTTCACTTAATTTTTTTTTAGGTAATATATTTTGAAATCAAAAAATGTAATTTATTTGTTTATGATGTTGAGGATGCTGTCTCACTTTCGAAAGTCACTGAATGATTGGTCTTTGAAGAGAAACTGAAAGTCCGGTCTTCCTCTGTCTGTTGTAGATTCTAGAATGAGTAATCCATCGGAAACAAGTAAATGTGCAATGGAGAGCGGGGACGAAAACACTGGTGAGTGACCCAAGAAACCGTTGGCTCTTTGGAGATGTCTGGCTTGCATGTTGTGCCTTTCATGTATCTTTCCCCATAGATTGCTCAGATCATTTGGCGTGATCCTTCCAACACAGCTTTCTTTTAGATTTTCATAAGTGAGTTAAAGACTATCAGTTCACAGCTCAAGTTCTAAAGGGTCGCTTGTGCAGCTTTGACTGAGGTAGAGCAATCAGGACAATGTCTCTCAATATATATCACCGTCAGAAGTTTTTTTTAAAATAAGAAAGGCCATGGAGTTGAATAACTTGGCTGAAAAGACCTTTTTGTGTGTCCCTGATCTATTGTGGCATTGCCTGCTTTTCTTCTTCCAGGTGCCCAAACAAATGGACTGGACTTTCAGAGGCAGACTGTGCAAACAACAAGCGCAATCACCAACGCACACGCACAGGCCTTGCTCCAACAGGTATGATCTTTTTCTCTGAGCTCACACACACATTTGTGGTCTGTGCCATGGATGAAAGAGCTATAGGAATTTAAAGATGTCCTCAGGGACATAGTTCTCCTGTGTCTGAGTCACTAAACTGCCACTGTCTTGAACTGCATGTGTGATTATCATGTCTCGGAGTGACTTTCCACCTGATGTCATGAATTGTTTTGTCTATTTGAATATAATGTGTGAGATTTGTCACAACTCCGAAGATTAAAGATTAAAAGCACAACGTTTTATCTCCTGGTTACAGGGGAAATTATTGAGCCCCATATGCTAATTAGCTGCTCTGCAGTTGCTCGGAAACAGATGGTTGAGAATATGCAAATCTATGCAGAATTTACATGTACTGCATAACCGTTTCGTTAATTAGCATACCCGCTCTGCTCTCCGCTTGAAGTCTCAGAAGGCTGCGGTATATTAATATCACCATACATGAGCATCAAACAAAAACGTATTTTTGCACGTACAATTTTGGGATGGTCTTAATCTAGATTTGCATTCTCCGACACCACTTTCACAATGATTGAAAAAGGGAAAAAACACTCTTTATTAGTGCTTATTTGCCTCTACTACCAAACTGGATAATTTAAACCAGGAAAAAAACATGACCACACAGTGTGCAATAGAGTGCAACAGTGCTCTATCCGCTTTTTGTCAGCAGCCTTGGTTCCGGAAGTATATTTCCCACTCATTTTTTTCCCATAGGGATTTAAAAAAAAAGTCTTTGTTAAAGAGTTATAAGCCATTAATCAGACCAACCAACCAGCTACAAGGTGAATCAAAACATTAAAAATTTTGATTTAATGCAAAACAGTTTAAAACATTTTATTTAAAAATCAGACAAAAATACAGTTACAAGACTGTGTGCTTAACGACTTTAATGAGGAGAAAGAAGTACAATCCCATGAAGCATTGCGAATGACAAAATTGAATTAAAATCTATGGAGAACAAAGGGAGACTAATGCCATTCATAGTACTTAATGTGCTAAAGTGTTCTTTTGGTGCGCGATTTTCTGAATGGAGATTTCTTTGCAGAATCATGGGTAATGTAGTTTGTCACCAAGGATTCTGCTTTAAAAAATAAGTTGAAATAATGTGGGCTGACGTCTTCAACAAAAGCATGTACCATCGTAGCTCACACTAGGTCTGTATTTAAAGGTTTATAAGTTATCGTTAAAAATCTATTCCTATGTGGTGAAAATGTATTTGTATTGGACTTAATTCATTATGGGCCACACATTGACCTCCCCCATTGTTTTGTCCCTAGTCTAAATCTTTTTTGACCTCCAGACAGCAGGGTGTGCTGTCCTAGACACTTCTTTTCCTTTTTTTTGAAGCGGTTGAGACCATTTTTGTCATGAACAATCACCTGAAATTTACTAGTCAATACAATAGCACAAAATATATATTATTTATCAGCAAATACTACATACTTTATCTTTGTGACCTCCTATTATCATACACTTTAATATTGTATATTAAATATAAACAATAAGTATATTATTAATAGGCATGTCAATTTAGTGCATTAATTTTGTTGCGATTAACTATGGGGGAAACACGTTAAAATTATTAATGCTTTTAACGCACCCCGACCTGTGCAACGCACTGTTCATTAAACAGTCTTTGTAAATATACCAAAATGTCCACATTGTAGTAAATTCTATGTTGAATCAACAATGTTTAATTCTAAAGCTAGTTTTGTAATGTGTATTCAATGCTCATCTAACACAATAATGACTTTACATAATCTTTCGTGGGGTAATTTCTCAGCCATAATTGATGTGCTATTAATTAGATTAACTAATCTGCGAATGTAATTAGATGATAAAAATGTAATCACTTGACAGCCCTAATTATAAATCATGGTTTAAATATCACATTTCAACAATGGCAACTGAAAACACCTGCAACTGCCATGTCTGCCTAAAATGACTGATTATGCCCTTTATACTGTAAATAGTTGTGCTAAAGCTTTGTAAATAATGGATTAACTTACACCTTAGGAATTCTATGGAAATCTGTAGAATTTTGTGTGGGCCTTAATAAATGATAAATGAATTCCTGTCTGTCTCTTTGTGTCCAGTTGACTTTGACTCCAGCGCAGCAGCAGTTATTGATACAGCAGGCTCAGGCTCAGCTCCTGGCAGCAGCGGTGCAGCATTCAGCCGGCCAGCAGAGTAGCACTACAGGAGCCAGCATCTCTGCCTCCGCTGCCACCCCCATCACCCTCTCTCAACCCATCCAGATCACACCTGTAAGAGACACACTTTTAGTCACTCCTAAAAGGGGCTTGTTTTATTTGAAACTATAACTACGTTTAATATAAATTATCCAGTGATTTATTCAGTGCTTTTGCTTGGGGCTGAATTTTCTAGTGCTGTTGTCTGTATTTGAATAAATGGCATTTCAGTAAAGGCAAAGCAAATTGATTACAGAGACGTTAACGAAAAAGCTTTTGAAATGTAATCACTAATGAATTTAATTCACTTAATTACTAATAAATAATTCAAACTAACTGTAATTCACAGAGCTCAACAATAAGGATTTGCCCTGGCAGTTATTTCACCTGTCCTGGGGATGTCTCAAGTGTTAAAGTGAAGTGTATTTTTAATTAACATTAATAACAAATGAAGTTTTAAAGATTTGGCTTTTATAAGGATTTATAATTTGCAGGAACAAAATCAGCTCTTCAGCTATTTGCATGAAGAAATGCATCTAAAGTGTTTGGAGAATCATGTACCCAAAATAATATGATAAAATGTCAAAATTTGTAATATTTGTAAAGAGGAGGGTAATTTACAAGGGATAAAAGATTTCAGAAACCCGTATATTGTATGCTTAAATGATATACTTTGCTGGTTTTAATGGCAACAGCAATTTGTTTTTCAAACAAAATTTAAAACGTCTTTACTGTCAAATTCATTGTAATCGATGAGGTTGTCATTGCACTCATAGCTGCACTGGTGCACTCTGGAAAAGTGGCGCATACTAACATTCTTCTTACTATGTGTGTTTGTGTGAAACAATGCAGCAGTTACAGCAGCTGCAACAGCAGAACCTCAACCTGCAGCAGTTCGTGCTGGTCCAACCGGGCCACCACATCGCAACACAGCTTCAGCCCACGCAGTTTATCATCTCGCAGACGCCGCAGGGCCAGCAGAGTGAGTCCTGTGTCCTCTTAACCTCTTCAGATCTCTTTGTCCCTCAGTATGATCAGTCAACCTAATTGTTTTGTCCTTCCTCTTGCACTAAACAGGTCTCCTCCAAGCCCAGAACCTTCTAACTCAACTACCTCAAAGCCAAGCCAACCTCCTGCATACCCAGCCAAGCATCACACTTTCCACACAGGTCAGGGATATCCCATTTACCCACTGGATCCATTTTTATTCAGTACAATCGGAGCGAAATCCATTCCAGACTGTTATTTATTCTATTTTACTGGTCTTATTTGTTAAAAAAAATCTTTCAGAATCAGAAATTATTCTAATATGCTGATTTGGTGCTCAAGAAATATATATATATATTTTTATTATCAATGTTGAAAACTGTTGTGCTGCCTAAAACCGTTATACAGTTTTCAGGATTCTTTAATGAATAGAAAGTTTAAAGAAAAGAACAGCATTTATTTGAGTCGGAAATCTTTTATAAATGTATTTAGTGTCACTTTTAGATAATTTAATGCATCGGTGCGGAGAAAGGTGCATCTTTGCTTGAAAATATTTTTTTTCTACAAAAGGGGGTACTGGCAGAAAAAGTTTGGGAACCACCGAGTTAGACTATTGCCGTTTTCATGATTGTTTCTTTATAAACTTCAGCTGGTGTTGTCCAACCATCCTTGTCTATCTCTATACTTTTATTCTTACGCTTCACAGCCTGCAACACCCACACGCACGATAGCAGCGACCCCCATCCAATCCCTAGCTCACAGCCAGACGACACCAAAGCACATCGACACACCCAGCCTGGAGGAGCCCAGCGACCTGGAGGAGCTCGAGCAGTTTGCCAAGACCTTTAAACAGAGACGCATCAAACTGGGCTTCACGCAGGTAAACCAGGCTTCACTGGTCTCACAGTTTGTGTAGTCTGTTGTTGGTTTCACTATTCAAAAATCTCTGAAAAAACTTTATTTTATGGTGGTGTGTTGCTTGTTCCAGGGGGATGTTGGCCTTGCCATGGGAAAACTTTATGGAAATGACTTCAGCCAAACCACCATTTCTCGCTTTGAGGCCTTGAACCTGAGCTTTAAAAACATGTGCAAACTGAAGCCTCTGCTTGAAAAATGGCTCAATGATGCAGGTATGTATTTTCTCTGCTCTGAGCCATCTCTCTCCTTTTCCCTCCTCTCTCAAAATAACATTACATACCATGAAAAATGTTAGAAAGGATATGAAAATTCCTGTCGCATTCCTCTTTAGTTTTGGAGCTCCTCTCGGTACTGCAGGTCTCAGCTCTCTTTTCTGTATGCGTCGGTGGTTTGATATATAAAGCAAATCTTTAACTAATGTTGCTATGCTCTGAGACATGTCTGCATTGCTGTTTGCCACAGGTGTTTATATCAGTCTCTCTTGTGCTTTTGTGTGCGCTGTTTGTGCAGAGAACCAGACTTCTGAACAGGCCCTGTCCAGTCCCAGCTCTCTTGGCTCGCCTGGGCTGGGCATAGAGGGCTTGAACCGCCGCCGCAAGAAGAGGACCAGCATCGAGACCAACATCAGAGTGGCCTTAGAAAAGAGCTTTCTGGAGGTGAGCGACATCTCACATCAGAGCTTATTCTGAGACCGTGGTTTAAGTTTTAATGGCACACTATCATCCTTTGGTTTTTATTGTAAATGCAGACTCAAGGGTTTAACCCGACCACATGGCAATGATAATTAAAATTGTGACAGAAAAATGTTCTTATTATTAAACTTTTTATTAATAATAATTAAACTATTTTCTGTAATTCGGTTTACACAAATTTATATTTTTTTATTTTATTTAAGTTTATTTACACTTATTAATAACAATATTTTTGTAATTCAGTTTTATATTGTATTTGTTACCATCTATTATTATTGTACATATTTAATACAAAATAATAATTTATGCTTTACACTATTATTGATGTATTTATAAACGGATCTATATTACATGGTATTGTTTATTATTATTTGTTGTTATTTTAATAATAAATATTTCTGTCCAGTAATTCAGCTTACACAGATTTATATTACATTGCATATAATAATAATTATTATTAGTAGTAGTAGTATACTTTTATTACTACTGTTTAATAATGTTACTGTAAAATAATAATTTCTGTAATTTAGTTTTTCACAGGTTTAAGTTAAATTGTATTATTTTTTATTAGTAGTATAGTTGTTTTAGTAGTGTACTTTTAAATAATTATTACCATTTTATAATAATCAGTGTAATATGAAACTTAAATAATCATTACCATTTTATAATAATAGTGTAATATGAAACTTAAATAATCATTACTATTTCATAATAATAATAATAATAATAACAGTGTTCTATATCTGTGTAAATATAAAAAGCCCCCTCTTTAACTGAAAGATATGTAGTGTGACAGTATTTGTGTACTGTTGTTTAAACATTTGATATTTTCCCAAGAGTTGTTACCTCCTCAAACTGTGGACTGCAGGCTTGTAGGTCTTTGTGAATTGTTTTTGCCGTAAGGGCGTTTCTTGTGCATTTGCCCTTTTCAAGCAGAACCAAAAACCTACCTCTGAGGAGATCACCATGATCGCGGACCAGCTCAACATGGAGAAAGAGGTGATCCGAGTATGGTTCTGTAACCGCAGACAGAAAGAGAAGAGGATCAACCCGCCCAGCAGTGGCAGCATCTGCAGCACCCCTATCAAAGCAATCTTTCCTCACACCACAACTCTGGTACGTGACATGCAAACTGCCCCCCCTTCATTCAGACCAACAGGTCCGGCTGCTTAAAATAGTGCTAAAACGCTTCCTTCTATCCCCTGTTTCAGGTACCGAGTACAGCCAGTCTTGTGACCAGTAACACACCGACTACGATGACTGTAAACCCAATTATGTCTCTCACCAGCACTAGCGTCGGTTTCACTGGTAAGCAAGACTGAAATGATTGAAAAAATGCCTGAAACTTTCCTATTGTTCACCTTACAATCTTTAAAAGATGATTTTCTTCCTGCAGGCACAACCATTGGCTCGGCCACCACTAACACAGCATCGGTCATCTCCACTGCACCTGTGATCACCACCGCAGCATCCTCTCCTTCGCTCAGCCCTTCCCCCAGCGCAGTGCAGACGTCCTCAGAGCAGGCTTCAGCTCAGGAGATAGTAGCGGCAGTAAGTCAGGCATCTTCCTCCCTGGTAAACAGTCTGGGCACTGGGCAGGTGATGGTGGCGTCACCCAGCCTCACGGCTGCTCTTCAAGGAGCCGCCCAGCTGCCCACAAGCGCCAGCCTCGCCGCCATGGCTGCAGCCGCAGGCCTCAACCCTGGGCTCATGGCATCCTCGCAGTTCAATCCTGGGTAAGTGTATTTATTTATTTTTCTGACAATCTTGTAATGGGAAATTTTTTTGTGTTTAATGTTAATTCCATCTTTTTTCTGGTGTTTCCTGTCCAGTGGGGCTCTTCTTAGTTTGGCGCCAGGTGGTCTCGGAAGCGCTTTGAGTCCAGCACTGATGAGTAATAGCACCTTGGCCACAATCCAAGGTGTGTGGAGCGGCAAGTACACTGTATTTACATTATGGCTCTGCATGCGCTTGTTAATCTTGGTGTCACCAGCTTGTTTTAAATAAACTTGTTCAAACTATTGGGGTCTTTGATTAATAGAAATTTGAAAGAACAGCATTTTGTTGAAATATAAATCTTTTGTAAACATTATAAATTAGTTTTTTTCCAATTTATTCTGTCCTTGCTGAATAGAAGGATTAATTTATTTTTAAAAAATAACTAAAGCCACTGGAAGGCAAGCCTGGAACCTTTAACCAAAAAAGCGTAACGGCTAATACTTTGGCGGTACACAGGGGAGGAGACGATTTTTTTAAATGGATGTCAATGGAGGAGAGGCTTCACTACTGTGAATGAATAGCTGAAATGTTTGCTAAAATATTGCTAACATGTTTTACACTAAACAATACTTTCATTGGGAACTATATGTAAATTTTACCTTGATAAATTTACATTTTTTTAAGCGAAGGCAGAGTAGGGAATGTTGCGACAGATAGGGTTAGTTTAAGGCATTACCACCAGCAAATGTCGTAGGTGGTGTTATATATTATATTATATTATAGAAAAAAACTGTTCTCTCTATGGCTTCCAGGTTTCAACAAATAAATTAGACATGAATTATAATGATTTATGACTGCAGTGCATTCCTAATAATGATACAACGCTTTTAATGAATGGAGGTAAAACAAAATATAAAAATTTGAATAAATGTATTCTTTATTGCTTCCATATTTCAACAATTAAATTACAATTACAATTTTAGCAACTAGTATCACGACTATTTATGGCCATTAATGCTGTTTTTTAATGAACAGATTCAAATCTAATCTGATTAGTAAAGTACATTCCACAAACATTACTACTGTAGGTTTGCTAGCGATATAACACCAAATATAGAAAACTATTCACAAGATGAACGTGCTAATCCACAAGAAACTGTGTGTAACATAAGCTGAAACTGATGTCACTGTCATTATATGATAGGCTGAGGTGCCTCACGTCATCCAAGTTAGCAGTTACACTTTTTACAATGATAAAGAGTTACATACCCTTTCATCTCACAATAATAAGACAATCTCTGAAAAAACTTACTGACCCCAAACTTATAAATGGCAGTATAAGTTATCTGTTTGTAAAACAAACATGTTTTTGGTGGCACTGGTGTCAGTCTACACCCTCAAAAGCTTTCTGCATGCAACATATTTGCATACAATTCAAACATTGTAAATTACTTAGTTGCATACAATGCAAACCACCTAGGTGCATTTGGTATGCCAGTAGTTTTATTGAAAAAATATGATTTTTTTTTTTTTTTGTGGTGCTGTTGATTCAATATGTTAATTTATTGTGATTTATTTTAATTAGGGAAAAAATAATGTGTTCAAATTCTTAGCATTTACCATGCAATGTAAGAATACTTGACCTTTGTCTTTAGTTAAAAACGTACAAATTAGCTAAATATTTCATAAATGAAAATGCAAGGAATCTGAAGAACTGTAAAAAGATGTGAACCATCTTATCAGTCAAAATTCCTATATTTCTGCTTCTGTTCTAGTAATTTATTTAGTTTGTTTAGGCAACTGCTGTGTTTCGAACACCTGAAGTTCTTATGTTGTTCTTCGTCTTCCTCTTCAGCTCTGGCATCTAGTGGCTCTCTGCCCATTACATCACTGGACGGGACCGGGAACTTTCTGTTTGCCAACACCAGCGCTGGCAGTACCCCTAACCTCATGACGACACCGCTCTTCCTGAACCCTCAGAACTTGTCACTGCTTGCCAGTAACCCGGTCAGCTTAATGTCTGCAGGAGGGGCTGGGGGTGCTGCCGGAGCCCTCAATCTGCACATCACCGCTGATGCCCACCAGAGCGCTGTTACCACGGCCACTATGCCCGCCTCCACCATCACCACGGCCTCTAAGGCCCAGTGAAAGCTTAACCCACTCCTCTCCTCTTCTAGACCCCTTTCTTTAATCTCTTGCTACCACCAAAAACAAACCCACTAAAAAGGATTTGATGTTGTTTAAACATTATTTTACTGTTTAAGTTTGTATGTTCTAACTTAACTAACTTTACAGATGATCACACATTAATTTACGATGTTTGGACCTCATTGTTGGGTTGACTTCAACCATATCAACAATAAGCGAATGTTGGCGTCACCACAGAGCTTGCATCAGGAGAGCAGAAACCTCCCTGGACATTGTTCCAAGTGTCTGTGCGACGCAAAAGCATATTCGTTTCAGCAAACTCATTCACTCCCATTTTCACATTATACCTCTTCTTCAGAGGTACTTCTGAAATGCTTTTAACCAAAAAACTTTGTTTACTCTGTGTTGAATGATACCTTCTTACTGCTGACAGTAACCTCTTCTTCACCGTAGAAAAAGGACACCTTATATTCTTCTGTCTATGGTCTCTTCTCTTTCCACTGGAGATCCTGCTTTACAGATGTTGCTGTCCTCCTGGAATATCTCCTTTTAGATGCACATCATTTATTTTTGTCAAACAGTGGGTTAGCTTTATGTCCTATATCTTACTAACTTGTGGTTACAAGGCTTTAAATGGAGTAATAAGCGGTTGTGATGCGGTTTCATTGCTTTAAGGAATCGTTCGACTGGCCTTTCTTTCTAGTGAATATTGTTTTCATATAATTTCGTAGTTTACTCAGTAGCAGAAGACTAGTCTGGGTCTGAATTCTGACCCAGTCACAGGCTTATTTAATACTAAAAGCTTTAACGAATTATGAGATGATTCGTCAAGGAGGAGTTGTTCAGCGTGGGCAACAGTGACTGAGCAGTGCCGTCTACTTTGGAGCTTCAGTAACTCAGAGCTCACAACTCTTACGTTAGTAACGTCAGGACTGTGTAACCACGCAAGGTAAACCTCCTCAAGGTCTTCCTAACATGGGATGTACTTTTGGTATCACCACCTGATTGTGAAGGTGTTGGTCAAGTGAGTTGGGGTGGATGATATTCAAGTTTGTTTTTGTTTTTTAGGGTCTTTGATTTTCTACTTGTGCACAGTATCTGTACCAAAAAACTGGATTTGAGAACAGAAGTTCTGCTAAAAACCGAGCAGACTGCAGTCACGCTTTAAGAGGTCTTTATTTCGGAGGTTTTTGTATTGCCTCCATTTCAAGATATACCAAAAATCTTTGTTATACCTGTTGCTGTATATTGCTACTGTAGCGTAGTTTAAGCCTAAATATTTATGAGCAAAGGCTCTCGGTAGACCACAGGAAATATAATGCAATATTTTGATCTTTTCCAAAGACGAAAACAGTTATTTTCTTTCTTTCCTTTTTTTGTTGAGATGGCTGTCCCTCCTGTTTTGTAGTATCAGTGCAACTAACCAAATAGATTCAAGTCGAGGTGAGAGTAGGGCGTGATACTACAGCAAAGTACCAGTTTGAGGTTTGGGATTGTCCCTTCTGCTAGTAATTTATGAGGACTTTGAGTGAGAAATATGGGGGAGTCTTCTTCCCACTGTTTCAGATAATTGAAAATTGTAAACGTGCGTGTGTTGGAAGTAATGCAAGTGTGTTCTTACCTGACAGGCTTTTTGAATATTTCCCTTTTTTGTAGTTACAAGGTGCCAGATTCAGTCCTCTGTAAAATACACAAGAGACTTCTCGTCCTCTAGGCCCAATGTGCTGGCTATACCATAGAGCAGTTGTTTTCAAACCAGGTCCTGGGGACCCATGGCTCTGCACATTTTGTTTGTCTTTCTTATCTGACACAGTCAGTTGAGTTCTCGGTATATATTCCCGATACCGATCGTTCAGTTGAATGATCGGTATCGGGTGTGTTAAATAAGGTAGAAGTATAAAATGTGCAGAGTGATGGGTCCCCAGGACCAGGATTGAAAACCATTGGCATAGATCTTTAGTTCCCAACCCTGGTCCTGGAGTACCCCCAGCACTGCACATTTTAGATGTCTTACTAATCAAACACGCCTGATTCAACTCATCAGCTTGTTAGTAAAGACTCCAAGACCTCAGAGGGGTGTGTCAAATAAGAGATGCAGTGATCATGGGGGTACTCCAGGCTCAGGGTTGGCAACCACAGCCATATAGGACAGTAGTGGGCCTGAAATATCCATTATAAAGGGGTGAGAACATAATTAGGGGGTTTAGCCGGATGGTCTGTTTTGTTTTTCCCTACCAATGTAATGCAGCCATGATGTAAAGCTTGAACCAAAGTCGATTTCTCACTAGCTGCTGTGCCTGTGTGGGCCAGTGCAATGCTGACCACACTTTCACTACTCACTACTGACAAACTTTACCATTTATTACTCTTCTTTTAAACCCTATTCATTCATCTTGCATTGACCAACAAATCGTGTTCGGCTTGATGAAGAAATATAGCCTCTCTAGCGCAGTGCTAACTTGCTTTAGCTCTCGATATCGAAGCATTTAACGATCCAAAGAGAATCTTAAGGGCCTTGTGTTTAAGTGCTGTTGAGATTTTGGGAGTCTATGTCCTTCGTTTCATTTATTCACCTACTCGGTGAGTCTTTGTTTTGGATGTGATCTCTTGGGTCTCAACACTGATGCTGTGTTTCAACAAATGAATAGCAATAGAAATATCAAGAGTCCACCAAGATAATTTAATTTAAAATCCAGAAAAACCTGAGGAAGTGGAAAAGGGCCCTGAAAATACTCCATGGGACAAGGTAGATTTTAAGTATTGTATTGGTACATTGTCTAGACTTGGATTCTATTTCTTTAATGACCAATAAATACAGGCATTCTGGGAGAATTACAGCAGGACTTTATTTCTGTAGCATTGCTTTTAACTCTGTCACATTTTTAATTCTGTCACAAAGAGATCAGAGTCTCCCCTTAATGTCCCTTTTGTGGCTTGTTACTGTGTCCCTTTCTGTCATTTTTTTTATGACTCTTTTTGTTTGCATCACTATTTGTTTTATTGTAATATGATTTGAAATACCTCAGCAGCACTTACATGAAAGGTTCGCTTTAGGCAAAACACCAGAAGTCAACTCCAGAATGTACAAAAGCTGTTTCTAACAGTCCATTTTGAAATGATCAACTTGTAAAACAAAACTACAAAGTATAACAGGAAAATCTGTAATAATAATGTCACATAAGTCTACTACTGCTATTTCAAGTACTACTACTTAAAGGGTTTGTCCAGGTTAACTTGTAATATTTTGTTATCCTACTTGCCAAAGTAAAAAAAAAGCCTTTGTCTTTGCGGCTGGGTCTTGTTGCTGCTCATTCTGCTGGTTCTGTCCGGAAATTTCAACGTAGCCTCTCTGGATGTGTAGATTTGTGTTGTTTTGCGCATTAGTGTCATTACCCGGTGGTCGCCGGGACTGTGGGGAGTTACTGATATATTTATCTGAGGAATGACTCAAGATTTGAGAACTTCGTTTCTAAATTCTATATATATTCACTTATGTAAGATGCTCATATTTTATATTTGAACTTATATCTAGTTTGAATGTAGTGTTTTTGTCATGCTTATTCACTAAAAGGAAAAAATAACAAAAAATTACTTCATTTATATGATAGCTATTCTAAGAAAAAAGTCCAGACCAAAAATCGCAACCACACCCTTGTGATGTGGGAGTGGCTGTTGTGTGCCCCGCCCACATTGACATGTTTGTTTGAGTGGGTGGGGCTTGTGATGGTGCTCTAAAGGAAAGCCCCCAGCTTTAGTTGATGTAACAGACTTAATAGCACCAAACTATCTCTTTTTTTTTTTCTCTCTCTTTTTACATTTTGTTGTTGTTTTTGCTTTTTTTATGGATTTCATTTGCCATGTTGCTTTTTAACAATCTTTTACAATCATTTGAATTTAATTACTTTATGCCTTTTTTGTATATCATGAGGGAGCAACGTCACTGGCTTTCTTTGTTTGACAAACTTGCGTTTATCATTTATGCCTTACTATTATTTCAGAGTTTGACACATTGTAGCAAACTGTAATATGTTGATGTTACAGATGATTTTGTTTGGTTGTGAATTTGTGCGTGCGTGCATGAGTGAAAGATGATGCAACAGGGCATGCACCAATGTCAAAACTCACACGGTGCATATCAACCATGAAAATAACGCTGTGAGTTTTATTTGTGTTTTGTGATATTTTGGAAGTGTTGCTACCTATTATGTAGGTATAATTCAAGGCTGTTGGATACCTGTTGAAAGCTTTACTAATAACTCAACTCCAGCTGATATGTAGGGGGCGCTAGTGGTGCATTACTTTGAAAGATGATATTTTAGAGAGGTTCTGTCTGAGGTCATATCTTCTCAAGTGACAAATTATTTGGAAATACAGGATTTTTTTTAAAGTGGATATAAGGAAGCATCATACATCATTTGATGCAATTGACCACTTGGCTGTAAATGATATCCTTTTGAACCTGTGTGCACATGATGTTTCAGATGTGATTATCCGAGGATGTTGAACCTGGCAACGGCTCTGTACATTTGAAGTTGTTGCGGATCCTGTTTTTGGCACTTGATTTTGGCGTGTGTGGATGCTCTGACTTGTGATTGGATAGTTTCTTGATTGTAGCAGGGTTTGCCACTGTAGACCCTTAGTCTAGTTACAAAATAGGATAGTTGCAGAAGAGGTCATGCACCAGAGAGCCGAGCGAGAGCTGGTCTGAGTAAAGGAGCTGTTGTATACCTCATTTATAACTCAAAACTGAGTAAAAACTTGCTTTAATCTACTTCAAAAGATGAAATGGAAAAAACAAAAAAACAAAGATCTGTCCTAGAACAGAAGCCTGCAGATGTCCGTTTGAAGTTTAGAGTGAGGAACCGGATGGCCCCTAGAAGGCTGCACAAGCTCATGCATATAGGAAGCCCATCCCACTTATTTATATTTAACTTTTATAGAAATTTAAGTTCAAGTTATAGCTCCTCGTTCATTTTATACCAAAGCTTTTTTTTATGATTTGACAATCGTCGTCTTATGAAACCCCAAAACTTATTCTGAAACTTTAGCATGGTGTGCGCTGTTCATTCTGGGTTTGCTTGTTCCTCACCTTCTCAATGGTAACCAAAGACTTTCAAAGTGATTGTATGGACTAAACTCTCTCCTAGTTCCCTGCCTCAACCATTAGCTTGGGGTTTGAGATCATCGATCTCAGCGTGTGGCTGAGTAGGCGGGGTTTAGTAGAAAGAGCAAGAAAAACAGCTCTGCCGGCTTCTGGAAAGGACTTAAAGTAACCCCTCACGGGCTGGGTGATGTTTATTAATATACGCTGAAGGATGTCCTGGGCTCACTGCAACCTGCTCAGGATAAACTGTCCTCTGGAGTTCCACTCTGTGGCTGCAGCAAGGCAAAACTGTTTCTATGATTGTCTACAGAAAACATGCAGCGTCTCTCCATAGTCGTGTCTTAGGTGCCGTCATCCCGTGTTCTGTCGATGTCTTTATCTAGCTTTGCTGTTTCCACTATCATGATTTCAATTGGTTTGATCAGCTGTGCATCAACTATGCATCGTTGTCCTCCATCCTGCAAGGGCGGCGTCTGTGTGACACGGTCCTTTTCAGATGGATTTTGATCTTTTTATTGCAAGTGGAGGGTCGAAAGCAACTATAAGCTCTATCCCAAAGCAAAAATATCCAAATATGAAATGTTTTACAAATGCAGATACCAAAGATTCCTCTTCCTTCCCAAACCCTTCAGCTTGTGTATTAAGAAACAGAACCCAGCTCTGACAGTATAGTCCTAACCTCAGTAATTCCAAAGCTTAGATGTATATTTTGGTATTTTCCTGAGATGCTTATGGGGGGAAAAAAGTTTGTCGTTTTTAATTTTCTTGTTCGTTGGATCTGTTGCTCTTTTTCTGTCACAGCATGGAATTTAACTGCAAAACTGTCTTACTGTAGGTTAAAGAAATAGTATTTTTGTATGTTTTTGGATGTGTCGATGTATGTGATATCAGTTTCACTGCCCAACTTATCATTGTTTTTAAAACAAAAGACAGAAAAAAGGTTAAGTTAAAAAAAAAGACAATGTACATAATACTTTAGTCATTGATTTCAAAAGAAATCTCTCTATACTCTCATTTCCATATTCCCTATGGCTAAAGCTCAAGGAATATTCCATTTTTCACTCTGTCTCATACTGTAGATTGTACTTCTATATCTCCCTTCAGAACGCTGTAACTCACTGTTGTAATAGTGATGATTGGTTGGGTTCTGAGTATCACTACAGACCTGAACTCTAGTGCCACTCGTGGCCTGCTATCAAGCGAACATACACCCAAGACTGAACGCTAAATGGCTACATCGCTGTAGCTTAGAACTGAATGATTGTGTAGAATATGAAGATTATGTGAATCAGGATACATGGTAGATTTGATGCATTTGTCTGCTGTATTTTGTTTGTTTTTTTATATATATATAAAGATAATCTTTTACTGTAACTGTACAGTTCTCTTTTGTTGTAAACATCATTAAACCATTTTCCAAGTGTTTTAATATTCTAATAAGTCTTTGGTCTTTTAATATTTGCCATATTTCGGATCTTGGTGAGAAACTTACGGAGTTGATATTCATTTTATTTAATTTTACCCTTTTGTTTTACAGTAATCAGTCAAATGGACTATTTTACACACATATGTAGAAAATAAGAGCACTGTCTCCTACCTCTCCAGACAGAGGTCTAGTTCTGCCTTGTAAAATTGGTTTGAAATGATCTTTTCCAGCCTTGCATTAACATACAAGATCCTCTATTGCAACCAAAAATTGCATATATACTCATACATACATAATACATCATCACATACATCACACACTGCCGTTCAAACGTTTGGGGTCGGTAAGATTATATAAAATGTTTTTGAAAAGTCTCAAAGCTTGTTTGATTAATTTAATTAATTTACTCAAGTCTTTAATGTCACATGATTCTTTAGAAATCATACTAATATGCTGATTTGGTGCACAAGAAACATTTCTTTTTAATGTGGTTTTCAACATTGTGCTGCCTAATGTTTTTGTGGAAACCATGATACATTTTTTTCTGGATTCTTTAAGGTATAGAAAGTTTAAAAAAAAGAAACATTTTGAAATATAAATCTTATGTCTATACCATTGCTTTTTTTCTCAATTTAATGCATCCATGCTGAATTATATTTATTTCTATAAAAAAATTAAATCTTACTGACCCCAAACTTTTGGATATGTATAAAGCAAGACACACAAATTCATCCCACAAAGATAAACAATTGATCTGTTAGTTGGAAGATATAAAAATAGCTCCTAAGGTTGTACTGTGTGTTAATTGTGTGTTGTGGGGAAAGTTTCCATCTCCACAGCCTCGGCTGCATCCCTTTTTCTCCCTGTTCGACCCTTTGAAGAAATAAACCAATAACATGAACTGATGAATTTTGACTTTTAACAAAACTGCAGTCTGTTTAAAAACCTACCAAGCAGTGCAATGTTTTGATTACCTAGCACACTGATAACAGATGCTTAAGTAAATATAGAAAATAAAACGGAAGAGAAACTACCTAAAAAAAAAAAGCTTGAATGTATATAATGGTATATATATATATTACATTACCTCATCAGGTTTGCTCTTGGCTTTGCGAGCCTGCAGAAATAGAAAATAATTAGCTATTTATGCTGATTTGCCAACTGAGCATCTTAAGGATATTATGCCTCATCATTGGGAGAAATGATTCATTATCCGGTACAATAATGTTTAATATTCGTGTACTTACTTTGGCTCCTTTTGGTCTTATTTCCTGGTATTCATCATTTCTTGCTCCTTTTAGTTCCTGGAAAATACACCAACCACAATTGAGGAATAATCAAAAAATGTAAGTGCACAACTGTAAACAACCACAGGAGGGCAGCAGGGATGAAAGCTGTCGCTTTAGTTTACCATGAGAAAACATTTGTATCTGGTTAAATTTATCTGTTCCTCAGATCTTATCCACATCCTTTCTGTCAAATAAGTGGTTCAACTTCTTACCTGATAATGTGTCTCTGGCTCCCGTCTTCTAATCTGAAATATGTTGATATTGATTAGATCAAGGTATGTATCTAAAAACAACTTTTTCTTTCTTTCAAAATCGCAATTTCACGTTTATATAATGTATCAGATTACAAACAGGATTGGATATCACGACATGAAATAGGCCTAAAGTCTGTGTACAATACACTATATTTGCAGTTAACCCACTGATATGTTCAAACTGCAATGTGGCTAATTTAAATCGGCTATAGGCAGTGGTTAAATTGGGCCGGGGCTCTCCGGGGCTCAGCCCCGGCACATAAGCCTGCTCGTTTGCAGTCAGTTGCCTACTAGAAATTATGTCACATAGAATTTGATGAAAGTGATGCTTTTGAAAACATATTTCTGACAATAAATGAAAGATTTTTGAAATGGCATGTCTATTTTGTCTCGGCGGAGCTGAGATGAGAACAATCGGAACACGGCCGTAATTTTGTTCAGCTGCTTAATCTCGTTGTCAGTCGACCATGATCGCGAACCGCTCGCGCATGCGCATCTGACACGGATAAATGTACGCAGCAATAATGAATGTTCCTGGGAGACCGTGGTTGCGCGGGATGTGGATGTTGCAGAAATGTCAAAAAAAGTGCCCTGGCCTTGAATGACACGGTAAGGAAAATAAGACTAAATCAAAATTAAATAACCAGGACTAGGTTGACCATGTGATTTTTCTCAGGAGATATTTTGAGCATTTTACTTCAGATACCGGATTATCAGCAAACTGCCAAGAGAACTGCTAATTACTTAAAATAAACTATTCAGTCAGCATATTTGTATTTGATCTGTGTGAATTACAGAAATATAAGACTTGCTAGACCTAAGTTACTTTTAGCTACCAAGCTCTGTGGTTAATGAAAATTAAATCAACCATTTATTCTCCAACTTTCAGAGATAAATTGAAATGAGTGGAGCATATCCACCCAAGAAGAGGAAACTGACTTACTTCTTCAAAAGGTGGGGTGATATTCCAGACATGTTTAGCATGACTAGCTCTGTAACATGTTGGCAGTAGAGATGGGACAGTATGAAAATGATCAAAATTATCACAGTGTTCGGTATTATTGCGGTATTTTTAAAAGTGTGTTCAATATGTTCAGAAAGCACTGACAGCCTGTCAGTGACAGGCCTACACAAGCTGAACTAGTTTCAAAAAGTGTAACAGTGCTTAATATATTACAAAAATATAGGCAATATGCTTGTAAAAACTATTGAAAACGGTCTGAAACACTGTGAAAGAACTTGAACCAGATATGTCTGGCTGAGATCCAGGAAGATTTATTTACAACTCCAACGTGAAGTCAACTATTAAGTTGTATTTGAGGTTACATGTGAAGTTGGTTGTGGTTCTAAAATATAAACAAATAATAATGCACAATAATAAGCATCTGAATCAATCTGCAATTGCAGTTATTCGCGGAATTATCAACTTTACGTGGGTTGTGTAATGAGGCAACCACTGGAGCCAGAAATCAAAACTTTGCCTTTTTATGTGTGTGTGTGTGTGTGTGTGTGTGTGTGTGTGTGTGTGTGTGTGTGTGTGTGTGTGTGTGTGTGTGTGTGTGTGTGTGTTGTCGTAGTAAAGAGAGAGAATGGGAGAAGGAAGTTTGTATGAGGTGGACCTGGTCACCACAGACCCAAATCTTCTCAGCTGTTGCTACTGTCATATGCTGCACTGTCTCTCCATGTGGCACATTATGTTTAGCACATTGTATGGGTCACTATATCATAACAAGGTAATACAACGTGTAATCAAGTGATGACTGATTAACAGTAATGTAAATGCTAAATGTCCTAATACCTGTTGCAAAGTAAATGCTCTTAACCTTGCAGTTTTTCACATATCATGTAATACTCAATTTCTCCATTTCTTTGCACAAAACTCTTCAGAAAGTGCTATTTAATGGTTTATTTTTCAAAAAAAAAAAAAAAATCCCGGGGGGGCATGCCCCCGGACCCCACTAGGGAGAGCACCCCCACTTAATAAATTCCAATTTAACCCCTGGCTATAGGCTACTTAAATTAAATGAAAACATAAAATAATCTCACCGGTCTGTCCAGTTGCTGATAATCGGAACTCATCTGAGGCAGATCCAAGTCCTAAAAAATACAGCACGCCATTTTGTATTAAGTCTTTATTATAATCGGGTCATTCCTGTTAAGTAGTGATTTTTATTTTATTTTGTCACGTTAAAAATAAATATGATTCTGTTGTAATTTAACTAGATATTTTAATATATGGTTAAACCATACTTTTAGAAGCTCTGTAGGCTACAAGCTCCTACTCTCGAAATTAATGTTTAGTGTGTGTGCACAAATGAAATTTGTCATTTACTTATCCTTAAGTTGTTCCAAACATGTATGAATTTCTTTCTTCTGCTGAACAAAAAATGAAGATATTTGGAAAAAATATGGGTAAGCAAACAAAGTTGATGGTCCCCACTGACTGAAACATATGTCAATATGCATCAACTGTTTGGTTACCCATGTTCTTCAGAATATCATCTTTTTTGTAAGTTAGGGGGCCTAAATGTAGGCCTGCTATCTATGTATGTTTAATGTTTTCCCCAACCATTTCATTAACCACAAATGTTAGATTTAAAGTTAGTCAGGGGCCTCAGGGCTCATATGTTCACCTGGCGATAAAGACCCTAGCGAACAGATATTGCCAGAGCCGTTGAACGCTTTTATTGTACAGTACAGCGCTCAAATTTTTTCTGTTAGGATTAAAACAACTCGACAAAACATTAACACTGCTCTGCCATTGTTTATCACTTTATTATGTCTTTACATATTAAAAATACATCACATCACTTTAAAATAGCTAACTGTAAGCTGTTCTAGGGGTGCCAAAAAGACAATTTATTTTGCTTGAGAATTGATAAAACTCAACGGATAGCAAAAGTAACACAATGTTAAAAAAGTTTTTGATTATAGAAAGGTAAAAGGAAGTACCTTAGCCTAATAAATACATTGTTCAGAAATGCATAGCAACAAAGCACATCATAAATATAGCAACATCCATCCAAACAAAATTGTTTAAAACTCCTATCTATATTCACTTAATTGTGACTTTTTAATACAAGAAAACTAATAAATATTATTTTCTAATTTTTAAAATTTAGTTTGTTTTTATCAAATATTAAGCTCTTTAATAGTAGGAATGACTCATTCAATGCAATGCATGTCAACACATGAAGTATGAACCTTGAACATGATCTGTGAGATATGTATTAATGATAACTCACTGTATAGACAGGCTCATTGGGGTTATTGGCCGGGGGTGCAGGCTCTGGAGGAACAGGCCCTTCCTTTGTAAACTAGGCAGAACACAAGTTAGTGTTTAAAACCGTGAGGTAAATTTCTTCACCTGGAACGAACTGCATGCTAGAGCTCAACTTACCTTCTCTCGGAAGTAGAGAGCAGTAAAAATGATAGAATACAGCAGGAGAAAAACATCTAAAATATAGCAGTTTGTTGGGTCGCTCAAAGAGGCTTCTGCGAACAGAACAAACAATTTTAAAGACAAGTACACAACTAAATATCAACAAAACTCTTAAAATTTTTCAAGGTTTTGAATGATTGGTCTCCTTCCCCGGCATAGTTGGTTTTGTTATGTTAAAAAAACAAGAAAGAATGGAAAAATGAGAAAGAAAGTCAATTTATGAGAAGCACCCCTAGAACCTAAACTGCTATGATTAAATACAGAGATAAAATGTCATATATTTAGATTACATTAAGAGGTTAATTTAATTTTGAAGAATTTCAGTATCCCAAGGCTTTTCATGTCAAGTTCTGGAATCGCTGTTTAATATACAAAGACTTTCTCTCATGTTAATTCTTGCTAAACATATGTGTGGGTTTAAACCGAGGCAGTCAAATGATCTGCTAGATAATGTCTAAAACTTTAACTCATCAAAGCTGAATGTATCACATTTTACAGTATTTTAGATGGTTTTAAAGTGTTTTAGATGGTGACTTAACAGTGCACACTGCATATGCATATAACATAACATTTAATCGGATAATACTGCTCAATATGCCATTGACTCTCTTATAAACAAGGCAAAATGAATCTATAGACAATGTTTGAGATTATTAGATGTTTCCTGAAGCCCGTAAACGTCTTGATCGGGCACACAAGAATAAATTCCTTTTTCAATAAAACATAATTATTAGCAAGTGTGGTTTGAAATAACTGTATATGAAAATCTAACTATATGCACAATGTTTGCCAAAAATTCAACTAAACAGACAAAACCGGAATACAATGCCGTTGAATTTAAATTCATGAAAATGTCATACGCAATATATCCTGCATTCATTATTATCCCTCTTAAAAATAAAAAAAGGGGCCACATCCAAAAACTTTACGAATAGGCTTTATTGCGTACACAGCTTTGTCGACACACAATGATTTTGCACGTCGTATTATGTTGTGTGTACTGTAATCTTAAACGGCTTGTTTGGTAGCCTAATATTTTAGATAATTCTTGCATAATTAATAAAGAGTCTCATTCCTCACTCTCGTCTGTCATTTATTTCCACATTAAGAACCTTGAGCGGGTCACAAAACAGTCCTTTATGAAAAAAACAAACCCTGCACCCATGCCTTCCTGTTAGAGGCGACAGGGGCCCGAGCTCCTCTACCTGTCTCTGTGTAAATGTGTATGTGTAATCTAGTTTGGTGGTTTCTCTGCATGAGTCTAGTTAAGTGCAAAAATGAGCACAAGACATTGAAGGCCCCGTTGCATCACTGCAGATCAAATAGGTGTTAATGGAGACCGGTAGATAAGGTTAGCAAACTGACCACACACATGTCACATGCCACACTAATATTTTCTGCAAGGGCATTACATACAGAAACAAGGACTTATTAACAATCAATATAAAGTATATAGGTCTAGTCATATCGAATAACATCTTTACACATTTTATCACTAATGCATTCCTTATCATAAGCTGTGTTTTAGTGCTTTATATCAAATAATGATAAACACAAGAAGGTGCTTTAGATAGATTAAAAAATGTAAAATCGGTAGTAAAAAAGTTTCTAGACTTTATCATTTTAAGACCCTAATTACATTGAAGAAGCTATTAATGCTAAATTAAAGTTGTTTACCTAGTGTGATTCTATTCAATGACAGTTCTCAAAACTGATGAATTAAGAAAAATAGGCATAGTTTTGTAAATTAGGCTGTACTGACTGATTATTATATACATCAGATTCAATGATTTTGTAATTCTTTCCAAATGCCAGAAATGTCTAGTAGATGTGGATTTGAATTTGGTTGTGCATTCAAAACATTTAAAGGGTCACGCCGTCTATCTAATTGACTAATTATACATTTCTGAATACATAATCGGCTTGTGCATATTTTGTTGCTGTATCTGTTTTAGTATAACTTTTAAAAGAATAATTACAACAACCACTACACATATATAATAATATTTAAATTATTATAATAATTCCTTGCTAATTATTATTTATTTTAAATTCAATATGGGAAATAAAAAGTATCCTATACTTTGTGTGTCTACGCGGTCGTTAACGTTGTTGACTTTTGATAAGCCGCCATTTACTGATCTTTCGATTTTGGCTTCAAGTTTAGCAAAAGGAGAGTGTAGGTTTTCGAGTTGTTTTTGTTGGATCCTCGTTTTTTTAATCTCAGGAAACAACATTTAAACATAAAGATGACAGTTACGCAACATCATAGCGCTACTGAAAAGCCGTCATCTTCTTAGACATTATGTTGCAAGTATTTTACACTGAAAACTGTTGTTACATGCCATGCTAAGTCTTGCTGGTTGTGCATGGAAACTAAAATGGCCACATGAAGAGGTGTAGTATGACCCCAATCTTTCTTTACAGCGCGCACACACACACACACACACACACACACACACACACACACACACACACACACACACACACACACACACACACACACACACACACACACACACACACACACACACACACACACACACATAAATATATGTCCAATATTCAATTTCTAAACATTCATGTACATATTTCACAACGACAGCGACCCATATAAACCATCAAAAGTCTTGCGCTGAATGTTATAAGTAATTGACACCCTGTGCAACAAATATGTAAAGAGCAAGAGAAATGATTTTACCTGCAAAAGGCACATGTGTAGCCAAGAACAATACAGTGGTCGTCCTGCTCATTTCCATAACATTCCCTGAAACTATATTTCTGTAGATGCCGTTCCTTCCTGTTGCTTGGCCTGTAAGTGATGTGCAACAGTTTTTAGCCTGTCTGTTTTGATTGCTTCTACTGTCAACTTTTACCTAACAGGAAGTGGCCCTAGCCCGAGGTTTTCTGTTCTAGTGAATGACTACCACTGCCTCCACCAAAGAGTCTTGTCCTCTCATCTCAAAAAAGTCTCATCATTTCCTGTATATTTTTAGACCCTCACGCTAACTGTTATGTTGCAGGTTACTTCACAGACACTGTCTGTTGAATTTGTTGTTTCTTTTTTTAACAATGTTGGACTGTAAACAAATTTGAATCAAACTTTTTCCCTGCAGGAAATTATATACAAAATATTTGTTCAAACACCTAAGGAAAAACATAACCAGGCAACATTTTCAGAACAGAGATCATGAACTTTCACCTGTAATTCATAAGAAATACAGATTTTTTTATTAAAAATAGGCCTACACAACAAGTTCCAGTTGACAGGGTAGTTTGTATGTTGTGCCCCCTGCTGTTTTGCCTTTGCCATTGGTGTGGTTTTGTATGTTGGTTTCAATCAAGACTAGTTCAAATTAGAATGATTTTAGCAAGGTTCGACTATATAATGATGGCAGATTTTACAGAAGTACTTCATATAGTCAGAGCAAGCAAATATAATAAACTAGCATTTTCAATTTAAAATGTGTAAATGTATGCTATATATTTTTTTATTACAATATTTTTTGTACATTGCCTTTGTTTTTTGCTGTGACATCATGGCATGATTAAATGAATTGTAGGGCCTATATATCCTGGGTAGTGTTAGAAATGTTCAATAGCTTTATAATGTGTCTATACATAAATTGACTTTCCAAAATAAACCTACCTTGAGAAATATTTACTGGAGTAAAAAGTTTGGCCCCAGTCTCCCTTATAATTGCTGCCGTAAACGTGTTTGATTAATTTAATCAGATCAACATATCAGGCTCTTTAAGTACACCATTGCAAGCAAGCAACATAGTAAAAGGCCAAAAGATCAGGTATCACACTTCTGTGATGGCATTCATCTGGAATGGTCCTAAAATCTTTAGCCTCCTTGTAAATTGTCTCTGTAATGTGACACTTCAGTCACATGCATCCTCATTCCGATAGGTAGGCCTATCTTATGTGTGCTGTTAAATCTATGTATGTTTCCAATATTTTTAAATACAGCTTAATGGCATAACGACAGGAAACATACAATAAGCAATAACTAATTTGTTCATTATTGTCAACATGACCATGGCAAAAACCGTCAAAATAAAATGGAAAAAGCAGTCGTTTTTCTTTAGCAGTCGTTTTATGTTGCACATTGCATTTGTTCAATCACACAATGAAATGCTTTATGTAAATTATTTTATGACTCACTGACTATCAATGGAACAAAAACCTAAAATAAAAACTAATCACAACACTTGCAGAAATATAGGCTATGCTATGAAATGTGACAAATCATGAACTGTACGTGCGTGAGAGATGGGATAACAAATATGTATAATAAAGGTAATTTTATTATTTAGTTTATTTATTATCATTATTAATCGAAGCAACATGTGTCTTCTTTTTGTTCAAAAACAAGACATAAATTAAAATAAATTAAAAACGAGAAAAACATGCGCATGGGCGTTGCTGCTATTGCGTGATTTAGAAGTCGCTCACATGACATGACGGTGGCGTTTCCTACTGCGGTTACGAGAAACTAAACAAATCTAACCTACTGCGGTTTTTAGATGTAGATTTGGCACAGCGGCAGCTCAACCGGACCTTATACGTCTGCGCCATAACGACAGTTATCTGAAGAGCCCATTTGAAGACGCAGATTGCACAGTCTGCTATCATCTGTTTTTGTATCTAGTGTGTTTTGATTTACGTTACTTTGGCAAGAAACATGATCCCCATCATCCGCAAACAAAACATGCCCACCGGGGCAATTTTTTGCCTGCTGTTAGGTAAGTTTGATTTTAATATAGTGTATTTTGTGCAGCAGGAAAATTTGGTCTGGTTATACTTAATTGCTTAATTAATCCGAATAAACAAGCCCATGTATGGGGGACGCTTAGTTTCCTTTTAAATAATAATGTTTATTCATGCAATGCCGAGGCCTAAGTGCTAGGCCTGCTGTGTAAGGAAAGCTGATAATTAAAAATATGTTTTACTTATTACTTCTAAAACAATTCATTATTTTCGTTTCTGAAAACCACTACAATCATGCATTTGACTACGGTGCTACCTGCTTCTACACGTTTAAAGGTGGACACATATTTTTTGCTTAGTAAAAAAACTTTTACAAATTAAGAAATAAGAAATATAATCGAAATTGTGTATAGACCTACATTTATGAAGACTCAGTATTATATCAGTGAACGGGTCGCCCCCTCATGGGCGCCACCATGTTGTCGTCAAAATAACATAATAATGATAATACTAGTAATAATCATGTTAATAAAAGCGATAAATAAAACTGGCTTGGTGTGAAGAAACATCAGTTAGTAAACAAACAAACAAACATCATGCATCCAGGCTGATAGGGGTCAGTATAAATTCTAAAACAGGGCTCGAAATTAACTTTTTTACCTGGTAGCACTGGTGCTCCCAACTTCAAAAAGTTAGGAGCACCAGCAAAAATTTAGGAGCACCCACCAAATTTGACGTTTAGCTCTGCCTGTAAAGCGGAACGACCGGCAGCATTCTGATGATTAAAAGCCTTAATAATCGAACCTGATTTGTTTTCCACACACTTGTCCCTGCATTTTTTTGTGCTTGGCACTCTCTCCTTGTTTAACCAAGCTCTTGCGCTTAAAATGTATTGGTTTTCGGTGGTGGCCGATGGACACTGTCATCCTTTCTTGCCCTGTTTTTTTTTTTTTAATTAAAGCTGTGAATTTACATATTTACATAGCATTAAAAAGTTTATTTTAACTAATTTTCTACCATATACAATTGAATACAATTAGCAGCTAGCTCACAACAACTTGATTTGCACTTTTTGTTTCTGGTTTCACCTCACTCCAGTCTAAACTAAAAGTTTTGGGGTTTTTTGGTAAGTTTTCTTCACATTGTCATATAAATAACCTGAAAATACTGTAGTTTATTAAGGTTAAATCTTCCTAACCACTCTTACTAAAAATAAATGGGGTAAGCACACTTAAATTCTCATTTTAAGAGGTGTTCTGAGTAAATGTGGTTTGATTTGTTAACATTAGTTAATGCATTAGGCTAACTAACATGAACCATGAGCAATTAGTTACTGTATTTATGAATCTTTGTTAATCTTAGTTAATAAAAAATACAGCTGTTCATTGTTTGTTCATGTTACTTCACAGTGCATTAGGCTAATTAATGTTAACAAATACATCTTTTGATTTCAATAAGGCTACTATTAATGATTAAATTAGCATTAACAAAGATTAATAAATGCTGTAGAAATGCAGTTTATTAATAGTTAATGTTAACAATGTAGTTAACTAGAGTTTAATAAATTGAACTTTATTGTAAAGTGTTACCGATTTGTTATACACCGATGCAGACGTCTCGTGAGTTCAGTGTTGGACAGATCAGTTGTTTTAACCATTCATTAAAGTGAATCAGTTCAAAGGAGTCATTAGTTCGCGAATCGCACGTGCCATTAGCGGACGTGTAGGATACGGCACACATTGTTGTGTGATTATCCCAGCAGTTTAGGACATCGCACAAGATTTGTGTCAACACAGAAAACATTTCATCGCTGGATAGTTTGTTTTGTTTATTGAAATTGAGGTTTATGTCAGCTGAATGTGCGGAACGCTTTTTTTTTTTTTTTTTGCACAATTCACACCCTGGGGTAATTCAGGAGAAAAATCTCCGAATGCTTCACGTGAAACTTCGGTCTTCTTACCTTTTACCATCGTGTCAATTCTCGATTTCGATTAATATGCGTGAGGGAGGGAGAGCAAGACTGTTTGAAGACTGTGAGAGTGCGTGCGCGCGCTCTCTCTCTCTCTCTCTCTCTCTCTCTCTCTCTCTCTCTCTCCTCTCTCTCTCTCTCTCTCTCTCTCTCTCTCTCTATGCTCGTTCTTTCAGTAATATGAGCCCTGTCACAAGCGCAGCAGTCAGTCATCTATCACTCACCGATCAAATAGGGCTTTGGTGGTCGCCAAAAAAAATCAATGCAGGAAAAACCTCGTTTCATCTTCTCTAATATTCAGTCTTTTAGTCGCGCGGTAGACAGCTCCCTGTCACGTGACAACGGAGCGCAGCGTAAGTGAATGGAAGTGATTGACAGCTAATATTAACCTATCTAAAATCTGCTTTAAAGTTATGAACGTAAGGATGAACGTAAGGATGAAGTTTGATTGGATGTAATCGTTGGATAGAATGATGGTCCGGCCACCGCGTATCAGCGCCTGATCAGCGCACATAAGGTACACACTGTGCAGTAATTTGCGAACGTTTTGTAGAGAAATAAAAACAGGTCGCACCACAACCATTTATTTGCACTCGCACAGATGCTCCCAAATATATTTTTAGGTCGCACAGATTAAATTTCAGGAGCATATGCGACCAAAATGGTCGCAATTTCGAGCCCTGTAAAACCTCTTTTACTATTGGAATTAATAAACAAAGTATAACAACAACTTACTGAGTAGACCTTTAAACCTAACCAGTGCTACAATCTTTTGAAATAATAATGTTTCATTACAGCTCTAACTATACATCAGACTTTGACCACTGATGTATCGCCCACTGTGGTCGCCCCTGAGACCAGCTCTCCTCCGGCCTCTCCTGCAACCCCCGGCCCCCCTGAGCAGGGCAACTACAATGTCACCAATGCCACTGACACTGTCTGTCTCTTGGCACGGATGGGCCTGCAGCTCAACATAAGCTTTATTTCAAGCTCTCATGGCACGGTACTACATGGCACATATACTGTAACTCACTTTCATGGGACAAAAGTAGCTTGGAATATTCTTCTAATTATCTACTTTTCTCTTCGATGGGTAACAAGCGTATTTTAAATCACATGTGTGTGAGTAGAGAATCACAGAAATAAATCATTTTTCCAGCTTATTACTGGTACCTGTAATGGCTCATAGAAAAAGGACACCTGTATGCTTTATTTCTATGACAAATACCATTATATTTTGCTGCTATTAAAATTCCTTGGGTTGTTCTGTAAATAAAGGGATTTGCTGGGATAAAGGGATTTGTATACAAGTAATTCAGAGTAATGAAGGTTTGGTCCTCATTTCTAAATGTAAACACACTTTGCTTTTCAGACTGTCCAGGAGGTCTTGAACCTGCATCCGAACCTGGTTAAAATCTCTGGATCCTGCGCTCCAGACTTTGCAACTCTCAAACTGACCGAGGACAACATTACTTTGACTTTCAGCTTCTCTTTAGTAAGTTTTGAATCTCCTCCTATTATTTCTAGGGATGCACTGATCATGACTTTTCATGGCCGATTCAGATTCCGTGTTTGTTTTTTTACAAGCAAATTGGCAGATTTTGATAACAGGTGTGTGAATTTTTTTCCTCTTTGTTTAACCCTAAAAAGGGAAGAAATAGGACACAAATAATAAAATTTCATGATTTGTTTTAAAAACACGACTTACCCCAAGGATAAGTGGCCCCTTGGGGGTATAAATTAATTGAAAACAGAAAGCTTGTTTGGCAATGCTTATAACAACATTTTAGCCACATTTTTAAATCATTTTATTCTCTCATAACTTAGTGAAGATTCTTTATAACATTTAGTCAAACAATCAGGATAATGCGTATTATATATTTGCCTACTACTGTATTATGTGTTGTATCAAATTTGCACTCATAATAAACACTATTATACAGAATTTTATATTAAACTGTTTTAATAAAACAATATTATACAATAGAGGTAAGAGGAAAATAAATGCCATCGAAACTTTTCTGAAGACAGTCAGTTCCCTTTAGAGATACTTTTATAACAAAAACCCCCACCCTAAATTCCATATTAATTTTTTTCTTCCATTATTTTGAGCATCGCAAACAGTGAGCTGCTCGTGCCTATTTCAGTATCTGCTGGCACGTCTGCTCTTCTCTTTGCACGTCTGCTCTTCTTCTGCTCTTCTTCAGCGTGTCCCATCTTGTAATATTTCCGCACAGTTTACATTTTGTGCAAGTACGGAATAGAGATCGGCCAAAATAAAATGGAAAAACCTGCCATAAATTGGAATCGTTCCGATTTCTGGCCGGCCGACCAGTGCATCTCTAATTATTTCCTCTAATTACCCAGACCATACTGATGTCATCATCACATATGGAATATACTTAATTGCTTTTCAGAATTCCACATCAAACAAATATCATCTTAGTGGTTTGGAGCTGTCAGCTGCATTGCCTGATATGGCTAGTAAGTCAGTTTTAAATAGCCCATGTATGATAGAAGTTGTAGTTTTTTTTTAGGTAAGTTTTCTGAAAAGCTGAGCCTTTTTGTTTTATTTTTGCTTAGAGCGCCTTGTTGTTGATAACACCACTCTGAACTACATGGTGGGAACACTGGGCCACTCTTACATGTGTCAGAAGGAGAAAACCTTGAGCGTTACACAGGATTTCTCTCTCAACACTTTCCAGCTTCAAGTGCAACCTTTCAGCGTCAATGGAGATTTTGGAGCAGGTATTTTTTTCTTTCTCTCTCTTACCCTTTCTCAGTTTTGTCCTTTTATTCTTCAAGGAATGTTCTGGATTCAACACATGAAAATCTCAGTTGTCATAACATTGTGAAGCTGATAAAGCCACTAACTTTGTCCACACAGGTATACTGAGTCTTTTTCCACTAAGAACAGTAGTCCCATCCAGGGTTTTTATAGTTAAACGTACAGTATGTAACTTTTGGCCACCAGGGGTCACTCAATCAAAATAATAGCAAAAGACGTATTCTGATGACGTCGTGAAAGAGCGTGTGCTCATGGGAGTTGTTGTCGTTGTCGAGAGAGAGAGAGAGGGAGTGCGCGCGCGAACCAGCTATACGATGTTCATTGGGACACGCGCGATCTGTCATTCCCCAGCCAGCTAGCATCTCCAGCAGATAACATGTTCACTGACGAGGTAATGTGTTGTTATTTATATTATATCTCTATTCTTGTTACGTTTAGTTACGGCTATTAACTTTATGTAATGCCATTGAACACGCACGCTCTGTCGCTCCCCACATTCCTCACTCATTCTAACTTAGTGTTTTTAAAATCACGTCTCTTCGAACGGAGAGATATATGAATTATCAGGGCTATTGAATCAATATTCCATCTAGCTAGTATTAATAGATGTTAAAAAAACACGGTCACCTTTCGTTAATAATTATAATTACGTTTATACTATGATATTGAAAAAGATGGTGAACTGCATATGAAGCTACTTTCTGCAGCTATATCTACAACAAATGTGAATTTACATTATACTGTACATGAGAGCTAGTCCGTCTGCGTTTTACACATGCCATCATCGTTTCACAACATATAAGTTACGGATAGATATAGTTAGCTGAATGGGTGCTTACTTGTTTATTAGAATGCAAGCGAGATCGGCATCTCTCTGTAGTTCCAGTCACGAAGCTCGTGGAAATGCAACTCCAATGTTAACGCGAGTCATGTCTCTTCTCCTGTCCCAAACCCTTCTCGGGTCATTTCTGTCACCCGTGCGTTTCCGCTTCACAGATCTGCCTCCAGCAGCAGAACGTGCAGGCAAAGCATAATCATGGTCCATTATTGATATCCAACTATTGATTCTTTATCGTCTTCTTTTATTTTAGTGACGTGCGTCCGGTGTTTACATTTGCGTTTGGCGGTTTTTCGCCGGGATCCGCAGAGAAACTAGAGTCAAAGGTTATATGACGTCATAGACGGGCGACGAAACGGAAATAAAGACACGGCCCGTGTCTTCAAATTAAAATATAAATTTCTCCGGATTTGAAAGTTGGTGGGAACTTTTGGGATAATGTTAGTACACAACTAAAAGAAATATATAACATAGATACAGTTATTTTTGCTATTTTGAAAGCCGAAAAGTTCCATATTGTGCCTTTAACTAAAACCATTTGTGTTACTTGACGACAAAACATGTTGCTAGTACAACTTGTTGCTTCTCAGTTCCAACTGCAGTGTTCGAGGGCGGGTCAAAGTAGATGTTGTTCATGGGCAGCCAATGAAAACCATAGGCAAAATAGTTACAAACCTATGTCTTTGTCATGGAAGTGAGACTGAAATTGCTTACAATTCGTTTCAGCATTACAGAATGAATTCTTTCTTTTAAGACACAATAACTATTTGTTGTGCACTTTGATCTTTAAAACTTTTCCGACCTTTTACATTCACAAACAGCTATATTACACACTGCATGAAAGTTTTTTTTGGTGTGGAAAACTAATGCTAGTGCAAAAAAAGGTAAGCTTCATATTTTGGCTTTTTTTGGGGCACCATTTTCTACTTATTTTACACTTTGATTTTTTCTTAAATATGCATACATGTGTTTAAGCTAGTATTTTCTATGATAATCAACATTATATAAAAACTGCTGTCTTTGTGTAGGTACACACACTATGATCACTAATTTAGATCTTGAAATACTGATATGATTGATTAGGTTGTTTTCCTTAACTGTTTCTAATTTTTCTTCTTCTTTTGCCTCCCTCCTCCCGCTCTGTCACTGTTCTAGCTGAGGAGTGTGAGTTAGATGAGGACGACATGTTGATTCCCATCATTGTGGGTGCTGCCTTGGCTGTTCTAGTTCTCATTGTGATCCTGGCCTACCTTATTGGCAGAAACAGAAGTCACGCGGGCTACCAGACCATCTAAACCCTCCTCGTGTAATATTTAAGCCAGAATGTGTCGACACCACAGATTTTTGCTCTAATTTGGACTCAACAACACTACTACAACTGCAGATGCCTAGTTTTTAACCTGCCCTGCCCTCTGCTGGTGTCTCACGCTGCCACTGCTCAGGTGGATCTGTGTTTCCTGGACTTTCTGTTGGATTATGTTAAACATAGTATAATTAATGCACACGTAAGTGTACAGGGTGTCTAGGTCATGCTAAGGTATTGTTTCCAGGAACCAGATTATCCTTACCTTGAGGAATCTCTTTTGTTTGTTGTCATTTAGGCTTAATCTGGGTCTTGGAAAACATACAACCTGTTTGGTACCGCATATTGTTAATTTAATGTTATTATGTATTTATTTATATAAATAGGAGGATTTAGGGAAGCTGAGAATGTTGTTACTGTTACATGCTCGGTCTAAAAGGGACTACATATTTAACACTACTTTCTAATCTTGATCCTGACTAGCTTTTGTGAATTTTAGCTAAAAGTTCACTTTTGGAGTTAAACACTAAAATACAGGTCAGCTTTTGGGATTAACCATATTGGAGGAAACATTGCTGTCAACAAAGCCTTGCATAATAGGTTTGAGTCAGATGTTAATTTGGTACTACGTTTTAATGAAGAAAAATTCCAGATCTCTCCCATTCTGCTAAGTGACTCTGTAAACTGATGTTAAATGGAATATCCACTTTCTAGAGTAGAATACCCTGCAATAACACAAAATACACCAGTTTTTCCCCTTATACTACATATCAAAACAATATAGCCTGCTTGCATCCATTTAGCATTGTATTTGCATTCATTCAGAAGCGTTAAAAGGGAAATTCTACGAGAGGAAATATGGTTCTGCACTACTGGATGGGCAAAGGGTACATTTGACACTAACACAGCAGGAAGTTCTGAATAACTTGACGTAGGTTTAGACAATTATAGATCTAGGTAAATGGTTAACTGTTACGAACTCAAGGAGTGAACTGGGAGAAACATGCTTTATCATATAGTGGATGAATCTCTTCTTTCTGACAGGCCTTCATATGGAAGGACTGCATACATGGAGTTGTTGTGGAAATTGAAGTGTTGCCTTGATTGCTATGAATTTCATGTTGTTTTAAGGGAATGCGATTCTAAGTTTCTAAATAAAGTGAAAAATAAAACAAGAAAATGAGTTTGCCTCCTAAATATTTATTAGTTAAACATTTCATCAACAGTATATCTGAACAGAAAACCGATTGTTATAGTAACACAAAAAGGAAAAAGCAAAAACCTGTTAAAATGCATTCCAGTTAAAAGGGTAAATCATACAGGTTTGGAATAACATGCCTCTAGAATTCAAAAGTTTGGGGTCCGTAAAATTATTTTTTGAAAAATGATTTTTATTCAGCAGGAGGCATTCAATTAATAATAAATTACATCAAGACATTTAAAGTGTTACAAAAGATTTCTTTTTCAAATAAATGCTGTTCTTTTAAGCTGTCTCTCTATTCATCAAAGACTCCTGATTTTTTTTTTACAGGTATCCAAATTCAACTTTCAACAAAACATTAAAATATTTTAAATTGTAATATTGCACACTATTAGTATTTTATTGTATTTTTCCTCACACAGGCTTAGTGAGCATTAGGCACTTTTAAAAACATTTACCGACCCTAAACTTTTGAACAGTAGTGTATCCCTTGACGTTTTTTTCTGAAACATTCATATAGTTATTTTTTTTCCACACAGTAAATAATAGATCTCACATGCAGTCAGAACTTTATGTCCATGTTCAGCATTTATTTTGAAGGAGGGTTTTTGGCAGAAGTAATACGATTTCTACACATCTTCCTGAGTTTAGTGATTGTTTCCGTGGAAAGACCTCCTGGCTCCAAAAAGATTTTCTGAAGTTATAGGACAAAAAAACATAATTCAGAGCAAAATTATCATTAGTATTAGCTTATTTTGTGAATAAGTAGCGTCCAGAGAATGTACCTGCATAAATGTATGGCAGTCTTCTACGTACTCCCCTTGAGTGATCTGTTTGAAGCGTTCACAGATTTCTGGGAGACTCTGTGCCTGTGAGATGAGGTTCTGATGATGACCAATCAGCGTCAAAGCCACACGAAACAGGATCTTGGATCCCTCGTAGAAAAGGCAGTCCCATATTCTCAGCACTGTCTGAGAGAAGCAAACGGTTACCAATCATTACATTCAATATTGTCATCGAAAGTTCTACTTATACTCCAAAAAACTGGCTAATCATTTCATAGGGACTGAAAATAGTTGAATGAGCTTACCACTGATCTCTTTTCACAAAGAACAACCTTTGACTTTCATCCTCACCTCTACAGGAAGGATGTCAATGTATAGGCAGATGAACCAGCGCGAGACCACCAGGGTCCACATTACATTGTGCCGATTCATGGCCTGCCAGACAGAAGGCACCTTCATCCTGACAAGCTCCCCAAGCACCTCTTGGTCCATTTTAAGCCCCAGCATAGTTGAGGTGTAATAGTCTAAAAAATATATATCAACTTCCATAATAATTATGCACAAAATTATTAACAACTTTGCAGTGCATTCATTACATTAATGTTAATTTTAACCAATAATAATCTACTGTGTTAAAAGGGATAATTTACCCAAACTGAAAATTCTGTCATTATTACCTTCGTGTCATTCCAAACCTGTATGACTTTCTTTCTTCTACAGAACACAAGACATTTTGAAGATTGTTGGTAACCAGACAGTTTTGGTGACCATTGATGCAAATGTATGGACAAAAAACACTGAGCAATTTCTCAAAATATCTTATTATAGGAGAAAGTAAGTCGTACAGGTTTGAAATGACATGAGGGTGAGTAAATGATGACAGAGTTTTCATTATTGGGTGAACTATCCCTTTAAGTAAAGGTACGATTTTGGGTTAAATGACCTACAACAATAGCCTAAAACAATGATTTAATAGCTTTTTGGCTATTGGTTATTTTATATATAACATTATTGTCCTCACACACAAGGTCTAGGTGATCTCACTCCAAAAACAAAGTTGTTTAAAAGGTGGAACAAGTTATTACATTTTGATTAATGTAATGATTAACTTATGCATGAAGTTATGAAGAAGTCCTGGTTATAGTGTATACAACAGTGGGTAAAAGTGACAGACCTGGTAAGATCTTGCCAAGTAAAGCATCCATCAACCAGAACGACTTCTCCTCATCTTTGGTGATGATGAGGAGGTATCCAGCGATAAAGTTCATTCCCTAAAAAGGCAACAAAGGACAGATTTCAGTAGCCTACTGATTTGAATGCAGACGTGTACAACAGGTTCTGTCATAATATTGACAGGGTAAACAACCCAAAATTACAACAGTGTCTTACTTCCTCACTTGTTATAATTGACTATTCACTAGTATCCTTACACAACAATAGTTTTAGATACTCATAGGAAGTTCAATACATCCTGGAATCAAGTGACACTTAAGTGATACGATGTGTAAAAGGACATATGACGGTAGTACCTGACAGTAACCAACATCCTTATTGTGGCGTCCATAACTCAGAAGTATATTAAACAGAGCTTTTTGTAAACATGGTTGGGAGGAGTCACGGAACTGAATGTTGTCAGGGAAGGTTCTGTGCATATCTGGGGAAAAAATTAATCTCAGAAGTATTTTATTTCCAATATGACCTGTTCAATCTCTCTTCAGGATTGAATTAGTATAAAACTTTCAAATGAAATATGGTTTCATGAGAAGTAACTTGCCGGCAAGTATGGTCTCCTCTATTTTAGGGTCATGTTCAGCCTTTAAAAGAGAATGATAGTACCCAGGATTCCTCTCCAACTGATCTTGGGCTCCACTAGCTGCCATCCAGATCTGAGTGCGATGTTCACACGGAACCCCCTTCCTCACATACCGCTTCACTGCAAACCCACACGACAGCTTCACAAATGTGAACTTTTCTGTCTTATAAAATAAAGTAGTAATAAAATGAGTAAAAATAAAATTGAAATGCCCACCTTTTAGATTCTTCTCCACTTTCACAGTGCCCTCCAAAAGTTTAGACCACTTCTTTGACCTCCTAGTGAGAACAGCTAAATACTCGGCCATTAGCTCCTCATTGGATTCATAGCTGAAATCCTCTGCTCTCTCAAATCCATATTGATCTACCCTACAGACACATTTACAGACTTGGTTCACAAGTGGGAATTCTTTGAAAAAAGAATAACAGAAACTTTAATAAAAAAATTATTAAAAACATAAAACCGTTAAGTTATGCGTTCAGTATCATTTTCTTTACATTAAAAAAAAACTTTTTTAAAAGTGTTTATATAAATGACATTGACGCAAACATCACCTGACGCACAGGTGTTTTGGACCACATCTCGTGGCGACCGTCACACTATTAATAATAAGCGAATGCTATAAGGCCTATATCAATTCTCATCATATGGATATTAAGTTACGTTCATACCTCTTGCAGTCGTTGTTGTCTGAACTGGCAGAACATTCCCTGCTTTGATCATTAAAGTGATACTCCATGTAGAGTTTAGCGCGTCTCTTGCAGCGGGCACTAACTGAGACGAGCTGTTTACATAAACTCCTCCCCTATACCTGTCATATGCCCAGGTTATTTTTTTATAGGCTATATATTTTGCGTTTTACCTGTTTGGTTTATAGTGTCCAATTAAATAAGCATATAATCTAACTCGAGGGCTAGTCCATTTTTAGATAATTTTTATGATTTAAATGATTTATATTTTTAATAATTGGAACTTGAAATGTTGGAACTTGTGTTCTAAATAATATTTGCATTTAATCCACCGACTCCTGATCGACCAGCAATTGATTTGAAAAGCTATGAATATATTAGGCTAAGACCAATCCTGTTAGAAATATTATTATTATATTAGTTTTTAAATTAATGATATAATACAATATAATACAATACAATACAATAATACAATACAATACAATACTATGGCCCATACCCTAAATTATTTATTTAGTAATTAGTAATTAGTGCACTTTGTGGGTCAGTAACCAATAAAATTACATGCAAACATTTGAATAAATGTAGTTTGTGTTTATAATATCATTATTATGGCAAAGTATTTCATCCATATTTTTTTTTCTCAAATCACCCCTCTATAATATTTAGAAGGGAAATAAGTTTTCAGAAGTCCTATTCAAAATGAAGAAGGAAAACCACTGTAAAAAAACAAAAAACAAAAAAACATGCAATGCTTGCTGTATTCAAATAAAAAAAATACCATACATTCCAAAACGGATATTCTTTTTGTCAGTTTGCTTTGGCAAAATAAAGGTCACCAGGCTCTCCTATTTTAAGCAGCTAATGTTACTTAAAATGTTTTTTTTTTGTCTCCTTAGATAGACAAAATGTATTTTTTTAATTAAGTTATTTTTCCATTATAATTTACTGTGAAAGACAAAAATAGAAATAAAAACAAATGTAATACTTTTAAAATCACGTTTTTTGGCTTGCAGACTTTTATTTTAAATAATTTATCCAGCGCCATTTAGGAAAGAAGAGTTTTGTTTCCTGCTTCAGCTCCAGTGGGTGATGGCGGAGCTCCATCTCTCCACATCTTACAGGCTCATTTCTTCTATTCTCCATGGGTTGAAATCGTTTCAGCAGGATATAAACATTAGGACGTATGCGTAAAAATATTCTCTTGGCCTAGTTTGCGGTAAACGCGAGTAAATAAAGGGTCGGACCCGTAACCATACATTGCTCCCGCTGTATTTAAAATGGCTCCAGTTCAGATCGGTTCGGACGGGCAGCTGGTCCCCGCCGGGGGTCCGACCTCAGCCCCGCAGCCTCCGCCGGGTGCCCCGGCCACTCAAGGAGTTCGACTCAGCGTCCTGATCGAGTTTCTGCTGCAGCGAACCTACCATGAAATCACTCTGTTGGCTGAGCTGTGAGTTCATGAGAGAGAGGCTGGTTGTTTTGAATGGTCATTAGTCCGGCATGGTTAAATAAAGTTAGATTTAGTTTAGCGTTGGTCCATATGTTTACTTTACAACAGTCTTGAATGTAAATTGGTAGTAAATAATGAAAGTGTTGCTGTATTATATTACTGACAATATTATGTGTCTTCTTATTTGGTTAACCATGGCAAAGTGATATATTTTTAACATAAAGCTAATATATTTGACTTTGGCTCCAGAAGCTACTCTCTGCTTTTGCAGCCTAAGTTAGATGAATTTGAGATTTGGCAGGTGACCCAGGCATGAACTTTTATCTTGTAATATTCTGTTGATGTATTGCTATCCCAGTATATTGCATTGCTTTAATCAGAGGAGATATGGAGATTTGCACACTTTTAATTTTGTTCTGAGGCAAAAGATCTTTGTTACTTCTCCGAAGTTGTATAGATGTAAGATATAAAATCCCTTTGCCGTCATTTGATATTTTTAACCATATCTTTATGATTTTCACAGACTTCCACGGAAAACAGACATGGAAAGGTAAGAAACTGCCCTGCAGTTTTCATTTATATTCTCCAATAAACATTATTGTAATATTGGTTACATCAGGTGTTTACAAACTAGAACCCTCTTGTGTTAAAATAAATAAATAATAAAAATAAGATTAAGAAAAGTAACAATTAGATACAAATAAATAAATTAGTAAATAAATTAATATAAATTATTAAAGAAAATACATAAATGATACATCTACTGTACTATGAGTAGAAAAATATATAACTTTATAGAAACAAAATATTTTCCAAATAATATTTTAGGCATATTTATAATAATATTTTTTTCACAGCATAAACTGGGTCTTTATACAAGAAACTATATCTATTTGATCTATATTCTGTCTATACTGTCTTTGATTAAAACCCCTGGTGTACATTATGCATGCATAAAACGTAACTGATTTAACCCGTCTCTTCAGGAAAATTGAAATTGTTCAGTTTGCCAGTCGGACACGGCAGCTCTTTGTACGTCTGCTTGCTCTTGTGAAATGGGCAAGTAATGCCGGGAAGGTGGAGAAATGTGCGGTACGTGATTTATTTCCCACCTCCAATCTGAGTTATTTTCATTCTTGATTATGTAGTATTCATTCTTAGCTCTGTTTACAGATGATCTCCTCATTTCTGGACCAACAAGCATATTTATTTGTTGACACGGCTGACCGACTGGCATCACTGGCCAGGGACGCCTTGGTACATGCGCGTTTGCCTAGTTTTGCCATCCCTTTTGCCATTGATGTACTAACCACCGGGTCTTATCCGCGTCTGCCCACATGCATCCGAGTGAGTAGTCAACTGTAGTGTTTAGCAGCATCTAAGTGGATGTAGAAAACAGGAAATAATGGAATTATTTGTTTTCAGGACAAAATTATTCCTCCTGACCCTATAACCAAAACAGAGAAGCAGACCACACTAAATCAGCTGAATCAAATCCTGCGACATCGACTAGTCACCACTGACTTGCCTCCACAGCTGGCCAACTTAACTGTGGGTAAGTTCCAACTTCTACACATCTACAGGGAAATACTTATTCTGCACTGTAATAAATATGTTATATATTTCCAAACATTTTAATCCTTTCGCTGTGTTTTATTCTTACAACATTTGATCTTGTTTTTATGAACTCTTTGCATGTCAAGCCAACGGGCGAGTGAAGTTTCGAGTTGAGGGAGAATTTGAAGCCACACTGACAGTGATGGGGGATGATCCTGATATCCCTTGGAGACTTCTTAAACTAGAGATTCTAGTTGAAGACAAGGAAACTGGAGGTAATACGTTCTCAAGATATCATGCTACCCATCTGAATGTACATTTGTTTTTTGTATAAATATATTTTTACTATAGCCTACAGTTCAAATGTTTTGGGTTGGTAAAGTTGTTTTTTTAATGTTTTAAGTCTCCTTTATGCTCACCAATAATAATAATATTCTGTAATATTTTAAAATGTTATTACAATTTTAGATAATTGTGTTTTTAGTATATAAAACCTCATTGACTTCTGTGACAAAAGCTGAATTTTCAGCATCCATTACTCCAGTCTTCAGTGTCACATGATCCTTTAGAAATCATTCTAATATGCTGATTTGGTGCTCAAGTAACATTTCTTATCAGCGGTTGTGCTGCTTAATATTTTTGTTGAAACCGTGATAAAACCGAATAAAATGCATTTATTTTAAACCAAATCTTTTATTAGAAACTAAAAGTCTTTACTGTCACTTTTGAGCAATTTAATGCATTTTTGCTAAATAAAAATATTATTTCTTAAAAAAAAAAGTAACTAAACTTTTGAACCAGAGTGTGTATTTGTTTATGTTCATAACTTATTTATTAATAAAATCTCTATATGTTATTTATTTAGATGGAAGGGCATTGGTTCACAGCATGCAGGTGAATTATATCCATGAATTGGTACAGTCCCGCCTGTTTGGAGATGACAAGCCTCTTCAGGACATGTACAGCTGCCTTCGTATCCTTTCAGCTCAAGACTTAAAATTGTCGTGTTTTAGTAGAGCATTTGTTTGGTTGCTTAAAGGAATGGACTGCAAATGGCTTTCAATAAAACGTGGTAGCTTATGCAGTAAAAAAAGAGAAAGAAATCTGTGCTACCCGACTATAGAAAACAGAGAAAAAAATACTTATTTCTCCCAGTCTGCTATGGCTACGCTCGACTGGAGTCAAAAAGTGCTGTGCATTAGTAGAAAATACTTAGCAAACATTGTAGTCATAATGGCGTCAACTAGTATTGTTCCTAGGTGCAATAATTAAAAAATTTCACTCACATAGCCTATCACTTGAAGCAAAAATTGTTCTTTTTAATGTCCATTTTAGAAGTACGTTCGGCCATTTAGTGAAGCTGATTCATGTAGTATATACAGCTTAGGCGTGGGGTCTTCCTTCATTTTTAATTTGTAGCTGCTGTCCAAATGGCAGCTTCGTAAATTTGTTTGCAATCAAATATTCAATATCTCTACTCTCCATTTGTTGTTGGTACATCAGTGGTAGCGGTTCAAACTAATATCACGTAATTTTCATCTCAAATACTCAATGGTTATTGGCAAAAATTTTTACTTAAATGTTTTAGGTCTCTGGTGATAGATTTGCCCCTCCCCTTCTTGATCTAGGTGGAAATGTATAGCTAGGTGGAAATGTATAGCTTTTGTTTTACCAGCCCAGGCAAAGTTTTAAATCAAAAAGGTTTCCTCCTTGATGACTTGTGTCAGACTCGTTTTGCCTATCACTACAGCTGGAGGTGTTGCATTCGCAGACTCTGATGTTGATCAGAGAGCGATGGGGTGATCTAGTGCAGGTGGAGCGCTATTTCCCTGCCAAGTGTCTCACGTTGTCAGTCTGGAAGTAAGTTTCAAAATTCACTACAGAGTTTTTGTGTAATTTTACTCTTGTTTTTGCATCTCTTGATTTTTTTTGCCTTGCAGTCAACAGGTCCTGGGTAGAAAGACTGGCACGGCACCTGTGCACAAGGTCACCATTAAAATTGATGAGACGGATGGTTCTAAGCCATTACAGATTTCTCATGAGCCTCCACTGCCTGCCTGTGATTCCAGATTAATGGAAAGAGCCATGAAGGTGAGTGTCACTGGTTAAACTAATATCCTATTATATATATATATATATATATAAGGACCCCTTTAAAGGAGAACTCCGGCGCAAAATGAAATTTGGTCTAATTACACATTGTTACCTAGTCAACTGTTATCTGAGATTTGTTTTCATGATTATCGAATGTAAATACTTTTATCTCTAAAACCAGTTTAGCCTATAACACTAGTATAACGCTAGTATATAGGGCATAGAGTAATGACAAATAAAAATCGCTAGTTAATACCACTAACAAGGCTCAAAATAGCCCAACACTAACACGGTAGCATAATCAGGGTCCCTACATACAAACCGAAGCATTGAGAACGTTGTAAGTGTACAAACAGTTTAATAAGAAGATATTTTATACATACAGTCAGCTTCGCGAAAACAGATAGGAGCCATCTTTGGAAAACAGTCTCGAGCAATCGAACCACGAACGCCGAGCCACCTTATCACAACAACTGGCTCGTTCACATCTCACCAGCGCACTTGGCTCGGCGTTCGTGGTTCGATTGCTCGAGACTGTTTTCCAAAGATGGCTCCTGTCTGTTTTTGCGAAGCTGACTGTATGTATAAAATATCTTCTTATTAAACTGTTTGTACACTTACAACGTTCTCAATGCTTCGGTTTGTATGTAGGGACCCTGATTATGCTACCGTGTTAGTGTTGGGCTATTTTGAGCCTTGTTAGTGGTATTAACTAGCGATTTTTATTTGTCATTACTCTATGCCCCATATACTAGCGTTATACTAGTGTTATAGGCTAAACTGTAAACTGAGATAAAAGTATTTACATTTGATAATCATGAAAACAAATCTCAGATAACAGTTGACTAGGTAACAATGTGTAATTAGACCAAATTTTATTTTGCGCCGGAGTTCTCCTTTAAGCAACCAAACAAATGCTCTACTAAAACACGACAATTTGAAGTCATATATATATATGATATTGATAATGATAGTAGGGCTGGAACGACTCATCGACATAATCGTTTACGTCGATCACTCTCTGTTTCTCTATTTTAATCCCTAATCCCCTGTCATGTTTTCATGGCCCACAACCACATTCAGCGACAGTATTAAAAATGGCAATATCCATAACATCGGGAAGTTTTATCACGATTGAGTCGCTGTGGGAAACATGAACGTGTTATTAAATTAATTAGTCTAATCAAGGCTGGAGTTCATCCATCAGCTATTTTAAAAAACAAACAAAAAGGACATTAAATGTTTAGTAACCGAGTGCAGAGAGTATGTTTGACCCTCGCACCCACTGTAGCTCTGGTGGATCTACGAATGAATGCAAATCATTTCTTCGTTTCTGGGAGTAAACTAAACACTTCATGTTTATACAGTTCACTATGGCTCTCACAAAAAATGATGTGGCAGACAACTAGTTCCAGTGCTGTTTCGTCATTCAGTTTGGGTTTGTCAAGAATGCGGTTCTGAAAATGTGTAGTTGTCGCTCTCGTAAAAACAAAATACTGTATTAACGCATCCGTATTAAGCAGCGATGCCATGTTAGCCATTAGCATCTGCTCTAGAGTCTAGTTATGTGTGAAACATGACAAGATTAGAGATGAACATAAACAGTGTGTAATTGAATTGACGACTGAAAATTCAGCTTTACTATCACAGGAATAAATGTTTTTTAAAAATGTATTAAAATAGTAAACCGTTATTTAAAATGGTAATATCTCACAATATTACTGTTTTTGCTAAGTTGTTAAACAAATAAATGCAGCCTTGAGCATAGGAGACTTCTTACAAAAACAGTACAAAAACAGTGTTTTTTTTTACCAAACCCAAACTTTGTAAAGTTTGTGTATAATAACAGTAATGAGGATAACAACTTATTAGGGCTGTTTGTGGTCTCTTCTTTCAGATCGATCATCTCTCAGTGGAAAAGCTTTTGATCGATAGTGTGCATGCCCGCTCGCATCAGAAACTGCAAGAACTCAAAGCCATCCTGAAAAGTAGCAACCCTAGTGATAACTGTGAGTATTTTACACCACAGACATCTTCACCCTGCTTGATTTACCAGAGGCTGTGCTTTATTGTGTAGGCAAGCAAATCATACTGTTAATACTGATAATAAAATAATGTTAATTTTCTTTTTATCTGCCATCTTTCAACTAGAAAACAGTCCCTTACATGGAAAGGTTAATGGTTATAAAACAGATGAAGGGTAAATCAACTGCATGCATAACGCACATGTGCATTGTGTTTTTATTTTTCAGCTTTCATAGAGACTGCACTGCCCACACTAGTCATACCAATACTGGAGCCCTGCGGGCGATCTGAGTGCCTCCACATATTTGTCGATTTGCATTCAGGAATGTTTCAGCCAATGCTCTACGGAGTCGGTTAGTCGCATTCGATTGATTCGGCCCACTCTTTTCGGAAACATATTGACTACTAACCTACCTTTCTGTTTCGCATATTTTTTTTTTTCTTTCCAGATCAGTCCATGTTGGACGAAATTGAAAAGAATATCAACGATGACATGAAGCGCATCGTCACCTGGTTACAACAGCTAAAGTAATCAGTCAAGCTACCTGTTCTAAGTGCGTTTCATATTATGACAGTGGCTGTTGTTAATCTATTATGTTTTGAACAGATTCTGGTTGGGCGAGCAGAGATGTCGACAGTCTGTGAAACATCTTCCCACATTGTGTGCAGACACGATCCACCTCTCTAACTTAACCACACATCCTGTGGGCAATTTGTCAAAACATCGCCTCTTCATCAAACTCACCCGCCTTCCACAATACTATATTGTAAATACTTCAATATTTAATTGACTTATCTCACTTATAAAGATTTTTGCACAGTTATGTAAATAAACATTTAATTAACTTTTGTCTTTACTTTAGGTGGTCGAGATGTTTGATGTGTCCAGCAATTCGACAGAGCTTCAGTATAAGTACTACTTCCTGTCTGTGAGTCAGATGGAGAGTGAGGACGGGCTGCCTGCTGCCCAGCTGCTACAACAGTTTAAGCCCCACCTCGAGGAGCTTGTGCAGGACATTTCATCTGGTCGAATGACTCGTCCTGGGTCCAAGAGGAAGGTGGGATACTCAATGAAATATTCTAAACTGAATACTTAACGCAGAACCTAAAATATTTCTTATCTTTTTCTTTAACATCTTAAACCACTTTGTGTTGTATTTAAAGAGGTGAGGCGGGTACCCCTTTAAAGTCGGCATGAAATGGAAATTCACCCTACCTATATTCTAAAGGCATGTTATTGATCTTATTGTCAACAATTCATACATGCATGTTTAATTTTTGTAAAAAAATAAATAAATAACGTTTTGACCTTGTAATTTTAAATTAAATGATCATAATCTTCATCGATCTTCCGGTTAAGTAACAGACTTGGAGACTTGCCAGACTTCTCCAATCATTTAGTCCGCTTAAACCACTTTCTTACAATCATCTGCAAGCTTGCATTCAGATCTGCCTCCATTAAATCAACAACCGATTGTCCCCGCCCCTAAGATGTATGTCCCAATACAGAAAAAAGTCTATTCTGTAGTTCAGTTTTATATTGTATGTATATTGTATTTATATTGTATGTATATAATATTCTTGTTTTTGTCACTACATAGTTGTCTGGAGAGCAAAGTGCCATTGAACCGAAGAAACCCAAGAGGTCAGGAGAAATGTGTGCCTTCAATAAGGAGCTTGCCCACCTGGTGGCTATGTGTGACACCAACATGCCCCTCATCGGATTACGCTGTGAGGTACTGTAACTGTATATACGTTAGATCAGGGGTAGGAACGTCGGTCCTGGAGAGCCACAGCCCTGCAGAGTTTAGCTCCAACCCTGAAAAAAACTCACCTGATTGTAGCCTTAATGATCCTAAAGACATTGATTAGCTGGTTCAGGTGTGTTTGATTAGGGTTGGAACTAAACTCTGCAGGGCTATGGCTCTCCAGGACCAACGTTCCCCACCCCTGCGTTAGATGGTGATGGCAGTTTTGTATTATCCGAAGCTATTTCTCATAAACGTCACATTTTGTGTTTACTGAATGGTCTTTTACTCTCGCAGTTGTCGAATATGGAGATTCCTCATCAGGGAGTTCAGGTCGAAGGAGACGGTTGTAGCCATGCTATACGTATTCTGAAGTAAGATTTGTCTTTGACTGTCAGTTCAGCGTCTCTGAAGTTGATAAACCAGACTGGCACATGTGGTAGATGTGCATATAGCAAATTCTTTTTGTTCATGAGTGCGGTCTTTGTCCCATGTATATTACCATTCAAAAGTTTGGAGTTGGTAAGGTTTTTTTTTTTGTAAAGAAATTAATACTTCTATTCTGCAAGGATGCATTAAATTGATTACAAGTTAAAGTAAAGACATTTGAACTTTCTTTTAATCAAGGAATCCTGACCTTTTTTATCACTGTTTCCATAAAAATATTAAGCTGCACAACTGTTTTAAACATTGATAATAATAATAATAAATGTTTCTTGAGTGGCAAATCAGCATATTAGAATGATTTCTGAAGGACCAGGTAACACTGACGCCTGGAGTAATGGCTGCTGTAAATTTAGATTTCCATCACAAGTGACTTCTTTCAAAAACTCTGAAAAAATATATGTGTACTAATTGCTTTTCTTCTTTCTCAGAATCCCACCTTGTAAAGGAGTGAGTGAGGAAACAAGAAAAACTCTAGAGCGTTCCCTGCTGGACTGCACGTTCAGACTACAGGGCCGCAATAATCGCACCTGGGTGGCAGAATTGGTTTTCTCTAGTTGCCCACTAAACAGCACATCCAACAAAGAGCAAGGTAAAGAGAGTTCCTTGTTTGGTAATGGCTTTCAATGGCTTTTTTTTTTCCTCAATATTTTCTATTCCATTTCAGCTTCCATGCGGCATGTCTACCTGACGTATGAGAATCCCCTATCAGAGCCAGTGGGTGGCAGGAAAGTGGTGGAGATGTTCTTGAATGATTGGAACAGCGTTAGTCAGCTTTATGAATGTGTGCTGGAGTTCTCACGCTCTTTACCTGGTATGTAACTAACTGTTCTAACCAGGTAAAAATCACTAGTAGTTTTTGTCATAACTAGCTATAACATGTATTCCTTTTATGTCATAGTACATTTATTTGTTTTAATTAGATAATTTACTGTTGTTTTAAATGTTGGTGACAACTTGGTAATTTTGTATTGATTGAAATATTGACCTGCACTACCTTTCAAACGTTTGGGGGCAGTAATATTTTTTTTTCCACAAAAAAGTACTAAGCAGCACAACTGTTTTCAGTATTTTTTTCTTGAGCAAATAAGGATATTAGAATGATTTCTGAAGGAGTGTGTGACACTGGCTACATTTACATGGACACATTTACTGATTGATGAATCTGAACTTAGTGTTTACATGTACGCTTAATAAATTGATTGGGTTAATGTGCGCGTTTATATGTCAGAAGCTTCAAATCGGAATTGATTTTTTGACATCGAACACTGCACAATTATACATGGGTTTCCCTGTTTGCGATTACTTTTCTCCTACATTTTCTTTGTTTTAAAGTGCAGACTTAATATTTATCTAATAGGAGATGATGAGCACATGAACCATTGTACTGTGCTACATATATATATATATATATCATGCAGTAAAAACGTCCCTTCACACGCCCTAAAAAATTGCACTTCATTAAACAACAACAACAACAGCGGCAGCTTGTTCCACTCATAAAAAATCATTACACCATCTCTGTTATTGCACATGCACAGTACTTTCCAGTTTTGGTTCTCAATCTGATCAAGTGTTTACATGTCCTCTCAATCGGATTAGAAAAGGTTTAAACCCCCCCCTTACAATCAGGATTTGACCGATTTCATTCAGATTGATGTGACTTTATTTTTTTTAAAAATTTTATTCTGACTGTGCTACTAGTCGATTACAGTCGGATTATTAGCGTCCATGTAAACGCTGCTGCTGAAGACTGGAGTAATGGCTGTTGAAAATTCAGTGTTGCCATCACAGGAGTATATTACATTTTAAAATATATTAAAATAGAAAACAGTTATTTGCATTTTTTTAAATATTCCACAATATTGCTTTATCACTGTTTTTATCAAATAAAGCCTTTGTAAGCATAAGAGACTTATTTCATAAACATTTTTTTAAAAATCTCACCATCTCCAAACTTTTGAAAAGTAAAGTAGGTATGGGAAAATACACGATGACTTGTATTGCTTAAAATTAAAAATGAATTATCTACATTTTCCAGAGATGCCCTCATATTTGAGCCTTTTCTCAGAGATACGACTGTATAATTATCGGAAGCTGGTTCTATGTTATGGCAGTACCAAAGGCAGCTCGGTAAAAACCTTTTCAACTTGTTAAAATGCATGTTGAATCTTTATTTAGTGATTTGGTTGAAATCAGACTTGTTTTATTTACTACAAGATCCATCCTGTTTCTTTTAGGTGACGATACAGTGGAATTCAGTAACCCAGCGTTTCCATCTGGCCCTGGGGACTGTTGGGCCCAATTCAGGCTGTAGCAACTGTCACAACATAATTCTCCACCAACTTCAAGAGATGTTCAACAAGACACCTAATGTAGTACAACTTCTACAGGTATCTAGAGCCTTGGGACTATAAAGCTTAAAGGATTAGTTCAACTTTTGCTGATAATTTACTCTCCCCCATGTCATCCAAGATGTCCATGTCTTTCTTTCTTCAGTCGAAAAGAAATGAATGATTTTGATGAAAACATTCCAGGATTTTTTTCCATATATTGGACTTCAATAGTGGCCAAAACGGTTCAAGGTCCAAATGACAGTTTCAGTGCAGCTTCAAATGACTTTAAATGATACCAGACGATGAATAAGGGTCTTATCTAGCGAAACGATGTGCCATTTCGAAAATAAATAAAACAGTTAAAGTATTATTAGCACAAATGCTCGCCTTGTTCTGTCCTGAGATCCATGTTTGTGATTCTCCTGTTCGAACTCGTTCATTAAAATGAACAAATCTTTTTTCGAGTCATTTTATTCATTCAACGAACGAAATGACTCGAAAAAAGATTTGTTCATTTTGAACGAGTCTTTTTTCGAGTCATTTTGTTTATTCAACGAACGAAATGACTCGAAAAAAGATTTGTTAATTTTAATGAACGAGTTCGAACAGGAGAATCACGAACGTACATCTCAGGACAGAACGAGGCGAGCATTTGTGCTAATAATACTTTAACTGTTTTATTTATTTTCGAAATGGCGCATCGTTTCGCTAGATAAGACCCTTATTCATCGTCTGGTATCGCCATTTGTCATTTGAAGTCATTTTAAGCTGCACTGAAACTCATTTGGACCTTGAACCGTTTTGGCCACTATTGAAGTCCATTATATGGAGAAAAATCCTGGAATGTTTTCATCAAAATCATTTTCTTTTCGACTGAAGAAAGAAAGACATGGACATCTTGGATGACATGGGGGTGAGTAAATTATCAGCAAAAGTTTTTTAAAAAGTGAACTAATCCTTTAATTTACGTTATTCACTTACTAAAATCTAAGCAGACTGTATTTTGTAGTTTTATTAATTAAGTTGGTAAATATAAATACTGTTTGTTTTCAAAACAAAATTAACTGACCAATTTGAAGTGCTTTTTTATTAGTAGCTGCTGGTAATATTTTCGCATACTTGTCTGTTCTTAGATCCTGTCAGACACTCTAGCTCCTCTAAATGCCATCAACAAGCTACCCACAGTGCCTATGTTGGGACTCACCCAAAGGACCAATACAGCGTACCAGTGCTTCTCCATTCTACCCCAGTCACCAACTCACATCCGACTGGCCTTCCGCAACATGTACTGCATCGACATTTACTGCCGTAGCAGAGGTGTGGTAGCTATCCGTGACGGGGCCTACAGTCTGTTTGACAACACCAAGATAGTTGAAGGTTTCTACCCTGCCCCTGGACTGAAGGTGGGTGGAGTAAATCATGTTATTAAAGTGATAGTCCACCCAAAAAATGATGTCGTCATATACTCACCCTCATGTCATTCCAAACATGTATGACTTTCTTTTTCTGCACACAAAAGAAGATATTTTGAAAACTGTTGCTAACCAATTTTTTTTGTGTGTGTGCGCATACAATTGAAATCAATAGGAACCTAAACTTTTTGGTGACCAACATTCTTGAAAAAAAAAAAAGAACCTCATAAATGTTTGGAACTACCTGAGAATGAGTAAATTACAGACTTTAATTTATGGGTGCATTATTCCTTTATCCAGTAAGCAGTAGTAAGAGTGTTGCATGGGTGTATGTACTCTTCCATTTTTTTCCACAGACGTTCTTAAACATGTTTGTGGATAGTAACCAGGATGCACGCAGACGCTCAGTCAATGAGGACGACAATCCGCCGTCCCCGATAAGCATGGATGACACCTTCATGCCCCATACCCAGACACAGCCTCCAGGCAGGGGGGTGTACCCACCCCTCACATCTCCCCCCAACCCGTACCACGTGCCTCCCTCCCCTTCCATGATGACAACGCAGTCTCCAGGTATATATGTGTGTCTTTTCTCTTGTCAAATTCTGTCAATTTGCTGTCTGTGCCGTGCTGGTCATGCCACCATGGAGCTGGGGAATCAAAAGGAGAGGAAACATTTTCTCATTGGTGTCCCACTCATTGCAAAACCGTCCCACGAGCTGCTCATGTCTGTGGACATGCATGCTTTTATTAGTCAGTCTGTGCTTTGACACCATCACCGTGCATCCTGGCAGAGAAGCATGCCCACAGTCATAGACGTGTCCACCCATCTCCATTCGGGGCCTGCAGCTCCTGTCAAGCTTTAGCTGCAGCGTGTGTGAAAGGGAACTCTTGTCAGATGTTGATAAGGCCACTGATTGGTTAATTTTGTGCAGGGAACATCCACGCAGCCAATTCCCCTAGTGGAGCTCTGCGGGCCCCTTCTCCCTTTGGGCCCATCCCTTCTCCCTCCTCTCTGGGCATTTCTATGGGGCAGACCTCCAACTTTGCCAGCCCACATGGTAAGTGTATGGGAAGCCTGGATCTAGGGTTTTGTTTATTAGCCTTCCTTCTTACCTCTGCGGTCCAGGGCTTTCAATCTTTGATGGGCTGGTGAAAGACTTCTGATTTGTTGCTACCTCTCGACCTTCCGCATGGAGGATTTAGTCTGCTTAAATGGGCACTTTCTTGATACTACTAGTATTATTTCCTGCTTCTTTCTGTTTTTTGACTCGTGGGACTGGGAAGACAAAACATCTGTGTAAAAATCATATTCTGATTATTGGAAAAAAAGAGTAAATCTTGGTACTCCCAATCAGCCTGATTGATTGGGCTGCCACTTTCTTTCTTTTTCTTTCCTTTTTTTTTTTAATAAATGTTTTACAATATTGTACACTTCCAGTCAAGTTTGGGGTCTGTAAGATTTGTTTAATGAATTATTTAATGCTCACTAAGGCTTTATTTATTTGGTCAAAAATACAGTAAAAATGGTAATATTGTGAAATATTATTACAATTTCAATATATATTTTTTATCTTAATATCTAATTTATTCCTGTGATGACAATTTTTGTGGAAACTACAATACATTTTTCCAGGATTCTCGGATGAGTAGAAAGTTTAAAAGAACAACATTTATTTGAAATAGAAATCTTTTGTAACATTGTAAAAGTCTTTACTGTCACTTTTGATCAATTTAACGCACACTTGCTGAATAAATCTTATTGACCCCAATCTTTTAAATGATAGTGTATTTTTTTTGTAAATTAGGGCTGGGTATTGTCTACTACCTTACATTAGTCGCAATATGCCCCTATGCAATACATTTTGATGTGTAGAATGTCACAACTGGTCTGCTGTTGAAACTGTGAACGAAAGTGAATCAGCGGCATCAGTTTTTGCCTTGATCGCATCATTGTATGGTGCTTCATAGAAGCATCTCTAACTTCACAGAGAAATATTGGTTTCAGAGTTCCCCCTATTCAGTAGGGATGTGCATTTTTGGGGGCTGTGTGGAGCACAGTTACTGCTCTGGACTAAAAAAAAATCACTGTCTACATTGTCGATGGTAATTACTACCCACCTCAACATGTTGAATTATGGTCCAAATGCTGCTTTTTTTTTTTTTTTTGCAGGAACTCTTGACCCCAGTTCACCATATACAATTTTGTCCACCAGCCCAAGAGTTGCCCCCTGGCCAGGTTCCCCACAGGTTTCTGGACCCTCCCCCGGTGCACGAATCACTGGCATGTCACCAGGCAACCCTTCTTTGCACTCACCCATTCCAGACCCATCCCACTCCCCTAGAGCTGGTACCAGTAAGTCCATAAAGTCTAACGATAGATCTGTCTTATTAAAACATGTTTAAACCCAGCATTTTACTTACCGTAATACTTTTAAAAGTATGCATGCACTACCGTTCAAAAGTTTGGGGGCTGAAAGTTTTTTTTGAAAGAAATTAAATGGATAGTTCACCCAAAAATGAAAAGTCTGTCATCATTTACTCACTTTCAAGTTCTTTTCAAACTTGTATAAATTTCTTTCTTCTGCTGGACACAAAATAAGATATTTTGAAGAATTTTTTGGGTAACTAAACAGTTGATTGACTTCCACAGTATTGAAAAAAAATTTCTTCAAAATATCTACTATTGTGCTCAGCAGAAGAAAGAAATTCAAACTATCACTTTAATACTTTTTTTATTCAGCCATATTAAATTGTGACAGTAAAGACATTTTACAATGTTACAAAATATTTCTATTTTAAAAAAGTGCTGTTCTTTTAAACTTTCTATTCATCAAAGATTTTTTTTATCATGATTCCACATAAATATTAAGCAGCACAACTGTTTTCAGCATTGATAATAAGAAATTATAATGAGAATGCATTTTGTTTTTATCGCAGTTTTAATTTTTGATTTTGCTTAATTGTCTTAAATTATGCTACAATGCAAAATATCTTGATATCTTGCACTGTTAACTTATATAAAAAGATAATTCTTGTGATTTGATTTTGATTTTCTTTTATTCTGGGGTAAAATATTACCTAGACATGTTTCTGAGGGTGAATGTGAGATGAACTCAATAATTACTATTATTCACTAGGTTTAATGTAAATAAAATAATTTAAATTAATTTACATTTGAGTATTTCTTCAAACAATATGCAGTAGCTGAATTAGTTCAATCACTGTGTGTGTGTGTGTGTGTGTGTGTGTGTCAGGTTCACAGGCAATGCCCCCTCCTCGAAAACTGCCACAACGGTCCTGGGCCGCTTCTATTCCAACCATCCTCACCCACAGCAAACTACATGTGCTGCTTCTGCCTTCACCCATGCCGTGCCCGGTGCCAGGGCTGGCGGGTAGCTACCTGTGCTCACCTCTCGAGCGCTTCCTTGGCTCTGTCATCATGAGGCGACACCTACAGAGAATCATCCAGATAGAACCCAACGTGAGTCAGAAACAGTTAACATATTGCTATTATTATTACTACATCATTTGACAACACATCAGAATGTTGATTCTGATAGTCTATTTGAATTACACATGACTACTTTCTCTTTGCAGCTTACTATTGTGAACTCCAATGAACCAGGCGTCATCATGTTTAAGACGGACGTGCTTAAATGTAGAGTGGCACTCAACCCCAAATCCTATCAGACTCTGCAGCTAAAAGTCACACCAGAAAACACTGGACCCTGGTCGCAGGAGGAGCTGCAGGTCCTAGAGAAGTTCTTTGAGACCAGGGTAGGAAATGAACTCCTTGCATCAATAACTATCATTTGATGTGATGTTCAGTGAAGCTCAAATTTCCTTTTTTTCATTACGCTTTGGAAAGTGGCAGCAGACAGAAGTGCAATCTGTTTGTTTGAGTGCCCTGATGAGCTTATTTTGACACCATTGGCTCAATCAATGTCATTAGTTTGGAAATACCTGCTTAAAGGAGCAGTCATGTTATTTCTTCATAAGTCGTTGCTGGATATTGTTGATATTTGAAATCAACCCAAACAAACACACCCCTCTCTTCATTGCTCACCCTCCAATCCTAACCGTCCTGCTCAGAGTCAGTCTCGAACCCCGGGTTTACGAACAAGGACACTAAACAACAAAACACCGCTTTCTCTAGCAGTCATCAGCCTGCACAACTCTCACTAGCTGGCTTCCATTACACACGCAATGCAAGAGTGGATGTTTATTTATCATAGCAGAAGCGCAACAAAGTAATGCTTCATGAAAAATAAAGCGAAGACGAACGACAAGGAAGCACGAAAAATGTGTACATCAAAGCAACCTCCGTGTCTGTTTTCAGGCCTTCCCGGTTCGCTCTCTTCAGCGCTGGAAAGCTTTTCTAATATTAACGCTGGTCCTAAAGCTCTTTCCTGATCATAACCCTTCATTTTCCAGTGATATTCTTAAGAGCTTTTCTTTTTTGTTATGTCTCAGCCATCTCTCTTTCTACAGTCTTTCTTCAAATCTCCCTCTTTCTCGTCCTCTCTCCTCCATGTCATACGACCCGTCGCCCCCTAATGCTGATTGGCTACACGTTTTTTGTTGTGTCTGGTTGTCGGTCCAGCTAACTTTTTCAAACAGTGTTTTTCAAATATTGCTTACCCCACATTTAACTAGTTTGAAAACACTTATTTTTGCTATTCTGTTTGGTGCAATTAGTTTTTTTTTTTTTTTAACCTTTTAAAGAAAATCAGTTCACTGAGCCAAGTGAAAGAAATCAAGCCAGGTATTCTCCAGTCGTGCAAGTGCAAGTCATTCTCTTTCACTTTCACCTTAGGTTGCAGGACCACCCTTTAAATACAACACACTAAATGCCTTCACAAAGCTGTTGGGAGCTCCTACCAACATACTCAGAGACTGTGTTCGCATCATGAAATTGGAGTTGGTAAGCAGAAATTATGTTTATTTGAGAAAAAAATCTCTTTTTTGTGCAAGCATACAATACTTTTCAACAATTTGAGATCAGTAAGATTTGTTTAAAGAATAGTTTTCAGCAAGGAAAATTAAATTGACCAAAAGTGACAGACATTTACACTGTAAAAAATAAAAGAAATGCTGAAGAATCCTGAAAGAAATGTATAAAGATTTCCACATTATTATAAATGTTAAAAACAGTTGTTTTGCTTCATATTTTTAAGAAATGTTTCTTGAGCATGTGACCGACCCACATTTACATGGATACTTTGTTCGGATTCATCTATCGGAATTGAATGCTAAATAAAGTAATCGGGTTGATGTGCACGTTTATGGCCTGGTTTCACAAACATGGCTTAGATTAAACCAGGATTAGGCCTTAGTTCATTTAGGAGATTTAAGTAGCTTTTAGAAACGATCTTAAAAAAAAAACATATATAATATACAAATATGTATTTATTTATTTATTTATTTTAATTAATTTTATTTTATCCTACCCCAAACGTAACCCCTAATCTGTTTATCGTTTTCCTCTAGTTCCCAGACCAAGCGTCCCAGCTGAATTGGAATGTGCAGTTTTGTCTGACCATCCCACCCAGCGCTCCTCCCATTGCCCCACCAGGAACCATTGCTGTGGTGCTGAAGACCAAGATGCTCTTCTTTGTAAGTAGTTTTAAGCACTCCTTCACACTTTTAGTATACAACCAATTCTTAATGGATATAATCAACTCCTGCTCTACTGCTGATCTTTTGAATTCTGATTTATTTCCTGGCCATTGTGCACCCAGCAGGTCTGTTCGTTCAGTATTTTGAGTTTACCGTTGATTCCCGACATATATTAACTTGAAGAGATGCTCTTCTACAGCTCCAGCTGACCCAAAGGATACCGGTCACACAGGAGCCCATCAGCATCATAGTTCCCATTGTGTACGACATGGCTACTGGATTGACCCAACAGGCCGATATCCCCCGCCAGCACAGCTCCTCGGGAGCCGCGGCCTTGATGGTCAGCTCCATCCTCAGGAGGTTCAATGAGCACCATCCACCACGATCAGGTTGGCATGTCATTCTAATGTAGATCAGTGCTTTTTAAATATTTAATATGAATTAAATTTAAAACTTGGGTACATTTTATTTTCCTTCATTTGCATTTCAATATTAACTCTAACCTTTTTCTAACAGGGGAGTGCACAATATTTGCAGCAGTTCATGAGCTTATGGCTAATCTCACGCTGAACCCTGGTGGACGGCCATAACTTGGTGTCTCTCAGGAAACTTCTCCAGACTTGTCAGTTAATTTATCCCTAACTCTGGGGAGATTCAGGTTTTCTGCTGCAGCCAATGGACTCTTCTGAATGGTGTATCATATCGTCAAAAAAGGGAGCAGAAATATGATGGAACATTTTTTTATTGTATAATGAAGCATGTAAATTAAAAATTGTAACAAAAGCAGGACTTCTTTTTTTAAAAAATAGCTTGGCGAAGTTCTGCTAACGCATTTATTTTTTTCCAAATGCACTTCTTATGGAAATGATTGTGATAGAAAAAATGTTTAACTACAGCTGTATTTTTTTTATTTGAGACTGCAGAAAAATTCTTGTCTTTTTTTGTAATACAAGATATACAAGATGATGTTTTCTTTATCAGCACACTATTTAAATGTTTATTTTGATTGCATTACTTTGATTTCTTATGTCACTTGAAATAGGAGTGACACATTTAAGTAAGCCGGTGTTTTATTGTAATTCATTGGAATCATGGAAGAGCTCTAAAACATTTTCTTGTCTGTTTATTACTATTTAATAAACATTGGAAATAACTCCATACTTTCATTAACAATTCCTTATTTTTTGTTAGTTAAATTAATTATATTTAGAAAACAAAATTTATCTTTATCTGTCATTGCAGAAATGTCTGTTATTTGGGTGTAATTGTCATACATAATTATGCATTTTCGTGCTTTTTTTCAGAATTATAAAATTGTTTAATAATTTAGAATTATTAAATATATTATCTTCTGACAATGATAAATGTACCACAAAAAGGTAAGTTTATCTTTGTCATTTAACTAATGTACAGTTACTGTAGGCTAGATGACGTTTCATTAAATTTATTTAGGAGCTAGGTCTAAAGTGACTAATGAATGAGAAATTAACAATGAGGTTTAAAAAATTAAGCTGTGCAAAACAATGCTCAAAATACCGGTCACCACCCGGAAAATATCTAATTAAAAAATATTTTTTAAAAACCACAAACGTCAACCAAACCACAAACGGCTGTAATTGGTCCATCCTGAACAGCGCAAAGAAAAGTTACCGGTTCCTCGTGACAATTCATTAAACGTAGCTACTGCTTCACTAGCGGTCTATAGAAATGTAAATCTTCCTAAATAATAGCCTACCACTGAGAAACATTAAAGCATATGAACATAAAATACACAACGTCGATTTTTATTTTATTTTATTTCGACTCAGCATGGGCCACTAAGCCCGCCCATTTCGACGTTTGTGTCATAAACTGGCTATTCTAGCGACTTTATTCTATTTCTACGGCAGGTATCACTGCAGATTCACAGAACTCCGGCACATTTCGTTGGTTTCTCGTCGTTTTGACCACGCCTTTTATTTATATCTCATGCCGCGGTGTGAATGAATGAACACAATGGAGAGGAGGACCGCTGAAATGCCCCTTTGCAATGAGAGTAACAAACGCCCTTAATAGATAAATAAACTAATACATTCAGTATTAATCATAAACCTGTGTCACTGGTGCGATTATTACGGTGACAATGGCAGCTGTGAGTCTGACGGATCCGCTTTGCAAACCTTGTTCTTATCGTTCACATTTCAAAGGTAATGCCGATCTCTTCAATAACAGTTGCTTTTTTTATGAAATGTTCATCTGATTGAATATGATCACATTCATGCTTTATTTCTCGTTGTTTACAGTTGAGGTGTGTGTGAGGAAGCCCTTGATGCCCATTCACCTGAGCAGTGATCAGGTGGCACTGGAGATGCTGTGTCTCTGCAGCCAGCTGGATCTGTTGATCAGAGCTCAGGTCCATCAGGTGAGACACTTATACACTGATGCTGAATATACTTGTGTGTTTGTCTCATCTAATCTACATGAACAGTTTCAGGAGAATCTTAAACAGGACTCTAGTCCTGAGGAGTCTGAAAGTTTTAAGAGACATGGTAAGTTTGACTATATTGATGACAATAATAACTTACTGTATAGTAAATAATTGTTATAATGTACAACCTCTGAATCTGGTTGTGTCAATAGTGGCTGAGATAATAAATCAGATGAACCAGTGCCTTGAACATTCGTCTGAACCGGTGCTTCAGCTTGAGGTAGGCTAACTAATCACCAATTAACCATTCCTCTTAACTATAATTTTTGGATAATGTGTTCCCATTTATTTTCCATTTCTTTAGGAATATTTGGATGTTATAAATTTATTCGATCTATTTCCTCGAGTGGAGGTTTATATGATTCACGGAAGGCCTATTGACATGCTGGAAAAATCTCCTTCAGATGGTGAGACCACAGAAGTAGAATAATTGGCTAGAATGGTAATTATTTTGGAATGCGGTACTGTAACATTCACCACCCAATGGTTGAGAGACCATATAAGTAATAATAATAATAATAATAATAAACTTTATTTGTAATTCACCTTTTATACAAGAAATGCAGCTTATGGTGTTCTACAATAAAAAAGCATTACAACAAGCACCATTTCACATAAAAAAAAGAACAAATACCACAATTACTATAAGATTAAAAATATCCATTTCAAGATAATAAAAAAATAAAATTAGTAGGCCTATACATAAAATACATAACAAAAAAATTAAAACATACTAATAAGACAACATAATACATAGAATGCTTTAGAAAAGTAATTTGCTAGTTTTTAGCATTCTTTTACAAACTGGCTTCCTTAATACATGTATTCTACATTTAGGCCTATATGTTAAAATGAACAAACATATACATATTTGAAAAGTGCTAGAATCTCACATTTTAAGTAGAGGAAGATTTTATTTATTTACATGTTTAAAATAGTGTTATTTAATGAAGCAAAGCCCAGTAATCAGGTTGATTACATTTGTTTCTATTTTCCAGCTTATTTTCCTTATATTGGGAGGCTGAACCAGCTGCTGGTTCTCAGTCAGCAGGTAATGAAGATGTGAAGCATCTGGGGAGTCATAAGTACATCGCACATCAGCTATCAGCAATTTATGTGAGTTTGTTTGACTTAATCTTCATTCACTTAATATTATCTATCCATAAAAACATATTTTTTGATTCTGTACAACATTAAACATTTTGTCTCCATTACAGCAAGTGCTAAAGTCTTTCAAAGACATCTGGTCATTATCCATCATAAGAAAGGATATTGAGGCCAATTTCAAACAGTTGAAAATGTCTCTTTCGAAAGAGGACGGGTCCAAGCTGGATCCTCAGTTGCCAGCACATCTCTTGAGCTGGTGAGAGTGGTTTTGATTCCATTTGTTAGAATCAGAAGAAAGTAATCATGCATAAGTAATGGATTTACTTTTCACAGGGTGTCAGAGTTAACGCAAAACATTATATCAACGGTACTGACATTCTCAGAAGAGCTCAGCGAAGAGTTCAATCCGGTAATGGAATCTGTCTTTAAGCTCTCCTAACAGCTGGATCCACAGTGCCTCAAGTGGACGGCGAGAAAATGTCACAGAATAAAAGTGATTCTCTCGAAAAATGATAATTTAGAGTGTCACTTGATTTTGTTCATCTGTATAGACCACAAATAAGACTGTGATAATGTTATACAGATCTATTTTTAAGACCCTTGAAACATTGGTGTCAAAGAAAAAAGTTGACATTCTGAGTACTACCACTTATGAGTGATTTATTTTAGTCGCCTTTGATATTTTTTTTCATTGTTTGCTCACGATTTCTGAGTTTTCATAGAGGATGTTGCTCATGTTCTTCCCATTGATGTGTGCTAGCAGTGATAATCAGCATTACATGTGTGATTTCATATCTCCACCCTTCTAATGTATAGTGTACAGCCTGGTCATTGTCACAAAATAAACTCAAACAAGGTGATCAGGAGAAGTGGATTTGTTGGTTAACAGTAAAAAAAGAAGAATAAAGAATATATATATACTTTGTTAATAAAATAAGAATATATGAATATATTTGTAATATATATGTGTTATATATATATAATTGAATACAGAATTCTGTAGAATCAATCAGCTGTAAATCAAACTAGCTGTGAACCTTCTGAATCCCTTAATTTATTTATATTAGACTGTTTTATTACATATTAAAGTTCATTTTATTTATCATAGTTAATGATTATACATTAGCATATAGTTTCATAATATTATCACTTTAAAACTCTGTATGAAAAATAATATTATATATTATATTTTTAGTGTGTGTGTGTGTCTTTACATAAATTTAAGCAGTTTATGAAAAATGCTGTTTAGATCAAGTTATTGCTAAAATTATATGCTTACATTTTTTTATGCTGTAGTTATGTAATATATAGCCTACCTCCCATGGGCTGACGTCAGACGTACAGCGCGCTCTCGTTGACGTGCACGCGGCTAAGATGTACTGGAAGTAGCCTAATCTATACGTGCAGACAGTTTACATTAATCTTTCAATCCAGATGACGGCTGTCACTGGTAAGATTCATCAAGCTGTATTTGCGCTTTTGCATAATTGTCGTGATATAGCCTATATCTATATAAACAGAGAGTTCAACAGACGCTTAATATCCCGATTATCTTTTCGTTGCTATTGGTTTATAATGTGGCATGCAAGGTGTGTTCTTAACCTGACAGCAACGGTTTACGCCGTTCAAACATTCAGATGAATGAAACTTCAGGTTCTTCTCATTTGAGGCTTTTGTTATAAATATAAAATGACAGTAACAGAGGAATGAGAGATTTTTGATTGACACTCAAACTAGCCAATCAGTTTTTTGGTTTTGTTTCGTTGACGTGCATCTCAGCCAATGGCATCCAAGAAGAGGTCACTTGTAACAATGCTTTTTTTGTGTGTGTTTTCCGAGTTTATGTTCATGTCTGTATCAATGAAAATCGAAGTGAAACGTTTTATTTTTTATTTTTTGACAAACATGTTGAACGTTTACATTTACTCATGTAAATGAAGGGTTTTATGTTGGTTGTTGTAAAAATCACGTACAATCGCTGAAAAGAGCTCGTGTTTATTTTTTTTTAAATCTAGCTTCTGTGAATATAAAACATATGAAAGCAGTTAGCTTTGCATTATTACAAGTACTAGATACTATTGTATCTTACATAGGGTCAAATATTGCCTTATATTAACAATGGTACTCAAAAGTTTGAGATCTATCATCCACTTCGTTATAAGCACTGAATTTTTTCCCCTGCAAAGTAACTCTTTTAAATGTATTAAAACTAAAAGAGAGTATTTAAGCGATAATAACATTGTTACACTATAGTGTATATAATCATTAAATATAATAAGTTAAATAAATTGTAATATTTAATACATTTACACTTTCAGAAGGTTCACAGCTAGTTGTAGCCTATTGTATTTAATTTTTTGTATGTACTATAATTGTATATAATCTCATTGTTATATATAAATAGTAAAATAATAAATACAAAACTGACCTGTGTAAATAAAATGCAAAGATATGTGATCTCTTTCTAGATGCATGATGTTGCATTTTATTACAAATTGCATATAACAACATTTTTGTTCTTATATTTAATGATTGGTGTGTAACAAATATTAGCAATATTATAGTCAATGATATAGGATAATTGAAGTACTCACATGATACTCACTTTTATAATTAATTATAATTATATCTTTTGTTGTAATTCAGAATAGCATCAGTTCCTAGTCCAACTATGATCTAAGAGGAGATGATAGCAGAGCCAACTTTACTGTCCAGATCGGTGCAAAAGTGAGACACATGAAAACGACCCTCTGCATTCAAAATTGCATTATATATTTAAGGTGTGCTATGTGTACATAGAAGCAACTGCCTGTGCATCCTGTTTTCAGAGAGAACTCAGTAGTCGACGTCTCTTTTTGTGCATCGGTGCATCACGTCTCAAGTGAGAGAAATGAAAACAGACAGAAGACTGTGGTAAGAGCTACCACTCCTTTCTCTCAAAAACTAAAACACACACACAAAAAAAAAACAACTTTACAACAGGTTGCATCTCATACACTTTCATTATAGCACACACAATTTCCTTTGAGATACACTGTAAGATCAGGTGTGATCTGGTAGTTTTTTTTATGTGTGCAGAGAGCAAAGAGGAAAGCCCGGGAATGCTCTGAAAATGCCAAGCGAAGGCGTTCAAAGAGCAGTAATGGTAGCCTGGGCAGAGCAGAGAACGAACAGCTCAAAAATGGAGATGTGGAGGCTGTCACCCTGTTTGAGGTGGTCAGCATGGGCAGGAGCGCCATGCAGGTACATCCATCTAGATCAGCCCTGTTACAGATACATTTTTGGGAGATCACAAAGTTCTGTTTAGGTCATATAATTTTAAACAAATCTATATTATATGTATGTTTGGTCTGTTTTGTGCAAGGCTGTGGTGGATGACTGGATTGATGCGTACACCGTCGACAGAGACACAGCACTGCTCGATCTCATCAGCTTCTTTATCCAGTGTTCAGGATGCAAAGGCAACTGTGCTCTCTTTCATAATAATATATCTTTTTAAAATAGTATTGACATCTAAAATGGCAATTTTGATGGTCTTGGTTCATTTTTAGTGGTTTAGTTTTTTTTGTGGCTTGTATCTACCAAACATCATAGTTCAGGATGTGAATGCTATGTGTGTTTTGTAGGGATGGTCACAGCAGAGATGTTTCAGAGCAAACAGGGTACTGACTGTCATGAGTAAAATGGTGGAAGATCTGGATGAGGTTAGACATTCAGCATACTCATCATTGAATGCTTTCCCATGTTCTTTGCTCTTACTGATGACTTATTTGCCTTTATTTAATCACAGGACACAGGTTTACAATTTAAGAAGTTCCTTGCATTTCCATGGATTTTAACTGTCACGTGGCCTCTTGACATGGTACGGTTTAAGAGTATTAATTTCTTTAAAAAACATCTTATGACCCCAAACTTTTGAATGGTAGTGTATATATTACAATTTAAAACTAAAGCTATTTTTCCATCTCTGTCGTCTCTCCATCCTCCTCAGGACAGTGGCGAGTATCCCCTCATCATGTCCGGCCTGTACTGGAAGAGGTTTCGTTCACACTTCTGTGAGTTCGTATCGGTGCTAGTGGCCCAGTGTCAGAACTCTGTCATCTTTGATGGCTACCTCTTGAACACACTCATTTCACTGCTGACAGAGCTCTCAGATTCCAGAGTTCGCGCTTTCAGGCACACCTGTACGCTAGCAGGTAAGTTCCTCTCAGAACATGAATTCCCCTTGACCTGAACCACGCGCATATCCCAATGCTGATGTTTTGCCACTGTTGTGTGTGTCTCTGCAGCAGTGAAGCTGCTCAGCGCTTTGGTGAATGTGGCTCTCAACCTCAGTGTCAGTGTCGATAACAGTCAGCGGCTGTATGAGGTTGAGCTGGCTAAGATGGCCAGCAAACGGGCTTCTCAGCGGCTGGACAGGATTCAGAGAAAGATCAGTGAGGTTAGACTGTGACAACAAGTGTTCAACATTTCTTTACATAGTTCTTTCTGAAGTATAGTCAGGGTCCAAAACTGACACTTGCCAAGTCCAAGTGTGAGTAAAATTTAGGTTTGGTGAGTAAATAACACTATAGATATACATAATGTTTTGAATTACATTGTATATGATACTCTGAAACTCAATGATGTAAGTGACATGCACAATATTCAAACTGTCATGCTAACGACAGTACATGACAGCACTTCCAATAACTTTTAAGATACCCAAGGTTTTTTTTTTTTATCACCACTACACTTATACTGTAGGTGGAATATTATAATATACAAATGATATAGACTACCATTCAGAAGTCTGGGGTTGGTAGGATTTTAAAATGTGTTTGATAGATGCTAACCATGGCTGCATTTATTTGATCAAATAACAGTAGCCTAAATCCTTTTATTCAGAATCCTTGGTGAATAAAAGTAAAAAAAAAGTCCTACTGACCCCAAATGTTTGAATTGTAGTGTTGATGTACAGGAAACAATATATGAATACACAATATGTGAATAACCAAACTGGACGAATTACTTTAATTCCTCAGTTACAAGACAGGAAATTCGAAATTGAGAACATGATGGATGCCATTTTCAAAGGAGTCTTCCTAAAGAGATACAGGTAATCTTTAAATCAGCTACACTTATAGCCCTTACTTCCTTGAAAAAAATAAAAACCTTGTACCATTATCACTGTGTGGTGAATTTCAGAGACGTGATTCCTGAAATCAGGGCGATCTGTATGGAGGAACTGATGGTGTGGATGAAGCTGTATAGTTCTGTGTTTCTCAACGACAGCTACCTGAAGTATGTGGGATGGATGATGCATGACAAGGTGGGTGACCCAGTAGTCTAGTGTTTAAAGAACTGTTTATTTTTCCGATTGTTGTTGATGAGTTGAGTTGATTTTAACCACATTTTATTTGTTGTATATTCTGCAGCAACCTGATGTGCGTCTGAAATGCGTGCTGGGTCTACAGGGACTTTATCAGGACCAAAGTAGTTCCAAAATGGACCTTTTTACGATACGGTTTAAGGTAATAACTGCTTCCACATTCCTACACTAGTTGTGTCGCAAATAATGCTCTATAAACTATTTAAACATATAGTATATTAATTTTTTATGGTTATTTTGTCATGGAAGTCTGGAGTGAATGAAGTGTCCAACATTCCACACTTCATTATTTCAGTTTATTAAGTGCATCATCTGGGTATTAGAAGTGCACTTTTATAATGTTAACACTACTCACACTGTTTATACTACAACATGGCATAGACTATTGTGTAAGTGCAAAAATTTGAATACATCTCATGTCCTAACGAGGCACAATAACAAGAAGTTTCTAGCTAATTTGTCTGTGAACTCTACACAAAAATGCTGTACACTACGCCACAATCACAGCCAATTAGAACATAATTGATTTATGATATACAGTTTTGTGCAGCACAGCTGAATGGATCAGGGATATTGGAGTGGAGCTCAGCATTATGCTACAAAAACCAAGCAACTTACAAAAGTTCAGCTTGTTGCTGTTGCCCGTGATTAGGACAAAGCAACTCAAATTAACATGACTGTATTGTCATTTTATCACATACCCGGTTAAGACACTGTGACCGTTTTTAGCTCAAATCGTTCCTGAGAGTAACTTCTGTAAAAAAAATTAAGTTGGAGAGTTGTTTACTGGCTGTAAGTTTGCCCTCAAACTCTTGCAGTCATGCTGTTTTTCCCAAACTTCTCAAATGGACGCAGTCTGTAAGCTTTTTTGGCAGTATGTAAGTTCAGGCCCAGTGAAGCTATAGTGGGACAGCAGGAGGGCAGGATTGCTGATTGACAGGCTGGAAAGCCCCTCAGGTTTTGCCTTGGGCTCACTGCCCTGATGGCTTCCCACAGGACCCCACCCTCACCATACCCTCAATAACGACAGCAAGTACATAAGAACAGGCGTAATTTGAAGAGCTTTTTAAGTGCATCGTGGGTCTCTAACTCAAGTCCTATTGTAGGTTTTTGAGAGATTGCTCTCATAGCGGGTAGTTAAAGTGTTTATATGAGCGATTGACTGCTGTTTCTGTTGAAGGAGAGGATGATCTCTTTGACTCTGGATAAAGACCATGAAGTGGCCATACAGGCCGTGAGATTGCTCATGGTCATGTCCCAGTAAGTATATCCCCCTTGCTCCTCATGCTGACTATTCCTCTTAAAGTGTGATCATCCAAACTTTGACTTCTCCTCTGCAAAGCATATTCGTGACTGTTCCTCAAGTAATTGCTGAAATTATTCCCTTTTGTGCCAGATCCTGTGAGGATGTTCTGAGTCCTGATGACCATAAGAACGTCTTCCAGTTTGTGTACTGCTCTCACAGACCTCTAGCTATCACTGCTGGTGAATTCCTCTACAATAGGTATGTTGATTGTCTTTGACTGCTTATGAGTCGTTCTACAAAAGCCTTCCCATATGTACATATATGTACATTTTGGTGTAACATGGTGTAATTTCTTTGCTCTTAGGCTGCTAAGTAACCCTGAATTACCAAGGCCCAGAGAAGGAGCCTCCGATCAGGATAGACACAGAGAGTTAGTCTTAGCCAGAGTGCGATTGCTTATCCACTTCCACACTGAGAGTGAGGTTTGTTAACTCCAAGTGTGTTTTTGTTTGTGTTTTTAACTTAAAAATACCATATTGTGAGTATTAAATGGGCACAAGCAAGTGCTTTTGTGGGGAATAAACATTTAAATCAAAATAAACTTAAAATAAAAAATTTAATTAAATAAGAAAATTAAATATAACCCTATTTTAGTGGTGCAATAAAATAAAAAAATAAAAATGAAAATGAAATACATGTAAAAAATAATACCCTGCTGTCTTTTTTAAACATAGGAATTATCACAAACATCTTTATGACGCATGTGGACATTAACCAGTCATCTAAAAATATTGCAGAAAGAATGCAAGAATGTGTCCTGTGTTTACTGTACGTGGCCTTAGCTATCATTAACACATCCAGCATGTTTCTGTTGTTGTGTCATTGAGAGAAAGGACAGGAAACGATTGAAGAAGAGAGAAAAGTGTGATATGGAAATAACCCCAGCCATAATCAAACACGGGTCAGAGTTTTGTGATTTTAAAATAATGATTTTAGCTCTCTCCCTTGTGTTATAGCTGCACCAGCATGTCCTGTACCTCGTTGATAGTCTGTGGGACAGTGCTGGAGCTCTGCTGAAGGACTGGACCGGTCTTACCTCACTGCTCTTACCTCACACATCCTGTCAAGAACAAGGCTAGTACACCTTACCGGCTTATTACACCTTAACAGAAATGTTCATCCTTTAACTAATGTTTACAATTAAATATACAGCTACCCTATTTTTAATATTCAAACTACACTGTAGTTTTGACTAATATGTTTTAATGATTACTAGAAATTTTAGAAAACAGATTACTGCCACTTTTTTTGCGCTGTGCCTATATATTTATGTGTGTATGTATATGAACCGCAGCTCTGAGCAGTGCTGAGGAAGCCTTTGTGATTGAGCTCATGTTGGCATCAGTCAGGCAGGCTGCAGAGGGTCCACCTTTATCAGGGAGAGGAGCAGGTAAAAAGGTGAGACTTTCTTTTGAATCTCTCATTTAGATACTTTCATTAGATGGCACTGATTTAACAGGGCAGCTTTAACTTTCTTACAGATTGGCTTTAAGTAATTGCTTGTTGCATATCTATGTTTGTTTTTAGGTGATAAGTACTAAAGAGAAAAAGTTACAAACTGATGTCTGCGCTACACTCACTGAACACTTCATTAAAGTGCTGCCTCAGCTGTTATCTAAGGTAAAAGAAAAATAAGTGCACTGTTCATTTTACCATGACTTCTTCCCCATAAACTGAGCACAGCTGATCACCTGATATCTTATCACATACTCTAGTACTCAGAGGATGCTGAAAAACTAACCTCCTTCCTAAGAATACCTCAGTTTTTCCAAATGGACACCTGCGATCTTGAAAACTCACAGGTGAGTGTTTGTGTGTCATCTGATGCACTGATGAATTCACTGTATAAAATAATAAATCGAACATAATAAGGCTGTATAAAAAACAGTATTATTGTGAAATATTATTTCAATTTAAAATATATTTATTTTAATATATTTTTAAAATGTTAATTATTCCTGTGATGGCAAAGCTGAATTTTCAGCATTCATTCCTCTAGTCTTCAGTGTCACATGATCCTTCAGAAATAATTCTAATATGCTGACTTGGTGCATTTTTCATTATTATTTATGTTGAATCTTAAAAAGAACAGCATTTATTTGAAAAATAATTATTTTGTAACGTAACCCAAACTTTTGAACAGTAGATACAGTTCTCTAGAGCACTTCTCTTTTGTTTTTAATGTGCAATTTGGTGTAGTATGTGCAGGCATTGTTGGCTGATTTGGAAGCTGTGGTGGACAGACACACAGACACTGGGCTGCTGGAGACGGCTGCTCGTTCTTACCAGATCTTCTGTGCTCAGGATTCACCCTGGCACTCCCTGGCCCGACCCACCTTTGACCGCCTCATCCAGCACTGGACAAACACACTGGGAACATGGTTAGGAGAATCACTGAGTGTGAGTATGCTAAAGAACCGTAAACTCTGATAGCCAGGTGTAGATGCTCTTTTACAAGCTTGTACCAGATACATAAATGGATTTTATCTGGATCTTGACATGAATACATTTTTATTTTTATTTATGACATTGATTTATTGTGACTGTACCTTATGGCGCTTTTCCACTGCATGGTACGCTCGGTTCGGTACGGTTCGATTCGGCGCGGAACGGTTCGGTTCGGCTTCGCTTTTCCACTGCGTGGTACGACTCGGTACGGCACGGTTCGGTTCGCTAGCTCGGTTGCTTTTCCACTGCAGTTAGTACCCATTCAAAGTGGGTGGGACTGATCGTTACACTGTTTGTAGGTCCGGTGATAGCCGTGTGCGGCTAAGAGCTGAGCTAGCTGCTACTTGGAACACTTTTTCATTCTGTTTTGCCCCATCCAGCTCTCGCTGGACCCGCTCCTAGGCAACCAACGAGAGGATTGTCTGCACCTCGACCACGATTCAGCCATTTCCTTTTTAAAGTGTTGATCTCTTCTTTTTTTTTCAAGTAAGTAAACACAGGTGCTACCGTGTTGGCTGTTGTCTACTGGTTATATGACTCTGTATAGCGGTCTCGTGTCGCAAATCCAATGACGCTGGTAGTGACGATTCTGTCTGTCTGACCAATCAGTGATCTGCAGTGTTTCACGTCACATTTTAGTACCGGTACGGTACGCTTGGAACCTCAACAGATCAGGTACCATTTAAGCGCGCCGAAGCGCACCGTACCGTACCATGCAGTGGAAAAGCACCACAAGTGAGCCGTACCGAACCGAACCGTACCGTACCATGCAGTGGAAAAGCGCCATTACAGAGTAGAGTCTAATTAAAAGTTATTCCTTTCATGTACAGAGCGGTTGTTTCTCTGCAAGCGAGGACAACATGTTGGAAATTCTGTCCACACTGAAGAAACTTACTGCATTCAACATGTAAGCAGTTTCTATTAGAGTATTATTAGCAGTATATTCTATCCACATGCACACTGCAACATTTGTGATTATCACATTCTAGTGTAAAATCTAACCCACTCATTCTGTGAGTTTTACATATCCTGCTAACAATGCTGTTCTAAGAATGTTTTCCTAACGTTCCCAATAGATTATTAAAACGTTATTTTTCAAAGTTCTGCAAACATTCAAAAAAGTTTTTTTCCCCTCTGGTTTCACAGACAAGGCTTAAGCCTAGTCCCAGACTAAAATACATGTTTGAGCTGTTTTAACTGAATGCAGCTTGCACTGATATCTTTCACTGCCATTGTTTTGTCTCAAGATGCAGATGTTTTTTTCTAAGCCACGTTAATAAAATATACTTAATTAAGATAAGGCCTAATCTTGGCGTAATTTAAGCCCTGTCTGTGAAACCAGGCCTTTATGTTTTAAGAAATTTTTTTATGAATGTTCTGGAAATGTTACCAGGATGTGCTTTTAATTGCACCATTAACAAGTAGTTTTTCAGTTAAGAACTATACACATAATTATTCAAAATATGCTCTGTTTCTTAATGTGACTTTTTGTCTGTTGCTTTATCAAATCTGTCTAGTGCTCAGGATCTGTCTAAATGGAGCCTTTATGAGCTGGGGACCAAACTCCTGGAGGCGGAGATAAAACATGGCGGTCTTCCCATGGAGGTGACATTATTAGCCCTGTACCGAAACACCTAGAACCTATATCATTCTTTTTTCCTTCAGCAGGTTCATCTTTCTAATTTGTAATTCTCATAGGTGACGGTTGAGGCTCTGCGCTGTATGTGTAGCTGCGTTCTGTGGAAGCTCAACACATTTGGAGAAGATGTGACCTCCAGGGTGAGCCATATTCCTTTCTCTTTCACTCTGATTGGAGCTGGACTGCTGTCATAGATGGCAGATCATGCTTAGAATGGTAATATCTACATGCACAGACATACACATAGAGTTTTCCCTCAGGCGATTAATTAATCAAGCATTTTTAAGCATGCGAGACTGTCTGTCTACAGAGTTGCCATATGATCCATCACGAAGATCCGTGTCCTTTAAACCTGCCACATTACATTTCAAATATCAACACAGAGGCTCTATGGTTATGTCGAGCGGATTTTAATAAGTGATAGAAAGTGATTGATCGTGAGTCTTTAGGAAAAGTTGATGCTGGTGATGGATTTTAGGGGGCGTAATGGTTCGCTGTTGTGTGAACATTTCAACGCTAATAGCAGGTCCTTTTATTAGACCTATATTTCCATGCAGTGCACGGGGTAATCATATCTCCCCAACTCTAACCTTTATGCAGTGAAATATTGGCGGCCATTAAGACTGCTGTAGGTAAGAGGTGCTCAATGCTGGCTCAGGAATGGCCGCTTGCTCCTCTGGCCTCGTCATCAATAACTGACAGCGCAGGCGGCAATTTTTGGGCTTAGGCGGCAGCTCGACTCAATCTGCAATTCTAATATCAATGGCGACCCGAGGTAAGAGGGGGGGGGGGGGGGGGGGACGTGTTCAGCATAAAATTGGGATGTATGTCGGTTTCAAAAAGAGTCATTTAGCTGAATTGACATTACGACTACGTGGGATGGAGGAACCGATCCGGCACGTCCACCTCGGAGCTCCACGTGCACATAATTATGAAAGAATATTTTACACACGAGTCTGGCGGCACTGCTCGCAATGACTCTTTCATCAGTCTACATCACTTAGAGCCCGCTGTGCTTCTTTCCGTTTCTGCTATTTTGCGTAATTATACTCTGCTCATTCCTGTCGCTCAAAAATTCATGACTTTCCCCTAAATGTCAAAGCTTTGTGTACTTTCTCAATCAATATGGTCATAAAAACTGCATGCATAATAATTAAGTAAAAAAGAATTGTCAGTATGGATGTGTGTGTTTGTGTGTGGTTTTAGGAGTCCTCCCTCCAGCAGAGAAACCAGCTACGTGTGTTCTGTGAGAAGTGCCACCGCTGTCTCTCGCACACTGAGCAGCTTGTACGAGAGCAAGTGAGCATCACGTTTCTCTCTCTGTTCGTGGCATGCCACTCGGTTCAGCCTTTTCTTCAAAGTGGATCATTCCAAACACATCAGAGCGTATTGTCTGCGTGTTAAGCAGTAGCATGTGTGCCAGTGGGCCGATGCACTGGCATTGTTTGAATCCTATTTGTTTTGACTTTAATTTCTTGCGGAGTGCCCTTGGCACCTGTGTTGTGTTTTAATGAATCCTCACTCCATGCCAGGGCAAGCTGACAGCAGAAAAACACACTGATTGAAACTAAACCTAATGAAAGTTCCTGGCAATCTGTTTATTTTAAGACTGCTTCGAACTGTCAATGTTCTCAGGGAATTGATGTCACATTTTTTATAGCTGTCATTTTAGTCAAAAAGAATTAATCGCATAAATTATTTATGTAAATTAATAAACCGGATTAATGTCAGAAAGCTTCCTAATAATTTACAGACATTATATTATTGTGGCAAATAAGTAAAGCATTGAGTTTCAATTAGAAGACACACTTTTGGCTGTTGCATCACATTTTGCTGTTTTTTTTAGCACCTTTAACCTTAGTGGCAACACAATCAACACCTCAATTAATTTGTGTTTGTGTACAACTTACAAGTTGTAATTATGAGTTCTACAAGGATGTGCATGCTTTTTACAAGTCGGAATCTCGTAATTACAGTAATTGTGACATGGAGTACTTTTAATTAGATTAAGAATTATAGTAGATTTTAGTTAATATTTTTTTTTGTTATGTTGTCTACTTGATATCACATCTGTTGATCAGGCACTGTCTATTTTATGTGGTTTTCACACAGGCCTTCATGTGTCTGAGTGACGTTCTCATAGCTCATAATTACCAGCTTCAGATGTGGGATTCATCTGCAGGCACTCCATTGCTGTACACCCCTGATCCCAAACTCCAGAAAGCTCTTCTTTCCTTCGTCCTGGAGCATGTCTTCACCAGCCCTGAGCTGGACACCCACAGCAGTAAAGGTTCTCTTCCCTTTTCATTTACAGTAAATCATAAGGGTCCTTGTTTGGCCTGTGCTCTGCTGTGGACTGACATGTGGGCGGCCTCAACAGATCCAGAGTGGCTTTTGAGTTCTGAAGTTTTGCATGTTCTTGAGGTTTCTTTGAAAATATGCATAAAACTCGATGGAACTCAATGACGCATTCAACGTGGGGTTTGCTCACAGGATGGTTTTCAGGAAGGGCCCAAAATTAACACTTACCAAGTGCTAAATACAAGTAAAAATGGCTGTGGGATGTCAATGAAATGGTGAAATTACTTCCCAATTGGCCATTAACCTTATGAGCTACACTACAGTATCTGACTAGTTTGGAGTTCAAATCAAACGTCTTATAAAGAAAACATCTGATGCCTATTTTTTTATGGAAAATGTATCCTTTTAAGATTATCTAGAATACCTAAGGTATCATAAAATTCTGCCACTAAAATTCACTGGGCCCGGGACAAACTTTTAATGTGTGGGTGTGGGCCCCCCTCTCCCCTGGGCCCAATTAAGCCACCGAGACGAAACCATGAGGAACAAAATCACAGCGGCTCTTGATGCTTTTGTGACAGACGTAGTTTTCCTGAGAGACAGAGACTGTCTCATTCTATATATGATGCTCTGAGTGACACAGTGACATGTGCTGTTTGTCAGAAATATGTAAGGAAAAACAGCTACATAATTCATATTTCATAATGTTATATATTCATATACACTACCGTTCAAAAGTTTGGGGTCGGTGAGATTTTTAATGTTTTTAAAAGAAGTCTCTTTTGCTCACCAAGGCTGCATTTATTTGATTAAAAATACAAACCAAACCCAGTAATATTGTGAAATATTATTTCAATGTAAAACAGCTGTTTTCTATGTGAATATATAGTAAAGTGTAATTTATTCCTGTGATCAAAGCTGAATTTTCAGCATCATTACTCCAGTCTTCAGTGTCACATGATCCTTCAGAAATCAGTATAATATGATGATTTGATGCTCAAGAAACATTTATGATTATTATCACAGTTGAAAACAGTTTTGCTGCTTCATATTTTTGTGCAAACCGTGATTCATTTTTTTCAGGATTCTTGAAAGTTAAAGAGAAAAGCATTTAATTAAAAAAATTATATTTTGCATTATTATAAATCTCTTTACTGTCACTTTTGATCAATTTAATGCGTCCTTTCTGAAGAAAAGTATTAATTTCTTTGAAGAAAAAAAAAATCGTATTGACCCCAAACTTTTGAACGGTAGTGTGTATATATATATATATATATATATATATATATATATATATGTATGTATATATATATATATTCTAAAAAATATATATAAAATAGCAAAATATAGTTATATAATATTATGCTGCACAACTGTTTCAACATTTATATTAATAATAAGAAAAGTTTAGAGAAAAAAAATCTGCACATTAGAATGATTTCTGAAGATCACATGGCACTGAAGACTGGAGTAATGATGCTGAAAATTCAGCTTTAACCATCACAGAAATACATTTCAAAATATATTCAATTGCAAACAGTTATTTCTGTAATTGTAATTTCAATGTAGTACTGTTTTAATTATATTTTTGATCAAATACATGCAGCCTTTGTGAGCATAAGAGACTTCTTACCAACTTTTCACACACACACACACACACACACACACACACACACACACACACCACACACACACACACACACACACACACACACACACACACAACACACACACACACACACACACACACACACACACACACACGCGCACGCACGCACGCACGCACGCACACAACCTTCTCTGAACCTTTTAAAAAAACATTGTTTTTTATGTTTTTTAAGCTATTTGAAATATGAAGGACTCATGCAGTGTCCTCATAAATCACGTCGTGTAAGTTGTAATACCAGTGTAATATGCATGTCATTATACACATTTGTGTCCTCATATATCACAAAAACAAGAAACACACACACACACACACACGCACACACGACACCACGCACACAGACACACCTTCTCTGAACCTTTTAAAAAACATTGTTTTTTATGTTTTTTAAGCTATTGAAATATGAGGACTCATGCAGTGTCCTCATAAATCACGTCGTGTAAGTTGTAATACCAGTGTAATATGCATGTCATTATACACATTTGTGTCCTCATATATCACAAAACAAGAACACACACACACACACCACACACAACACACACAACAACACACAACACCACACACACACACACACAACACACACAACACACACACACACACACACACACACACACACACACACACTTGAATGTACTTACGATCAGAATAGTCTGAAGTTCACCAGCAGATGGCAGTCAGTCACTACACCAGCCTATGTCAGGCACAAATAATCACATACAAAACTCCATCAGCCTCATTCTCCCTCTATTACTCTTGCAGAACACAGTATTTGTTCGTGGTTAGTTAATCTAATTGCACCCGGACCTTCTCACTGACCTATTAAACATGCCTCTGAATAAAGGGGTGTAAATCCAACAATAATGCATTGTGATAATAATCCATTATGATATTATTACTTGAGATCGTACAGAAGTTGCGCATGTAAATGAACGGGTAATTAGATCTAAATAGAGCCTCGTGGAATTCTATTTAGAAGTCCACACGAAATAGAAGAAGCTTTGGTAGGCATATACAGAATGACTACATCTACTGAAAAATCAATATTATGTCTCCTAAACTAGTTTTTATGTTGTTTTTGGCCTTTGTGCTGCTTTAAGACAAACACTAGCAGCATATGAGATAACATCAGAATTTGTGGTATTTGATTAGAAATCAAGTATGACTGAAGCAAATCAGATCAATTCTATAAATATTTCAGAGAGTTGTCGATTCGCGCTGGCACAAATTCTTTACTGCTTGAAAAATGCAATATAAGCTTTTGCTGGTAACATGTAATAAAAAGCAATTTAGTTATTGGATTTTCTTCACGTCACTAATGCTGTTATGAAAGCTCTCTATTAAGTGATGGCTTCAGGACCAGGCAGGACGACGATAGACACATTCTGTTTCCAGAACAGAAAATGTTGTTAACTTTGGCTCAGCTCAGGAAAGCATTTCATTTATAAGATTTGAGTATCGTAATTATACCGCTCTCTTATTGAATCTGCTCCTCTCTGTTTCCCCCTGTCTCTCTCTCTCTCTCTCTCTCTCTCTCTCTCTCTCTCTCTCTCTCTCTCTCTCTCTCTCTCTCTCTCTCTCTCTCTCTCTCTCTCTCTCTCTCTCTCTCTCTCTCTCTCTCTCTCTCTCTCTCTCTCTGCACAGTCAGTGAGAGTGAGTGTGGAGAGGGACGGCTGGAAGACTTGCACCGAAGGAGAAATCTTCTAGCATCGTACTGCAAGCTGATAGTGCACAGTGTACTAGAGATGAGCATGGCTGCTGAGGTTTTCAAGCAATATGTGAAGGTACATGTGACACTCCACTCATCATTCAAGTTTCCTGCCTCTCTCGCTTTAAAGTAAACTCTGCCCACGGTAAACACCAGCTCATAACCAAAGAGATGAGCAGAGATCTGTTAATCAATTAGATCAATATTTTTATACTAATCTGTAGTTTTTACCTCAATATAAGGTATACAGAAAAGCACAGTAATGGTGGCTCTCAAACGCCGACATGTTTGGAATGCCGGCATGCCTTGGCCAGGACAGAGCAGCCAACATTCTCTTAGCAACATTCTTCCTGATGAGGCGTTCAAAGTGAAAACTACGACTAACACACTGTAGCAAACCCCCAGCCAGACAATGGTGAAGCGTACTGATGTTTCCAGAAGCCTTTATTTATGTTCAGCCGTCACGTCAGCCTTGGTTACACACAAATCTACTTTCCTTTCATTTCAAACTTTCTTCTTGAAACAACGTAAGAGCTACGGGACAGATGAATAACATAAAATTAGCTCTTACAAACAAACATTACCCGAAGGCTGAATTAACCATACAAACAGTCATTTATAAAGACACTTTAGTGACGTTACACGTGTAGTTTTAACAATGCTAAAAAAGTACGTTAGCTTGACTTCACATGACACGAGAGAGAACACATTTAAACACTTCTTCACAGTTAAATGGATTAACATTAAAACAAGTTAAACACACAATACCTTGTTCCCGTTCCAGCTAGGTGCTTAAATTATCCTTGAAGAGCTTTATACAATTTCAGACCGAAATGTGATCGTTTCTCCTTACTTCCGTAGGTGCGTCTCACTAACTAGTCTCACCTTTTTAGATGCAGAATTAACGTTCCACTAGGATGTGTCAAAATAAAAGACTCTTTAACAGTTAACAAATATTAACAGAGAAAATTTATAAAATAAAGCTCTGAAATTATGGTCTTATTTAAACTTTCCTTAGAGTTAGTTACACTCCCACCAATCATGAGTGAATAATGGAACGGTACACAATCTGCATTAGACACGAATGATTTTAAATGAAAATTGTCTTCCCTGAGCCTGTATAAGAATTAAGACAACTTATGTCAGAAACTTAACTATAAGTTTTCAACTTTGACATAACTATGTAATATTATGCGCTATGAAGTGGAGGGAGCAGATTTAGCTAGTCTCCAGCAGCAGGACAAGCTTCTGAACTGGCCGCTCAACTTCGGACACCTTGTGAATACGCTCTCCTTTCTTGCCAAGCTTCCTGTCACCAAGCTGGATTTTAACTCTCCGTACAAGTCCATCTTTGTCAATAGTTCTTTCTGAAACTCTACCCAATCTCCACTCATTCCTGTGCACATCCTCTCCCTTCATGATTACAATGTCTCCAACTTGTAAATTTCTCCTTGGAGCATGCCAGCGCTGTCTGAGAGCAATGTTGGCAAGGTATTCCTTTCTCCAGCGACTCCAAAACTGTTCTGCGAGGTATTGAACATGTCTCCACCTTTTCTTGCCATAAACATCTTCTCTGACGAATTCACCTGGAGGGGGTAAGGCCTGAACAGATTTCATTGTCAGAAGATGATTAGGAGTGAGTGGTTCAAGGCTACGAGGGTCGCTGAGGTTGTCAACAGTCAGAGGACGACTGTTGACTATAGCCATGGCTTCATAGAAAAAGGCCCGTAGCGAAGCATCATTTAGTCTACCAGAGGAAAGGGTAAGAGTGGACCTTAGAACGCTTCTCACTGTCCTTATTTGTCTTTCCCACACCCCTCCTGCATGACTGGAATGGGGTGCGTTCATGCTGAAATCACATTGCTTCTCTGCAAGAAATACAGCCAGACGGTCTGCATCGACTTCCTTTAAAGCTTCTCTGAGCTCATTTTTGGCACCGACAAAGTTGCTTCCTTGATCAGACTTGATCTGACGAACAGCACCACGTATGGCGATGAAACATCGGAGGCCATTTATGAAAGCATCTGTCGACATGTCTTCAAGAATCTCGATATGAACAGCACGGGAGCTAAGGCAAGTAAAAAGAAGGCCGTACCTTTTGTTCTCCTTTCTCCCTTGTTTTGTAAGGAATGGCCCGAAGCAGTCCATGCCACAGAAGGTGAAGGGGGGTGATGGTTCCAACCGTTCAGGGGGTAGATCGGCCATCCTTTGCTCTTCCGTAGGTTTGCGTTGCCGTCTACAGGTGACACATTGACGAATGTACGAAGCGACTGCCCGGTTGATTCCTTTAATCCAGTAGCCGCTGCGTCTTATTTCATTAATGGTAAGACCTTTACCTTGATGTTTCATCCTTTCGTGGTGATAAGCAATAATCATCCTTGTGATTTGATGATCTTTGGGAATGATTGCAGGGTGCTTGATGAAGTAGGAAAGAGAGGAGTTGCACAGTCTCCCTCCCACCCTGAGGACACCGTCTTCATGGAGAAAAGCGTCAAGAGCATGTAACGGATTGTGAGATGGTAGAGGGATCCCTTTACTCAGCAGTTTCAACTCTTCTTGATACACATTTTTCTGCAGATCTTTGATTATGCAATGTTCTGCCTCTGCTCGTTCTCTTACAGTGGTGAGACTGTTTGATCTGTTATTGCTTATGCGCCTGAGGATGCGTCCAACCGCCCGCGTAGCTAGCGACCAAGATGAGAACTTGGCCAAGCGATCAACGAGGGTCATGCGTTCAGTGGTTTTTGTACTGAGCGCTAGAGCACTCCTGACCTCTGGATCTCCGACTGTTAACTCTGGTACCTCATCTGAAGCCAGCTTTATTTCCTTGTTCCATAAGAACTCGGGCCCAGTGAGCCAGGTTGATGACAAAAGCTCACTGGCAGTTAAGCCCCGAGAAGCATGGTCAGCAGGATTCTCATTTGTTGGGACATATAGCCACTGTTGTGGGGTTGTGCTGAGCTGAATCTTCTGAACGCGGTTAGCCACAAATGTGTGGAATCGTCGTGCTTCGTTTCTTATATAGCCTAAGACCACTTTAGAGTCGGTCCAGAAGAACTCCTCCGCGTTAATACATCCCAATTCCTCCTTGAGCATGTTGCTTATCTTCACGGAAACGACTGCTGCCGTCAATTCTAATCTTGGGATGGTTGTGACCTTAGTCGGAGAGACACGTGATTTTCCTACAACTAAGGCACAATGAATATCTCCCTCTTCGTTTTGGAGTCGCAGGTATGAACACTGACCGTAACCCTTCATACTGGCATCAGAGAAGTGATGCAGCTCTGTCTTTGAGACCCTTCCAAATCCAGCAGGTGAGTAGGTACGGGATATGGTGAAATTATCTAAGTGGGTCAGATCACTTCTCCATTTTTCCCATTTTGGGCGAAGCTCGTCAGTGAGGGGATCGTCCCAGCCAGTGCCCCGTCTGCACATCTCCTGAAGAATGATCTTCGCTTTAAGGACTACTGGCGCCACAAACCCAAGAGGATCGTACAGAGAAGCAACTGTAGATAAAATCCCGCGTCGTGTTGCAGGCTGCTCCTTGAGACTGACGTTAAGCCTGAAGTGGTCAGAATCCACATCCCATTGAATCCCGAGAGCTCTCTCAAGTGGCAAATCATCAAACGCGAGGTCCATATCCTTCACGTTGATTGCTCGTTCGGAGGGTGGTATACTCTCTAGTACCTCTCTGTCGTTAGACACAAACTTATGTAGTCGGAGACCACCCATGGCGCAGAGTTCACGAGCTTCCCTGGCAAGCTGAATAGCATCTTCAGTGCTTTCAACACTTACGAGCCCATCGTCTACATAAAAGTCCCTCATAACAAATCTTGAGCCTTGAGTGTAGATGTCACGATTCTCCTTAGCTAGATGTTTCATCCCATAGTTTGCACATCCCGGAGAGGAAGCTGCACCGAACAGATGCACTTTCATGCGAAACTCGCTGGGCGGTGAGTTCAAGTCTCCTTGCTTCCACCAAAGAAAGCGCAGGTAGTTGCGATCAGCTTCGTCCACATGAAACTGATGGAACATCTTCTGAATGTCGCACATCAATGCCACGGGGTGCTGTCGAAAACGGATGAGAACTCCACTTAAGTTGTTCAACATGTCAGGTCCCGAGAGGAGGTGATCATTCAGGCTTGTTCCCTTGTATCTGGCTGAGCAATCGAACACCACACGAAGTTTATCCGGCTTCTTTGCATGACGCACACCATGATGGGGAATGTACCATCTCTCACCTTCACTCCCACCTTCCTTGACCTGCTCAGCATCTCCCTTTCCGATGACTTCCTCCATGAACTCAACATAATGCTCCTTATACCCTTCATCACGTTGCAATTTCCTTTTAAGGTGAAGGAGACGTGTCATAGCTGAGCCTTTGTTGTCAGGCAAGCTGGGTCTGGTTTTAAAAGGCAGAGGCATTTCATAATGGCCATGTATATTTTTCCTTATTCCCTTATCCAGTATGTTGAGGAATGTGATGTCGTCTTGTGACACAATTTTGCTGTCGTCACTGCCATCTTTGAAGTCAGACTCTAAAATGCGAATGACGTCGATAGGAGTTACCGGAGGTAGCTCTTTAACTGTAATTCTGTGACACAGATGATGCGTGCTCAACGCATCGTGGGTTTGTAATGAGCGCCCTACAATACTCCATCCTAAATCCGTCCTTACAGCGTAGGGTTCCTCATCTCCTCCTAAAAGGACTTGCCTTGGTGCCATAGCTCTTGAGCAGTTGTAGCCGATCAAAAGGCCTACTACACAGTCCTTGAGTGGTTGGATTTCATCCACTATTTCTGCTAGATGACTCCATTGTTTAGCCGTCTCACACGTGGGAATGTGAGAGCGGTTAACGGGTATGCAGTCCTTTGTATAGGCGACTGGAAGATCGACTTGAATTGCAGAACTATATCCTCTAATACAAAGGCCAGAAACACTTTCGCTTGTGAGAACTGTGTCCTTACCACTCATAGTCGTCAACTTCAGTTTCACCGGATACTTGTCAGCATTAAGACCATCACTCACTTCTTGATCAATAAACGTAGTGTCGCTTTGAGTGTCGAGTAACGCATAGACAAGTTTCTCAGTAGTTGGATCTTTTTTAGATGAAACCCAGACTGGTATCACCATGGATGTGCTGGATGACCCTTCACCTGCTACACTGAGAGACGTTGCAGCAGCACGTCGCTTTGTCTCTGGTTCTGATGTGGACCTTTCTCTTTTATAGTTGTCGTCATGCAGGGCTGTAGGATGTTTTCCCTTGCAGTGGTCACAGAAATGACAATGACGGCAGTCTCTCACGCTGTGGCCGGGTTTCAGGCATCCATAGCAGAGTTTCTTCTCTTTTATGTAGTTGCGTCGCTCAACCAACACCATCTCAGTGAACTTGGAGCATGCATGAAGCTGGTGTCTATTATCTTGACAAAGGATACATGAAGTCTTAACCTTTCTCTGTTCTGACTTGTGGTTTTCATTGTCAGTGACTGTTTGAGTGGTAAAAACACTGGCCTTGTTTTTCTTCACGTCTCTGAGATTTCTCTTCTCAGTGCTAGAATCTGATGAACGTAGGGCATTAAAGGACGTAATGGGATTGCAAACAATTTCAGCTTCAGTTGATGTGAATCTAGCAAACTCCTTGAAACTTGGGAATTCTTGATTTTCATTTAGGCTTTGCGTGACTTGTCGGTTCCAGCGTAAAGCTGCCCAGTCTGGTAGTTTGTGAACGAGCTTCTGATTTTCTTCACAGTCATTTAATATGTCGAGACCCTTGACATGAGGCATGGCATCTTGACAGGCATTCAGAAAATCTGAGAAGCGTCTCAGTCCTTCAGCATCCTTTGATGGAATTCTCGGCCAGTTGGTGAGCTTCTCTCTGAATGCTCTCTGAATGGTGAATGGTTGACCAAAGCGACGATCTAGTTTGTCCCAGGCGTCTTGGTAGGCTTCATTGTCATTTCGGTAGAAGTTGCCATCTAAAACCTGCCGTGCTGGGCCACCAACGTATTTTTTCAGGTAGTATAGTTTTTCAGCTGGTGAGATTGCCCTTTGGTCAATGAGTGAGGTGAATGCTGCCTTCCATTCAATGAATTGTATGGGATCTCCATTGAAGACAAATGGCTCAGGAACAGGAAGCCTATTTAAGGCTATGTTGTCTTGAAGAATCTGAGCGAGAGAGGGAATGTCTGTATAACGGGGCGATGCGACTTGAGAGAGGGGCACTGTAGTTACAGGCACATTCTTTGCTTCCATGTTCCTTTCCTTTTTAACATAGTTTGCATCCTTGTGCTCTGTCTCCTTATCGTAGATCTTCAACTTGGCTTGAGCTGCCCGTATCTCTTTCTCTGCCTGCAATCGCTCCAACTCACGCCTTTGTGCCTCTAGAGCTTTGCGTTGTTGTTCCTCTAACTCTCTTATAGATTCCTTTTGCCTTTCTTCCTCTAGCAGCATCTGATAATTTGCTTCTTTTACTGCTAGTTCAGCTGCTGCATCCGCACGTTTTGCTGTCATGGATGTAGTTATGGAGCAGTGGCTGTCGGACTGGCTGTGACTTATCGAAGAGGCTGCGGATCCATAGACAGACTTTGCATAGTCATGGCGGAGCAGTTCATGAAGGCGGTGTCTTTCCTGCTGTTCATTAAACTCGCTTTCATCATCGATAGCTCTGTTGTAGGCAATGTTGGTGATTTCTGTGGTCACCGATTCACACGTATCAACTCTTCTTCTTATGTCGGTGGAGGGTGTGGTGAGATTTCGAATTTCATAAAAAATGGTCATTATGTCTTCTTTATCCTTCTTAAGCTCTTCAATGAGAGGCCAGAGCTGACTTTCTGACATATACGTCTTTAGCTGATCTCTTGCCTTGCGTGTGTGGAGCTTCCACTGCTCGTACATGGCATACAATCTTTTCTCTTTTTTCTTGGCCTCTTCATATTGATGCACGCGCATCTTCTCTGTGGGATGGCGTGTGCGTTCAGAGCGTCTAGGACCTTCGAGAGCATTGTCATCCTTATTAAGCTTGCCTTGGAGATCAGTTAGACGTTGTTGTTTAGCTTCATTTGTTTCCTTCAGACACGGTCTCTCAGATGTGCCTACCATTATGTGGGCTTCACTTTGTAAATCTTCATGCTGATAACCAACCATCTGCTCCTCCACCTCCTTCTCATTACCTGACTCTGACATTATTGTCTAATTTTTTTTTACTCTAATGGCATAAGACGACCCCTTTGGAAGATATAATCAAGCCCTTGTTATGAACAGCATAAACATAAAACAACAGATTAAATAGCTAGCACATATGCATTTACATATAATCACTCAAATAACTGTAAATGTCAATGTAAATACCACAATAAACAAAGTTATCAAAGTTCTTAAATCCAAAGTGTGAGAAATGTAAATGTAACTGCTTCAATAACCACAGTTAACAAATAAAACAGATGCAAAGTCCAACAAATGTATATGTGTTCTTAATTAGAAAGAGTCCATGTGAATGTATGCAGGCAGGAGTGTAAAATGCAACCAGAGTTTATTTTGTTGCTCTCCTTAATGAGCCATTGAGTGTTATATGTTCAGTCCAAGAAGCCATTTATCCGTTGTTCACCTTTTTGCTGAACTATAGACCGTATAATAATGGGTTAATACTCACAGTCCAGCATCAATGTCCGTGAGTGTGACTGTACTTGACCATTGCACCGAATTCGTGACGTGAGACCGCTGTCCAAAGTAGGTCAGGCGCGAGACGCGAGGATGCCGCTCGATGAGTCACGTTGACACCTCGTGGCGATGTCGCGGAAGCAGTAGCCAGCGCCGTGAACACCCTCCGTGGTCCGTAGTAGACAACGAGTCGTCGTCGATATCGATGCGGGTCAAGCTCTTACTGTAGCAAACCCCCAGCCAGACAATGGTGAAGCGTACTGATGTTTCCAGAAGCCTTTATTTATGTTCAGCCGTCACGTCAGCCTTGGTTACACACAAATCTACTTTCCTTTCATTTCAAACTTTCTTCTTGAAACAACGTAAGAGCTACGGGACAGATGAATAACATAAAATTAGCTCTTACAAACAAACATTACCCGAAGGCTGAATTAACCATACAAACAGTCATTTATAAAGACACTTTAGTGACGTTACACGTGTAGTTTTAACAATGCTAAAAAAGTACGTTAGCTTGACTTCACATGACACGAGAGAGAACACATTTAAACACTTCTTCACAGTTAAATGGATTAACATTAAAACAAGTTAAACACACAATACCTTGTTCCCGTTCCAGCTAGGTGCTTAAATTATCCTTGAAGAGCTTTATACAATTTCAGACCGAAATGTGATCGTTTCTCCTTACTTCCGTAGGTGCGTCTCACTAACTAGTCTCACCTTTTTAGATGCAGAATTAACGTTCCACTAGGATGTGTCAAAATAAAAGACTCTTTAACAGTTAACAAATATTAACAGAGAAAATTTATAAAATAAAGCTCTGAAATTATGGTCTTATTTAAACTTTCCTTAGAGTTAGTTACACACACACACACACATTCTTACTCTGAATGACAGCTTTCAAAGCTGAGGCAAATAACGTAAAGTTGGTGTGTGTGTGTATTCACAAACCCATCATTTGAATAGCTTCATATCAGTAATAAGCAGTCACTTCTTTTAACTGTCTGACATTGCCAACTTTCATGACCAATAAGTGCATCTTGAATTAATGTTTTAAAGCAAATAGAGAGTAATAAATGGAGGTTGACGTTTGGCAATAGGGGTTCCATATGCCATAAAACCTGGAAACTGTGTAAACATTGAATGGAAAGATTCAACATGTCATATATACTACTGTTCAAAAGTTTGGGGTCAGCAATCAATAATACTTTTATTCTGCAAGCACCTTACATTGATCAAAAGTGCCATTTACTGTATATACTATAGACATTTATAATATTACAAAATATTTACTTTTCAAATAAATGCTGTTATTTTGAACATTCTATTCAGCAAATAATCCTGATTTTTTTTTTATCATGGTTTCCATAATAAAGGCAAATCACCTAAAAGAAGTGTTCCTTGAGCACCAGATCAGCATAGAGTGATTTCTGAATGATAATGTGACACTGAAGACTAGAGTAATGATGCTGAAAATTCAGCTTTGATCACAAGAATAAATTACATTTTTTACAATTGTAACAATTGTAACAATATAACAAATCAAATAAATACAGTCTTGGTGAGCATAAGCGACTTCTTTTACAAACATTTAAAAATCTTACGGACCCCAAACTTTTAAACAGTAGTATAATGAACTAAAACCCCAAACCCAGTGATGGGACTTTGACTCATCATTTCAGAAGTCCTGGAATTATATCAGTAATGCACAATCAGAAGTTCATCTACCTTGAAAAGTAGTCCCACCTCAACAGGGATCAATAGACAACTACCTTAACTCTTTATATTAGCTCAGTTAAAAAAATAATGAATGTAATTGTTTTGACAAAAATACGAGACCTGCCGGTCAACTTTCCCCATAAACGTTCATTGCATAAGTGCATTACTGCACGTTTATCTGTCGTTTTTACAAACTGATGGACTAGTAAAAACAATCGTGTGTGGTAATTGATATCTCAAATTGCTTTCAACCTTGAATATTCCTCTAATAATTTCATGGAGTATAATACATTGCATGAAACAACCTCTCGTGACTAAATAGGTAGACCAGAGTCTTTTCCTGAGAGCCAGACAGACTTATGGGTAATGTGCTCTCAGTATGCCACAGGCTTGCATTGCTGCTCGTGAAGCCATATGGCAGACATGAAGCCACATCGAGCGTTCTTCACAGCCCGTATCGCTCACTGCTGTCATTTCTCCCCTGCAGTACTACAATGACTTCGGCGACATCATCAAAGAGACCCTGAACAGGACACGGCAGATGGACAAGATCGAAAGCGCGCGCACGCTGGTGCAGTGCCTTCAGCAGGTATGGAGGGTTCTCTCTGTCATGTGACGTGCCTCTGTGTGCCACATCTGCTCAGCCGACTGTCCCAGGCCCCTGTGCTCTCTGCTCCCTGCAGCTGTCGACACCTCTGAGACACAATGAATCCACTCTCCCACCGTCCCAGCATGCTCTGTGTGGAATGTTCTAGCAGCTCTTCCACTCCTCGAATAGCTTAGGTTGTGTGCTGACGGAGGAAATGGAAGCAGTGCTCACACACAAGCTCATGCACAGATCATTAGACTTTGCTTTTGTTTAAAATAAAAAAAAAACTCATTTATTTTATTTAAACATTGCACACATTGTTTTTGAAAAAAGTCTCTTATGCCCATCAAGGCTGCTTTTATATGATCAAAAAATCAGTACACACTGTTTTATTTGAAATATTACAAATTAAAATAATACATATTTCAATATATAATATAAGCCCCCCCCCCCCTCTGTTCCATATTTTGGAATATTAGGAGCGTGAAAACATAATTTTTTTCAGGATTCTTTGAAGATTAGAAAGGTCAAAGGAACAGCATTGATTTCAAAACAATTTTTTTTTTTTGTATTCGTTTTTTTTTCAGTCTTGACTCTTAACTGTCACTTTCGGTCAATTTAATGCAGTTATGTAATGTGTAAAAAGTGCATTTTAGACAACCATGAATCTCTGACTCTTTAAAAATATGTAATTAGAATTAGAATTACCAATCACAGAAAAAGAACTTCACTCCGCATTGAAAAGCATGCAAAATAATAAAGCACCAGGTCCAGATGGCTTCCCTGCTGAGTTCTACGAACATTTTTGGTCAACCTTATACCCATTATTTAGCAGAACAATAACAGAAATAAAACATAACGCGAAGTTCCCTTCCCATATGAATACAGCACTTATATCACTCATTCCTAAACCTAACAAAGACCACACCTTCACATCTAACTATCGTCCTATCTCACTTATAAATGTCGACATAAAAATTATTAGCAAAGCACTAGCCCATAGAATTGAACAAATTATACCATATATAATCCACCCTGATCAGACCGGCTTTATAAAGGGTAGACACGCATCCAATAATACCCGCAGATTATACAATTTAATGCACTACTCATCAGTACAACAGAAAGATACTCTCATTGCCACATTAGATGCCGAAAAAGCTTTTGATAGGGTCAACTGGAAATTTTTATTCACCACGTTACAAAAATTCGGCTTTGGAGAGTCATTTATTAACTGGATCAAGATTTTATACACATCACCATCGGCCACAGTCACAACCAATGGACTAACATCACAAAGCTTCACACTGCACAGGGGGACGAGGCAGGGATGTCCACTCTCTCCATCCCTATTCACGATTTTTATTGAACCTTTAGCAGCAGCCATCCGTCAAAACCCAGCAATCAAAGGTATTGAAACACCACAACAAACACATAAAATCTCACTTTATGCAGATGATATCCTACTATATATACAAGAACCCCTAGCATCTACTCAAGAAATAATTAAAACAATCCAGTCCTTCTCAAAAATATCAGATTATGCAATAAACTGGAATAAATCTTTCATCCTCCCTTTACATAAAACCAAATGGGATGTGGCACCCAATCAATCACCGATACCTATATGTCATGATCACATCACTTACTTAGGCATTAAGATTTCCTCCAGACTGTCAGAGTTGGTAACACTTAACTTCACACCACTGCTAAAAAAAATAGAAGAAGATTTGCTCAGGTGGCTCAACCTTCCAATCTCCATAATCGGCAGGATAGCAGCAATAAAAATGACAATTTTACCGAAAATTAATTACCTATTTTCAATGATTCCAACCCACCCCACACTCACCTGGTTTAAATCACTAGACTCCATTATAACTCGCTTCTACTGGAAAAATAAAACACCAAGGATTAAACTCACTACACTACAAAAAAGTAAGGTTCAAGGAGGACTAGAAGCACCAAATTTCCAATATTATTCAATGGCTAACCAACTGCAATACATATACAAATGGATTCACCCCACCCAATCTGATATTATATGGCTAGATATAGAACAATCACTATGCAAAGAATTAAATATAGCTGACATACCGTTCCTCACCAAATCAATTAAACAACACACATGTTTTAATGCAGTAACTATATCTGCCACTCTGACAGCCTGGTGGAAATTTCACCAAATCACAAATTCTACATTAGCTCCATCTAACCTCACCCCACTGTGGAACAACCGTGACTTTATAAGCAATAAAAAAACATTGAATTTTCACACATGGGCGGAAAAGGGTATCACCCACATTAAGCATATTCTCAAATCTAACACATTTACACCATTTCCGCAACTGGCCCAGGAGTATGGCATCGGGAGCAACGAATTTTTAAAATACCTACAACTCAAATCTTCTGTTCTGACAAAAATAAACATCAGAGACACAAATTTAGAACTTCCACCGGCAATATCAGACTTGGTCAACATTTCCTCCCCAAAGAAACTTCTCTCTAAAATATACAAAATCATTTCAAACCAACTTCAGACCATACACTTACCAACAATAAAATGGGAAAACGATCTTTCAATAGCTCCTGATGCCAACTTCTGGACCCAAATCTGTAAAAACATCTATCTCATGTCCAAAAATGCGAATCTTCAGTTAATACAATACAAAATACTTCACAGAACACATTACACGGGCAGCAGATTAGCTAAAATGGGTTTCACATCAGAAGTTTGCACACACTGCAATCAAAATTCTACAGATACATACATCCATGCAACCTGGCACTGCACTCCAATCAAACACTTTTGGGAAGAGGTCACACAGTCACTATCCACTATAGTCGGCTGCCACATCCCACTGTCGCCTTCTCTTTGCTTGCTGGGGGACCTGACAATAATCACTGATAAAACTATAAACTCTAAAATACTCCTCATAGCTCTAACCATCGCCAAGAAAACTATCCTCATGAACTGGAAAACTAGAAATAAATTACACATTAACATTTGGAAAAATCTTATTACAGACTTCATTGCAATGGAATACGCATCTCCCCTTCATGATTACGCATCTGAAACTGACCTCTGCCGTCCAACACTTTCTGACCTCTTACAGCTATGAATCCTTTCTGTTTTCAACTCCGACTCCTCCCACCTTCTTAACCAACCCACGAATATTAATACATTTTAGCTGTTTGAACTTGTTTATGTCATCATTGTTATTACTATCTTTAATGTTATTGTTAAGATTACTATTTTCACTTTTATTTTTTCATTGTTGTAATTGCTGTTGTTGCTGTCTTTTGCTTTCACCATTGCGGTCACCACTGCCATCATCATTATCATTTATTATTAATATTATTATTATCATTATTATTATAATCATCAATATTGCCATTGTCAATGCTGTATTTGAATTAAGTGTCATTTTCATCACTACTGCAATAATCCCCCCCTTATCTCTTCATGGGTTTTTAATGCACCACAACATAGAATAGAAAAAAAAAAAAAAAAAAAAAAAAAAAGGATGTATATGGAAAACCTCACAAACACCAGGGCAGGCAAGACAGGCGAGAAGTGGTTTCAACGGGACAGCATCTCTGTCCCAATTTGAGACACTCTCGCACTGTACTCCCTCTTTTAATGCACCTTAGACATTGCACATACACAACAAAAAAAAAAAAAAAAAAAAAATTTTGGAAAAGATAGGGACCGATGAGATGTGGGGGAAGGTTATCTTATATTATCTTATTATCTTATTATATCATCTTTTATTTTATACAGCATTGACAATGGCAATTGTTACATAGGAGGAAGGATGGAAATAAAAATCGACCAACACAATATTGGCAATATGGTGGTAGTGGGGAGTGGGGTGGTGATGGTAATGACAATGGTGATAAATAATAAATGGTTACTTTGTTTACGCACACGCACACATACACATACCCACACTCACACCCGCTCACATGCACACTTAGATCAAACACTTAAATCACTTTTATGTCACTTCTGGAATTATGGATTTACAAGATTGCTCACTAATGCACTATGTTGGTTTGTATGTATGTCTGACTGTTAAAAAAAAATAAAAAAAAAATAAAAAAAATATGTAATTTGGACCATAGTATCCTATAATATAACACTAGCAATAGCAACATCTATGCTGCTCCATGATTAAAAATTATTCAATATTATTATTATTGCTAATACCTTGTGTAATTAAAACTATAAGTGAAAAAATAACTATTTAGGAAATTAATCTTTTATTATTAATTATTATTTAATACTTGATCTGACCAATATCTTTTTTGTGTCTTGCACTAGTGAAAGTAACTGTGCTCATTATATATCAGAATTATATCCGATTTCTCATACTCGAGTCCAGCATACTCCCCAAATGAATACAATGAATGTATTTTGTATATATGTTAATATGCAGCAAATAAACATTGTTTCCCTCCTCTGAACTGAGGAAAGTAAAGCTGCAATATATTTTGATGATCATAGGAATAACACAGAAATAAGGGCATATTTGATATAAGCTGTAATTTGTGAATGGACTTTTGTCTGTGTGTTCAGTTGTACCTGAGGCTGAAAGAGGAGCAGGACAGAGCAAACACATGCAGCTCCAGGGTTCAGACCTACAGCAGCATCAAGGAGCTGGCCAGACGCTTCTCGCTCACTTTCGGATGGGACCAGATCAAATCCCGCGAATCCCTGGCCATGATCCACAGGTACCGCAGTCCACTCGACTGACTCAACTGCTGATTCAGTGTCTCAGAAGTTCACTTCAGATGTCTGCCATAGTTATATAGCCAAAACCCAAATGATTGCTATGTTTGTCCTCGAATAAAAATAGTTACATCAAGATGTTGCACTCCATGGCTTCATTTAGCCAGTACATAAAAGTCTCATCTTTGGTTATTTCAGTGCTGAGGATTAATTTAGTCAGCTGCAGTCCTGGTCTTATATTAGAATTCAAATATAGATGGATCAGAGAAGGAATATCCAGGTCTTAAAAGGAAATGTCCTCTTGCTAGTATGAATTAATATATTGGATTTCTTTGTGCAGAGACGGCATTGAGTTCGTTTTCAAAGGATTCGTTCAGCAGTCTGAGAAACACTCTCCACCGTACATCTCGTACCTCACCATACTCAGCGAATTCTCCGGCAAACTGCTCAAACTTGACAAGAAGACTATGTAAGTCTTAAAGCTAAACCTAAAGGAGTTTCACACATATGACATGTTGCCTCAGTCTCTCAGTCACGTCAGTTAACAGTAAACGGGTTATAGTTACAGTTATCTGCAGAAGTTTGCTGGTGAGCAGGTCATCAGTAACAGAGAGGAGAGCTGGATGCCGTTGATCTACTACAGAGCATCTCTGATGGGCACGGCTGAGGGAGAAGATGCCATCTCCTTCATCAGCTCGGACACCAACAAACAGCCCTCCCTCACCAACCGCTCCAGATCACCCTCCATCAAACAAGTCAACTCTGAAGGTAACACACCTCTGAGGTCCAGGTTTATAGTAATGCAATTTGTAAAAGGGTTGTTTTGTAAAAGTTTTTTCATTTCAAGGTCTTTAGTAAATATTGTGCTCAAAAGTTTATTTACACCTTGCAGAATATTTTAACAAAGTAAGAGTAACAAAGTTTATTTAGTACTGTCCTGAATAAGATATTTTACATAAAAGATGTTTACATATAGACCAGAAAACTTTTTGAATTTGAATATCAAGGTAAATTGTCCTTTAATTTGTATTCCGGTAAACATGTAAGTATCTTATTGCTTCCGAAGGGCAGTACTGAATGAAAAAAATAGATAGTTAAACAAGGTAAGAAAAATGTGGACATCTTCATTCTGTTCAAATGTATTCATATATATATATATATGTTTTTTAGGGAAAATGTTTAAAATTTTAGATGACTTGTAGCTTGTCATGCTTCAAAGTTCTTACAAGGAGGTCAAAAAATAACACTGCTCTAGTCCTTTTGCTACAGTAAATACTTTGTCAGACAATATATATCTGTGAACTTATCTGTATAGATTGGTTACTAAAAGCAAGGTATTTTATAATCTATTTTTTAACAGGGGACCAAAGGTTTCTTTCACCCTCGACAGAATCAAAAGGAAACAAGGTTTTGAAAAGGTGAGGTCAATAAACACTTATTGACAGCCTGAATCTGTCAGTCATTTGACACACACACTATTGTATTTTTCTTCCATGTGTAGTTGTGAAGACTCAAAGGTCCACGCAGCCCCACTGAGCAGAGAGCAGCGGAGCAGCAGTCTCCTGTCTGATAAAGGTCCAAGGAGCGGCGATGAGGTGGACGTTGACACTCTAGATATTGATGTCTAATGTTGTAGTGCACATCTGTCATCATGGATCTGTTTTTGTATTTACTGTTTTTGAGTTGTGGACTACAGTTTCACTATTGCATAATGTCCTGTACATGTTGTGCCATTTAAAATGGTAATCATGATCAGATTTAGAACTAGTATGGTGGTGCTGAAATATTTTGTAAAGAATGAAAATACATGGTGCATTGCTGTTGCTAAAATGTTTTGCACTTAGCCTATGGGCAGAATGCACGACTTGATTGTTAAACACTAACTGTATTGTTAAAATAATAAAATTGCAAAATGAACCTTCAATCTATATTTTTTATACATGTACTGTCAAGACCACATATTTGATTGCATACTTCTGAATCATAATGTGTTTGCGTTCATTCAGGTATTTAAATAAGCTACAATTATGTTGTAAATTGAGGACAAGCAGTTATATTATTTTGTCATTATATAATATACACATTTTCCCACTTTTTTATATTTGTAGTAATTCAACATTGGAAGAGTCCATACTCACTTCATAAATTTTCAAACTAATTTGGCTTGAAGAAAATTAAAAATGTTAATAATAAACACTGTTTTCAGAGGTGTGACTTTAGTAAACAAACATTACATTTTTACAATTTCTAGAACCCATTTATCAATTTACTTAGGGCACCTTTTCAAAACTCTTCATACAGTGTGCGCAACAGGGGTCTATGTGGGCTAAACTGTGGATTATTTTACATTGATATGGCACAAGATACACTGAATGACTATCTTTCAAATTAAACACATTTTTTTTCACTCACTAAAACTCTCTGTACCTATAGGCCACTTACATACTATTTTCAAAATGTTTAGGTTTCACTTTATGTTATAGTACCCAAGTAAGTACTGGGTAATACTACATGGGATAAGGTTAGGTTTAGTACCTAGTTATAACCCAGTTATTATAGTAAGTAGATAGTAATGTACATGGGGAACAGGACTGTAAAAGTGGAAAACCTAACAATGTAAAATGTGTCAAAAAAATAAATGAAATTCTATCAAACCAATTAGATGTAGTTTAACACCACTGGTGCTAGTCTTCAATTTCATTACCTTGTATAAAAAAGGAGGCAAATTAGGAATCATTTTGTACTGTAATGTATACATGGACCATGTAACATCCCTGCTGAAAAATCCAGCATTAATAATTCCATGTTGGTCCAGGCTGGTGGACCGGCATAGTCATGTTCGCAAGCAAAAATTAGAATAGGAATATGTTCTTCCGTATGCTAATGCCCTGAACTACACTATCAGGAGAGATACTGCAGCAGGATTTGGATTACCATATCCAACAACTGTTTAACTTTATATCAAGGGAAAGATCATTTCACTTTTTTATGTGTCAATACAAGTATTATGCATTATGTCTGTCATTGTTTTATGAGTGACAAAGTGTGTTTGGTGGATGAAAACCTTTGCTAATGTTATGGAAGAATGAGTTGGTTTGAGACATGTATAAAATGTTATTTTTAATCATGCTGAAAATCTAAGGAGAACTGAATGAAGAGTTTTGAAAAAGTGAGCAAATGTATTGAGGTCCTAGAACGTAAAAACTAAAATGTGGCTATACTTGATAATGTACACATTTCTTGTTTAATTAAACGGCAATAACATCCTGCAGAGAATGCATGCATTTTGTTTTTGTCTTAATACTTTATTTAACTTTAAGAAAATGTTTATACAATAAAATCATGTTTTTAGGAAGCACTTCTATAGAAATGACAAACATAATTTGTTGAAAACATTTAAGTGGACTAAGCCTAAAGGTTTTGAACAAACGAGGCAAAAACAACAAATATTTACAAACACATATAAATACATTATAATTTAAAGACACTTCTCACATAGACATGTCAGAGTCTGATCATTACCACATTATTTCATATTAGAGTGAGCCTCAAACACATAAGGCATTGTCAACAGAGCTCCAGGAGAAATAAGCCATCCATGAAATAAAGCAGAAATCACTTTGGTGAATCTCTGGAATGTCTTATAAACCAATTCTAAGAGTAAAAACTTCAATATTCATAAACTTAGTGCACATTCAATATTTCAAGTGTCCCGGTTTGGTTCCAGTGTAGTTGCTTGAAACCTACAGTGCAGCTACATTTTATAGACCTGGTTGTGCATAGATGTCACACTGACAGATTGACTGGGCCAGCACAATCCGTCTTGTTAAACAGAGGCCTCGCCAGACCGCTGGTTTACTGTCTGGCATCCAGCGGCTGAAGGAGTGTAACCTGCACGCTCTTGAGCCTTGGTTAGCTGAACCAGCCAGCATCAGTATTTGAGAGCAGGATCAGTCCACATCCTGTTCTACACATTACCAGATAGTCGCCTTTACTTGTGTTGTCATTCAAAATCGTCCTCGTATTCATATTCATCCAGGTCCAGGTTACTGTGAGGGCTGGGGATCTCAAAGAGAGGTCTCTTCTCGTTCCGAAGGTCAAAAGCACATGTAATCTGATCAACTGGGTCCAGAGCATTGTCATAGCTAAAAAAAACAAAAAACACACAATTGTGATACAAAAAATCATAATGCAGTGATTCATCTCAGAGCTGGCCAGTTTGGTACAATAGTTATGGAGAAAATGCAAAAAACACAATTTTACAACCAACTGAATGGATAAGAAACTGATGTGAAACGATACCTGAAAATACTGAAAAGAGTTTGTTGGACATACTTTAGTCTGATATTTGATGAGCAAAACGTGGAGGAACCCACGACGGAACAGAAGTGGGGGAGAACATGGAAGGAACCTGAACCTATAGTGTCTTACCTGTTTCAACTCTACTTATCCTGCCATTAGAAGTCTGCGCTGATCCTAAAATCGTCACACAACACCTCATCAGCCCTCCGATCAGTGACAATGCAGCTGAGGATTGTGTTTTAAACTGCTGCATGAGGTGAAGGACTGAGTCTAGACATGCAGCTTAGATGTTGTTTCCAGCACAATTTGAGAGCTGTAGGTTCGTCTATGATGCTGCGCACTGATAAAAATGTGGTCTGTTTATAAGAAACATTCTTACCCATCGTTAAACTGCTCGTTCGCAGTTTCCTCAGCCACCAAGTTATCATACTCCTCTGCAGCATATCTCTCCCAGTCAGAAATCTCCTGTCCCATTGTGTCTGTATCCTATAAAATTTTATACAAACCAATATTTTTAAAGCATCTAAATAACCATAACAGCAATAAAATGATATAAATAATCTGTTGTTCTTACTTTAGCAGCCATTAAGGGATCCCTCTGTTCATGGTCTAGGTACTTCTCAATGTTGAAGAACGTGTCAAAGAAAATATGGGAAAGCTTGCATCTCTTCAAGTCCCTGAGAGTGATCTTTCCTAACAAAAATAAGAGCACGTGGTTAAAGACGCTGCAAGTGATTTTGCTTACTTTTGCTAGGAGGATGTGATCCAATTCAGTGACTACTACTAATACAGAATGATGGCAGACGAGCATGCAAAGGATAAAATACCTAGGAAGTTTGATTCAAGAAAAAAGTTATTCATCTTTTCAAATAATACCTGGGATTTCGGGCTTGACCATATCTAACATTTGGCACAGGCAGTCCTCGAAAGGCAGTGGTTCAATGGCCAAAGCCTCAAGCTTCTGACACTGTTCCTGGTAGAAGTACTGAAGCTCATACATGGACAGAACTCCATCCCCATCCAGATCCATACAGCGAAACCAGTACTCTATGCTACACAAGCAACAAATAAAGAACGGACTAATTAATGACCAAGGCAGTTGTTGATAAAAACTCACTAAACCATTTAGGAAATCTACAAACAATAATAATAATAATAAAAATTCCGTTACCTGGTCTCAGTCTTTTTGTCCTCCTCGGATATAAGGAACCATACGAAGTCAGCATAGTTTAGCTTGGCCTCTTTATGAACCTTTCTGTTCCTGAGTATCAGAGTATAATTAACCACAGCCCTCATAAAATCTATAACAATATGATACATTACACGCACGCTTTCATAAAATTGGACGGAACAAAAAAAGAAAGTCTGTAAAATGAAAGATGGTACCTGGATATAGCTCCAGAGAATAGCCTCTCAATCATTCGGTGGGATATGGCTGTCAAAGAGAGCAGAAAAATCACATCACAGTCTTATCCTTGTACTTAAATAGTGTAATAATTCGCTGTCAAAAGGTTGTAAATATTGTAAATTGCAACAGCAAGACACATTGATTTAATATCCTTATTTTAGCATTTTAAAGACAACGATGGCTGAAAGGAGATAAAATTATTAGAGTCCAGACATGCCGTCATGCTAGAGGAAATTGATGTTAAAATTTCAGCGCACTTCATTCAATTTACTAAGCTCATACTGCAGCAAACAGAAACACATGCAGTCAAGTGCTGCTGGAGGGGATGGACATTTAACGTCACCTCCAGCAATAAGCAGCCAATGGTTAAACAGCATGTCAGAAAAGTGAAATGGTCTTAAAAAAGCAGTGGGTGGACAGGTACCTTGATCGTTATGTCGCGTCAGGTCTCTCTGGTCTATGTACAAGTCGTGATCTGTGTCCAGCTCCCAGAACTTACAGTAGATGACATAAAAATGTTCATAGGAGAAGAACTCTGTCAACTGGTTAATGTCTTCCTCCTCTTCTAGTAATGCCACATTCTGTTGGGAAACATTTTCACCATTACACAATGGAAAAGCAAATTATAGGTAGGCACGCCTGATTTAGAAAAATCAAATCAGCACTATAAATTCCATTCAAAATGAAAACTAGGGGCTTCCACCAGATGCAACATATTTACCTGTAAAAGACTACTTCGCCTGAGTTCTGGACATGTTATTTTTCCAGTCCATGAGCGGTTTACATTATAAAATATCCTTTGGGCTACCTGTTGGCAGAAGAAGCAATTTGTTAAACATCAGGCTCATTCAAGTCATTCAGCAAGGCAATGCTGATCTGTCAACTGTCCAGGCTTATGGAGCACCAAAAACAATAACTGTGTATATAATCAGTTCAAGTTATTTGAAATTTCAGTTAATGGTGCAAATGTTTCATATACAAAAAGTGTTTCAATTACTAGAAAAATACTGGAAGAATTCCTTACAGTTGTAATGTAGCGTGAGTGAAAGTCTGAAGCCTCCTTTAGAAATGCCAGACCTGTATGTGAATCCACCACATCCTTTAAAAAAAAAAAAAGGCATAAAAATGATTCATACACCAATATAACATCAAAGTCAGCTTATAATAACTGACACTGCTTACAGAAAAAAAAGCCCAATGTTAAATCCATTTGTGTGCGAAGAGGCTCTGGATTAGATTACAGAGAAAAGGCGAATCATTCTGTCCACTTGCAGAGGATAATGTTTTGGTGCAAGACGTGTGGAAATGTTAAAGGTATTAAACCTCTAAGAACAAAGGGCTGATTTTAAGGCCCCAGTTTCAGTCTCTGCATATATATGGCCCACTGACTTTTCCTATCAAGTGCATTCATCAGCAGAGAAGCAAAGATTTTTCTCATGCATGTTTCATAGTCAAATATTGGTATACATGCGTAAAAGGTGATAGATTGCGACAACTTATTTTGGGGGAGGTGCGAGACTCTTTGACCCTTCCCCATGTGAAATTAAACAATAGAAAAACACATAAATCACTGCTATAAAGGAGCAGACGGGAACAGGCCAATCTACTCCATAGCAATACTTTTTTCATTCATCAAAACGGTCAAAGCAATTGCTAAAGCTACACAATACAAATTAAAGCGCAGACGCCAGAATAGATCTCTTCCACTGTGCACGGCCAATCCCGCCAGTGAATATAAATGATATGTCCATCACTGAACTCAAAGAATGCACTTATTATTTTAGAACACTTAGCGACACATTTGGAATTTTGCAAGTACAAACACAAGGAATAAGAGCAAATAACATGAAGCCAAGATATCGATGCTCAGCGTGTTTTGACCTGTGTTCTCAGTGGTAGGTCCAGCACTCTGTACCTGCAGGAATGGAATAAAGTCCTCTTGTTCCAAATAATTGCAGCCAGGCTTGGCCAGAAGGTGAAGAAATTTGGATGCGTCATCATGACAGGTCTGAAGCACTCTGTGGAGAGGAAACAGATGGTTTCAGGCTCCATCTCACCCTTTCAAAGAGCAATATGGTCTCGAAAACCCTTCACTTTAAATATGTGGCTTCGGATTAATGGAATCTACAAATGAGGCTCTGGAAATCACGCTCGGCCAGGTCTGATGTACAATGAAGGAATAATCATAAAATAAGGTTTGTTTCTTTTTTTTACCTTTACAGACTCAGTGACCCCCCACCCAGATGCTCAGTCAAACCAGGTACTCTAACAATCACTAATGATCTCATTAAAAACATTTACATAAATGTGCTACATTAATGATATATAGGGTAATAATGATAAAAATATATTTTAAGGAAAATCCAAGGAATTTCATATTTCCGTTCATGGAACCCCTGCAGGATTTTCATAGATCCTCAGTTGAAAACTTGAATGAGTATGTACAAGACAGTCCCCTCCCCTTCTCCAAAAGCAAAAACAAAACCACAAACCTCTGCAGGGACACCTAAAATAAACTGCAGTATCATACCAAAATTGTACACAGAGAGCTCGCATCACTTCAGCTCTTGATAAAAGGACATTCACGCACTTGTGTAGCCACTGACCACTGTAGACATTAATGTGAAAAGGCACTGTAAAGAGAACTATTGTCTTACTTTCGCCACATTGCCACAAACTTGTGAACGGACACATATCCCCTCCTGTCTCCTCCGGCAGCATGAAACAATGGAGCTTTCCAATAGAGTGGGCACTCACAGGCCTGCAAAGAGACAATAGGGTCACACAGAAATAGACCTCAGGGTGACAAAATAGGTCATGTCATGCACTTCAAAACAAACGTTATATTTCTATCTAATTAATTAAGTGCCAAACAAACTGTAAAGTTTTGAGATCGGAAAGTTACAGAAGAATAACTTCTGCAACACTACAATCATTCTCTTTTAAACAAGCAATTCAGCACAATCAGAGATTTCTGCTAAGTGCTTGAACACTGACTACATCTTTCACATATGCTGTTGGAACTATAAACTGTGCTAATTGCAACGATTGTTTATAAATCATACTGTTTAAATTTCTGAACCCTGTCGTTTACCTAGACGGCTGTTTCTCAGGATAAATAATTAGACACATAATAGTGGTGTTATTTCTCTACTGTCTACAGGAAATTTAAAACCTTCCAACTTGTAAACAGTTATAAGTTAGTTACACAAATGAACAATTTGCTGAGCAGGTAAAGGTGGTACGTTACAATCCACACTTACCTTGGCGACTAGCCCCATGTCCTTAATAGTGACTCTTTCATCAGGAAATTGAGAAAATATTTGTTCTATCTTGGAAATGAGATTGTCTATGTTGATTTTGGCCTGGGGCTGCCCTCGAGGGAAGTAGAACTTTGGAATGCTTTCACTTAAAGCTGGTGTAACGGGCTCCTCTTTCTTAGCCTGCGCCTGCTGAAACAGACAGAAATAATAACCATTAGCCACAAGACTCATCGTGGGAGAGATGTATGGTTGCGCTGAAAATTGCACCTCAATCAGCATTTCACAGTGATGGTTTAATTTAATCGCGTTACTTGCCAGTATGTGTAAAACATAATTCAAAAGAATTTTGACAGATGCACACCTCGCAAATGACTTTGAGGAGGCTTGCAATATTTTTTTGGGATACCCGTTTCACATGATGCAGTACCCAAGACAAGGAGGATAAGAACGTGTCGTGGACAATTGTTTGAAACATTAGCCGTGATTAATTAATGCCTTCAATATATCTTATTTAATACACTAATATAATCAAATATACTAATACTTTGATCAAATAGATGAAAAAAAAAACCTTTCCCCTGTTTACAGAAAAAAGGCATGGGACATAATTGCTTTTGTAGTAATTAAGAACTACTATGACTTTTGACTGGGTCTGGATGAACTTGAAAAAAGAAAACTTTCTGCAGAGTGATACCCAATGCTAACAATATTTATCCTTTGTCAATATTTGCTGGAATGTTCTGAAAGAACGTTTTAAAGTTAGGGTTAACACATTAGGGTAAGGGTAAAGGTAGGGTAAACAGTTAGGGTAAACAGTTAGGGTAAACATAACAGTTTGAAACATTAACTTGGTAGGACAGCATCTGAAACAAACTATTGGAATGGTTATACATTTTGTAATCAAGTATTTAATTACTTTTTAAAAATATATATAAAACAAGAGGAACAATCAGAGATAAATGTTGGTATTTGCTTGACAAAGCCATGTCTGACAAACATTACAGTAGTTTAAAAAACATTCACATGTGTAGCACAGGCTGAATGACTGCACAGTTGGGTGGTAGTTTGAAAGCTCCAAGTAGAGTTACATTTAAAAAAGTTGAGGGGACTTTGGACAAAGACATCATACTGTTATTGTACACTTTTCTCAATGACAAAACGTCCTTCATGCCCAAATGTTTTGTGAACACTTGTGGTTAAATTCCTCATATTACTGATTTTCCAAAGGCTCAGCTTCCCACAGTAACTTAAAACCTCAACTATTTGAGTGTCAAGCTGCAGCTGTGAAGATCTTGACCCCCTACAACTTCCAAGATGGGAGCAAAACTCCATCAAAGCCCGCTCTCTGGAATAAGCAACATTACACTGAACACATTATTCAGCATTTCTGTATTAGATAAACACATACATGTAGACTTCAGACAACACCCTTTCTGTACAGCAGTTTTATACTGAGGGATGCAACTATTTTGTACATCAAGGCAATGATTTAGATGAGCAATATTTGGTTCTTTTGAGATTTAAGCTGATGATCATAACCTTCATGCATTTATTCGGGCAGAAAGGATCACAATATTTTTTTAATGTTACTCCTTCCAAATCCTCTCAGTCTACAAAGCTCTGGTGCCTTCACATTTAATTATATTAATTTCATTAACTTGCCATGACATTAAACGTAATTCAATATTATTAAATAAGCAGTATCATAAGTGTGCTGCAAACACAAATGCATTCATGCTGTAGAAAGCAACAGTGAACACCTAATTTAGTAACCTTGGTTCCCAACATATTTTAAACAATTATTTTCTTTCCTCAGATTTCAAAAACTTATACCAGATATATGCCGGCAATTCAGGGTTCCTACACATTTTATTTAAAAATTCTATATTCCGACCAAACCTCCAAACCTATCTGTAGATCTTTCCACCATATTTAACGTAAATGGTTCATACAGCATTATATTTGGCATTTAATACTGTAATACTTTTATTTAATTTTTTTCATTGATGAGGCACAATCACCAAACAGTAAAGTACAGTCTGATTTAAATGATCAATTTCTCCTTTTATCTGTTGCTGGTTTCAGTGGCACACACACACACATTCTTTTAGTGAGGTTCAAAGAGACTGCTTATGTTAAAGACAAAAGTTTTGGGTATTGAAAATGTTGCGCCTTAAATTCATTCAGTCATGTTCGATAATCACTAAACGATCATTAAATTTGCGCCATGAAAACACCCTGCTCATAAGACAAATATTTTTTTTTTTTTTGAAATTCTTAATTTTATATTTTAGAAAACTGAATTTTACTCTGAGTAATTTCCAGGTCTGGAAACTGGATAAGTACGGAAAAAAGACAAATTTAAATTCCAACCATACTTTTCCAAACTGTGTAGGTAGGAATCCTAATAATTTTAAACAAAACAAAAGTATTTGAAAACCAAATCTTACAAGACTATGTAATTAAATTATTTTCAATTACGGTACTGATTCCAAGAATTATTGTGAATGATACAATTGAAACATAAAATACATTGTATAATTGAAAACATTGTATAGTCATCAAACATACAATTATTTTATTCCAATAAATATTAATTTCACATTTTATATAGGCCTATTCAATTTTTACAATTATAAATTTGATTTTAAATAACACAGCCTTTTGCGGTTTAATAAATCATAAGTCCATATCGCAAATTCAATTGTTATCAACTGGGCAGCTTACTTCTTGCAGTATATGGAGCAATAAAAACAGCACATGGACACAGCCGTATTTCTTCTCAGTAAAAACACCTTCAGGAACTGTTTACATGTCTAACAAAATTTGATGACTTTATAATCTTAGGTGTCGTCGTGTAGTTATCCTGACTTGTTTACTACTTTAGTTTCTTGCGATCTCATTCTAGAGACATCCACAACGTATGTTCAGCAGTAAGCCACTGTTACCAATCAGTAAAAGCAGTGACATCTGCAACAAACTAAGCTTTTGCTTTTAAAAACACTAACTTATAGTACCCTATATGGAAGTTTGGCAGCTTAACGCATTTAGAAAGTCTCTCTCTGATGTGGCATGCAGGGGATTCTGCTCAGTGTAACCCACTGTGAGAGATGAATGCATTTTATCTAGCCTTCTCCAGTCAGTGTCAGCCATGTCTATAAAAGGGAATGACCATCATCAACTCCAGCACAGGACAGACAGAGCCTCTTGCTCAATCTTAAACATTTGGATGCTCTAAAAACACTGATAATCCTCTGGTCTAAGGTATTTTATATATGTAAAACATTTTCTTTTGCAAAATGCCATTGCTATAATTACACACCTAAGGAATACAAACATCAGATCACATCGTCACTGAGACTGACAGCCAGCAACAACAAGCAAACAAAAGCTTTGATGGTTTCACACAGAACATATAAGACAACCTGCCTGTCCTTGCTGGAAGGCTTTGAGCCTCTTCTTAAAGCGAGAGGGCAGCACAAAGTCGCAGCCGCGAGCCAGCAGTGCCAACTCCTTCCTCAGGTCAGGGTCCTGTCGTAAAGAGATCTCCTTCATTCTCATACTGCTGTCAGCTAATGGAGCCAGTGTGGCAGACAGTACGCACTCTGGGGTCAGGATAATCTTGCTCAGTGACTGTCCCACCACAGGACACTCCTCTGTCTGTCTTTATCAAAGCACCAGCTCTCTTAATGGTGAGCGGCAGCTGCTCTCCTCAGCCATGCAGTAGCCTGAATCACAGCCCTGCCTGTTGCTCCACACATCCAATAGTGGCTGGTAGAGGTCACAGTCCTATCCTGAAAAGTCACTGTGGGTAGATAGGACGAGGGTGTTTGTGTGAGAGCAGTGGAGTTGGGGGGGTGGGGGTGTGGAGGTGGATCTGCCCTTTTCAGTGTGCATTCCACAGCTCTCATAGAGGTTATGTAAAGACACAAACCTGTTCACTTGGAACCCTGTGATTGCAGGGGATCCAGCAGCTACCAAGAACAATACTGATAACTGCAAAAGGATGCAACATAGATCAGCATATTTCACATCTATAGAAAACAATCAAAATAAAAATTCTGTCATAATTTACTCACTAATTTAGTGTTAAAGCGGTGTTACTTATTTTTTGTGTGTACGGCAGAAAGTGTGGAACCACAATATTTGGGTGAACCATCCCTTTAAAGGAGAACTCCGGTCAATTTTAACATTGAGCTAATTTTTTTTGTACATTTGGAGTGCTGTCAGTACAGACAAAAACGAAAAAAATTGGTGTTTCCTACACAGTGTTATCCTCTTTTTAAAATTCGCACCCTGTTGACTTGAACGGGGCAAGTTTTAATCCTGGTTCGAAGTCCACAGTAGTCAATTGTCGAGTTCGCGCGCGCGATCATTGGTAACTAGATAACTAAGGATCGCGCGCGCAAACTCGACAATTGACTACTGTGGACTTCGACCGAAAACAGGAAGAAAACACAGGTATGTGAGCTGGCTGAATAAACATCATATTTGTTCATATCTTTCACATCTACTGCAGTCAGATTGACCGTGTTCACTCTTAATAACACCACTCGCATGGCTGTGCACTTATAATGACACATCAAGGATGTTAAGAGGCTAAAAGCAGGTTGAAAACTTGCCCCGTTTAAGTCAACAGGGTGCAAATTTTAAAAAGAGGATAACACGGTGTAGGAACCACCAATTTTTGTCATTGTTCTCTGTACTGACAGCACTCCAAATTTACAAAAAAAATGAGCTCAATGTTAAAATTGACCGGAGTTCTCCTTTAACTGTTAGACCTTAAATCAAACGCATAATCCAAAAGAAATTAAATAAACATGTATTTTTTAAAAAGGGCAACATGTCCTCCATCCTCAGCCTACATACTGTTGTGATCTCAGACAGCTTCCTTGAAACATGGCTGAAATGCTGGGCTAGATTCTTATTTTGCACGTCTTGTGGATGTTAGTGATACTGCACTGTAATTTAGCAGGGTTTTTATAAATGGATTTAGTTTTTTTTTTTTTTTTTCTCAGAGGTCACGCAAACAAAACTTTGCCCCGGTAAGCTAATTTAATTCAATGCATTGCATGTTTGGAGCTTTTATATGATTAGAGTTGAATGCACTTTGCCACTAAAACGTGCAACATCAACCAATCATCTGTGTGTAGGGGCTAAGACAGTGTAGGTAACATTAAATAGGCTTATTTCTGAAGCAATTTTTCATAAAATTTGTTTTACTTCAGCTATGTTCTTCAGGATGAGATGCCGAACTGACGCCACAAATACAAAAAGTGTATTTACCTGCCGCTGACACTCATGACTACAGAACAGAAGCAGACAGAGTATATTTCATGACATGTAACAGCAAGACATATGACAATGTCCACGTTTGAAAGCAATGGCAGTGTTTCGGACTTTGAAGATGATGCCCGGCGCGAATGATGCGTCTATTCTTTGCATCTAATCTATGCGTCTTTGCATTGACTTTGTATGTAATCTACTCGCACAAATAATTAAATTCGCGTTCGGTGTGAACACACCATAAGTTATTTACTTTTCGGCGCAGTACTACTAACCGGAGCAAAGTAAAATTCCGCCGCTGCTGAGAAACTAGTTCCTGTAAATGTAATGTGATCATTGAGATGCAAGGGTAGTTTGATTTCTAACATTATTCTCCTCAACAGACATTTACATCAATAGTCTGGCATTATAATTTGTTTGCTTTTGGTGTACTGTGTGGAGTTGGTAAAACTGTATTTAATGGCAGGCTAGCAGTTACCGTTAAATCGCGCTAGCCTAGCACCGGCGAAATATGCATCTGGAACGACTGGATCAAAATTTTTGAAAACTGTCTCCACTGATACATAACACTAGGGCTCACTTGGAAATGAGGCCCGGTGTCCAAAATTCCTAACCACCCCTTTAATGCAGTTTTATAACACTTTTTTTATTATTATTGATCACGTCCTACAGTTTAGCAAAATAGACTAAATCTAGCTGATTTGGACATTACGTTTGGGCATTTTTAGGGAGGAAAGAATGTGCTCCGCTGTGAAGGAAAGAAATCACAACACTAGTTTATTTCTATCATTGCTGTAGGGTTGCTGTCGTTGCAATGTCTCAAGATTGGCTCTTCTGATTTCATATTCAAATAGTTGAATATAGGGGTGGAACGGTACACATAAGTCACGGTTCGGTTCATACCTCGGTTCAGACGTCACGGTTCGGTACGATTTCGGTACAATGGAGTGAAAAGCAAAACAAAAATGCAGAAGGCATTTTTATAAATGTCTTAAGCCTTGTATTTTTTAAATAAGTTTTATTAATAAAGTCATAGAACCAGTTTATTTGTAGTGCACTGACAGGAGTTTTATATAATTAGTTTATTAATTAAATTATTAAAAAGATGAAAAGACCTTGAGATATGTTTGGTAATTGTACCTGAATGATTTTTAAATTAATTTGCTCTTTCAGATCAATATATTTGTTTTCCTTCATTTTAGTTAACCCTAACTTTATTCTCATCTGAATTATAAATAATTTATTTCCGTATAAAATAATACTACCTTTAAAAACTTTTGTTAACATTTGTAGGTTACAGTTTGACAAGAGTTTAGAGTGTAACAAAAGCACAATGTTGTGTTTTATTGCAAGTGTACACAAAAATTATAAGTTAACATTAAACACTTTGCAGTTTTAATTATGTCCTGTATGAAAAAATGACGGAGTATGTTTCCACTGTTTGATCGCGCACGAGAGATCTCTCTCGCACGCGCGCAAACACACACACACACACAACACACACACACACACACACACACACACACACTGACTGTTCATCGCGCCTCTCTCTCGCACACGCGCGCGCAGACACACACAGTGGGCGCCTCTCTCTCTCTCTCTTCTCTCTCTCTTCTCTCTCTCCGTTTTTGTACCGTGTATTCTACGTGCAAATTCGTGCACCGAACCGTGACGCCCGTACCGTTTCGGTTCGATACGAATACATGTACCGTTCCACCCCTAGTTGAATAAGTTTACCATCTACAAACCCAAAGTCAATTTAATGCGGTATAGTAGAACACAAAGCCTAAACTGAGCTTAACTAAAAAAAATTACACAAGTATTACTGCCTTGTTTATTTTGCTTTCCAAGGCTACAGCTTACAGCCATTCTGTGGCTTATTATAGATGACAAGTCTTAGTTAGTAGCACAGCGTGGAAGTATTGAATTCAAAGAATGATGGCTGAAGCAGTTGAGGACTATTAAAAGACCCAACATGCTCTGTTTGGGCAACCCCAAGAAACAAACGTATCTTTAGTCCTTTATCAAACATCCGTTCCCCAGATTGACTGCAATTACATCAATTCCTTCAAACTGTGTTGATCCAAAGAAACTAAGACTCTGCGGCTGGGCGTTGTGCCTCTGAAAATCATTTTCTTATCCACATATAATACTGGAACTAATTGGATTAATAAAAGGAGAGTTTAGTGACAACTGATCTGCCATAAAAGTAAGTGAATATGCACCGAAGGCCTGGAGCCAGAGAATCTAACGAACAAAGTGGTGCAAAAATAAAGCCCTGCCTGGCTTAAATAAGTATTTTTAGATGTCAGATCATCGAGTCCGCATTCTTCCACTCATTCCAGTATAAACAGTTCCTGTTGTTGTCCAATGGTAGGATACTGCACACATTTGATAAGCCAAATTTATTCTCTCACTGCTTTCATTGTACTTTTCTCATCAGTCTATTAAAGAAATATGGAAAAACAACAAAGGGGAAAGGGCCAAAGTAAACTCACTGGTAAATTTGTCAATATTTTTGTTTGTCATTTGGGTCTATTGGAAAGTTCTCCTAACAGCACTTTCTCCACCATTTGGCTCTGTTTTTATGCTACATGTAAAACAACTCTCCACTGTCAGAGTAAGCTGGTACAAACAGAACGAGAAAAAGATCTGCCTGAACAAGAGGTGGCAGCTGTCCGTGCAGACAGTGCCAATTTCCAAACAAAGCTCTGTGTCCAGTCAGTAGAGCCAAGTGGTTGAAGAGAGGATGACCAGCAAGGCAGAAGTGGGGAGCACTAACAAACATGCTACGATTCAAATGCTGGAGGGGAGAAAAATATAAACACTGTGTGATAACTGTTCAGATAAGAGTTATAGCCTAACTGCTAACAAAACAGTCAAACTTAACTTCCAAATAAAAGTCACAAGACTAGGGAAGCACCGATATGAAAATGTTGACCGATATCAATAACTGATAATTCTTTATATTTAAAAGACGAAAACCGATATGCTGGCCAATAAATCTAAATCCAACTTTTTTATATAATCTTTGAAAGCCTTATTACAAAAACAAGTCTCATTATTAAAAGCCGCATCCCAAGCACACAATTATAAAGTTCTTATTATAATTTTATGTAGCCTATATAATGGGACTTGAATGTTGCACCCACTTAACTCTATTTTCCTTTTTGTGTGATTTTCAATCATATTTCAAGCAATTCAAAACCATCATGGTGAACCATACGCATCTGAAGCGTCTTCAGGAAATAAACCATTATATATAACTTCAACATTTCGGCCAAATTTTCTTATCAGGCCGATAACGGTAACATTAAAAATTAACACATATCGGCCGATACTGATGTGGCAGCCGATATATCGTGCATCCCTACACAAGACAAAATCCCTTTGCAGCTGCATCAAAAACAGAAAGGAAGACAAGACACAATTAAATGAAACCAGGGTACCCCCAGGATCCTCCAACTTAAATTCAAGGCTTTTTAAGACCTTTTTAATACCATTTCAAGTGAAATTCAATGCCAACTTCGTACCCATTCCGACAGAAGTATGAGGGGAAAATGTCAAATCTGTATACATTTTACACCCTAGAAAATAATTATGTACAAGGAGGCTACTTGAATTAAATAAAACATTTTACTTAAATTATATTAAATTATGTATTAAATTTACTTAATATTTAATACATACGCAACAGCATTGTAGCGCGCCCACGTGTATGTAGGCCAGTGTTAATTTTGGCAGCCATTTTTGATTTTTTTGATCATCCTGTTTTTTATAGTTGTAGTTGACGAAAAGTCTTTGCATTTTTGCACATCAGAAAATGTCATAATTATTCTCTCTAGGCCAATTCAATTAAGCTTATGAGAAATTATTGACATAGCACTCTTAAGCAGTAGCACTTGTGCAGTTCTACATAATTATCCCTTTTCCTAGTTCAGTGGTTCTCCAGTGTTTTAGAGTGCCGTACCCTGAACCCCCTCTTTTCCACTTAGACGGCACTCACACCTTTTCCATTAAGGGACAAGATTTGCCCACTTAAATAAATTTTTCCATTTCATTTTTACCTTTGTAATAACTTAAAAAAAATGCTTTAAATAAAACAATGTTCATTAAATTGGCAATGTTAAAAAACATTAAAATCGCCAGTAGGTGGCGGTAACTCACTATCTTTATGAGTGAGTCTGAGTCATTCATTCATTGAATCTCACGATTCGTTCAAAGCCACATATTTCGTTATAGAGCAAGCCTGATAATGCTGTTTTAAATGTAGTACATGATTTAATGTTACCCTTTTTTCTTTTCTTTTTTACTGTTGTATAAAATCAATGTCACATTTGAAATCGTGTGGATAATCGGGAAACATTGTATTCTTGCTCGTATGAACACTGCTGGATATCAGCCTGCATTTTGATCGCAGATTTAGTCGCACAAACAGCGCAAGCGGCTCGTGACAGAACACAGACCAACTGAATGACACTTTAATTTAAGTAGAAAATCTTAAAGATCGCTGAACTCCAGCTTGTCTGTGTTTTCAGATCATCCGCGCTTCTTCAGCAGTGTAGAGAGAGAGAGCGCGCGCGCATGGTTGCCAGATAGTATTGAAAAGACCGGGTAGAAAATATGTTCTTTTAACAGAAAAGCTCTTATTTGGGGTTTAAATTTTGTCATTTGTGGCCACAGCGGATTAAACTAGGCTAGGTACTATCTTTTTCTGTACCTCACTTGCCTAGTAACCATAGTAACGGGTGCGCACGCGATCGCTTTTTCTGCTATGACGTGGAGCGCGAGGTGCACTCAACCAAAGAGTATACGTTCTTTGACTCAATGCTGCGTGCATACATTTTGAATTAGCCTACATTAGTAACAGTTAATTTTGTTACGGTATGAACTTAATCCTAGCAAAGGCAAAAAAATATAAGACCTTTGTAACGAAATCCAAGACTTTGTATACTAAATTCAAGGCTTTTAAGGCCTTAATTTGAGATGATCAAATTCAAGACTTTTTCAAGGCTTTTAAGACCCGCGGGTACCCTGTGAAACAGAACACAACTGTTTTGAGACATGTTGTTAAAGTCCCCCTGTAATCAATTTTATCCCTTAAAACTCAACTTTGATCACCAAAATGACATTTAAAAAAAATGATTTATGCCTTAAAATAGCTTGAATGCAACTCTTGCTTAATTTATCACGTGGTCCATGAATATGCTAATTAGCCCCGCCTCCACTCACTTCAGTGGAGAATGGCACATCCTAGACATCATATATTGCTAAATCTACCTGATTTTTCATATCAACCGAAAAATATACCGGGATAACCTGGCTTCTCTCACCACTCCCCTGGTAGCTCACTGTTAATGATATGCTAATGGCCGTCTGCACCAGGGTTTCCGTTGTCCGGTAATTACCGGACATTGGCCGGGAAAAAAATGAAATGTCCGATAAAATTAATACTCTCCGGTCAAATTGTCCAATTAAAACTGCCTAATAATCCCGCCCCCCCAACACAATCTGAATTTGAGAATAAGCCTAAAATGTATAAAGCAAAAATACACTGACCTTTGCCAATGTTAAGGAACAGGCTCCGTTTGAAAGTTATTAAACAGCATCGCGCTGCATTTCAAAAAGCGCACGCCTAAAACGGCTGTAATAGACCTAAACAACGCACGATTGATTTGAGTGAGACGTTTCAAATATGGCCAGGCCCAGGCAGACTAGCCTTAAAAGTTTTTTAAGAGGCCAGACGCGACGGACGATGGTGAATCAGGAACATCTCAAACTGTACGAGTGCGCAGATTAGAACTACTAATAGATCAGTGGTTCTAATCCGCGCACTCGTACAGTTTTTTTAATAGCCTATCTTCATCAGTGGTTAGAGACAGTCTATATCAAGCAGTGAAACGTTTGTGTGCATTTTATTTTGTGATTTCACCGGAATGAATAGAGAGCGGCGATAGATTGAAACGCGCCTCCCAGTGAAGATTGCGCAACTCACGCAGCGCGTCGTCCGTGCAACCGATAGCAGCAGAGTGCGCACACGAGCGCTCAGCTTGATTTAAAAAACAACAGATTTTAGCGATCTCTTATTTAAAGGTGCAGTGTGTAGCTTTTTTGGCGACATCTAGTGGTTAGTTTGCGAGTTTACACTAAGGGCTCAGCCCACCGCTCACCCCTCCCTTTCGAAGAAGCTACGGTGGCTAAAACGGGACAAACATCGTCGTCTAAGACAGCAGAGAATACCCAGAGTAAAACAAGCCACAGCTAACATGGAGTACCACAGTCCATTATAAACCACATCATGGATAAAGTTTACAAAGCCATAGTCAGGTGAGGATCAAGGGTCTTAATACATAATATAATAATAGTAATCAGCTGATTTTCTCACGAACGTAACCAGCACATTCTCCCCACATAGCAAACCAATAATACAGCGAGGGAGAAGAACCACATGAAACTATGCAACTATAGATTTTTTCTAACAGGGTAGTAAAAGTTTAGCTGGCTAATATGAGCTCTTACTGTGGCTGAGCTGGTTATAGCATGACTGGGGGCAGTCATGGCCTAATGGTAACAGAGTTGGACTGGTGACCCAAAGGTTGCTGGTTCGATTCCAGTACCGGCAGGCATATGACTGAGGTGTCCTTGAGCAAGGCACCTAACCCCCAATCGCTCCCCGGGCGCCACTCAGGGCTGCCCGCTGCTCCGGGTGTGTGTATTCACGTTTGCAGTGTGTGTGTGTGTGTTCACTACTCACTACTCTGCTCCTAATGTGTGTGCACTTACTTGGATGGGTTAAATGCAGAGGTCAAATTCCAAGTATGGGTTACCATACTTGGCCATCACGTGTCACTTTCACTTTTCACTTTCACTTTCACTTTGTTTATACTCGACGCGTCCGCATGAGCCCAAAGGTGCGTGCGGCAAAAATGACGTGATTGTAACAGCACGCGCGCCTCCGCATCCCAATAGACACCACTTGCTACACACAACAGCCTTTTTTCTCTGATTTTGTAAACTCGATCGACTTAAAATGCATCCAAGATCGACGGGTTGGTGATTCCTGTAACTTTTTTCCGGTCAATGACAAGAGTAATTAGCCTAATAATCAGCTGTCTCACGAACGTAACCAGCACATTTATCCCCACATAGCAAAGTCATAACACAGCGAGGGAGAAGAATTAAGTTACATGAAACAATCCAACTACATATTTACACCACTGACCAGGGGCGTCGCACCCGTGGGGGATGTGGGTGTTTTAACACCCACACTTTTCCCGGTGAGAGGGTTCAACACCCGCACTTTTTCTGCAGTTTTTCCGCAGTTTTGCACAAACGCGCTACTAAAGTCGCTCCTCCGTTTCTCTGGCGCACTGTGTGTGCGCTCGCTGCGGCTGCCTCCTCTCAAACATGACACCGGCTTTGAGTGTGAGCTGCTGATGATTGGCTGTTATGCCTTAAGTCCCGCCTCTCTTGATGTGTTAGATTTATCGGTCAGCTCGCTCTGAGGAGGCGGGAACTTATGGTTATTTACATCTCCCTTTTCCAGGTAGGCCTACTTTGAATGAGTGTTTATGCTTTGAACGAGTTTTTTAAATAAGCTTGATATGTGTTAGGGAAGATGTTATGTTTATGTTTTGTTGACATGTCGAGTGTTTTTGTGCTCTTTGCTCACACGATCAGCATGGTGATCTGGTGTTTTCTCCTAAATAAAAGCTCAATGGTTTATTTCTTACAAGTGAAGAAATTAGGACAAAAGTATTGTAATTTTCCTATTCTATAGCATAATACAAAATATAATGTAATGTAGACAGAGACTCTATATCATAACTAAAAAGATGTTTGAGCCCTTTAGGTAGGCTACAAGTCAATGCTTTTTCTTTGTTCAATGTGCACAGTTCATGGGTCGAAGCCGTTTGAAACTCTTAATTTTGAGCTCTCAATGTGCACCAGATTGATGCATTTAACCTTAAAATGTACAAAATTTTCTTCCGGGGGGCATGCCCCCGAACCCCCCTAGAGGGACAGAGGTCCACACAACATGGCAAAATTTCAATGTCATATCCATCCCCCGCACTTTTGAAAAGCTTGCTACGCCACTGCCACTGACAAGGGAAAAGTCAATACTCACGGTGTTTATGATTAGCTTCTTCTAGCTTTCTGCGGCTTCTCTTTCAAGGTAGTGACGAAACGCGCTCTGTAACGCTGTTTGTTCGCTGTCGGCTACGGTAGAAACATGACGTCATAATATGGCGGCCTTCATAGAAGGGGATTCCCGCGCCTATGTAGTTATAAATGCCTCATTCTAAGGTAATAAAAACATTACGGTTTATTAAGTTCTTTATACACCACTGAACACATAGTTATGGATGTCATATTGCATTTCTGTTAATAAATACTCAAAAATGTTACACACTGCACCTTTAATAGGGAACTAAATTAATGACCTGCTAGTTAACTGGAGATGTTTTATTTATTTGTATTAGGTACATCCTTGCCTTAATGTTTCAAAACGTGAATGAGTGTGAAAACATAGTAAAAAAAACAATTGGTGTTGATTGACGCGAATCGGACGTTCATGTTTTTTCCCATCTATTTGAAAGTTAGGCTAATAATAACATGTTGCATTCTATACGACCTGATTATGTCAATTTTTAAGTTACATAGCCTGGCTCCAGTTTTCCTCAACTTGACTAATTAAGAGGCGATATTTGACCGGCATATCATCAAAATGTCCGTAAAACGAAACCTCTGCCGGTCACTTTGACCGGCACCATTTTTTCTAGCGGAAACTCTGGTCTGCACATTGACCTGATTAGATACAAGGTAGTTTGTGACGTCAGAAACACCAGCGATTTCAAAACCCCGTTTTTGAGACTGGCTGCATCTGAAAACGTTGGCAGCTGACTTGATGCCTTGCTGCCATTTCAGGCAATGACTTTGTAGGCACCGTTTGCACACGAAGGTTCATCACAAAACTGATTTTGGACAGACTTCTAAGGCAGCGTAACGGTTTAATGATCTACTTTGATAAAATAGAGCGAGCTACGATGAAAACTAAGCCAAGAATGACTATAATAGTGTTTTATTGCTAGAATGACATACCGTAAGTGCAAAACACTTTTTTTTTTTATAAATAGCACTTGGGAGCACTTCGACTCGGCGCAGTAATATCATCACTCCAGGATCATTCAGGAGTGATGATATTACTGCGCCGAGTCAAAGTGCTCCCAAGTGCTATTCCGCCATACATTATAGTTATCCATTTTACCCGCTTAGAAAAGCGCCACGTTTTATTTGTGTCACTATACTTGGTCGTGTAACTATATTTAAACAGGAAAAACGTGGAGGTGTTTGGTTGCTTCTAACTTCATCTCTGTTTGAATCCTAATGAATGAACTGGGCTATCAAAGTGTCGCTGCGCGCCAGAGCGATTGAGTGCACGCACTGAGACGAGAGATGTATGTATAAACTTGTCTTAGTTAAAGGAATAACAGTTTAATATGAAAAAACGGTGGAGTGTTCCTTTAATGTGATCCGGCCGCTCATTTGCACAAAACAGTGCCTGGTGGCTCAAGAACGCAAACCATGAAACAGTTTCCAAGGTACAAGCCTTAAAAATACATAATTTATCATTGCTTCCGCGTAGCGGATAATTACTGAAATTATCCCGACAACGTTTTATCTATACAGGGTGAAGGGAAGGAGGCCTTCACAGTGGAGAGACTAGTTTACACTTCAGGACTGAGTTGTCGTCGTGTCCAGCCGCAGGTCCTTCATCAGATCCGGATACATCCTGGATCTGGCGGACTGCGGTAAACCTCGAGATAAACAGAGAGACTAATATTAGCGTAGGTTTTTTTCCTGTATAGAGAATTATGAGGCGATCAAATTTTGGCTCTCTGCAAAACTCGGACAGACAGTCTGCTCAGATACACTTTTTCCACCGTGATGGTTCTGTTGCGGGTTCCCAGCCTGTGTCGATTCTCAAACTGTATAGTTTGCCGATAGCTCTGCGCGAATCATAATCCGCGGGTCGGGTGGACCAAGTAATAAAAACATAACATTCCAATTAATCGGGTGGATGACATAAAACATTATAATGTGTCGAGTTTAATAAAGACACTGAACTCTCACCACAGTAAAACACAATGAATGTGCTCACTCTTTTACTTTGATTTTCCTAAAGAATTACGTTGAAAATCGAATCAAGGAAAACATATAGGCCTAAGGGGCTCGACATTAACGCTTGTCTGGGACACGTGTATTTTTTGAAGGGACAAGTGAAAGAGAAATGGCCTGATTAAAACAATTTTCAATTTCAAAAAAATTAAATAAAAAATAATAGGGAATTGCCAAAAACGCGAGGATGAATCTGATTTTATTTCATTTAATGTACATTAATGCTGCCTTCAAAAAGCAATCAGATGAAGGCAAGGCATCTCAGGAGACAAGAAGTGAAATTAAAATTAACATTGCATTCGGACATGTCTTGATGCCTTCCGACCTAGAAATGAGTCCTCCGATTGATCAGTTTTTGGACGCCGTCTTTGGTTCACCGCAGTTTTAAGGAGAAAATACTCCGCAATGGTGTTGACTTATGAATTTGTACATGGTTTGTCTTAAAGCACATTAAAAACACCACATGACATATAAGCAACATTAAAAGCTTGATTTTCACCACAGGGGGACTTTAAATACTAAACTGTCTTTTTACGGGTCGTTTACTGGCCTTTTAGACAAGATTTCTACCTTTCACTAACAAACACATATCAGTTAATCATCTTACATTTTTTAGGCAACATGTCTTAACCTCTCACCTTGCAAACAGGAGTCAGGCATGGCAGACATCAAATTATTCTGACCATTAAAAGCATCTGACTGCATTTACGCATACTGTATTACACCATGGACAAATATGTAAACTGCCAATGAAGTGTAAGCCAAATTCCCAGTAGTTAATTCCTGCACAGAGGAACCAAGGCTATCTTTACTGGTGTCCTGTGTCAACGCTGGAACAGTTGCTCCTATGAGCATCAGAATGACGTTAATTGAATTTTTAACTAATACTTTAGAGAATGTGTTTGTATTCTGGAATTCCTTTAGCCTTTCAAAATAGAACATACAGGATCAAAAAATACACTGTGACAAGTTGTGGGCACATGTTGATTGTACCATGCCAGAAACCATAAAATAGACAACAGTTGTTCCTTCAGCATGAAGGATTAACCTACCAAAGCATGTGAGAATAAGTAGACATAGAAATCAAAGATTCCACACACATCTGCTAAGCATTTCACAATAAAGAATCACACTGGTCAAATAACGTCCCTTACTCAATACTCATGATTTACATTCACTGTTAAAATATGTCTTTCCTCAAAATGCAATACGTGTCATCCTTGAAGAAAGTTTGCAGTTTCTACTTTTACATTGTTCTATATTATCTTCCCTCAAACTTTAAACAAATTTGGTATGTGACTAAAATAAGACTTTTTTTCTAATACAAACCAGACAAAATGTAGTTTTCCCTGACACAGCACAACAGTCTTCTTGCATTGCACAGCAGAAGCTAATTTTATCACTATCTTTTTAATTTCCACAGGTGCATCGATACTACTTATATGAATAAGTTGTCTTGATATCAGTTTTCTCTTTTTGGGCCAATAAGAGAGGTGTGAATTTAATGACACATTGATCTGATACTGACAACAGGAAGTATCGAGGCATTGCTTTAGTAAAAGATATCCCTGCATAATCCAATTTATGAGCTCTGAAAACTCAGCAGCAAAGTCCACCAGAGTCACTGGACAGCACATGATGACAGTCATTACCATTCCAGGGATTGACAGCATTGAGATTCAACCACCTCTGGCCAGGGTTGAACACATGAACAGGATTTCTTCACACACAAAGACATGCAGAATTCAGAGCTCATCTGACCTGAGCAGGAGCCCTACATACACTAACCAAGAGCTGCAAAAGCCATTCAGCATCCTCTTGTGGCTAAACCAGGAAAAAGTTGTTTAACCCTCTCTAAGTCACTGTTAAAATTAAAAAAAAAAAACGGACAGCACCATCATAAATAATAATAGATAATCACCTTCAAATCAGTGGTTTCCATTTTAAACTATGTAAAAATGTGTTTGGCAAATGCATTTTACCACATGAAATGCTGCTAACTATTTGAAAAATAAGATAAACTTATGTTTGTATTTGTGATATAAGGGATTGATGGATTTGAGACTGTACCACGTATGAAAATTGGTAGAATACACATTTCTTTAGACTGACTGGCCCTGAATACAACAGATCATGGGTCAAGGGATAGATCAAGGGGTCATGCTGCATTGTGAAGAGACTGCTGAACACAGGTGCTTTACCTTCTTAGTGCTGACAGAGCGTCGCAGGGCCCTCGCATTCACTCCAGCTCTGTTATTGCTGCCACTCGCAGATGGCAGCGAGGCTGAAGGAGGGCTGCATTGAGCACCAAGGGCCGCAGTCATTCTGTCCGTCCCATTAATCTTTGATGCAATGTTGTTGTTTTCTGTTAATACTAAAGTGCTTGTGCTCTTAAAATCGCTATGGCTTAGATCTATTTCTTCCCCGTTCTTGATTTTGTTGAGGTAGTCTTTTAGCATCGCCTGTGTACTTGGCTCACTCAACCAAAAGAGGAAGAGCTCGTCGACCTTCATCTTCAGGACAGGCTGAAGCATTTGTGGTGATGCCATTTCTGGTTCTCTTCATGCAGCCAAGATCCTCTCTCTCTCTCTCTCTCTCTCTAAAAAAAAGCTTAAAATGACCTAAAGGATAAAGCAGCAAAGACTGTAAAACACCTTTGCCAACAAACATGCAATAAGCAATTCACAAATGACTAAATATATATATATATATATACATAAATAAAACAACACAAACACATACACACTATATTGGGTTCGTGTGTCTTTATGATAAGATTTTTATGCAAATGTCAAACAGAACATAAAAAGCACAAACAAATGCTTGCTTATCTTCACTCACTACCAAGATGCTTGCCTCAATTTAAGTACCCTTTACGAAAAGTACCATAGTAAATAAGGTAACTTAGTGACAAATAATTGTTAGTACTGAAACACTGTGGTAACTTGGTATTCGCTTCCAATGTCCAACATACTAGAAATACAACTCGATAGCGAATGGTGTTTACAGATTTCGTATTTTACTACATTATGGTTTTACATGATAAATGTGGTTGCTATGATATTGCTGCGTAAACTAAGGTTACTAAACATACTACCGCGGAGGACTAAACTAGAGAACACGCCAAAAATATGACTTTGTTTTTCTCACAAGTCCACACACAAGCCAGAGGAAAGTGTTTAAACAGAACCATAGCTGAAATATGACAGAATAAGCTGGTTTTATAGCTGTTGCTAGCTGACTCCACGAAGCAAATACTTCCAAAGCTAACGGGCAAACGGGTAAATAATGACATAAACACCGCCAGTATTCCACAACATATATAAAGAAACGTATATTTAATCGGTAAACAGTACAGATTTAAAAGTAGCTAGATTGCATTACTCTACCTCCTGTTATAAGGATGACTTTTGGTTGTTTTTGTTCATTCAAATAAGGGTACACTTTGAATCAAACTCTCGTTCCTCAGGTAACCGGGAAAAGTTTATATCGCGAGAGTTGCGTCCATTCGCAACGAGTCTTTCGTTGAAGTGGTTCTTTTAAAGATTCAATCGAACCGATTCGCAAGTTTGAAAACAGGATAAGAGAGTGCCTTTCTCAGGAAAAAATAGTCAGACATTGAAGTGGATTGCTGTTTTTGTCACTCTTCTGATGATGATTTCATTCACTTGTTTTGGCAATGTACCCACACAAAGAAATGTTGGTCAGATTTGATCATGTTTATTCAATCTTATTTTGTAAGTGACTTTTCTTGAAATATATTTTCTTTGGTTTGTTTGACTAAAGGAATATAATATTACATTATTAATTTTTGTTTCGGAATAAAGCAATCTCTATCTCTGTAACTGAGTGTAATGATGCGCGCAATCTCTCTCTCTGTGTAACTCAGTGTAATGAGGAATAAAGCGATTTCACAACAAAAACAACAAAAATGTACTGCTTCTAAACAATTTTGGCTATTCAAATATAAGACAAGTATATGGAAACTATAATTTTCACTAATGTTGGAACAGAACTATTATAATTTATGTATTTATATAGTGCTCAGCAAATGTTAAAGATTTTTATATGAGGGAAAATATTTCTGTTCAATTATGATTTTTACTCATATTTAAAATGTGTTTTATTCATCTGATGTGCTACCCTGTTATTAAATAAACTAAGTTTCTCTTAGAATACTACTTTCACTTGCTTTACTTATTTATTTGACTATGTGAACATATTCTGTTTAAGAGTAGAATATTATTTAAATATGATGCTGAACAAAAAGGTATCAAAGTGCAGTGGAAATTGCATTAGACTAGTGCATTAGTGCCATGCAGTGTCCTGATAAATTAATTCTAATGGCCACAATGTTAGACTGATCAAACTAGCAATATGGAGCCCCCTGCAATGTTCCTGAAATTTACAGTAACACCACATTAGGCATTGCACTTAACAGAAAGAAACTTCTTGTAGGCCTACATCTAATGATTTCCTTACAACCATCGCTGTGTATAAATTGTTTAAACAAGACTACTGCTGTAATACCATTATGCTTCGGGAAACACAGAAAACCATATGATACAGCACAGTCTGAAATGCTTTAATAGTTATTCCACCCTGTACCTCATGATTTTTAATAAAAGCACAAAAGGACACCCACCCTCTTTATTAAAAAAAAAAACATTTAGATTTGTAATTCACATAATAAATCAATGCTTGGTGGGAAGAACAGATTTCACAAGACACTTCAATTGCTCTCAGATGTTTGGTTTCTTTATTTGAGATCACAATGGGGAATGGGAATGAGGATCATGCCTTTGAAAAACCATGGAGATTTTCTCATGCTATATTGATGTTAACGGTACATATGGAGGAGGAACTTTCATTGCCCAATATAATTTCAAAACGAAAATGTTACTGATAGTAGACAAGCATCATGATCAAGTTGTAATTGCACCTGTCTTTTTATTTTTACATTTCAGAAAATAAGTGTCTGATTTAACAATGAATACACGAATAGAGAATTATGACCTGCAGAGATACTTCACCAGAGCACACATACACACAAGAATAACTGCATGTAGTCCATAATGATTAGACCTAATGATATATCAGGTAGTATGCATTAACACCCCACCCCCCCCCCCCTCCACACACACACACACACACAAAGCGTTGGATATGCTTCACAAGCAAGTTGCATGCGAACTGCACTAAAAAACATTTCCATTTTGAGTTCACAGAGAAGTTTAATATTTGTTTTATAGCAAGGTACTGAACTGTAAACATAATTGTGCGCATATTCCTTTTATTGTTTTATTTAATCACACTCAAGTACCAAGGTCAAGTAGCATGTCATCAATATTAATCGAAGAACATCACGGTATTTAAAGCTATTTGTTTGTTGATGTGCTATTAAAAGGCAGATAAGCCAGTTTCCTTTCAAGATAAAAAGGAATGGACATTACATCATGGCGTGAATTATTTCATGCATTAACTAAATTGCCCCCTAAATGCTTCCTACAAAAATGAGTAACCTATTGCAGAAAAATGTGTTTCATCTATTAATTGACTTGAGATTTCAATCTTGTTTTTTTTCCCCCTCAAACATGAGAAGAACAGTTGTGCGATTGCCCCCAATGCTGGACAAAGAGCCGTTTCTTTCCCTGACATGCCCGCATGCCACGTGAATGTGGAAATAGGTTTTGGTTATTTTTGCCAAAGACATTACAACATATTCATCCCTGGTAAAAAAAAAAAAAAAAAAAGGTAAAAGAGGCTTGTTGAGCCTCCCAAGGGCCTGGGGACCCGGGACCCACCTTTGAACATGCATCACATCAGTCTTTCATTTAAGCTCCCAGAATTTCATCATTCATTTCACATTATCTGAAGCTCTCTCATAGGGAGCTTTGCTCGCTGTCGAGACGCCTCTGTTGCTTCAAGATCTGTTTGAATAATTCAGAAAAAGCAGGAGAAGATTAGAAGGCATTGGATTTGACTGAGTGAAGAATCAGTCCAACAACTCCCATCATAGTTATCAGTGGATCTGTGCTGCAGGCAGACTGTGGTAGCTGTGGTTCAGATGTATTTACTGTGGTGTAATATCTCATTAATGTGAGTGACAAGGTGTAGATTGAGAATTTAACTCACCTCTGCATCACGAAAATCAATGGAAGCATAAATACAGTTTAAATGTTGTAATTCAGGGCTACAGTTTGAGCTCAGCACAGCTCATGTTCAGATTTTTAGAGTGCGAATGATCCGACGAATTTGAGCTGAAACATAATGGACAACCTAAAAGGCAATGGTTTCAAATAAAGAGGTCTGCAATTAGTCTTTAAATAATTGTTTTAAAACATTGTTCAAGGCTGATCAAAGTAGTCAGACAAGGTGTATAATGAAAAGTTATAAAGTTAATCTAGTTTTTTTGTGTAGGTAAAATTCAACTTTTATTCACCAATATGCACAGACAAATAAGTAGCTTATAACATTAAAGAGACTGCAATTAAAAACCATTAATGACCTACAAAATCAGAGCTTAAATTAAACAAGGCAAATTGTCATCAGTAATACGGCATTAAATCTTTTTTTCTGCCTAAGTATTAATAATAACCATTTAATGTGAGAGATTATGTTATTATTATTTTAAACAGGCCACAATTTGTCATGAAATTAATAACACATTGAAAATTAATTTTTTTAATGAGAAAGAAAATTCTAGTGATGTCTTATCAAAGGCAGCTAACTGTGATCTTTCAATAGAGCCAATATTCTCTTTATCTCTGCCAAAGAATGTATCCTTTGACCACAGCAGTATCTAATTTGTGAGCATCTTCTTCAGTATATGTGATACAAATTTCCATCTGGTTGGTGTCCAGGGATATATTACACCTAAAGGTAACCAACATATTTAAAATGTATATCTAAATTAAAAAATTAAATCCAAACCCACGTTGGGTTTTCATGTTTTATGGGGACATTCATAATCTCTTAACCCTAAACTTACCCATCACAGAAAACTTTCTGGATTACATTTAAAAAAAAAAAAACATCACTTATGATTTATATGCCATTTTCCTCATGGGGACCAAAAAATATCCTCACAAGGATTTTGGATATTGCGATTTTATCAGTGCTGAAGCTCAGGGCCTTCTGTCAGATCACATGATCTCATGTTCTAACTTATTCCTAAAACATAATTCCACTCACATTATCAGAGACCTTGTCTTGACATCTGGGATGTACAGATCTGGTTCTTATAATTAGGCCGTGAGTCAATCCACTCAAAGTGCTTCAGTTACAAATGTATGGTACCATGGCAACAGATATGGCTGACTGTATGGTAAAATGATACATTAAAAAATCGTTCAGAGGACAGTATACCCTCCTCAGCCAACATATCATGTGAGGTAGTATCTGTTTGATACGTGCTGAAAGGGACACACACTTTTCACATCACAGGAGGCTAAAACCTTGGCACTGCTCCCTAAAAGGGATGAAAACAAGCCATAGTCGGACAGAATCAATGTAAAGCCATTACATTAGCAACCCCGGGAGTAGGCAGCATGTGTGTGTACCTGTGCAGCATATAGACAGTGAAGGCGCCAGTGATGGCCTTCTCTGCTCTTCTCCAGCATCTGTGGAAATCTGCAACTGCAGGAGCCTTAGCAGGAGTCTGTTGGCATACAAGATCACTCAGATGTGGAATATCAAAAAACAAGTCAATTCTGTCTGTACCCGTCTGGGAGGCGCAGAGAACAATGTGTGTGTGTGTGTGTGTGTGTGTGTGTGTGTGTGTGTGTGTGTGTGTGTGTGTGTGTGTTGTGTGTGTGTGTGTGCTTATTAAAGGTCTGATATTGCACGTGTGCCCTCCTACCGAAATTACATCCATTGTCTGTGTTATTGCTAATCACTGACAGAGCACGTTGTTCACAGCAGGGAAAAAGAGGAAAGAGGGCCATCGAGAACAAGCCTGACTGATTCCCACTGAGCTAGTTTGTGCAGGATATACGAATAAAAACTCTTATTTGCATGTTTGATTTGCAACATGCTTAGCTCGTTTTTGCAGTTCTTTGTTCTTGTTTACTCCAATTTCGAGACAATTTAACGACACGCATGTTGATGTATGCGTGTAGATCAACAGAGGCTTTTTAAAAATTGCCTCCATTAGGCTATAACATTAGATAATTTAGTTATGACTTTTTTTAATGATTGAATATTATAGCAAGAATGTGTGTAGACTATCTTCACTGGAACAGCCAGTCAGAAGTTTAAGGACTAGCATACGCCGTCAGTTTGAAATTGAAAAAAATAATAAATTGTTGCATAATTACTCCACTAGATGGCAGTACACGCTATTTATATCTTCAAACAGAAAGCAGAGTAAAGATTTTACTTAATAATTCTCTGAGACACCGAGGTTATGAAAACAAACCAACAAAGAAATCATACCTGCCAAAATATTTTGATATTTGAATTAGCCTGCTATCCTACAAAAAAAATCTTTGAACATTGGATTAAAATGGCAATTGTCAACAGTCTGAAACACTCAAGGTGAAAGTGCACAATAAAACATGCTTAAAATAAACTTGCCACAGAAAGAAAAAAAAAAACATCAAAGCTTTTATTACAACACACATCATACAAATTCCTAAAAAATAGTGGGTCAAGAACAAGCTGACAAAATTCTCTCACATGACTTTTTACATATCCCTAGATATCAAACATTAAAAGCATTTCTGTCAAACTCATTACTAGACAGAAAGGGTCACAGACTTTTTCTTTGTCCTGAAATTAAAATATAGGCTATTTTTTTTATATTGCACATTTTGAACGTTTCTCTGAACATATTCAGATTTCTATATAATTTCTATAAAACAAACTTTAAAGTCTTCACTATAAAAAAATATTAAACAATTCTAATGTTATTAGTATTACCCATAAAAAAGATGCAGATCTTTGAGCACGTTGTCTCAATTTGATGACTTTTCAGCAAAGTTTAACCAATAAAACATTAATGAAGTGCACACAAATTCAAGAAACAGAAAATAAATACTTTAAACTTTATAATATAGCCTGCAAAATAATCAAACCCTTGTTTTGGCCAACAGATATAATGAATGAATTTATTTGATTAAATAACTAATTCCTGAAAATTACAACATTTAAAAACAAATGAGACAACTTTCCCCAACATTTTTGAAAATTACCCATGATCATTAGAGCCTTGTATTAATATATATATATATATATATATATATATATATATATATATATATATATATATAATATATATATATATATATATATATATATATATATATATATATATATATATATATATATATATATTAGTGCAGTTTATGTCATCATACAGCTTAAAATACAATGGTATTGTAGGCCTAATTGTAGTTTGGAGAATAGAATTAACAAAATTATTATAAGAACATTTTATTTAAACAAATAGATAATTGGACTTGTGCCTCAATATGTTATAACAACATTCCTGTGTGACAACCCCAGTCTCCCCTTTACATTTATGTGAATATAGTGATTGAAAGTTATTCATTTTTTGTACTGGTCTTAACTAGCTATATATTTACAATTACTTTTGTCTTGTGTCATTAAATGACTCCATATAACCAGATCTCACAGCTAAGAAACAATCAGGGACAGATCAGATGCACAGTGAATGTTGGCTATAAATAAAGACAGTGCATTTATATATATATATTATTATTATTATTCACATAAAAGTCCAAATGTACACTTTATAAAACTATTGTCACTCTAGGGTTCCAAAAGCATGTCTACAAGTGAGAAAAACATGCCGCAGAGGCCGACTGACCACGCGGCCAGACTGCTCAACGCTGCCTTCTATTATGATGTCAGCGCCTGGGTTGAATAGCATTCAATATCTCAAGGACGGCCGTTAGTGGAACATCAATAGAATAATACAGAGCAACACTAAACAGTCATTGCTCATAGTTGCCCAGTTCATTTGCCCATTGATTTATTGATATTTCACTGCTTAATGCAATTAAAGCGCAGCAATTAGGGGTGCTGAAAAACAGGTTGTTTGTGTTATTATGTTGCCCTGAAAGCATCTATCCACCCTGAGGCTGTGCCCCTCCCTGGATGTCATCTCTCAATATGATTATGATATATGTTGACCATTTCATATCATCGGACGATTCTAACACAGCATGCAGCAGAGATCTTTTCAAGAAAATCTGCCCGAAAAATATAATTAAGGATGAAATCTACAGTGGCCAATGTAAAATAAATATAAGCATAAAGCAGTCATGACACTCTTCTCAGCAGGAAAATTGGTGAGTGCAGTAATTTTCTAACCTCAACCTGGTTTTAAGATTGAATTTTAACATCAAGTGTGAAGCTCCTGTGGTGAGAAAACCACAACTGTCAGTCCAATAGTAATGCAAAATAAAAAACAAAAGAATTACAAACACTCTTATTGGTTGCCTCCAAAAATGACACAAATAACAGCTTGTTGATCACTATAAACAAATAAAACAGCAAATCTGGAACTCGAGTGTTTAAAAAATGATACAGTCACTTCATCTAGGTCCATTCATTCACTTCCAACCGGGAGCTTGGTTGAAAATCAAAATAAAACACAAGGAACGGTCGTGGAATGACAAAAAGTAAAATTGTTCTCTACAGCCGGTGTCGGTCTACTGGGGTTTGAGCTATCGAGGTACTCGGCTGTCAAGTAGTAGATATAGGGAGATTTGAGAGCAGATTAATAGACTGCTTTGTGGGTTCTCTCCCTCATTTCTGCTCCCTTCCTGTTTTTTAATTCATGCAAAATTATAATAAAACCCTTCGTAGTAACATGCAGATTCTTATGCAAAGCAGATTTACCTATGGTGCACGGACTGCTGCGTTTGGCTTTGATCTGTGTTTCTGACACTCTCCAACATAAAGAAGAAAAGAACTTAAAAACTGTAAAGGCTCTTAATTGAACTGAACATAAAAGAAGATACATGGTGTTAATTGGTTTATGCTAAGAATAATTCAGGCCTTAGAGACTACTGTCCCTTACCGGCCCCCCTGCCAAAGTGTCAAGATTTACATCTTTAATTCAAGATTTCCCCGTATTAATTACCTCTCAGCAAGATGTGAATCAGTTCATTATAAAGTATAATAAACGGCAAATATATATATTTTTCTGTCTGTGAATATAAGTTTTCTTCTGTGAGCACAGTGAAATGTTTCCCCTCTTCTTTTCCCTCGCATATTTTTGGGAGAAACTTGTCAAACTGATTTTATACCTCACAATGAAGGCAGATTTATTTATATAAATGTAAGCAGATTTTGACAATAAATACGTGGAAGCTCTGAAACACAAAGTTCTTTTTGCTGGCATACATTCAAATGCATAAAATGTAAAGTTAAAATATTAAAAATAAATAAACAGCAAAGAGATTCTATCAAGCATGAGCACTGAATATTCAATTTCATTTAATCACAATTCTGAACTTTTCACAGGATTTTACAACAATTAAGCAACTGAATGTAAAAGATAATTTCCACTTACGAAAAATATACAAAATGTGACAACCCAAAACCCATGTGAATGTGTAATGGGCTTCGGATCTTCCATTTAGCGCAGTGCTGAAAACAAATCTATCGGCCATTTGAAATGCTACCTCTGCTTCAGACTGCATTCCTCGGCTATGGCACTGCTTGGGCTGAGCATGTTTCATTGTAAAGTAAAGCAATTTCAACACTCCACCCCCTTTGTGACCTTTCATTATCACAGCCCAGTACGTGGCTCCTCTATCCCAGAATCCTTGGCTCACCGCTGAAGATGATAGATGGGACAGTAGAAGCTGCTGGACAACACTAGCATTTAGGGAGGCAGAGCAACACACGTTACCACTAATGCCCCGCAATACAAGCGCAAGGTATAACCGCATCGCACTAGCTTGTATGTGCACATGACTTAGGCTTGATTTAGAAGTGGTACTGAAAATTTTTGAATAATATATGCAGTATATTACACAAACAGTTCTCATCCACCTTGGGTTTTTGTATTGTTTTTGATGTAATTTTATTTCTAAGATTTTACAGTAATTTATTGACACAAAATGCATGATTTTACGTGGCTAAAAACAATTTGATAAGGAAACCTGCAGGGACGTATTAATTAAAAAAAGAGAGAATCTAATTAACATTCTACAGTGACTTAAAAGCTGAATATTATTAGAGCTGCAACCATCAGTGTGATGAAAAGAGAAACATGACAGTGAAATTTAAATTCAAAGAGCTGCGAATAATGTACACACAGATCAAAAGAATAAACAGTGGGGGAAAAAAATAACACCACAAAGTTTAATTTCCCTGCCATGCGAGAACGAGTACAAAAGCACTAGGAGAGAGTGCTCTCACAAACAACAGTCTGCTCGTTGATGAGCTCTAATGCTGCCAATTAAAAGGTGTCACAAACAGACACGCTAGGAGCGCCACATCCCGAGATTCGTCTGCTCTCATGTGGCCTAAATTCTCTAGATCAATGGCTTCGCCTGCATCACCGAAAAACAAACCAATATGCTCATAATTTCGTCCGCGAGAAATGTTTCATCCTTCACCTTGAGTTTGCATCGGCCCTTCGGCTAATCTGCCGCATGTTGAACCCGCTAGTCATTCCTAGCGGTGTACATTTAAAGCGTATTAGCATTTGTCCCTGCAGTGCGTCTGGGTGCCAAAGAGCCTGTAATTATTATTCATTAGTATTCATTAGTGCTGGGTCCTGCCCGGTGTGTAGCTCATGTTGAATCAGCTCTGGTGTTAGATTTCTGACGAGGCCTGGGTGTGCAGGTCAGGGAGGATTCCTTAATTAGGCTTACAAGTCACAAGTTATTTTCCACGCTCAACACGCGAGGTTAAGAACGCAACTGTGCTATCAGTCCACTAGGACTTGAGGAGGAAAAGCAATGCTAAAAAGAAAACGTGGCTCCTATCTCTCGCCTCTATTGCCTGTCTTGTTGCGTTGGACAAGCGTGATTAGTTCAGCAGGCTATTATGCGTTTGGCCAGAAGAGAAGGTTTTTACTTTTTAAATCTGACTTTAATTTAAAATGTTCATTGCGAACGTCCAGTCGGTGAAAAAACCTTGGGATGGGTTGTGAGCTCAGAGTAGGTTGCTGAGAATTCTGGCTCGGCTACAGAGAATTTATCATCAAACTACTCAGCAAAACAAAAAGATGCTAATGCTCCAGAGACACATGAGATCAAGTATGTATTGGAGGTCCACCGTTTGCAAAATTTTGTTTTTCAGACTTCTCCCAAGCCTTTGTGTCAGAAACTGGGTGTTTAAAAACAATTTTTTGTCATTTGAGAGCTGCATTGCGTCGCTGCGATTGAGCAAGAACAAGCTGAGTTTGGTTGGTGGATTGAGCACATTTTAGCGACTGTAAATATTGCATCATTATAATTGCATCATGGCTGTATTCAAGTCAACAAATACATAAACATCTAAAATGTTTTATGGTGTCGTCAAATGAGTCTTGGTGGTCAGACACACTAAAATGTTACATTTTAAAAGGCAAAATTCTGTCATCATTTACTCAATGTCGTTCCAAACCTGCAGGACTTGTTTCTGTGGAAAACAAAAAAGTCTATAATGAAAGTAAGTATTTGACAGCTAATATTAGATCCTGCATTGATGTAATTGTGTTTGAAAGTGTCTGTACAATATAAAATAAAGAGAGGGATTTTATATTACAGGCATAATGAGACCCAGTAAGGATGCTTCCGTAAGTAATCACATTCACAAGTGAATCTAAATGAAAAATATTGCTTCTGTTGACCGTTTGGACAATGTGTCCCTGAAGAACATCTATAAAACACTGAGAAAGGGATATTCTCAATTACACTCCCCATAATGGGAACGATTGTTTCTCGTTCTCAACTGTTTATCATTACGGTTATCGAGACGTTTATGGTATTCACAATGGAGCAGAAATAATGAGAGAGGAGTGGGTGGGTTAAACATCAGGGTGAACTCGCATTATTCCAACCCCCATCAGCATCAGAGAACCATAAAACCCCACAAATGATAATTGTAATGGTCTATGCATGTAGGAGGGTGGATTGTAAGCTGGAGCTGAATTTCCCTGCATGGTTTGCGCTGCACAGCTAATTGTGTAATTGTTAGCATGACTGAGTGCGCTTCTTCCAGGCACGCCGGTGGCTCTGGAAAGGACCAAAGTATAACTGAATTAATCTAATCAGAAAATAATTATGCTTGCCCCAGAGAGAGTTGGCTCAAATTTATCAAGCTCTTTTTTTCCGTTAAGCACGCCGCAGAGATGGGATTTACCCATCAGTCCGGGTCCCAATTCTTACATAGGACATGAGCACGATAGGGGGTCACGTTAGCGCAAGCTGTACACCTTCAGACAAAACGCAGTGGAGACATCCCATTCCCAACGTCACTTAAGTTTAATCTGAGACATATACGTACAAGGGTGTCACGTTCCTCAAGAACCTCCCAAAAAGAGAGCGCCTCCCATCCGAGCCAACCGCAAGTCCCCCGTAAGAAGATTCCAAAACGCAACTGAACGGATGACATCTTCCCGCGTCTCAAGTGTGCGCGTCTTCCTTTAGATAAATGACACCGCTATATAGGTGCGCTTGACAGCTTTCAGATTGGAGCAGAGAAGAGAGAACTTTTTAAGTGAGATGGGTTAGCTGGGTAAATCTATCAAGGGGTCTGTCCTGGGAGAGAGGCGGGAGAGGGGGCTATGAAGAGCCCCGCTGTGCAGCAAGCTTCCATGCTGCGCACATCCTCGGCTCTCTGACAGTTGTGCTCAGCCTTCACTGTAATAATGAATAAAAGGAAACTCCCCGTAGATTACATATCTTCCATGTTTTGACATTGACCTTAATACATAATTTAACCACAAAGCCTGAAGAGTGTGTAACAAGATAAGATAAGACCAGAAGAAAACCAGCAAACAAGGGTGATGCTAAGTTGCAAATTGGATCCAAGAGGACACAACCGGAGAAATAAGGAGGAGAGGGACAAGTGACAAGGCGAGAGAGGGAGAGCGTACGTGTGTGAAGAGTGACGCTCCAGAGGGCCTGCTGGAAAATATGTCTTGAGCTCCTTAAAGAGCTCAGGGAGCTGTTGAACAGCCTAAGCAGCGCTCTCGATGCCACCTAGTTAATAATTGCTGAGATTGGCTGCTCTGAGCGCAGACGTGCTACTGGCATCTGTGTTCCCATGAATGCCACAGAAGGCTGCACCGTTTCACCTCTTCCTAAATTCCCAGCAGCCCAACGAGTGGTTCATCTTAATGCCGCCACGTTTGAACCATATATCTACTGTATATAACGTGCATTCAGGTATGCGCTGGAGATTTTAAATCGTATACAAATTTGTTGTCAAGTCTGTTTTCTCAGCATTATGAGGCCGGTGAAGCCATTCGTTTTCGTCAATGTGTATATGTGGCGATGTGAGCGATGAGACAGCCCCTTTGGAGCGCTTGTTGAACTCTTGTATCTGCTGTGCATGCAATATATGACAGGAAAGGGACAGCCGTAAAGAGCCATCACATCAAATTGGTGTCATCGCATGACAATGCAGTTTGACACGCTGTTACTCCATAAATTTGAAGAAAATGTCACACGTAGCTCTGTGTTGACCTTCCTTTAGCATGAAACTGTCTCCCTGGAACAGAATGTTTTTCTTTACAGGACCTTCTAGCAAGTGAAAGAATAAAATGTTAATATTTTGACTTGAGTCAGGGCTTTTTTCTCACTAAGTGGGAATAAATAAATGAAAGCGTTAGCATAAGTTCTGCTGGAAAGACTCAATTGTTACGTCACTTATTACCTTCTCATCTATCCAATAGTGTTCTAATACTTGTAGTAGCTATAAAAGATTGGTACTTACACATGTCTGAGTTTGCAGATGCTGACACTTTCATTCACCTCCATCCTCCCCACCACCACCACCAAGATGGTCCCTTCCCCTCCATCCTCCCCACCACCACCAGGATGGTCCCTTCCCCTCCATGCCTCACAGGGGGTCGGCTGCACCCCTGCCTTCGTCTTCAGGCAGGAAATGCAGATTCCATACCCTCGGATTACGAGCTACGAACGGGGTCTAAGAACTTTATATCATAATATTTGCTTGCTGGGCTGTTAATAAATGTATACTTGTTACGGTATTTTGCCTCCCGAGTATTTCTGGTAGAACTATTATTGTCATTGTTTTTTTTCTTCTAATCCAGACTTCTTACACATTTTCCCAGCACTGACTATTTTATACTTAGCTTCTGCTCACATGCACTCACATATCAAAACATTAGGTGGCAGTACGGAATATCCCATAATTCATGCTAATGCTTGACACTATGCAAATGAGGACTGAACAATAGTTCAGGAATAGTTCCAATACGTGACATTACATTTCTGCAAAAGTGCAAAAATGTTCCTATACAGTACAGACATTTCACTGCATTTTCCAGATAAAATGAACACTTGAGGAAGTAAAACACCCTCAGATTCCAGATTTTCAAATGGTTGTACAGTATCTTGGCCAAATATTGTCCTATCATAAACCATACATCAATGGAAAGCTTATTTATTCAGCTTTCTGGTGATGTATAAATCTAAATTTTAAAAAAAATGACCCATGTTTGTGGTCCATGGTCACATATTAATGCCTTATCCTGTATGACCATATTCTACATCAGTAATCCTACTCAATTCCTACAATACCTAAATGTAATAACTACCTACTAACTATTAATAATCAGTAATATGGAGTTTATTGAGGCAAAACTCGTAGTTAGTAGTTTGTTAATAGTGAGAATTGGACCCTAATCTAAAGTGTGACCAAGTTATGATTACAGGGGCAGATTATTGTTTAATAAGACTTATGTTTGTATGGTTTGTTGCACATACTATGGCATGACCTCAACCACTTTTACCATGTTTTGACGTTTGCATCACATAACCAGCTCCATATGTAAGGCTTTTCTGACCTAGCAAAACTTGCTTGGTAGTGTACTTAGTACAGCATTGCTCTTGCGATGCAGAGCACTTGTATACAAGTCCCGTGAAACACAAGTCACGACACTCCAAAAAAGAGCTCAAAGCCTCCTGGAAGGAAGCTAAAACAGCATTGTTGTAATAAATGTTGCATGATCCGTGCATTAAACAACGTAATAAAATGTTGCCACAGTCACATTTAACTGTTTTTGAGAAAATGTAACACCCTATTTAACACCAATCACCGGACATTTCACTTTGAAACTGAAGTGAATTTTTTTTCCCCCACCAAACTCAGCTGTTTAATAAACCCACATCTGCAATGGAATGAAAATTCTATAATTTTTACTCACCTTTTTTTCTCTCTTTTTTGTTAAACACAAAAGAAAATACTAGTCAATGGGAAGTCCAATGTTGTTTTGGACTCCTTTGACTTTCATTGTTTGGACAACAACAACAACAACAATCCTTCAGAATATCTTATGATGTGCTCTGCAAAAGAAAGAAAGCCATAAAGGTTTGGAGTAAATTATGACACAATTTTCATTTTTGTTGGGTGAACTATTCCTTTAAAGCATGCATTACCTTTATGCCAGGCTGGAATAATTAAGAGACCTTAATTGCACGCCTCATTTGTTGCATGTAAAAACAAATTCCTCAGGAGGTGCCCTTAAGGGCACAGCAAATAGCATAAAAATTTGTGATGATGCAAGTCATATGCTTCTTAAGATCTCCTTTACATTGCAAGCAAGCTGGGATTCTCATTATGATCATCATGGTGGTAGTTATGAATATGAAGATGGTTGAATATGAGAGCCCCAGATCTCCCCTGCAGCTGGACAGTGACCTCCTCCCCCCTTTAGTTCTCAGCGGGGCGCCTGGCTGAGGAGCCCCCACCTCCACTAAACTCCAGCCAGCTTCACTCCACAGCGCCATTTGAAGTCCTGGAGCCCAGTCTGCATATTAACTAACTACTGCAAATGTGAGCCGAGCAGGCCGATAAATAAAAGATTTGTGAGGCTCTGTAAGGTTTGTGGGCTCTCTCACTCTTGCACTCTGTCAGCCAAGCCCCAGAGCCTGCCCTGTCACACCAGATGGAAGGCCCTCGAGACCCCCAACTTGGCCGCCTTACAACTGGCTCTGAATCGGCTCCAAACAGCTCCAGCTGTGTGCCGGGGCCCTCGCCATCAGTGCGACGGTGGCCGAGGATGGAACGAGGCTTTCCAGAGAGAAGGAGGGGCACTGTCAGTACAGCACTCATCCAATCAGGCTGTAAACAGACTCATTTGACACCAGTAATTGGAGGGAGATCAGAAGGCTTCAGCCAAGAGGGGGTGGAGGGTTGATCCTATCAGAAAATGCTCTCCCAGATCAAAGATTTACACTCTAAAATCCTTGATTATGTGACATGGAGACACATTAGATGCATTTTTCCTTGCACTGGCAGGGAGAGATGAGCCGCGCGGACAGCGCCAGAAAATCCAGCTGATCAGCCACATTCGTTGGCATAATGTGGCGTTTGACTGAGGAGGGGAATTAGGAACTGCACAAACGGCATTACGGAGAGGCCTTTGATTTTGTCGGCAATTAAGTTAAAAAGGAGGCTTAGATGTGGAAAAAGGCCCAGGGATGCATCTTAGAATCCATTGTTCTATCCAATTGATTTTGAGCTTGGCAATTTTGTTTGGCAATGTTTTCTTTTCTTCGTAACTTCATGTCTGGAAGCCAGCACATAATTTGAGCTCCCCATACTTGAGCACAGCATATCGTTGTACATCTCCTCTCGCTGACTTAAACCTGTCCACTAATGATCAACCACCTGCACAATGGAGTTTCGTTGCCCTATTAGCTTTCATGTCTGAACCTCCAGACTCAACTTCCTCGTCTGCTTTATTCTACACGGACACACTCGTCTTCATGTTTTTGGACTTGAATTGGAGCTGGTTTGCAAAGAACTTATTTTTTCTGTGGAGAGCGGCAAACGTTATGAAGATTTAACTTTCTCCCTTTGATTCGCTCCTGACATTCATCCTTCAGCCTCTCTTTAAAGTTCCACTTTCAAACCCTAATGGCTGTCATGTCATTTTGTTCTCTAGACTCTTACTCAAAGTGTCATTGGCATAATGGCCGTCCGCCGTTGGCCTCTTTTGATCATCCATGCTGTGTGCGAGAGGTTCTAGTGTGGATACTGGGGGGTAGAAGAGGGGCACTTGACAATCGCCAAACCCCTCACCCATTCTTGGAAGAGAGCGCTTTGACCGGAAATCTAAAATTCACTTTCAAATGGTTCATTTCGTTTAATAGCTTCACAGAAGCAGTACACTCATTAAAATGCGCGAAGAAGACACGTGTCAGATTCTTCCTGTATCAGCATCTCAGGCGCATCTCGGAGAAGGAGAGAGAGAGAGAGAGAGAAGAGAGAGAGAGGAGAGAGAGGAGAGAGAGAGAGAGAGGGAGAGAGAGAGGAGAGAGAGAGAGAAGGAGAGAAGGCCGCACCATCTCCTCATTGCTTTCGCTTTCAGATCCATCATTCTCATGCGCTGCCTAACCACACCTGCACATCCAGGCGTTGTGATGGACCATCCAGATACTGAAATACTGGTACTGATACGTCTCATTACTTATATGTATTTAAAAAAAAAAACACACAGAGATTCAAAATGATTAGTTCCTAGTGTAAGGTCTGCAAACCACAGCACATCAAAAATAATGAATAAATATCAATCTTTTTTCTTATCACATCAAAAAGAGTGTTCACACTTACAGCAATTTGCAGCCACAAGAGATGGCCATTTCTGGTGACATGAGCAAAGTTCAACTTGCAAATGCAAATGAGCAGCTACAAATGTTATATGGCAACTGCCGAGGGCAGATAGTGATCTGCCGCCTATGGCTGACATCATGACGAATTGGTGACTTCCAGCGATTTCATCGCTGCCAGTGTGAACGGGGTTAACTCCAAAAAAAATAAACAGAACTATATCATTTTCAAAACGACAAAAATATAGCTTTATCTGTCTAAAGTCAGATATATAAAAGGGCATACAATTGCTAGCTACAAAAAAAAAAAAAACATACACAATACATACATCCACCTCTGAATATTGGATTAGCTTCAAAAGGGGACATTCAAAGACAAAGGTAAACTTTTGGCACTCAAATTCTCAAATATTAATATGAGCAGCCAAATTTGGGCAGTGTATAGGCTTATCATTATACTGTATGCATGATTGTCTATCTTATGTAATGACCCCATTTCACGTGTTAAAACAGAGGGTGAATATTGTTGCCGCCATGAAGAAAAAAATACTTTTCTGTCAAAAAAGTAAACTTTAGAACAAACACTTTATCAATCAATTTGTTTATTTATTTATTAGAGCAAGTCTGAATTTGCCCCCCCCCCTTCCCTTCCCTTTCCCCTTCCTCCTTCCCCCTCCCCCAATGGAGAACAATGATCAGAGCATGTGGCCAAGTGAATGTGATGCAAGGGGTAGAGAATAAAAGATGTCTCTTTCAATAACACACTTTTAGTATGTATTGAAAGGCATGTCAATTTCACTTTTCACACAGAGTGCTAGAGTTGGAAGAGAACAAGTTTTTCCATCGTAGACGCATTGCCATCCAAGTCACTATTGCGCAGTACTTAACCTGTATGACTGATACTTAAAACACAGGGAGACAGCAGGAGAGGATGGGATTTCAAAGCTCAGCAACATAACAAAAAACAAGGCAACACAATCAGCACATTCACCAGGAAAGCATGCATAAAGGGCAGAGTGAATGTACCTCCTCCTGAACCCTCTACCCGATTCTGCGTTCGCATTGAGGGAAAGAATCTATCATATTGTCATGTAATTAGCGAGAAAAATAAATTCTTCAAATGTCAGGGAGAAAATCTATAGAACAGGAGAATGATAATGTTTGAAATGGGAGATCTCACAGCTTTTCAAGTGCTCATGTGCTAGGCTGCAGAAATGAATCTCCAGAATTGAAACCTACAACTTCCACATAAATCTGACAGAACTGCCATAGTCTTGCACTGTTGCACGAAATTATCTCAGACATGTGATAGGACAACTTAGACCTGAAATCATGTGGGGGCAAACTCCGTAGAGACGAATCGCCTTTGTTCACCGTTGGACACATTTTTCCCTTCCATTTGGAATCTGACAAAAGTCATGTTCTGCCCTCTGACTGCTCCCAGGAACTCATCAGCGCTCTACCTCAGTTCTAGCCGAGTACGGTCTACGAGGCCACCTGGATTTCACGCCAAGCAAGCAGAACGTCTTCTCGCACTATGTATTTTACTATAAAAAACACTTAAAACCTTTAAAAGACCCTGTTTATGAACTACAGTGCACTTTAAAACACGAAAACAGAGCACTCCGGTTAGCTGAATATTGAATAAGCCTGACAGAGGACAAAGCTGACCGATATTGATCACAGTCTCCACTCCCAGCGCTGAGGTGGATTCTCTCACCAGCATATTTTTGTCAGTTTTCAGCTGTAAAACACATCCTTATCTACTATGTACAGCGGTAATTGGCAGACATTATTTCAGTGGTAGACCTCTATTTTTTTCTTCACTAACTTGAGCAACTGGGAATACATGCTAATGGTTCAACAGAGCCTCTGGCTCATACTTCAGCATTCAGCCTCCTGAATGTATGTTTGCTAAATGGCCTCAATTAGGAGTCTGGCAGGAAGACCTCCCTCTCTCCATATAAAGCACATGTTGTCCATCTCGCTCAAACCATCGGTTTATGCCCTTCATTCTTTTCAATGAAAAAGTGTGTCTGTCAGCCGTTCGACGGGGGGAAAAACCCTCAACGAAAAAAACAAAAACAATTTGAAATTTCTCAGTGCATTATTCAGCATTGCTCACATATTAACGAGGCTGCGATTATCTTAAAAAAAATAGCATCAAATATTTATCAGATTTTAATTACACTGCACTTAGTTATAATTGAGCCTAATTAATAATAACCCAAAGCCATCTACAATAAACCGCTGGAGTTTGTAAACCAGCTTGGTGCAGAAAAAAGACAATGAGACAATGTCACAGCATTATTATTATTTTTACAAATATGTTTGTGGATGATTTATAGGTTTGATTTAAACATACACCAGCAATGATATGGCTGCGATCATATGCGTGCAGTACCAACAGCTATAGTCTGGTCTCACCTCTCAGTGGTAGTGATGCCAGTTTGTGGCATGGAGCTGCCCATGCAGTAGGACTTGTTGGCTAGTCAGCCTTAATGCCAAACCATGTCAAGTGGGAAGCCGTCAGCCATCATGCAGACAGCTGGATAAACACTGCCAGACTGACCCTCTGAGAAGAGCTCCGCTATGGACACTTTGTGCCGAGAAGTGTCCAAACAAACACAAAAATACAAGTGCATAAACTGAAAATAAACTTTCCGGCCAGCCGCGGCCTGAATACCATTAGACATAATAAACCGGTGGGAGACAGTATCAAAATGGCGTCATGTCAGTGACACCGACATGTATCTTGGTGCTCATTATTATCCTTGAACAGCACCAATTTACATCTAATGCAATGACTAATTCAGATCCAGTGTTGTCAAGAGGCATAGGAAATGCCCTGGCAGAGATGACAGTGTTCCTGTCAGGAGGTGCAGGATGGAGGATTCCTTGGGGCAATGATTTAATGCCCATGTCAAGTATTGCTGTCAGGCTTTCTTAGCCGACCATTAGGATTCAGTATGCGCTGCAATGGACTTGGGCCCTGGCTAGTTGAGATTCATACATACTTGCATGGCAAGAACGCCCTATTCTGAAGTTATTACCCTTTGGCTGTAAACTAGCATTAAGGCTGGTAAAAAAGGCTAAAAAGAAACAAAATTGTGTGACCTAGCAGGGCAACAAGAAAACCATGAGATGTTTGTTCTTTCCAATTTCCAAACAATGTTGTTTATGCAGTGTTTACAGCCTGCTTACTTACGTTGCAACAACAACAGATTTCATGCAAGCCATTTGTGTGACTAAAGTTAATTTATTCCATGATATCTAATGATAGATTCTCTCAAAAAGTGCACTTTTTTTAATATATTGCTGTGAGCATAGGGATTTTCAAACGGAAAGGAACTAAATACATACACCATAAATGGAAATGAGAGTTAGATGTCATGATTTTTTATTATTTTTTTTTAATTTAATTTCTAGCACATACCTTAAAGTCTTGATTACAAAAAAGCTTTTGAATATATCCACTGTTAAAGCCCAAGAAAGAAGGTCATTAAAAACAATTTGTTGTTTTACCACCATTTATTTGTTTGACAACATCAAAACTGTAAACAGTGAAATACAAAAATGAATTGTTTCAGTAAACAAATATTGTATTTAATGAGAAAAATAAAAATGTGTGATATTGCTATGTGAGAATATGGATTTTTTTCAGTGAGGATCTAAATACAATATAAAGAGAGTTAGAAGAGACAGAGGCTGGTTGCTTCTCATTTATTGTTTAAAGTGAACTTCAAGCACATACCTTAAAAGTCTTATTTACAAAATACTGTTGAATATATCCATTGTTTAAGTCCAAGAATACACATACAGTACATTAAGCCACCAAAACAATTCATGACAGAAATGTAAATTGTAACATACAAAAATGTCAATGCATTGGTACTGTCAAAAAAGTATTTAATATGGGAAAAATAAGAGGTGTGCTGCTTTGTGAGAATAGGGATTTTCTCAAAAACATTCTAATTTATTTTGAGATATCTCGTTAGAAACAGCTGTTAAATATTTCCACCGTTAATGCCTAAGAAACCAGTTGCGGGGCATGTTGTCACAGAGGAACCTGCTATTATTATAGGCTTTTAAGCAACAATTACGAAACTAAAAAATGAAAAACAACAAAACAAATAAAACGTACAATGTAACGTATACAAATATCAAACCATTGTTACAGTCAACAAATTTTGTATTTAATAAACCGCAAGTAAAAAAAAAAAAAAAAAGCCACCTTGCCCCACCACGACATTATGAAAAACACCTAGTTCTATCTTTCAGTTTTAACTATAGTAACCTTCATTATATAGATAACAATTTCTTGAATGTTAGCCAGTGTGTTTTACTTGTTACTCAACAGCTAGTCTCAGCCTCAGACGTCACGCCCACGGAACGTTGGCTAAACGTCTGATGCATATGGTACACTTAACTGGAAACACTTTAGGAATGTCGAAGTCGTCATCTGATTCGTTGAATTTGATCGGATTTCCAGGGGGCGCGAGTGTCGCGTTTATTTTCGGTCCGCCGGGAAACAAAGCGCAGACGTGTGATTGCGGAAGAAAAACTGTTGTGTTCTGTTTACATGAGTGACAATGAGCATTTATCAAGATCAGCTAAACGTAGGATTCTCAAAAGTATGCGAGGTTCATGGCATAGACTCTTTAAGAGATGTCCAGGAGTTTTGCACGCCGACTTGTTGCACGCCGGTCTGTTGTTGTGGGGACATTTCCACGCTCAGAAACGTGACGCTGAACGAAACGAACTGTAATTGGTTGTTTGACATGTCGGTCAAACGGCCTTATGGGCGGGCCTTGGCCAAAGAAAGCTCAGTCTGAAGGTCTGGCTATGCGAGACTACTCAACAGCTAGAGCAATGACAATATTATAATTTTAGTTGGGGGTCAAAAAAAACATCCTAATTTAAGAATTTTGAAACCAACATACAAAAGCATACTATTGTGTAATTGGACTTTTGACTAAACTTTATTGCTGAGATATAGCCCTTGTGACAACTACCCCCATTCTCCCCTATTTCAAAATATTCTGTGTTTCCTCAGGAAAGAGACATCCAACGAAGACATGAATGTGATATCTCCAAACATTATAATTACCTGGAGTGTTAAAGTACTCAGTGACAACAGACACACCTGTAATCTATTCAAGACACAGTCCATATGGACATACCTGTAAAATGACTACTTATTCTTATACCGGACAGAGCAAGACTGACTCTAACATATGGTAGAAGTAATCTAGACTAGAGGTACTGTACGTCTTGACACACACCCTTCTCCAGAGCTGCGAGTGGGCCAGGTTGGTCTGGAATGGCCATCAGCGAGCCGAACCTGTGGCTTGCTCCCTCTTTCCTTCATTAACCTAAGAGCCCCGTCTGGTTCCCTCTGGAGTCTTCGCCAAGGGTGTGAAGCCTTCTCATGATGAATGACTTCTGCTGGTGCTGCTTAATGAGTTTGTGGAACGTGTGCTTTGTTATGTTTTCATGTGGTTTCACTAAGTCCGCAGCATTCTTGGGAATTTGCAGGACATGGGCCTGTTTTAACCCTATTACTTTATCCACACCAAGTCCACCAATTACCTATGTGGCACAAGTTTTGTGTTGTGCATGTGGACTACATTGCCAAATAAATCCAACGGGACACCCCATGATCTTGCTCACCCCACTAGGTCCCCTTACAGACCTCATTATAACTTTGTTACATAAACACCACAGCTTTGGATGGGGAGATTTGTGCCACCTGTTAAACATGCACACAAAGGAACTTGTATTGTAAAAGTTATTAGGGCTGAGTCAATATTGGACAATTATAAAACAAGAATAAAAATTCCAGCGTGAATGTTGGCATATCTTATATGCCGTCAAAGTTTTGCAAGGTCGTTGTTCATAGGGTCAGAGTCAATATATGCACATTTAAGATGCGGAATACCTTGACAAAGGTATCACTTGGCATCACTTCTCCAATAAAGGCCAAAAATTCAGTATGAGCAACCTGACTGTTTTTCTTCCTTGAAGTCATAATGAACATGAATTGCCAGTGGAATGTGCTGCGGATGTTTAGCTCGATATTTTGTCTGCCCATATGTACTGGAGCTGAACGCAGCTGATTACTACATTTGCAACGCTTGAGCTGCAAAATAAAGGACACATTCAATTTACTGCACCACATGGACACAGGAAACCAATTAGGGCCAGAGAATGATAAATGGCCATTTTATAAGCGGTTTGCTTGATTTTCCTATTAAATAAGACTCAGTACATTTTCCACTTCAGAGCCAGCAACAGGGGATTCACTTAAAGCTTACACAAGGGCCTCACACAAACCCTGCACAGAGAAAAATGACTTTTACAGATTTAAACTGATTTGTCAGCCAATCCTGACAAAATAGACGATAACAGGATCTAGTATTTTTTTGGTTATTCTTAACTTTCAAAAGCAGGCACTCCAAAACAGAATTAACTCTGCCAGTACATGCCAATGGTGGGGACGTGGTATTTTGCATTACATATACTGTATATAACAATTATTTTCATTCTTTATTCTGACCCTCTGTCTGAAATGATCCATTTTACGGGACGGCTACTTTAAGGCTTGTCATTAAATGGTCACTCGCTATTATGTTTTGAAAACATTATCCTTATAAAACAGTAATTTAACAGACAAACCATTAAGTAATCGTTTACTTATGATTTGCAACATATCTGCTGTCAGATTCAAGACCTGATGCTTCATCTGTCAACAAAAGTTTCTTTGCAAACTCTCCATTACACTGTGCCTTGTTCACAAAACAATCTGTGGACAAATTCTCTAAACAAACATATAATCCTCGGACGTGATCCAGGACGAAATGAAAAATAAACCATCCTCTTGTTCCTGACGCTGGTATCCTTCTGAAGTCTCTACAGAGATGCAAATTAGCTATTTAAAAAGGACGCATCAAAGTGAACGTTCCTTTATGCTTCTATTTACTTTCAATTGTCCTCTTGTCAGCAGATTCAATCGTGTGGAGTAAAGTGAACAGGCATCTGTCAGCCTGACGCAGTTATCATTTTCACGTCCTGCGCCACGTTGTTTAGATAGCAAATGCATTTGCACCCATTTGTGCGCCCACACTGTAAAAACTAAAGGTGCCTCAAATATCCTGTTGGATACTCAAGGAACTTAAAAATGTAATTTAAGTGCCTCAAAGCTCTTTCTCCTTTAGTAGGGTTACTGGAGGAGCATTGACAATCTTTGCGGTTCTTGCTGGAACTTATGGGATCCTTTAAGCACTTTGTGTTCAGTTCAGAGGTTCTGGAGTCACCTTTTCACTACCATGAGACCTCGAAGTGCTTTGGGGGAAATTAGAGGAACCTGAATGCTACAAAAGGGTTATTGTAAGATCTTTTAACATTTAAGTGGTTCCTGGAAGATCTCTTATGTTAAAGCCAGCATCTGGAGGAACCCAATGGTTCTGTGAGGCCATAAGATTATTATTATCCTATTATTATTATTATTATTATATTTAAGTAAAAAAATAATAAAAAATAATAAATATATTTAATAAATTATACTTCTGATTCAGTATACATATAGGCTTACATTTATTTAGTATAGTTATAGGCCTATTTTATTGATTAATTGAAACCTTAAACAACAACAACAATGAAGAAGAAGAAGAAGAAGAAGAAGAAGAAGAAGAAGAAGAAGAAGAAGAAGAAGAAGAAGAAGAAGAAGAAGAAGAAGAAGAAGAAGAAGAAGAAGAAGAAGAAGAAGAAGAAGAGTTTTATTCTGTCACGAAACTGCTGCTATTCCTCTGATGTCATCGCTTCAGTGAACCTCGCGCTACTCGCGCGGACGCGCGCAACCAAGATCAGCTGATCATCATCATCGGATTTGAAAGTAACGGCTCCTCTCATCAAAGCTTCAGCTGTTTGTTCGGCTCTTCTTTACAAGGTTTGTAAACTCGCCCAAAAAATATAAATACAGAGTCTACTCACTATTTTTTCAAACACATACATATAAACTAAATTAATTTTTATTTATTTATCGTTTTTACCGTGTTTAACGTTACCACTCGTTTATTGCACAGTAGCCTATGTGGTATGAAGGTTTTAGCCGCGATGCTAACTAATCTAGCGCTAGCTGCTAATGAACTAAATGAACAAATGGAAATCATTGACTTATTGTCTTAGATTGACTAACGTTAAAACATTCAATTCAATGTATTCTTTAGAACTGTGTCTTCAATTTGCTGATACAACTAATTAATAGCGGATTCCTGCTGTTAATGGCGTTTGTTATGAATAACACGTGGATATAGTTAACGTTAGTTTGGTCGGTTTTTGTTTATTTACTACAGGTGCCCTGATTCTTTCAAATACCATTTAAAGCCCTTTACTGGCCAATACATATTATGTTGTGAATGGATATAATCAGCTTTGTTTTTTTGTTTCCCCAGAACAACCACTGCATTTCTAAAATCATCTGAACATTTCAGAAGCAACATTGAATTACAGTAAGTTACCTATACCACATGCAAGTAGCTACTTTATTACTATGAACTTCTCGGTGTCACATTGTATTGTTTGAATGTGTAATCTCATTCATGTTTCTTATACCTTAATTATTTGCATTTGAATATAAGACATTTGAACTCTGAATTATAACTTCAAGTTTAGGCTTTTTTGACAAAAAAAGCTATTATATGGCTTCGGAAGACTTACAACACAACTCATAACACATGAGTTGTGGACTACATTGTTTTTAATTTTCCATATTTTTAGGATATTTTCTGTAACATTTTTGGAGCTTAACAGAATATAAATTTTTACATAAATTGTTGCATTGAATTGAACTAGACAAGTGTACATAAGAATGATTTCATGAATGATTTACACAATTTTATTTTGTTCTGCTTGTGTTTTATGCAGTGAAAGTGAATGGTGACTGCGGTTGCATTATGCCCGAGATTTGCTTGGGTTCCACAGAAAGTCAAACAGGTTTGTAATGTCACAAGGCTGAGGAAATTATTTTAAGTTCACAACTATCACTTTAATAACATTACTAACAGTAATTTTTGTTCTTTGCAGGGACCTCGGTAAGCTGAAATACAAGTTTGAACAAGGATAAAAATCCTCCTGTAGACCTGAAAATCATTGAAGTGCCTGGACCATCCACCAGAAAAGAGGAAAAACAAACGGAAAATGAAGCTTTTCACTTTTCTAACTAGTTAAATACCTCACATGTCCACATGTGAAGATTTTATTATTGATTGCATTTTATGTTGCAGTGAGTAAAGGCCTCGCTGCAACATAACACATTTGTGAATTTCACAGGCAAAAAAGTTCATTGACCATTGTCATCAGTGTAGCGACGAGCACAGCTCACACAGGAGTCTCTTCCAAGCAGCTTTCTGTTGGTCAAATCCAGCAAATTTGACTGACCAACTTAGTCCCATAGTGACATTTTTGACCACACGCGAAATTGCTGATCGTGTGGATTCTAATTGAAATGGCTGAAAATTCACAGAACAACAGATAATTTTACCGTACCTTATCTATCTTGTTTCTAGTAAGAACCATTTATGAGCACTGTTGATTCAAGTCACACATTTAAGCTTTTCAAAAGCCATAGTGTACATTACAGTCTCCAGTCTCACGGCATCCCAGGCTTCAATATTTTACGATTCAAAATAGCTGGAAACTAACCATCTGAGATTTCGGTATAGAGATAAAGTTAGGATCATAATTTTCAGGAATATTACAGCACAATGAGTGTACATTAGCAACGTTTGTTGTTTGTTTTTGGCATCTGATAGAGCTTTTGGATTTGGAAACCTCACACATCAGACTCAACAAGCTTTACACAACTTAAGTGAAGATGCACTTTTTTTTTCTTTCTTTTTTTTTTACATTGATTTTACATGGAACATATTTTGTTGAGATGTCTTTTCTTGTATAGCCTATTGTATATACATGGTTGATTATTCATGTTGATTATGTATTATACTATTTGTTTGTGTATTCTATTCATTGATATTATTCTATTACTAGCTTCTTTCCCAAGTGCATGAAGTGTATGTATTAAATATGTATGTAATACCGGTATGTAATAAATAAATATGTAATAAACAATTCTTATTTTGGTATTTGGTTCAGTTTGTTTATTATAATAGAAGTTAATGGTAACATAGTAACAACATGAAATAATAATAAATAAATAAAAATTGGTTCCTGGAGGCACCCAAAGCGGTTCCACACAGTGCCTTATATAAGAGTTCCTCAGGAAACCTGGGTGGTTCCTCAGAGAACCGCATCTTTTTAAAGGGTTCCTAGAGGATCTACAGACGGTTCCGCCGGTGTGGCGAAGTGAAGAACCCCAAAAGGTTCCTCCAGGCACCTTTTCTTTTTACAGTGCATGGGCGCTCTGGTCTGAAAACGAGGTGTGTTCAGGCACATTGTTGGTGCGTTGCATATTTTGAGGCAACAGACTGCGCCATTGACCAAAAAAAACCTGGTCTAAAGTCAATGGAGCAGTATTCTTTTGTTATTTAAAGAGCGCATTAGTAATATGAGCCTATAGGCGGGTGCACAACAAGCGTATACAATTTTATTAAAAATAAAAGGATTACAATGTAAAAGATTATGTACTTGATATGGTGGAATCCGTCTTGTCCCGTAGATGGTCTGCTTGCCCGCTTTAACCTCGCGCACGAGCAGATCCGTTTCCTCTCTGGAGAAGCGTTCAGTCTTTCCGCTTGCAAATTCCACCTAGTAAATAGCGAATCCGCCATGGTGCGAGCGCAACTGGCTTTTAAAGGGAATAGGAGATGAGACTATGATTGGTTTATTGCACGTTACATCCAAAACACACCCATTACTCAGTAAGAGAATAGGGACAACTCTTTTAGACCATGCACTGGGCGTGCCGACCATTTTTCCCGTCGTTAAAATAGCAAAATTGGATTCGGACATGCCCTAAGTGCACTTGCGTCGTGTGCTTTAGACCATGAGCTTAGGTCGTTAATAGGGCCCAAAAAGCTCTGAAACTTCTCATATGTCAAAATATCAAGGCAAATTTGTTTTCTTCTGTTTCCTTCTGTATGACAGTTTGCTGCATGCTGTCTACAAATGGCTGTAACCTCAAATAATGCAACCTCAAAGATTTCGGACACAGCCAGTAGTCAGGGCACGGATCAGGGAGTCGGCCATTTTAGGGGCTGTCTCAAAATAACCACTTATACTGGTTCGGTTATTTATTAAAAACCTGCATTAAAAAATTGTTAGATAGTAGATACTGTTTACTTATTGTGTTAATGTTCTATTGCACAACACTTTTGCAGCTATTGAGGTAGGATACGGTTAAAGCTACACTGTGTAAATTTTTTATTTAGTTTATTCTTAGCTAAAAACAGTTCTTTCAAAAAATATATGTGCTCATTAATGTATATTTACTTTGTTCAAGTAATAAAGCATTCTCGTGAGTGTATAATATACCATTGAAAATACATACGGGTAAAGGGTTCTAATGTCGGTCGCCATGTTGCCCCTCCATCTTGAAAGTACATTAGCCAAAGAGGGATATAGGCCGTTAATTCAAGCTTCGCCTTTCGCGTTTTAACACTTGATGGCACCGTGTCGAATGTGGACGAGGTCGTACTGGAAGCCATGTTAATCTTGGATAATCTTATTGGCCACCAGAGGATTTAAACCGAAATCGGAATTGAGAAGAACAGAAACTAATATTCACTGGATGGTCATATACCGTTTCACCGGTAGATGGGGGTAAAAATCACACAGTGTAGCTTTAAGGTTAAGGGACATTTTTCTTGGTATGGTTAGGGATAAAGGGAAGGGTCAACAGTCTAATTATATTACATGCAGGTATTTTATAAGTACAATGTATCAAATTATTAATTTGAATGTTAGTACATAGTAGTTTGTGACAATTAATATAAAGTGGGTCCTGTTGTTGTCTTTGCAGCCTCATACACACTGCCACTGTTGTCTGTCTCAACTTGTTTTGACTGGCTAGATCAACAAGATGTTCCATACACTAAATAATGACAAATATTCTAACAATGAAATGCTTACTAAAATGGCATGCCACACCAAAAGCATGAAAAAAAAGAAAAAGAAAGAAAAAAAAAATCATTGTTGGGGTGGAAAATGTTCCTTCTTGGGCATTTTGACCTTTTGTTTGATCAGTTAGGATAATGTTCAGACCTCTTGACACCTCCTACTGTGTGTATATTCAGATTTTTTTAAATAATTGTACTCCCCTGTGCCAGTCAAAGTCTACCTGTTTTCTATTCAGTTGCGTAGACCGGAGAGCCTGGCATTTAGATTGAACTCGGCATGGTATCAACATGCCAATACAGTTCCTCTACCGTCATGCCACGCTGTCAGGGAATTCACCGTCTCTAGCTACCGCTGTTATCCCTGCTCCCGTTCTCTGGCGTGGGAATGAGGAGGAGACAGGAGACAGGGAGAGCACAGGAGATGACAGCCACATAAAACACAATCTCCATTTTTGACAATGGGGACATTTCTGAACTGCAGAGAACATGCCGAAGAATTTAAACACTTTCATCTCATTATAATTATTTCCAAGAACAGACATGAAAAGGAGAATCACTTTTTTCTTTCTTTTTTTTATTATAAATTGGGGAACATAGACAAGTGTTGACAATTCTGATGTTTTTTTTTGTCAAGTTAGAGTTTGGTCTAATGACATGGTATTTTAAACTGTGAATAATTACATTTTTGATATGGGCTATATAGTACTAACACTAGACATGCAAAAAAAAAAAAAAGACCAAAAAAAAAAAAAAGAACAATGGGTAAGGAATCCAATAAGCAAAGTTTACATTTGCAATAAAGCAATAGACCAATGGACTGAAACTATTCTCCACTCAACCTTCAATCCAGGTAAAAAGAAAGCAAAACCATGAAAAAGGCAAAGCAAAACCATGACAGAAAAGTGCTATTGAGTAAATATATATTATCGGGCACAATATGGGTATTATTATGTACATGTTATACCCAAAGAAAATACCTCACAGATACAAAGCACCATTGCCATGGTTATTAATATTGTGTAAGAGCTCAAATAAAATAAAAAATATTTTCAGACAGTCAGCAGCACTACAGCCATTGGTCCATATAAGTTACCATATTCAATCAGCACTATTTCTCGTGTTCATTCACCTCCGCACGCTCTGTACAACTTGACCAATGTCTGAAACCCAGCATTGGCTGTTATGTGTCATGCTGTTCAGGCCAAAAAGCCTGATCAACAAATGGAGAGCGAATACAAAGCCAACACCAATCAATACTTCCCTTTGTGAAGGACTGAAACGTTCTATATATCCATCAGTCTGAAGCAAGCCAATAACTAAGCCCTTTCCGAGCCTCAGTGGATTGTGGTCTGACAGTGAAATATGACATAATACCATATCTGTGAATCTGATGTTAATTCAGTGTAGGCCCAGCTGTATACTTCCATTTTATATCATCAGGCTGCTCAGTTTAACAGTGTATGCTCAAATACACAAACAATTTCACATAAATACCACAGGCAGCTAGGTCTGACATGCCATGGAGATTCCCTCTAGGGATATAATTATAGAAATAAATACAGTGGAGGCTCTAGCTGTTAATAAACGTGTGATTGTTGACAGTCAGAGTATAATTTAACATGCACAGTAAGGGGCTGTGGTATTGCCTTTCAGATGCAACTCTGTGCGTGAGGCTCCAGGCTGGTCAAAGAATCACACTAATACCCCTGGTCCGGGTTTTTCGCACTCCCGTAGACAATGACCTTGTTTATATAAGGACCCCGAGGACCTGAGTTGCATTTCAAAATCGCAACTGATTCTGACCTTGTAGGATAATGAACAAGTATATACAAATTCTGAGAATCTCCAATCCATCCATCCATCTTTCTGTCCATTTAAGGCCTATAAACCTTCAAACTTAAAGGCTTTTAAATGTAAGTGACAAAGCTGTCATGACGAACTTTGCTTTTAGTTTTTGCATTTATCGTTTCTATTTACTGTACATACTATACAGTATTTAAAGATATAGATAACTGCACAAATAAGCACAATAATGAATTACTATATACATAAACATATTATGACTTTGGTGGTTTACAGCAGTTTGGATTTGGGGTTACAGTACTAGAATATAGGAAAGTTTGAAAGTGTGATCAAGGAAAGCTTTGGGACGTTTTCAACTCTAGTCAATCACGGATGAAGGCAGAGATATTCGTTAGGGGACTGAAGCTAAACTAAGCTCCTTAATGGTCTTAAACTTCGAATGGACTTCTGGGTTCAATTATGACATAAATATTGCATGTTTCAGAACTAATAGATGAGACCCTTACAACCACCCAAAAATCAGCCATATGAATTTGGTGTGAACAAGCTTTGAGGTTGTACATCAGTAGAATATATCATAAGGCTTTGTATTAGATGAGATTAGACCTGCCAGCTCCGGCCCCCTTCGTTATAGTGGTCCCATACAGAAGGGCCGATTGATCAGTTTGTTTAAGGGAATGTAAATAATGAATTCCCTGGGATTAATTGTGGCCTGGTCGGTAATTGCTGGAGATCACAGCCCCCAATTCCAAACTTCAAACTGCAAGCGTGAGGCGTAAGAGTGAATAATGATGATTTTGACCGAAAGAAAAAGAATTGGGAAATGTAAAGAGGCAGGTAGGCAAGGAGAAAGGAGAGGGGGAAAAAGCACAACTAATGAGGTACAAAGACCTAACGAGTTTGATGGGGAAATCAAGTGTTTCCAAAGTCATCTTTAAACTTGGCGAGATGAAACTGAGGCGCGGCAGTTGTTTTTGACAGCTGGGGATGAGTGGGGCCACAGCTCTGAGACAGGGGTAATTCCCTATTCCTTTTTTATTATCCCCCCTCTGTCTCTCTGCTGGGAGCCCCCTCGTCTCTCTCCCGGTCCCAACATTGATTCTTGAATTAGACTGTTTTATTGAATAATTAATATGGCGCTCCTTGTGATTGATGATTTGCATGGCTTGAATATTATCTTTTCAATCAAACACTGCTTGTTCTAATGTAATCATATTGAAAACATGTCAAGAAGTGTTTACCCACTTTGCGTGTGATGTCATCTTTTGTAGCGCCACCGCCGCTGTACAATGCTCTTCAGCGGGGAATAGCCTTGTTCGGCATGCACGCACTGGTGATTACACAAATATTCAGCACTGGCAGCTCAAAAAAAAGGCTGATGGATTTTTTTTTTGTCCGCTGAGAGCCATCATTTCCTCTAAAAGTGCCGCTCACAGACAGAGAGAAGCAGGACTCATGTTGAGTGGCAGGACGGCGTGACTGGGAATACAGAGTCTATGAGGCATGTAGATAACGGCATACCAAAATAAGCATGAAACACATCAATGAGTCTGCATGCGAATATTGAGAGCCTGCTTTAATTTGGGCCTGATTGAAGTGGTGCGCATGTTTGTTTGTTGTTTGGAGTCCATTTCTGTGAGTGTGTCAGCTATCAACTGGGGCTTGAAAGCACTTTGCCTCATTGAGTGTCGGTTGTGTTTAGACTTCGCCAAACATGTGCACAGCTAAATTATTTACGCCAAACACACTAATGACAGGGAGGGATCATGTAGAGCAAAGGAAGTGGGGATGAGTGATGATCAGGGACTGGGCCCGTCTGTTTGACTAATGCTCACAACCACGAATGGCCCATCCTTCCCCAACTCTCAGCATTACAACTCACATGCTCCAAATAGTCACTATCACACACAGAAGCATCATGACCATTCAAATTGAGGGGAAATGTGGATTATTGCAGCTTTGATAAATACTTTCCAAGATTATCGTAGGTAATGAATGTTTGTCTAATCTCCCACAAATCACCTCATTTGCTTTAAACTGAAGGCAATGGAGGCAGAGCCTCCTCAAAAAAGTGTATGAGAAAATAATTTATATTACAAAAATAAAACATTTATATTACAAATATTACAAAATTCGACATTCAAAAATCACAACGTAACACTGTCCAACAGCGACACCAGCAGGTAAAATTATAGTAAAAGTCTGTAAAAAGTCTCTCTTGCCTGCCCTGAGCCAATTGAGTTTTAACAGACCCCCTAAAGCGTACACTGAGTTTGATGGGGGTAATTGAGAATGAATGGGGGGAAGTCACGTGAGAGGAGGCAATGCCTCAATCGCACTATGATTAGATAGGATTGGTTATGGTTGGAAATGATTGGTTCATGCGATAAATGTGGCGGCGGAGGAGTGTCAAGCAGTCCACCGAGTGCTACATCCAGCGCCAACGCCAGGCACTGCGGAGAAGATCGCTCAGCTGGTGGCCAGACGGCAGTGCATTGTGGGACCGGAGCGACGACAGTAGAGAGGAACAGGCCTGGACTTATGTTGTGTTTTATGTTTTATTATATGTGACAGCAATCGTCCATGAAGGGGCTGCTGTCTTTTACTTTCGTTTTGTAAATATTACATTTACATTTCTTTTTTAAAATACGTGTTAACGTTCGTCAGTTCCAGCCTCCTTCTTCCCATAACGAACAGCGTTACAAAAACATAAAACACAACATAAGTCCTGGCCTGTTCTTCTCTTGATCTCCACTGTTGTTGCTATCCCTTAATGCTTGCCCTCCTCCGTGAGAGATACGAGACCGGTGCATTACGCAGGTGTCACACATTATAAATCACGCCACCGGCCTCGTGCCACTCTCCCACGGCCCTCGGCCTCGTCCTGCTCGCCACAATAACATTTAATTGATATCATTTTCCCTGTTTGCATGCTGAACAGGGGTCAACCATTGGGCTTTTTTTTGAGTGTAAGGCCAGATGTCAGACGCTCACCACATCTGACTGCCAAGGGTGGTGGAGAAACTCAGCAGGGTTTGCCAGCTGAGGAACTCAACTGAGGACCAAGATAAGTGTACGCATCTGGTCCATAGAAGGGCGCCTCGTAGAGGGGCTCCCGCATAAGTGATGGTGTCTACCACCGCCTGGGGTAGATTACCTAAGTTATCCGCGTCCCATCTAGACCCAGTCTGGGCTGCCGCGAGGAGCATGAGTTCTGGGAACCAGGTCTGGTTGGGCCTGTAAGGTGCAAATAGCAAGACCTGCTGTGTCTGTTCAAGTAGGCTTACTGGGGGAAGCGCATATTTGCATAGGCCCTGGGGCCAGCTATGTGCCAGCGTCCGTGCCGAGGATCTGGCAATGGGATGTGTTCGGAGAGGCAAACAGGTCTATCTGTGTTGGTCTGAAGCATCTCCAGATCAGCTGGACCGCCTTGGAATGGAGTCTCCAGGGGAGAGCTCGTTGGCTGTGTCCGGTATATGAACGGCATGAAGCAACCTCAGATGCTTCTGACTCCATAGGAGAAGATTGTGGCCAAGTTGCGACATGCAATGGGAGCTTAGATCACCTTGATGACCTTTGCAGTGCTGTCCATTCAAACCAGTGCATGCTTAGTAGTGGCGATTTGGTACTCGGCTGTGAAGCCAGTGCTGAAGCAGTCTCATATGAAGCAATACGAGTGGCGTTACTGTGGCTGTGGATGCCACAGTAGGGCCACTGTCCTGCTCTTGAGTGAATTCAAGCAGTTCAACACAGAGCGAACACGTTCCTCTACGTGCTGATAGATGGACAGAGTCCAACTCCACACTGAGAAAATCCTCTGCACGGGGGAGAGTTTGCTCTTTTCCCAGTTGACTCGAAGCCCCAGCTAGATGAGGTGCCCGAAGGGGAGGACTTTGTACTGATATGCCCGACCCTTGAACGCAAAGCGCAGGAACGGTCTGTGTCGAGGGAGAAACGAGATATGAAAGTATGCATACTTAGGTCGATTGCTGCAAACCTATCCCGGAGACGGATGCATTTGAAAATGCATTTCTGCGTTAGCATCTTGGACGGGAGCTTTTGAAGGGCCCGATTCAAAACTTGCAGGTCCAAGGTTGGCCGCAAACCACCGCCATACCCACTTTACGGGGCGGGGTGCGCAATGCAAATCTCGCATGCCAATATAAATTGGCTCATTTAGTTTACACTCGGAAGGTGATAAGGCTCTCAGGAGATTTCCCAATTTGACAGATCACGTTTGATGTAACGTTGAACGTGACTAACTGATAGGGAGCTGTGATTTCTTGTTGCATTTCTTCATCAATAGGCAGAGAAATACAATAATATTAGAGTTGTTCCGATCCCGATACTAGTATCGGAAATACCACCGATTTAAAATTCTGGCATCGGTATCGGTGAGTACTTCAACCGAATCCGATACCATTTTCTTAAACAATATCTAGTTATGCACGCTAGCTTTGCGTAACACTGCAAATCCAGTGCAAATCGGAGATCAATTCTTCTTCGCTGCTCTAAACAGTGGTTGATTGTGGAGACACAGGAAGTTGTGCTGTTGCCACAAGCAACCACTGTTTAGAGCAGCGAAGAAGAGAACGCGCACGCGAAAGCAGTATGTCCGCTGTTTAACGTTAGCAGTATTTCATGCTAGACCAAACAGCCAGTAAAACGGCGGCATGTTTCATATGCCATACTGCAATTTCGAGGGGTGGAACAAGTATTAGCAACTTCAACACGAGTAACTTAAGTATTTGAAGACGCGTCACCCTGCAGAACACAATTACACAAAGGCAAGGGCAGAGAAGAATGAGCCACACCAGAATCAACAATCTCTGAAAGCTTCATTCAAACAAAGAGAAAAGTTTTCAAAAGACAGCCAACGAGCGATAAATATAACCGACAACATGTATCGAGTTTATTGTTCTGGATGACCAGCCGCGGTCAAAACTGAAATGCCATTTATTTAACAAAATTGTTTATGGACTTTAAATTATAAAGAGATTATTTTCTTATATTATTCATATTCATTTTTTAGATTCCTAGATTTATTTGTTAAACGTTTTTTTATACAGTTATATTGTAAAACTAAAATACCTTTTTCAGTTTACAGTATTAGATGTGTGGTTGCATTTTAAGTTCTTTTTCACTTTCTTATCTTTCACAAGAAAGATAAATAATATATTGCTGTGAAATGTATGTCAGATAATAAAAATCTCTAGTTCACTGTATGTATTTGCACATGTTTAATTAAGGGATAAGTCTAAAAGCACACCATAAAATAATTCTATCAATTCATACAGTGCTAGTATGAATTGCAGCTGTATAGATACTGTACACACCCAGGTATCGGATCAGTACTCAGTATCGGCCGATACCCTGAGTCCAGGTATCGGAATCGGTATCGGGAAGGGAAAAAGGGTATCGGAACATCTCTAAATAAAATTAATGAAGTTAATCCAAGTTGCCCAACCAAAAGCACTTACCACCATAATGGTGAGTTCAAGCAAAAACATTTTAGATCATCAAAAACATCAATTTATGAAGTCAGCTTATGTTATGTTCTCTAAAATGTTCAGTTGTATTGACAATCCAACATTCAAGATGACTTTGTGAAATGAGTGAATGTAACTGAGAAAGATAACTGCCGAAGTGGGGGAAATGAGTGAAAAGTCTATTAAGAATTGCTCCGCCTTAAAAACTCAATGGCACTCAAACCAATCAATTAATCTTAACTTGGGTTTTCTGAGTAGAGGCATAGTATGTGAATAGTACAGATTAACATTTAAAGGCAGGGTAGGTAGCAGTGATGCGCGGGTCAATGTATAAACAACCCGCACCCGACCGACGTTTTCAACTAACCCGCCCGCAACTCATCGTAGCGCCATTGGGCAATAGACGTGTAACACAAATGTGTAAATAGCATCGCAAGAAGTACACATGACAAAGCCAGCACTTTGGTCATCATCTTTCATTATTTCGGCAAATGTCTCCCACACTTTGCTCTTTCTATTTGTGTATTTGCGGAGCTTCCACTCCCCAGTCTTCACCTTTTCTCTTGCTGCCCCCATCTCTACCTGCAGACTGAGCTTGTGCGTCATCTTCGTGCCAGTTATTCAGCCAATAAAGTGTAGGCCTATGTATTTCATAGAAAATTGTGTCTAGTACTAAATTACAAAGGTTTAATTGGCATCTTTACTTCAAACAACCCGACCGACCGCGACCCGAATATCATTAAAAATATTTTTAGATGACTCGTAACCACGGGTAACCACAGGCACCCGCTCATTTTGGATCAACCCAGCATCACTGGTAGGTAGGTTTGAGAAACTAGCAGAAAACTGCTGGACTTTGAAACAATCCAACAGAGAAACTCCCACCCCCACCCTTCTGGGCTCCTCCAAAGCCACGCCCCCAAAACACATGAACGTGTGATGCTGACCGCTCAGCTGGAGGACGCGTTTACCAGCGCTGAGCGGAGAGGAGTGCAGTGCATGGAGTGACATCCCCTTTTTTTGCCTTGTTTGCCTGCGCTGACTGTATATGCTGGTACAGGTGGTACTGGGGATTTTTACTGCTCTTTCTCTGCCATAATTGTGAAACCTCCTAGCTTCCGGCCGGTACGTGCCTCTCCTCTTTCGAAATGGACGAGTCAACCGGGTGCGCGCATGTGGGTAGCTCCTGTAGCAGCAGGGGTGGTAGCCATGGTAGCGAGGGAGAGTGACAGGCGCCCAGCCAATCATTGCATTCGTCTCGAATGGAAAGAGTAGCTGTGTTAATTGTAGCCCTGAGAGGACTACAGACACTCGATTTTTATACTCTCCTTTTTAGAGTACTTACATTTTAGATATGTATATAAAGACAGTTCAAACAAATTTGGGAAAAAGTATTTTAGAAACAAACTGCCTACCCTGCCTTTAAGTTGGATTGTACAGTGAGGATATCACCGCTTTGTCACGTCAGAATTAAATTTGAAATGGCCTGAAAACAATGTTTAAATTATTAATAGTTATTATTAGTTATTATTTTGGAAGAAATGTATTTTTTTTTAATTATCATTAAAAACAATGTAAAAATACAAAACGGAATTGTAGTTCCGAACACATTTTTTACTTATTTAATGTAATGTTTATTCAACCAGGCAAATGTGGTAACACTTTATTTGAAGGGGTGTGCATAAGACTGACATGACACTGTCATAAACATGACATAACACCTGTCATGAACATGAATGAGTCTTTATGAATGTTTATGACTGTTGTCATTAAGTGTCATTCGGTAAATTATGACACTTTTAATGCAAAGTTGACATTGTTTAAAATGTCTTTGTTATGACAACTTGACATTAACAAAGACAAAAATGTCTTTGTTATGACAACTTGACAGTACCCAAGACAAAAATGTCTTGATTATGACAACTTGACATTAACAAAGACGGAAATGTCTTTGTTATGACAACTTAATATTAACCAAGAAATCATAACCTGTCAACCTGTCACAAATATGTCATAACAGGTCTAATTATCAAACTTCAAGCATTTTGCAGTGTAATAACCCTTAATGACATCTTTATAACTAATACAATGTGTTCCACTTTACTTGAGGACAAGTAAAATATTCATGACACAGTTACAATGGTGTCATGACGGCCAAAGTTGTCACAGGTTGACAGGTTATGATTTCTCGGTTAATGTCAAGTTGTCATAACAAAGACATTTCCGTCTTTGTTAATTTCAAGTTGTCATAATCAAGACATTTTTGTCTTGGGTAATGTCAAGTTGTCATAACAAAGACATTTTAAACAATGTCAACTTTGCATTGAAAGTGTCATAATTTACCGAATGACACTTAATGACAACAGTCATAAACATTCATAAAGACTCCATGTTTATGACAGGTGTTATGTCATGTTTATGACAGTGTCATGTCAGTCTTATGCACACCCCTTCAAATAAAGTGTTACCGAAAAGGTTACAACATGAAGTGTAACTGCGACATACATTTACATTTGATTTATATAAAAAAAAATGAAGTGAGGACATTACCTCCTCATTTCAGAACACCACTGCACACCACTGTCATCTACCAACCTTAAAGTCACTTGAAACTTGTATGGCTTTTCCCTATGTAACACTAGAGTAGTGTTAAAAATGTCAAGCTGCTCTTTTTATACAATAAAAGGACTTGGTCACTAACAGTCATGTTCAGTTCAAATTTTGCTTGAACCCTTGTAAGCTAAAAAATATTTCACTACATGAACACATTCTACATGCATATTAAGAGCTATAAGAGGTTTTAGTGTTTTCCCCTTTGGTCATGTCCTGTATTGTCTAAAAAATAGATACTAGATGGATGGATTCTCTGTTAATGTGGCCAAACTGCAATTAAGTTTGAAACATTTTCCTTTGATTGTTATTGGGAAAGCAATATGTGAGCGATATTGGATCATAATCAATGCTTTCTAGCCAACTGCAATTACTAATGCAACATAATGTTATACAATATGTTGTGTTCTTTTAATGTAAATTTTTATGTTATGGTATATTGTTTCATGACATATCATGTTAGTTAGTTGAATAAAATTAATAAAGCCTCATGAAAACACAAAGCTCACTTACATTAAAGGCACCTTGAAGATCTTCTCCCTGGGGCTTACTACATATCTCTTCTATTATGCAAAAAATCATTAGGCTAAATTAAAAAGCTGTTTGAGAGTAACCAGATCCTTTAATGAGGCCAAAGAGGGGGGAAAAGCAACATTAAAACAGAACCCTAGAACAGAAACACAATCCAGGCAGAGCGGGCAGCTATCGATTATCACTCGGCCAGGCCACTATCTCACTTTCTCTGGACACTGCTGCTCAGTCCATGAGAGGATGAGAGAGAGGCCAGCTAATACCACGCAATCTGAACATGGTTCCAGACCTTTTCATTATCAGACTCGTATTATTGATGGCAAAGTACTGCAGGAGAGGATCGATATTAGCATTAAGCTACCCTGAGGAATGGAAACAGATGAACAGATAAACAAGGAAAGAAACATTTATAGATATCAAAAATAGCTTGGATTTGATATCATATACCTTTTATGTCACATTATATGAATTTATTTCAGGTTTCTTGTGCCAATAGCAATCATAATTTAGCTTCATATACTAGCCACCATCATTTTCACCAGTATATGAAATGAGTAACAACACTTAAAGATTGTGGGTTTGCAGTCAAACCTGGCACAATTGATTTTAAATACCAATTAGAGAAATAGTATAGGCTATTCTTCTTCTGGCTATCCAGCTACACCACAACTAGACAGGCCTATGTTGATATGTAAATATGCGCAGTAATGTGCTCATTTACTTGTGTTTATGACATCGGAAAAATGTTTCAGTTTGTTTTGGTAAGTATAATTTAAATGTAAAATAGTTATTGCTGGTGCTCATGCTCAGTGCATTCGTGTATGCCCTTATGCAAAATAAGTACACTAAAAGTTAATTTATGAAGTATACTTAAATAATGTTTTAAGTATACTTTATGTAGTAAGTATACTAATATCAATGTGTACTTGTAGTAAAATTGTAAGTGTACTATTTCAATACTGCTTAGGACTAAATTGGCCCACTTTTAGTTTATAAAAGTATATGTTTAAGTGTAGTAAGTGTAACAGTAGTAAACTTTAAGTACACAACTAGGGCTGCGTTCCAGTCCAAAATTGTCATGGCCTTCACCCGCTAACTTCCCTCCGTCTCTTTAAAGGATACCTATTATGGCATTTAAAATGTTCCTAATATTGTTCTGGGAGTCCCCAACAACAGTTTTACGAGCATGCCATGACAAAAAACACTTTTGTTGTCTTAGAATATGCATTTATTTTTACTTGATTTGCTCACCGACTCCCATATGAATCGTTTAGCGAGTCATTTTTCCAAACCCCGCCTTTGCGTGATGCTAATCTGTGGTGATATGTTAGCTACCATAGCCCAAAGTTTAGTGGTAAAAGCACATTCAGTCTTTGTTTGCACGCATAAACATATTGATAATGCTGCAGTACTAAGAGGTAACGTTATATTCTTTATGACAACTCCATTAACAACGACAAACACTTCACATATTTCAATACAACTGACGACCTATGCGCTGTGCGTACACAACACACACATTATACTTATTGAGCATGATACATAAAACATAAAAGCAACAATTAATATTAATAATACTTACAGGTTGTGATTCGGAGAAGGAAGCTGATCCAAAAAACTCGTACTGAACCTTCACACTGAATTGTACTCTCAGTAAACTAGTTTAGTAGTTTACTGCAAGTACACTTGCAGCAAGTTTTCTTTAAGTGAACATAACATTATAGTTATAGTTAAGTTAACTATTTATATATTATTTTTGCACTTGCATACTACTATGTTCAAACATAGATATTATTTTTAATACTTAGAAAAATAGCTTTAACTGCACTTTAATTTCAACAATTTAAACATTTATTAGCTTCATGCATCCTTTTTTATCAACACTTGAATGTCGGTAAGTTTCATAAAGAAACGTAAGAAACTTTTCATAAAAGGTAAGAAAATCACATTTTTGTCAAAGTCTACGCCTTGATCAGATTCAGAACGATGATCAAAACACAAATGGCAGACTGATCTCATGAAACTGCGTATGTATGACACGCCAATTCCTATTTCCATTTTTGGCGTGCTATCAACACGCAAAATCGCTTTTCAGCATGTTTATGAACGCCGTTGACTTAACGTTACATTACTGTATATACAAATATATGACCTACTCCTACCCCGTCCCTAAACCTACCCATCACTGGTTAATACCATTTATAAGTCTTTCCCTGCCATCCTAGTAAGAAAACTATCGCTCCCCAGATGTATATCAAAATTTTGGCTTTATTTCGCTCGGATTTTTAACGGCGTGTACATACACGCGGAATCACTCGGACATAACGGCGTAGATATACACGCATAAACGCGGATAGCTCAAAATGCGTATAAATAACACGCCACTTGACTTGAAAGTGGCGTGTATGTTTACGCAAAAGTCATGATGTCATGTTGCAAATGGAGTAGATCGAGTCCAACACTCCCAAAGCTTCACAGTCGTTTTCTCTTAATGGGTTCTCATTTGGTAACATTAAGCAGTTTTGATTTACATGCTGTTTAATGTTTGATGATCACGTTATTTTACATTTTCGTGAGCAATCTTCTATCACTTGTTTCAGCTTCTTCTTCTCAATTGTTTTGATCCAGAGATTCGATAGAAGATATGTCATAGCGCCCCCTATACAGTCTAACCATAGACAATATAAGAAATGGACAGAGCCATCTCATTGGAACTCCGTTGAGAGAGTTGAAGCCCATTTTTAGCGATTTTTGAGCACTTCCGTTCCTGACGCACAGACTCAAACCAACTCAAACTAACCTTGATGACGTGAGCAACCTGACTGACAGACGTAAATCTTCTAGTAGCTGTGCGTGAAAATTGCCAACGTTAATCTTGCAGAGACGGGGAACTTGAGCAAAGAGTTATTTGGCGTGACTGAGCAGGAGTATTTTGTCCCGTTGCTTTTATGGACTCATTATCTATGGGCTTCTCCCTAGACGGGACTTCCCCCCGATTGCCTGCGAGCTTCTCCTCCTGTCTGTACGGTCACGCGACAGAGAGTCGAGTGGTTATGACGCAGTCGTTAGCCTGTTTTTACAAAAACTGTTTCTACGGGGCCATAATGTAACATAGAAGGTAATGGAGCCCTTTATACATTGTCGTGTTTCTTTAGAAATAAATAATGGACAAATGGAGTCTTTAAACGCCTCAGATGTAAAGTTATTCGCTGTCAAAGTGACGCAAAAATGAATGGGAGTCAATGGAAATGCTAACGCAAGTGAAGTTCTGCTACAAGATGGCGGCACCCGGCCGACTTCAACTTCCGGTCGATGGATTACCCCCTTGAGTATAACTGAGTATAACAATATAGATAGCTGGAAAATTCTTTGGGGAAAGAGTATTCCTATGTACACCTGACTACCAATGGACTAGCCTACACAAAAATTCAGTGAATCTTTCAGTGAATCTTTCTGTTACATTTTCAAGTGACAGCCTTCATGAGTGAATCACTGAATCATTCAGTGAACCAGTTTGTTAAAAAATGCTGATTGATTCATTCAGAAATGAAAAAGTCCCCAAACACAATTACGGTTTTTGCACTTTACCACTTGTTTGCTTGAATTATGTATTTGGTCCAAATGTTCAAGTGTGTTTAGAACATTTGATTCCCCGACTGGACACACTTACAACATGTTGTAAAAATGCAAGTAGACTACACATTTAGCTTTATATAGCTACATATTATGATCTTCAATACTTTGCACTTTAAAATAAACTTTCATGTCTGTTTAGTACCCTATGTAACAGACTGACATTTAATTGTGCTTTAATTTAATCTCTGCACCAATAAAATGTGTAACATAAAACTAACTTATAAAACTAAATTATATGTAATCATATCTGTAATTCATTTAACTTAGACTGTAAAGCTTCTCTTGAAAGGTATTTCGGGGCACATACATTCTTGAACAAGATGAATGAGGGTTTAAAATTAGCCTCAAATAAGCGTTTTGTGTGTGCAAAAAGCTACAATATGTATTTATTTTCGCCGCTAGGGGTCTCTAACCTATTACAATAACAAAGGCGTCGGTTGATGGCACATAAGCGGAATTATGGAACTTGTCGTCATGCTGATGGATCTAATAATGTTTATGGTTGACTGAATACATTGATGTTTTTAACCTGACTGTGGTATGAAGCAGGACGCGATTGCAAATGAGAGATATCAGTGCCATACATTTCATTATACCGAACTTCCCGCAAGTGTTGAATACTCACACAGGTCAGTTTATTAGACGAATGAAAATTGTGAGGTAACGCAGTGCTGTTTCACTTGGTCTACACTATCAAACTAAACTGCATGAGTGTGTTGGAGGTTATAATGTTATTCTATGTGTTAGTGGCAAGTCTGTATGAGACTATAAGTAATCAGATCAACATTAGAATAATATACGGATCATATTCTTACATTTCATCCTGTTGAACTATATAACATTGATTAGTTTTACATTTGCTCACCTGTCTAATAAAGTAACGTCTTGACGTCTCTGTCAAGTCGAAGTTTGTCACGGACGTGGAGCTCTTGGCAACGCCACGCTGATATTGATCCTCGTTTTAGTTCTCATTTTGTCCCAAAGTCTGCTTGCCATGGTCCATAATGTTTGGACGAAACAACAATAGCGTGAGCGTGCCGGTAGACGTTAACTGTGCGTTCACACCGCCACCCGGCGGCGGTGTGAACGTACTGTTGTCCACGTCTGTCGCCATGTTACTATGGCAGGTGCGGAAACCAGGGATAACGCGGATATTACGTCATAGACACTAGACAGGCGACAAGTGAACATGGACAAGCCATTATTTAAAATTGGAATTTCTCTAAAATTAAAAATCTTTGGGAACTTTTGGGATATTGTAAGTACACAACTGCAGGAAATGTATCACTCTGTGCAAGTGGTTTTTGGATATTTTATTACAAAAATCTTACATAATGTAGCTTTAAAGGCAATAGCTCTGCACAATGTTTTTATGAGTGAGTCATTGACTCATTTACTCAAATGATTCACTCAAAATAAATATTGGCATTGCTATGTTTAAATGTAAATTACTTAACATTAATTTCTTGTTTATTCATTAGTAAACAATAAAATGAACTCGGGTTATAAAAATGTTTTGTCAAGATTTTTCTTCCTGTCTAAAGTAAATGCATTCATTCAAGTCCGTGAATACAATCTAGTCATTGCATACAATCCTGTCTATCATGCAAGCAATCTTTTCTTAACTCATGTAACTGAGTCGTGATTGAATTATCTAATTCTGCATCAAATTATCATGTCTGACATAACAGCCAATTAGTCATTGAACAGAACAGCAAATTAGTCATTGGACAGAAACTAATACTTGAATAACATTGATGTTGTGTAAGGCAATATATAATGTATGTTCATTTCTCTGGCACAGGCTGATGATACAGGTGACTGCAGCTGGCTTAAATTTGTCATCAAACACACACACACACACCACACACACACACACACACACACACACACACACACACACACACACACACACACACACACACACACACACACACACACACACACACACACACACACACACCACACACACAGTGGTGACTTTACACCCAACTGACAAGATAATGGGAGAGAGACAAAATAAAAAATGTGCGAGTGAGAGAAAGAGAGAAAAGGAGGGAGCGAGAGAATCAGAGTTTTGATCCTGGGGTTAGAGATGTAACATGAACGCCACATGGCATTCTGGTTTGCTAACCCTGGCTGGAGGTGAAACAGGGTTTATGGTGTTAGTAAGTGGTGTGGTTGTCTGTTTATGGCTACTCTGCCAGAGATATCATCTCTCATTTGTCATATTGGGTCAGCAGAGGTGGCCTTGTAATCCCTGCTGACACAAAGTGCACTGTCACTATAAAGTGCAATGTCAAACCCTTCCTCTCCCTGAGACATGAAACCATGTTATATAGTGAGACAACAAGTCATGACATCCTTACATACCCACAACTTGCAGTACAACAGTGTCTACCCACAACCTGTGTCTGAAACAAGAGCTGAAATCAAACAGTTTTGAATGAAATACAGATACATTTTTCAATTATTTTGTCAGTAAGAACAAGGTCCCTTATGAAGTTCACGCAGCTAGAAAATATAAAACTATGCCCAAACTGTTCTGAAAGATATTCTCCATGATTTCAATGAATATATAATCTACAATTAATATAGAATCTAAAATAAAAATCTTACAAAAGAACTGCAATTCGTGTGGTGGCAAAATGTACTGGTTTTATTCAAATCAAAGATGTTATTCTTATTAGTTAAATATTATTGTTCATACTAATTGTATATTTAAATATTTATTATGAATATTATTTGAAGTTTATCCATTTATCATGATTCTTAATTAATAAATGATAATATTTTAATATTTAATAAGAACTAATGATAATTCAATATTAATAAAATGAATAATATAATTGATATACTCCTACTACTAATAATAATAAATTAATGAGGTAATAATAATTTTAAGATCCTCCATTTAATTTATTATGATTCTTAATTAATAAGCGATAATATAATATTTAATAATAACTAATAATAAGTTATTAAATATGAATACAATTAACAATTATATAATTATACTACTACTAATAATAAATTAATATAAAATTTTAATTGGGTTTAAAATAATTATTATTTTGGTGTAATATTACATATCTATTATCATAGTATTATAATTATTATAAAACATTGACTGTTAAATTTGTAATCATTTTAAATATTCAAAAGTTATTTTGGCGTAATATTACATTACTTAATCAATCTGTCTATATTTGAATTATTATTATTATTATTATTAGAAATTGATCTTAAATTTGTTTGGATTAGGAAGAAATAGCTCTTTACGGTAACAACTGGACATTCAGTTTTAACAGTGTATGTGGGATATAAATCCAACCCTTTCACATCAGCTTATACCAGGATGACTCTGTGGGATGTCTCTGGCAGCATTTGTGTAAATTTAGCGATCTAAATGGATAGCCATATTCCACAGTTATATGGATATTGCGTCGGTTTCATACACATAAAAAAAAACAGCAGCATGTTCCTAATGGCACATTCCGATAAATTTGCTTTTGAATATATTAAACCTTTTTTTCCATTCTTTAGGAAAGAGATAGTGTTTCAGCTGTGGGAGGGAGGCCTTCAGCTGCAGTTAATTTAAGCTCAATGTCATCCCTCATAACTGGCACACTACACTTGTTTTAAGTCAGTCGCGGGCATGCGGTGCCACAGCAGGTAGCGAGTGGAGGGATTAGCACTGAAAATAACCCTGCCGCTGATACGTCCAATCAATCACTGATCCGCCCACCCCTGACCCTGCGCGTCTCTCAGAGCTCGCCGTCCCACGGGGCCGTGCCGCTGTCCCCAGGACCCGCTCAGGGGGGAAATCACACACCTGCCACCGGAGCTGAACTCTGACCCACTTCCTGCGTGTGAGATCCCTATCCGGGGCGCAATCAAACGGAACTTTTGGTGCAGTTGAGTCAGATGTGATTACGGGCCTTGATCACACCACTGTCAACAGAAAGCTAGGCAGAGAGCAGAGTGCTGAATTATGGAGGAGCTCTGTTGCTCAAAGAGACATAACCTAAACGCAGGGTCTAACCCCATGTGCCCTGGCACCCTGCTTGTTATTCAGCTCAACAGCAGGGATTTTTTTGAAAGGGTGTTTTAGGGCCATCGCAGAGACGGATTGGCAGATTTGCGCCTGTGCGAGCGCGCACGTGCAGGGGTGTCGTATTCACGGCGGCCGTGATGAAAACAACATTTTCATCAGAGATTAAAAGGGTCGTACGAAAGCAACAGTTGTCAGTTGATCTAACGCCGCTGATTTCGGCACCTGCTTGACTCGCGTGGAAGCCAGGCTAAGGGCCTCGGACGGCACGAACACCCATCTCACACGTGTCGAACTCTGCGTCTTAATCACTGCGGGGAGAGCTTTTGGGTTCCACGAGCTATTCCGTTTGGTCTTTTTCAGGCAGAAGAAATGGACAACCCGGGCCAATTAAATACCATCCCTGCCACAGTTACCACGGCGACAGGGAAAACACATCTCAGCCGTCATATTTCTATTCTCAAAATAGCTATATCAAGGAGCAATTTGGCAGGTGTATGATTGTGGGCCGGGATGCAAGGAATTTAAGAGGAGCTGATGGATCGCCTTGTGCTGGCAGGGTGTCTGGGTGCCACGGACACATACACCCGGCCGGGGCGGGACACAGAGCGGGCCTATGTTTGATCCCAAAGCCCCTCCTCGTTAGGCAGACAGGCCTGCCAATTCTTCCTGCCCTCCTCTTGTGGCAAAGGAATTATTGTGTATGTGTGTCTAAGGGTTTAGCTGTGGGTAAAGGAACATGACTGGGCTTCTCTACAGCCAGGTGGCCACTCTGAGCGGGGTGGGAATCTGCCAGCTAGTGATGTCACACATTAAGCGGGAGACTAGGAGTGGCTGCTGTCCTGGGAGCACATTAATGACACATACTGCACATAGTCCGGCTCTGAGATAACTTTTTCCCTGAGCGTCTCACTCATGTACAGGGCAAGCTAAGCTAGCAGCTACTCTAAAGTCAGACTGAGACCTATCATTCAGAAAAAGTAGCTAGTTAGAGGTATATGGCTAAAGAAATCTGCTACATGTACGCTACTTCATATATAGAATATTGAAAAAATAAAAAGCTGTAATTTGATCTAATACAAGACGGAAAAAATAAAACTATACCGCCAGAGGCGGTGCACGACTTGTTTATATGACATAGCACAAACTTCTCAAATGTACCAAATGCATATAATGATATGTCAAAGCGGAACGTCGCGGCCCATGAGTTAATAACTAATGATCGTTGCGACGGAAGTGAATCAATCTTAACTAACTTTAGCTAGACAATAACTTTATTCTAGAGCTGCTGTAAAGCCAAAGCAATCTCTGTTACTTTAATTTCCTATTATCACTGTAAAGCTGCTTTGAAACGGTCTATATTGTTAAAAGCGCTATATAAATGAAGGTGACTTGACTTGACAAGTGTCAGGGAAGTTTAATTTTCATCAATGCTTCCTAATAAAACTTGTAAATAATTAAATTAAAAAAAAAAAAAGTATTATTTAGCGATGCTACCATATTACTACTGAGAAAAAGTAGCTAAATTAATAGCTTAACTTTGTGTAATCACTCTACAACCCTCTGTATTTATCGTAACTACACCATATGGCTGCATAGATAGAGCACCACCAGTGACAGCCATTAAAAAATTCTGAATTCTGACTAAATTATTTTTAGCATTCAACATTTAATTCACAACTATTTCATTTCAATATAATATATGTTTTACCAGTCGTTTTTTTAAGGCTGTAAAAGTGTACAATGGACATGCTTTCTCTGACGTAGCTACTAGCAAAGTGTAGGACTGCTTATGTTCTTGTGGTGATACCAGTACTGTTGTGATGTCATTCTTCTGTAGACCTAGAGAAGTTCAGGTGACTGTCTCAAATCAGGCAAAAATGGCAGATTTCAAATTACATACTTTGTGTTGATATGAATGGGCATGCTACAAGAAATAGTGGTTACACTTAATTTTGATGGTTCCCCTTAGACATTCTGCTGACTATAGTAACGTTGCACCTACAAGTATTAGTTGAATATTAGTAGACTGTTAGGAGTAGGGTAGGAATGGTGGAAAAGGGTTCTTTATATTATTAAAATGGTCTTTGCACTAAGAAAAACATGGTTATTTTAAGAACTATTCACTGAAAGGTTCTTTGAGGAACCATAAATGGTTCTTCTATGGCAGCGCTGTGAAACCCCCCCATTTGTAACCTTTATTTCCAAGAGTGTAAGATACCTAGTTTCCATTATATACTGTATACATCTTTGCTACTGCCCAACTGCACCTATTCCATCTGGCGGCCGGCATCATGGTTACCCCAAAACTCAGCAGGAGTGAGCATTTGAGTGTGTGCAGGGTAGTGTGTGTGTACTTTCCAATAAAACTCCAGCTAATGATCTACTAAGTGCTGGAGCTCGGTACAGAGCCAACGATCCAGCCCTGCTCTCACAGACTCCTCAGATCCTCTTAATACAGCACAGTAGGAAGCAACCTTGCCACTGTGTGATCTCACTTTCATGCAGCTGTGTAAAGTGATTTGTTGGCCAAACACTTGCAACGAGCAGAACTCTGACACGGGCCTTTTTCGAGATACAAATACAGTACTGGCAAAACGTCATATCATTTTTTGGGTGCAGCTCCTCTAACTGTGGGAGCCATGCTGTAATTAGCCACTGGAGACTTTTGCTGTTATAAATAAAGTGACTTGTTTGGCGGGAAATTAAGCGGAGTCGCAACAACACGGGGCGTTAAACCAACACAAACAGCATCTTTACAAAGAAAGTAGTGCAGTTGCGATTTGTGTTGCCGTTTGATGTCGCATTCAGAGGCGTTACTTTGCCGAGGTGTTCCTCACAAAGCTTGCTTAAATGAAAACACATGTTCATTAGTTAGGATTATGCCTATAATAAGCTCAAACGGTTGTATATAAGCTTTAAGACTCCGGGAAGATGGGAGATGAAGAGAGATGCTCTCGTACTTTCTTCCTCACGTCTCTCATCTGTCTCGCGCATCTGTACGCCCGCACATCAGCGTTTCGATATGTGCATCAGTCTGAAAGTCTGAACTTCAACCAGTTGTTAAAACATGGCACCCTTGTGGTTGCTTCTGGCTTTGAAAAATGAAGAAATTTGTGTCTTTGAAAGGAACGGAGAGAGTACAGTTTCAGCAGTCAACCCACCCAACAACACACACACACACACACACACACACACACACACACACACACACACACACACACACACACACACACACACACACACACACACACACACACACACACACACACACACACACACACACACACACCAAAAAAACAAACACACAAAGGGGAGGGGAAAAAAAACAGACAGACACACTAATACACATTTTGTTTTTCATTTTGAAATCAAAAGGTTTCTGTATCACTGTTTGCCCCAAAGCATCATGCAACTGCTTTGGCGCAAGACTGCAGGGGTGTAAACCCACACTTGTTTTGCAAAATGCTGTGCATCTTTTGTAGAATAAAGGAACTCGTATGGTTGCGCTCAAAGAGAAGAAGGCATTTCTTCATCTGATCTGTGCCGCAGTTCATGCACTCTCATAGAAGCTCGGCTTTAATCTCATCTCATGTAACATAAATATTTGCGGAGCTGTGATCTAGTAAACGACATCTCATTGCCAAAGCGTGTGCCCCGTTCCCATGGATTACGTTTTGCGCACTTAACCACCTGCCCCTTTCAGATCAAAACATTCACCATGATACAGGTGTCAAACGTCTTAAAGGATATATACGGGCGTATGTATCTCCTTAAGCGACACACAAGACTGCACAGGCTCCAGTGGGGTCGTTTTCAACAGCTTGAATGCAATCTATACTCATTTATTCTATTCAGATTGGGCTAACTGTCTTCGCCTTTATATGTGAGCAAAAAACGGATCATCTAATATTCAGTGATGCATTGGGATTATATCAATGGCAGATTTAATACAAATTAATAGTGAGGAGGAGCTCATAAGAGCTTATTTATGTTTCGCACTGTGAACGAAAGTTTTGACAGGTTACATCAAATCCTTGAGTTTGTAATCCATTTATGGGCTGTGTTCAGAACCACTTGTTTTTGCACAATATTTCATCATCATAGTTTGTGTTCATACAATACACTGGAGTGCATTTCCAACAATTCAGTATGACATAAGTATGTAAGCAAGTTATACCACATTGCAGCTATACCAGAAAAGTGACCAAAGTCAGCTCTGATAAACCGAATCATTCATTAAGCATATGTGCAAGCAAGTTACATGAAAGATGTTTTCGTCAGGATATGGTTTGTATCCTTTTGGTTTAAATCGTGGACGTCTCTTACATCAAGGTCCAAACATTGTGGTTCCTAATAAAGTTACCGGCCTCTTGCAAACCCAAGTTTACTTGCATTTGGTGCTTGAAAAGTGTGAATTTTGATCCCTGTAAACTAGTTTATTTTCAAAAACGATCCTGTTTCGGAAATCAACACAAAACAGTTATAGCAGCTCAAAACAACTAGCTAAACAGCTCATAAACAATAAGAATCTGATTAAGAGAAACACACACTCACACACACACTGAATGAAAACAGTTGGAAACAGGGACTTGGATTCTGCACCAGAGCTCCGCAGTGGGTGCGTTTTTCATTTCGAAGAAAGTTGAAAAGATCAGGTAATTGAAAAAGAGAAGACAATCCCGACAGCTTGTTCTCTGCAGATGCCAATGAAAAGCTTGAGGGGTATTAAAGCATTACACTTTGGGGCCTTTCTTTGGGTTTCTTTCACCAGGGCTATGGAGAAATGGCTTTTTAATGACAACACCTGAAAAGTGTTTTTCATCCCGCCATGCATCATTGTCAGCGGAGGAGATTAAACCTTATTGTTTCCTTTTGGAGGGCCGACAGAGAGGTGGAGAGCGGGACAGCCAAATGCAAAGTGCACAGAGATGAAATAAAACAGAGGAGAGACCCCCACCCCCCAGACACACCACCCTGAATACCATCACACATTTCACGTCTGCCAAAGTATGTCATTACCAGATCTTAGAGAAATTCAATTATCAAACAGGACCAGAGCTCATAGAATCCACCAGTGTATCATGCAATAAATAGATTCAATAAAATGCTTCCGAATATACTAAAATAGTAAATTATGAATGGCCTAATCTATACAAATAAAAGTGACTTGGGAGAAAAACATACATTTTTAATACTAAAATATGAAATCATTAATACATTTGTTATTCATGTTCATTTTTTTTTAACTTTCATCTTCACATTAAATTAAACGTAGTGTGTATACGAACGAGTGACCTTTTCAGTGTCATATTCCTCTGTTGACATTCAAATATGTGGATTTCGTTGGGAAAAAAGGTAAAGACATTTTTACATGATATTTCACAAAACTGCGATGAGATATATGACATTATGTGGCAATAATATATCTTCCATTTCCAACCCATATTTCGTGTTCCCTATCAAATGGCACATCATTTCTTTGGACCTGCATCTGTCTGTTATTAATAGTTTTATGATTTATAGGCAGAGGTTGGATGCAGCTCTGAACAGCCACATATACAATTATCCAATGCTCAGCCTATATGAATGCCATTTTCCTGCTGATCTCTACCTAAAAAAGACAAGACCATTTGTCTCTCTTTCTCCTCAGCTCTGCTAATAATAAGCCATCTGGTGGATCTAAACATGAAAGATTAAAATGATATACAGTATGAAAGCTCTCTATTCAATTGCTAATGTCCAAGATTCAGGATCCAGAGGCCAAAGCTGTCATTTTTTTCTCTCTCTCTCTCTGGGAGAAAGAGAGAGAGGGTTAATTATAAGAATTCCTCACCGAGATGTCCCGACTTTGGCCCGTGCCGCATGCGACTGGCGAAACTCATTTACGGCTAGAGAACAATGCCTACCAAATGTCTTATGGGCTAATCCCCTCAATCCTTTGTATTCATTGACGCCTGTTCGCGTGAGCTTTGGGAGGGGGCTGACTCCGGGGCTCGGAGGGTCAACATCAAGCCCCGGTGCCATGGGCTAGCTGCGCTCCAGTGTAATTATTTCACTTTCCATCGTTAAATCTTTACGTGGGCAGCTGAGGGAGGGGGTATACATAAACAGAGAGATTTGAAAGACAGAAGGGGGAAACCGGGAGATGAGGGAGTTTGATCTCCATCTAAGCTGCGGATAAAGCGGGACCAAATTGGCCACGCTGTCTGAGTGGACAAACACTTATTTCGGCAAGCACGTTGATTAAACTGACCCTCGCTGAGGGAGAGTCAACAAAATATGAGGTATTGAGAAAATGGAGCTTGACAAGGTCGTGGTCGCTTCCGAAAACATTGCGGACGAGAAACTCTTAAAAGGCCTTGACTTATTGCTTTAAATTTCGTTTATCTTCACGAGTAAACAAATTGATTACATTTTTCATATTTATTATAATTATTGTAGTCAATTAACAGAATCATAGTGCAAGTAGTGATTGCGATTGTGTGCATCATTGACCTTCTAAAGCTGGTTAACTGTGCAGAACCTTGACCTTGCGTCTGCCATTATCGGTAGTTAAATCAAACTTTGACACAGCAGGAATAAACATGCGTGTGACTAGGAAAAAGAATCGTTGCAGAAAAATAGGTTAGAAAGAAAATAATTCATTCTGGAAGTTTTCCTTTTTTCTGATTTTCATTGAGATCAAAGCCTTGTTTCAGCTCTAATTAACAAAACTAATGCAGATTCCAGACCTTCTGGCACTGGGTAAGGCCTTGGAGGAATAGAGCTGGAAATTTTCTGCAGATTTAAATAATTAATATGACACCTTGAGCTCCGCGAAGAAAGAGGAGCGCCATGTTCGTATTTAGAACAATGTCATTGCCAAGTGTAATGCCATTTGTTCAGATGAAAATGAGCTGGGTGGACCGCAGCAAGTTCATTGTCTGCCATTCTGGCGGATCGGTGAATTGTTGGGCCCTTTGTCATGGTAAGAAGGGCCTTTGAGAGCAACTTTGTAAACCAGCCTCAGGTCCATCCCTGGACGGGGTGTGCCGGGAAGGCCCAGGCTGCTCGGGGAGTTTGCGCTTGGTCATTTTCTGGTGTCTAATCCTCTTAATCCCCGTTAGAAGGGGGTTTGTGAGAGACAAATCCGCTCCCTAAGGTCCTTAGGATTCAAACGCTGTGCTTGAGCAACTGTATCATTTGATAACAACAAGAGCTGAAGAGGTAGACAGATAAAGGGACTGGAATATGTCTCACGACCACTCTCTATCTTTTTTAATATCTCATCTTCCACCAGTTTATTCTTGTTATGTAATTTGATTTGCACCTGAAACTTGGTCGAGATGGCTGGTGAGATATGGATGAGAACTCTACACACAAATGGTCTGACCTTTATGCAAATGGACCTTATGTTCATCTTTGGCCAGTTGAGCTCTCAAACGGTTTCTCCGCATGCAGGCAAGACCTGCCCTAATCCACCCCGTTCTATTGAAATAAATGCACCTCTTTTGACATAATCTCCAGCACGCCACTATATCATTACTTAATTAATACTGCATATAAAGAGGCGGACCAGACGAGTCTAAAACCCAAATTTTACTGTTCAGAGACCCATATCCTACAGGGAATAAAAGAATACTTTAATACAGGCCAATGTAGAATGATATGGGTTAAATTAGACTTTAAATGTCTCATTTCTAAAGCTCAATGTAATTAATAATAAGAGTGTGTAAAAAGAATTGGCTGACTCAAGCAAACTGGGAGATTCTGGCTTTGAATTGGTAGCTTGCTCAGTAATTTATGATTGGAAAACCTTTTTTTAAAAAGAATAAGTATGCTTATTTCAGACCATCAAGGTTATGCACCATTTAGAATTTAATTGAGAAATCCATTTCCTGAATTTGAATTGGATTTGAACCGATGTACCAAACAGGATGCAGAATTGCAATGCAAAATTAAATGTACGGAATAATTCAAATGAATAAAAAAAGTCAAAGAAATTCAAATGGCTAGAAAAACAAAGTATATCAAAACAAACTGCAGTTTTGAGAAAATGTTTTAAAAGCCTTGAAGTATGAATGTTGGCCTTACGGACAGACGGACGGACACATAAATAGGGAGCCAATTTGATTCAAATTTCAACTCACAAATTGAAAAGAAGCAAGTTCATCTATTCTGAATTTTGCCCAGCCCTGCAGGCCATGGGCATCTATCTGGCTTTTGAATAATAGAATATGACAGTACAAGGAGAAATACAACAAAACATAACCTAAACATTAAACCCACTTCCTTCATAGACTGCACAACAGTTTTAAATTGTGGTCACCATGTGGAATCCAATAAGAAAAGTGTGAACTTAGCAGTTAACCCTCATTTATAGCTGCTCTCACCGAGGGCCTCTACCAAAATATGCAGTTATGTGTGATGCAACGCAACAAGAGCATAGCTGTGGTTTAAAAGATCTATCCCTCAGTTGCATCTGCTCTGCATGGAGCTCACAGATATCATAACGGATTGTGGATAGTGGTTTGATGTCCTCGAGATGCAAAGGCAAATCATGTCATCTAGAGAAAAGAGGAGAAAGAGTCAGTTCTGCCATTATGAATACAGGCATACTGGTAAAAAAGAGAGAGATATCATTAATCTCTTCTTTCGTCCATATGACAGACATACAGTGATGATTGCTGCATTGAGTGCCGCTTCTCCATGTTCGGTTCCATCAACCAACCCCTACAGCAAATCTGGACTTGGGACAAATGAACTCCTAACACAATCTTTCCACTAACAATCACTTTGTCCATGTAAGAGGATGAATCACTGCAGGAAAAAGATTATATAAAGGGGTTTATTATTGGTGTAATGAATACAGGGGTACTGTAATTGATAGTGACAGCATTCAACAGACCGCAGAAATAAAAATATGCCCTGGCAAATTCAAGCCAAGTCTTTTAGTAAATAGTTAAGTTCAATTCTGGTCTCTATTACGTATTACTGCTACACTGCATGTTGAGGGCCAAAATGGGGATTGATTAATATTTGAGAGCAAGAGAAAATTAGTTGATATTGTCAAATACTGTATATGGTTCAAAAGTTTAGGGTGAGTTTTTAATGTTTTGAAATGAAGTCTCTTATGTTCACCAAGGCTGCATTTATTAGAATTATTATTATTTTTTAAATACTGATTTTTTTTGATTGTCAAACATATATTGAAATTTTTTTTTTCTATTTTAATATTTAAAAAAAAAATCGAACTTATATCCTATTCATATAACCGCATATACTGTACTAAATGAGGTAAGAGTGTAGAGATACATCCAAGCTATTTTAAGACATAAAGATTTTGTTTTTTAAATATTAAAATAGAAAAAAATAGAAAATCAAGCTATTTTAAGAATAAGAATAAAATTTTTTTTATAAAAAATTTTAAAAAGGAAAAGATGTTTAATTATGTAATTTTGGTGATCAAATTTGAGTTTTAACGGATTCAATTATTGACTACAGGGGGACTTTAAATATTTTTTATCAACAATTTTGTGGAAAACAATATTTTTTACAATAAATGTTCAAAAGAACATAATTTATTTAAAATATGTATATATTTTTGTAACAATATAAAAGTCTCTATCCATCCATCCATCTAAAAATCATAAAATGTTGCATTGTGATAGCCCTATACTTCAGCCATATTCCACTGTTTTGGGAACACTGTGATGGTTTCTTTTCCTTGGCTATTTTTCTCTGAATAAGATGAACACTGAGATGAAAAAGTACATAATGAGCATGGCGTTAACCCATGTGTGTTTCAACTGCTCAACCTTTACAGGGAGTGCAACTGAGAGCAAACCAGCAGTGTTTGTGCTGACAGCCTTTGAGCCAGGCTCTGCCTTCACGAAAATGCTCAGGGCACAAAGGAATCTTCCCCTCATCAGTGCACATGCGCCCCGTTCTAAAGTCTGTCAGGAGCTGAAGGTAAATTCAAAAGACATCCTGATACATACTGAGAAAAGCAGTTTTGATGGGGGGAAAATGGACCACTTTGCAGTATACAAATAACAGGAAAAATGTCAACAGAACAGGCAAGTCCGATGGGGAAAGAAAAACAAGCTAGTTTCAGATTAAATTACAGGAAACAAAACATGAGTCTGAATTACTTGAACCCCCCCCCCCCCCCATCCCCCTTTCCTATGAAGCTCAAACACACCGGCAAAATAAAAGATGTAGTCAATTCTTACTCGGATGGGTGAGAAATCTAATGAAACAGTTCGTTTGTTTTGCAAATAAACCTTAGCCATCGACATCATTCCTTCCCCCTCTTTTCGCCGCCGTCCATGTTTAGCTTGCAATCATCGCCGTGCCCGCGAGCTCCAAACACATTCTAATTCAGGCGCCAGCAGCAGGGGTCAGGCCCCGTGATCCTCAGGGCGATGAATTTATTCACTTAATCTGGGCTACACCTGTAGGTCACGCCAGGGGAATGCTAATCGCTCTGAGGGGAGGGCTGTCCGGCTCCTAATAGTGATCATCTGCATCTGAGGCCCATTCCCCAGGGTCCAGGGGGGCTGGGGGCCATCAGCAACAGCCCTGTCAACAGGGAGGCCAGGTAACCGGTGGCTGCCACCACATGTCTTCGCTGTCTAATGGGAGAAGGGTCCTTTCTTGATCGTTTTTGCCGCAGCAAACGCTCCGTTCTCGGACAGAATAATTTGTTCCCAATTTGCATGGTCACATGTTCTGGTGGAAAAGCTCAGGGACTTGCCGGAGCAGGTGGCATTCAGACCCACTGCCAGATGCAGCTCGGTTTGGCCTTGAAACACAACAGAGAGAGCCACTTGCAACACATCGCTCCTTTTTTTCTATGAAACAGAAATTGCAATCACCACTGTTTAGGACATTGGCAGCCATCCCTGCTGGTTAATATGCATGCAAAATTTATCATGAAGACCAACAAAAGAGGATGTTCTCCCTCCGGTTCCCGCATATTTTCCTGCAGTAGTGTGGTAGATCTATGTGGAAAAAGAAAATGTATTTCATTCAAAAGCTACACTCTACCTGTTTAAAGAGATAATTCTTCCAAATGGAAATTGAACACAAAATATGATATTCTGAGAAAATTCTCTGTTTTTTTTTTGTGGGTAGGGGACATTTTTCAAAATATCTTTTAGCTGTTTTAGCTTTTTTCCCACATAAAATCTTTTACTAAAAACATAAATGTAAATCATTAACAGATTTATCTATATGTTACTCTAGAGAGGACTGTAGTATCGTATCACCACATCAAGACACAATACCCCCAGACAGAGCCTTTAAATCAGTAAATCAGGTCTATAAAGGGCCTCATATTTCCATCAGAGCCGCACCGGTCTGGACAGCCCCAAACGGTTTGTGCGTCGCACATGTGACACCAAGCCCTCAAATCCTCAACAAGGTGCCCAATAACTTGTGAGCGGGAGCCAAATGACTACAGTATATGGCAGAAGAATAAACATTCTCTCTTTAGCCCGAGGTCCCACTTTTCATCTGTCAAGCATGTTTTAATAATTAATCTGTTTAATACACACTCAGCATCTGCCGGAGACAACTTGAAGCCTTCCACTCCAACCAACAGACTCCCACTGAGGCTCCTCTCTGAGTTAAAGCATACAGGCTGAATTTCACGAACTGGATTCTGCCTCCCAAAACGTTTTGCACTAACCGAATGAATCCTTAGCATGTTAGACACACATATGGATGCCTCCCTTGTGTGTACTGTATGAGGCAAATGGAGAGAGTGTAAATTGAATGCATTTCTTTTCCCCACACCATAGAAATGATGCGAGATTAAGCCCATGAATATATACATGGGCCAGCGATGACCTGTCTGGAGATCGCTGATTTCCCAATGGGCCCAGGTTGACACGGCTGGGGCTCGGGCCTTGACGGAGGTGGGGAAATCCAAGCGCAGGACCAAATTGATCTTAATCTCATTGCTCATTGTGCTTAGGAAGACATGAAATTACACAATGGCTTTAATCGACCAGGAGCCATCCCAGGTTTTCCAAGGAGATTTCGGCAGGCTTCCCTTGCGTCACGTTTACAGTCGTCATGCTAAAAGAGACATGATTAAGATAGCAATTTTTCTCTCAGGAAGCCTTTAATAATGTCTTCTTGAACAATCAGAGGGTTAATGTGGAACAATCACAAACCAATAAGGCTCATCCGGCGTGCCCGTCCTTGAGTAATCCGGGAAGATCCTTTTCCAGTGGCCCTGGGTGGAGGCAACATTGCGCTGAAGCGCGTCTCCACCGTCATAAGGAATGATTCAATCAGTCCCCCGGGGTTGATTACACCCTTACTCGAAGTTTGGGCTCCCCCGCTAACAGGTGCTTCTTATTACGTTGATAGGAAGCCGTCACTGAAACGGTCATTAGCCATGTGACTGACATGGGCCTTGCTGAGCTGGCTGTGCTGGGAAACCTCATCCTCTGTGATTGAATGCCCACAGGCGTCCGTCATAGACTTCACTCTGCATTCTGCCTCAATAAGAAAACACATTCAGAATTAAAACCATCGCGTTCACCAATAGAAGCTATTTTCATCATGAATCTGCGCTGTTTCAAATCGGTTAATAGCGTGTGCTTATTCAGAAGATGCTGTTGTAAAGAATATTTTTATAAGGTATTATCATAAACCTTAGACATCAGTTGCACAGAGAGATATAATCAAAATCGACAGGATTTCTTGGTTGCACCCTATACGTAAAAACAACTTTGGCTTTATGGCCCTTTGATACTTCCAACAAACAACACTTGGGGCTTTATCATCTTAAAGTAACACAGAAATGTTTGGAATTTAGAAAAACACTCAGGCATGAGTGCACCAGAGGTTCTTTAGGCCACCGTGTACCAGGAATGTCCTCATTATGGGTGGCAATTATGGGTTTGCTTACCGCTGCGCATCTTTTCAGGAAACCAATGAAACCATTGTGACCTACAACGCGTTGGCCGCTACAAGGCTGTCAAGTCCAAAAATAATTAGGCATCAAGATGAGGCCTTTTTTTATTCATGTCAAGGAACTCAGGAGACTCTGTAATGTAGTTAACATGCACGCTTCATGAATTTTCATCACATCAGAACACGGCTACAAGCGTGCGCAGTAGAACAGAGCAACAGAGCTACGGAGAGGGCATATCTTTCACACACATTTCACTGGAGCACCACAATTGCATGTATACATTGTAGTAATCCAATGCCCAATACAAACCAGTTCCTGTTTATCCAGCACCTATGAAAGGCCCATTAATTAACATGGCTGTTATGTGAGTGTAGCTGTTTCATGGTTTCCCTGAACTGTTTGTTACCTCGTTTTTCCTACTATGGTTATGACAGACATGTGGGCCATTATACACAAAGCAAAATTTCCCATCTGTCAACCTTTAAAATATTTGCACTTCAAATGAAATTTGGATTGAATTGTCCGCATCCATCCATCCATCCATCCATCCATCCATCCATCCATCCATCCATCCATCCATCCATCCATCCATCCATCTTCAAACTTCCAGGCTTTTATTTTTTTCAGAACATTCAAACAAGGTTTTGCCAAGTCTCTTAATTAATTTTTAACTTTCATTAAATTGAGTTTAGCTAGTTAGGGTTCAAGCGCATATCGCTGAAACCCTATTGTAATTGTGAGACTTTCCAAAGATCAGCATTCTACTCGAAAAGTGATCAGGCAAATCAAACCATAAGTTGTAGAGACTTGAAACTTTGAGGGATTGTACCCACCCCGTATACAACGTCACCAAGGCTCGCCCCAATCGGCCTGATGGTGGTGCTACAGCGATCAAAAGTACGTAATGGCTCCTAAACTGTTTGTCGCACTCTCAAGTGTCTTATATCATTGAAATCCTTGGTTCAAGATGAAACATTTTCGGGTATTTTGGATTTTTTTTTAAAAACCTACTTTTGCGAACCAATCCTAGGTTTTTCGTCTGATAGATTTGGAACCAAACCAGGTCTGGAGTCTGTCAATAATTGTCAATAATTTTTAAAATAAAAGTCAAAACTTCGACGGGACGCTAAAATGCTTGAAGTGGGCGTGGCAACTTTTATTAAAACGGCTATCCTCTTGAACGGAATGAGATAATTTCACCAAACTCGTTACACCTACGCATGGGCTCAGTCTGTGGTCGCGAAGAAAAGGATATGGCAACTGGCTACTTGGTGGCTCTATAAAATAATGTCTTTGGTGTCTTTGTTTGGTGTCTTTGTTCAAGGTGCCGTGATTGCCCATGAGGACATTCAGGTATCTTGTAAAACACAACCCCTGCTAATGAAGTTTGGGTAGCTGTCAAACAAGGTTACCGGATGCTGATCGGACTGAAACTCACTGGGCCTGTTTGACTCATGGCCCTAGAGGCCTGTGAGAAATTCGAAAGAAATTGGCCACCAAAGGGCACCTTCGCGTTTGTGTGTAAAGGATTGTATATCACACAATTTTTCGCACATGCCCACGACATTCATACAATATAGTAGAACACCTCATTCTGAGCAACTTTGCCTCTAGGACTACCACTGTCAATCAAATCATTTTAAAAATGTTAAAAATCATTCAAATGTATTTTTCTTTGCCTGTTTTGGCTGTAAATGGTCTTTCAATCTATGAGCTAGGCAGTTATACTGTAGGCTTGTTAAATAAAACACGCATGTGCTTAAAGGGATAGTTCGGCAAAAAATGATATTTAAACCATGTATTACTCACCCTCAAGTCGTTCGAGATGCATATGTCAATCTTGTTTCAGACGAACATATTTTCAGTAATTTTAGAAAATGTCTTAGACCCTTCAGTGGATATAATGTGAAGCTACGGGGTCCAGCTCCTTCAAGTCCCAAAATGTGCATACATCCTTCACAAAAGTAATCCATCCAGCTCCAGGGGGATAAACGAAGGCCTTCTGAGGGTAATCCGTGCGGTTTTGTCGTAAAAATATACATATTTAAAACTTTATAGATGAAAATATCTGACTTCCGTCAACGATCGACGCACGTTCACGGGTGATGGAAGTCGGCGTACGAGGTAGGACGTAGCGTAGGAAACGTCTTGACGTAGAACGAACGCGCCAGCGCAGCCAGAGAGCAGAGCAAACGTCAAGTCGTTTCCTACTCTACGTGCTACGCTACGTCCTACCTCGTACGCCGACTTCCATCACCCGTGAACGCCCGTCGATCGTTGACGGAAGTCAGATATTTTCATCTATAAAGGTTTAAATATGTATATTTTTACGACAAAACCGCACGGATTACCCTCAGAAGGCCTTCGTTTATCCCCCTGGAGCCGGATGGATTACTTTTGTGAAGGATGTATGCACATTTTGGGACTTGAAGGAGCTGGACCCCGTAGCTTCACATTATATCCACTGAAGGGTCTAAGACATTTTCTAAAATAACTGAAAATGTGTTCGTCTGAAACAAGATTAACATATGCATCTCGAACGGCTTGAGGGTGAGTAATGCATGGTTTAAATATCATTTTTGGCCGAACTATCCCTTTAAAGGCCTTAAAGTGCTTGTTCCCCTTTAATTGCTGCTTGCAGCTATATTTAAAATGAGTTTTATTCAATTAGTTAAAAATAACACTTTTTTATTCAATTAGTTAAATACAACTTTACATCCTACCTCAAATAAAATGTTTAACACTAGAATGAAGAAGACATTTTCGATTCAATTCTAAATGGTGCACAACCCTGTGTGCTAATCACCTCAATCATTGCTAAAGGAAAAGCAAATCTTTACACGGACCAGCATTTACAGGGTTAGTTCCAGGAAGCTACTGTAATTATACACATATTTGAGTTTCACAACCTTTTTATATGGCATTTGTAATAATTGACCACAAGCTTTAATGTGACCATTATATGAAATGAGCAGGGACGATTAATATTTTATAGTTTTTTCTTCTACCAGTAGGCTGGCCCTCACCTCTACTGACCCCGACATTCCATTCAGCAAAGTGTCTGATATTAAAAAGATTGCTTTCATGCCTACCTAAGTAATATCATATGCTTCACATCAGAGCATGCTCCGGCTAGCCGAATTCCCAATGTATGGCAACTCAACTGACTCAACACGGCATGCATGCCTGTGGTCCACACACTCACTCTCTTTCACTTTCACACACACATATAGACACCCCACGCTCCCACAGCCGCTCCCAGCGCTTAATGCACGCAACACGCTGTTTTCCCGCATTTAAAAGAATGTCTTGAAACATTTCCATTGTATGACCCTATTTTTTGATCAGTAACAGAAACTCTAATACAGTTTTTGGATGCAATTTTTAAACTACTCAAGTGCTCAATTTGACTAGGCCCACACTTCCCACCGTGCTCAGAATACAGCAGCACCAATAGTTTTATCACCCTGTTAAAAAGCCTTTATTTGCTGCAGTGAACATGCTCAATTACCCAGACTCCCTGGGGCGTGGGGAAAACACACATCAGCTGGGCCTGATTTATTTCACTGTCCCACTGCACCCCAAATTAAGAGACACCCTCTGTAACCAGCAAAGCATAACACAACAGACTGTCTGAGAAGATGTCTTCATTATCATCATCTCTTAGCTAACACTTACAGTCCAGGCTTGGAATATTTCCTACATGATAGATCACATTTATTCAATGATCATCAAGACTCACTCTTTTGTTTCCACCAGGGAACAATGACATCCACTTAAACCACAGATCATGTAGCCTAGATCTATTTAAAGACCCCCTTTTGTGGCTTTTAATCCACGTCAGTTACCTTTGAGACCATCTACATTTACGCATTTGACAGATGCTTTTATCCAAAACGACTTTCGTCGCATTTAAGATATACATTTTATCAGTTCATGTTCCTGGCAATCAAACCCATGACCTTGTCACTGCTAGTGCAATGCTATAGTGTTTTAGCTAGATGGAAAACAGACCACAAACACTAATGACTCCTGCACTCACAGGCACATGCACATTGTTTTTAAGGATGCACAATATATCAGTTATCATACAATTTCAGAGATCAGTATCAGTTGATATTGGATATTAAATTGTGCATGCTCATTTTCCCTCTTAGTTCATTTAGAAAATGTAGACCTTTGCTGTTATGTAACAGTTACTTAAAGTTAATCTTGAAAAACACTAATAATTTATTAATACTATTCAAGCAAATTTTAATATTAATTGTTAATTTTTCAGCCTACACATTATATTGCAATGGCTAAATTCCATTGTAGCATTTAAAATGACTGATTTTAGTTTTTTAGTTCATAATTTCTAAATTTATTCAGACAAAATAGCACAGAAATGTAATATCAGATATTTATCGAATCAATCAATCATAACGTGATAGTAATTATCAGCTTATCAGTATTGATACCAAACTTTTTGTATTGGTGCATTCCTAAATATTTTCCAGTCAAATGTCCCTCTGCCTGTGACTAGCAATAGCAAGATAATATGGTTCACGACTGTAATGTAAATACAGGCTGGCTATTTTTAAAAAAGTCAATCCCTTTAATATGTCCTACTAATTTCTTGTTTCAAAAGGAAATACTGTGCTTGTCAAGCTGCTTAATGAGATCTTAATTGCAGCTTTTCAACTTACAAGTTTATTGGATGCATTTAATTAACAGTGAGTATAAATCTGCTTATGACATGTTAGAGAGCCTGACTGTAAATAGACAACAGGGAGACTAAGCTAACATGAAGTATCCCATCTACACAGGCTACACACTGTTGGGATCTAAAAGTTTTCAGAAGCAAGTTCAGGTCGACACGACGCGCTCTAATGTGAGCGGTGCAGGAACTCAGGATGTGCTCTATGACGCGTGGCCAAAAGAACATGTGCACAGGGACTCACGCACACCCTTGTGATGCGGAATACATTTCTCTGCACTTTGTTAGCTTGCCAAGACCCTGCAGCTCCGTGCCATTCCTGCCTTCATTACAATGCTCCGGTGTCTGCTGTCATCTTCTGCATCTCTTATGGCATATTTATTGATTCTTATTAATAGACTCTTGACTTAAAGTGTGACCCCATTAGATCATTCTATCTAAAGGCAGTCATGAGACTGCTCTGGTTCCCAGGAGAGATGCCAGGACCCGTCAGTGCTAATCAGCTGGAGTTCACAGCCAGCCAAGAGGGGAAGGGGCGAGAAGGAGAAGGAGAAGAAGAGAGAGAGAGAGTAGCGGAGGAGAGGTGGATCAATGGGGCCTTGGTGAACACAGACCCCTGCTTAGAGAAGTTGAGAAATTATTCCTGTTTCATGATCACAGTGAGACATCGTAACATGGACAGCTTTCAAGACCTGCTACTAAAAGAAATTGCTGTTTGAAGCATGTATACCATGACTTCACTTTTCTGCCTTTATCAAATTTAGAGACAATAATACATTACTATTTACAAATGTAGTACAACAGATATAGAATAAATGGCAAATCTTTAACATGTTTGCCATTGAACATTCATTTTGGATTGATCCATTTTTGAAGATTACACTGTGAAAAAATTGCTTGACTTTCTTGGAATTCAATGTTGTCAAGGCTAAAATGTGATTGGTTATCACGGCTGTTAGTTTTGTAATGTTCCATGCACAAAAAGAATTAACAAATACATTTGCTAAATAACAGAATTATAGTTTTAGGTAAACTTTCAAGGGTTTAGATTAGAAAGGGATTCAAGGGTTCAGATATAAGAATTCCTGAGCCAGAATATTTTAAGATATCATACAGTGCTGCTGCCTTGTAAAAATGGAAATACTTCAGACTGATTCTGATAATGACCAAATGTAACTAATTTAGTTTTGCAATATCAGCATCTCCACAGTGACATGAAGGTCAAGTAGGGTAACCCATACTCCTATGCATTTAACCCAAACTCCAGACCTCCTTCAATCTTAAGTCTCCCATTATATACACAAATGTATAAGCATTATGCACAGTTTAAGTGGGAGTGTCTTTTGTAACGCACAGATTATAAGCAATGCAGCTGTCAAGCCAGGATTGTGGCATTGGTGCCGGATAACGTGTTTTTATGTGTTGTTATATGCAATGACAACACCTGGCATGTTTCACTGTGATCTCCCAATCACTTAGAATGAGCACAACCCAGCATTACCTCACATCTGTCATTCAATTGCTCAGGCGACTTCACCAGTGGGGGTTGATTTTCCAGAGAAAGCCTGTTCATGCATTTTATCTTGCACTGTATGTTCAGAAGGGTGTACTACATACTACGTCATTGTTTGTGGTATGTATGTGAGTCCCCCCTCCCAAAATTGTGCAGTATACAATCAGAATGCATTACAAGGAAAACTGTCTACCAAAATGCAATGTTCTTGACTGAACCTTCCATTTTTTAACAATTTTACCCATTATTTGATCAGACTATCAAAATGTATTGCACAAAACTGGATACAAAGTAATCATATTTAAACCAAGACAATAACTGGACACTAGCTAATTGATTCCTTGAGTAGGTCATGTGACAACGTAGCATTCCAGTTTTTCATGGCATAATGTGTACTCTCTCTATTTTTAAAAACAGCAGTCATTATAATGTACGATATATACTGTGAAGTATGCTAGCACTCTATTTCAAACATAGCCAAATTATAGTTTTTTTCTATTCTTCTGTTGACTGAAGACTAGCTGTGAAACAGGCATACTATTTTAAGGTTCTCATAACTAAGTGCAGCTCTCTGCATAAACATGGCTGTCTGCTTTTAGTGAACGTGAGTGTGTGTGTGGTAAACTGACCTGTAATATGGTTCGTCAGTGCAGTTGACTGCCTTTGTTGAATCTCTCTGGTGAACGTGTCACATCAAATGCCTTCATTATCTCCTTCTGTCATTATCATTCAGCGCTGGTACTTTAAAACACCGTGCTCTCTCTGTCAGTGGCTCAACAATATGGAATAACAATTCCTCCCCTCTCATTGCTCTTCAAACGCTGCTCTTTTTAAATAACAGATGTCTCACCTGAAGGAGGACAGGAGAAGAAAGCTTCTCTCAAGACTAATGAACGCTTTCATAAAAGTGAGACAGACCACCAGAATTGCCATACCTACTGTACATAATTCTCAGTCCGATCTTAGCCCTTTCACACATGGCATTATGCAACATCATCCTGTCAGCAATTATATGGGATAGTAGTTTTAGCTTTGGAGGAGTGAAGTCTAACCTGACTCCGCCAGATGGATTTGCTCCGCATATCCATCTGGAAACCTTCCGTTGAAGTAGTTTTGGTAAGGGGCGAAAATTACTGGTTAGCTGATTGGCCTATGTTGGTGATAGACGGGCCAAATCAACCAATCAGATCAACGAAGCATTGACGTACTAACAGAGCGACGACGAAAACACAACCACAAGCCAGGCTACTCTTGCTGCTGCAGGTAAAGGCTCGTTAGCTCAGCAAATAAGCAACATGTCGGCAAAGGATATTTGCTAGCCTGGCTGCCAGCCCGAACCCCGCCCACAACATTTTTTGGTCGGGAAGTTCGGTCTGGACTCGATCGTTGAGGAGCTATTATGCCCGATCAAAAATTGTTCGGACCAATCAAATTGTCAGGGCGGGCTTTCTACGATGATGGACAGATGATCATACCATAGACATCATACCTATGTGAGCAACGCAACGGTAACGTAACCATCCACGTCATCAGAGCGCTTGTTTTGAATTCATGGCTGCCGCTGGAGAATTGAGTTGTGTATATTCCGCTATCGCGAGTGTTATAGAAGATATAGACAGCGCATTCATTTTAGAAGAGGAACAGAGAACCGCGATCAAGGCATTTGTCAATGGAAAATATGTTTTTGCCATCCTTCCTCCTACGGGATTCGGAAAAAGTTTAATCTATCAACTTTAATCTATCTCTCAACGTCACTTACTCTGTTGCTCTGATTGGTTGTAGGTCTATCCAATTGAGTGCAGAGGTTTTTTTTTTCCTGGTTCGGTTGACACACGCCCCATAATCACAGCCCAATGGACCAGTTTCAGACTCACATTCTGTCTAGAATATGAGTATGACGAAGTCAGGCTAGATATTTGCCGTTTATGTAACTACAATTTACAAATAACTGAAGCCGCCATGTTCTTTAGACTGAACTGTCGCGCTTCTCGTTGCGTCACACCTCAACCCGCCTCAAAGCCAATGCTGATTGGATGTTCATTTGGTGAACTGCTCCCAAATTTTATTTAACGGAAAGTACCCAGACTGATCTGCGAGTGAAACCTTGAAAGCTCGCGAGATCAGGATGGTCTCACGAGGCTAAGTGAAGTCATGATCGAGTCACAAGGTTTACTGTAGGCAGTGACACTTTATTTTGAGAGGGAAACAGTGGCAAAAAATGTACATACTTTGGTACAATTTCCAAATTATATTTCTATTTCAAACCTATATATTTCATGTCTCTTTCAAAAACAACTATGGTGAGTCTCTTTCACCAAGGCTGCATTTATTCGAATAAAAATACTGTAATATTACTGTAAAATTACTCCAGTCTTCAGTGTCACATGATTGAAAACAGCTACTTAATATTTTTGTGTTTTTGTTCAGCATACTTTGACGAATAGAAAGCCATGCAAATTTGCAACTTAATTTCATGAGTTAATGGAGTGATCATGATGCATTTTCATTCTCCTTCTGTGTAGACTGATGACAACATTTTCAGTTTCAAGCAAATGCGCAACTGAATTACAGTGACCAAATCTACACGTGAACAGGTCATATAAGCACAGCTATACAGACAAAAACTTTTCAACGACAATAATCGTGCAATTTCTTTATTAAACACTTATGAAAAGTCCTAACCTGACTCCGCCAGATGGATTTGCTCCGCATATCCATCTGGAAACCTTCCGTTGAAGTAGTTTTGGTAAGGGGCGAAAATACTGGTTAGCTGATTGGCCTGTGTTGGTGATAGACGGGCCAAATCAACCAATCAGATCAACGAAGCATATGAGAGCGACGACGAAAACACAACCACAAGCCAGGCTACTCTTGCTGCTGCAGGTAAAGGCTCGTTAGCTCTGTAATTCCGTAATAACTCTGTAATTCCGATAAAACTTGCTCGATAGCCACACTGATGCTAGTTTCATCCGCTGAAGCCGACATGTTCTTAAGACTGAACTGTCGCGCTTCTCGTTGCGTCACACCTCAACCCGCCTCAAAGCCAACGCTGATTGGACGTTCGTTTGGTGAACTGCTCCCAAATTTTCTTTAACAGAAAGTATCCAGACTGATCTGCGAGTGAAACCTTGAAAGCTCGCGAGATCAGGATGGTCTCACGAGGCTAGAAAAGTCCACCTCAAGATGTTTGATTGGACATGTCACTTCTTAGTGATAATATTTCTCAACCCCACAATGCACACACCACAAAGTAAAAAAAAAAAGAGTGCAAAACTCTCTCCTCCCAACCACTTCATCACCAATACAGGATATTAACTGAACTAGAGACCACTGCTGAGTCACGGGTTATGACTCTTTTCTCATTAAAGGACTGGTACACTCGCTCTCTCTCTCTCTCTCTCTCTCTCTCTCTCTCTCTCTCTCTCTCTCTCTCTCTCTCTCTTCTCTCTCTCTCTCTCTCTCTCTCTACACACACAAAAAGGGTGTGTTAACTAACAATCCAGGTGTCTAATGCTATAGCTCTCAGCACATGCATTGTGAGCAGCTATGGATGTTGAGAGGAGCAGGGCCATCTCGAGAGCACCTAAAGCACAGTGAACCAAGAACCGTAAGCAGTGAGAAAGAGTTTTAGCGCGACACACCTTTCCCCTCCATGCTATCTGACAAAGAGGCACAGAGAGGCATGCTCCTCCCTCGATCTCTCAAAGAGGATAGAAATGTTGGCGGTGAAGGTGATAACCCTTTTGTTTTGTCTGTAATCCATCACACAGGCTGTCAGGCTCAACAGCCACGGCGGGCTCCACAACAGCCCTTAATCTGACAGCTTCATGCAGCAGAAAGCAAAGCGTGGAATTAGATCAAAGCGGAGGGAGTCAGTGGCGGATTGATGCGCTTTGCCATCTTGTTTGTATCTTCATACTGGGTGTGACGTGTGGCACGGCTGGAACTTTAAAAGTGAGGTGGCTACGGGGAGGCCTGCTTCTGGGACTCCCTCTGACTGACGTTAATGCATGTTACCTTTGTAAAGGTAGAGACTGACTGACACGCCAGATTACGCTAAAGAATATTTAACCGGGTGTGTTTATGTGTTTGTGTTGAGAGAGATCAGGAGATGACAGCTGCTCTCTATGTGTATCTCGATGCATCATGGCCAATTGGCATGAAGGCGGCAGGGCTGCGGGGTGTACACTGCAACAGATTAAACTCAGCTGTAATTAGTTCTTCAGCCCACAGAGAACAGCGTATGAGGTGATTTAAGTAAGGGCAATGGCTGAACTGCAAAGCGGCTGGAAACCCTTATTATATAAAGAGAAATTTCAGAGAGACTGTCTATGGAAAGTAACACCTACACAGTTAACATGTATGTCAATGCCGATATTTAGAGAGCAAAGTTTATGTTCTATTGCTTATTATTACATATATGCTTAAATAAATCATATATACAATATATTTGAGATTCAAAATCAGATTTAAACCTGGAAATTAGATTTCTTGAAAAATGTATAAAATATTAGCCTGGATTCCAGCCCGAACCCCGCCCACAACATTTTTTGGTCGGGAAGTTCGGTCTGGACTCGATCCATTGAGGAGTAATTATGATCAGCCAAAAAATGGTCGGACCAATCAAATTGCCAGGGCGGGCTTTATACGATGATGGACAGATAATCCATCCAATAACGTAATCATCACGTCCTCAAACGTATTTTTTCTTTCAAAAATGCTTTTCGTGTTTGCATGCAAGTAGGCCTACTCCTAAGGCCTAACTTCTAAGTTCTTTTTGCAACACCGGCAAAGATTGTTAACACTCCTTATTTTTTTCATACTTTTTCCAGAGTTCTGTTTGATAACTATGCGTTGCTCAACATACGTCACTTACTGCGTTCCTCTGATTGGTTGTCGGTCTATCCAATTGAGTGCAGAGTTGTTGTTTTTCCTGGTTCGGTTAAGACACGCCTCATAATCAAAGCCCTATGGAGCAGTCTCAGACTCATGTTCTGACCAGAATAGGAGTATGACGAAGTCAGGCTAATAAAATATAATATAATTGAAAATTTCAAAATAAAAGCATTCACAGTGCTTTAAGCCATTATGTTTATTTTAATTCACTGTTCAACAAAAATATTAGTAGAAAGGTCTGAGCTCACATTGAAAAATTAGGACTGAAAATCTAATTTAACCTTGAAAATAAATCAAGATTTATGATTTTGAAAAATGTAAGAAAAAAGGAAATAAGCTCAAATGAGAAAGAAATATTTACGATTATACACTCAATCAAAATAGACAAAATAGCAAATAATATAATAATTTGTATTAAATTAGAAAAAATGCAAAATACAATCATTTTCAGAGAGTATAATCATGTTTGTATAGCTAAAAAAGAAAACTGGCGAACAATACATGTCAACCAAACACCTATGTCATAAAAACAATAAATATACAAATACTTTCCCTTGTTAAAAGCAACATGCTCCTATATGAACTAAAAGGCCCAATCCTCTGCCTGATTAACAATACCTTAATTTAGTTACAGCCATATGTCTGCATACCCACACATATTGATACAACAAAATGACCCTTTAATTGCAACTTAATACAAAACATATCCTGGCCCCTCTGCCTCCAGGTCAGCCCAGCGCGCTTGTGAGGCCAGTTCAAAATATTCAGAAAAGATTAATCTTAATCACAGGTTTGGGCCATGTGTGGCTCGGCATATCCTTCTCATTACCGAGCACGGATGGTAGCTACCTGACTCCTCAGACACAATGTTCCCTAGTCCCGCTTTCAAAGCGAAACACAGGCGCTACATTCGTAATAAAGCACAAACCTGTTATTCCAATTGACCTTCTTCACATCAAGCTGTCAATGATCTCAGTCTAGGACTCAAAGTTTCGCTCATTGAGGCAGACTTCATGGTAATGGGCATTTGTTTTAGTATATGGCCTTTAGGAAATGGCTGCAGCATTTGGCAAAAACGCAAATGATGTGACAGGGCATTTAGCCCAAGTGCATTTAAAAATAGTAATGGCGAGACAGCCGCGAGCGCTTATGGAAATGCTCAAATGCTGAGGCATCCGCTTGTGCTGCAACTGTTAAATCCCATTCAAAATTATAACAGCGGCTGATGGTTCAGCTCGTTCCGATTGCATGTCATTTGACCTTTAATTGCAATGAATGTTGCTGAACCTGTCAAATGTCTTGACATCCCTGTACGTTTATGCAGAAACAAATGCAGCAAAAATGCTCAAATGAGGCCCCGTTGCCAAATCCTACCAAACCAGGCCTAAACAAACAAGGATCAAAATACCACAGCGATATATAAACAGATATTTTATAGCAAGGGCAAATGCTCCTGCAGCTCTCTCATTATGTTTATGTCTAATGTTTATGAGTTTCACATGATTGATTTAACCATCTGTATGCACTGTACCGCTCTATTAGTGTAACTGAGCTTGCCAGCATGGATTATTGGGACTGAGCTGTTTATGAGACGGATTGAGAACATTGCAGTTTAGATCAAGTTGACTCCTTCAGATCTATCATGAGCAGATGACCCCAAAAGCTCCAGTGTCTAGTTTAATTCCATAATTACCTAAGTATGTGTCAGTGGGAGAGTTTGTAAGGTGTTTTATAAGAATGATGTGTCAGAGGCATTATGTTTGCAATGACGACTCCTAATGAAAGAGTTTGTGTGACCGTTTTTCTGCATCCTCAAAAAAGGCCTAATAGTCTGATCCTGAGCACTGCAGTCTGTCATTAGTTCTTGTTAACAGAGTGTTAATATCCTTGCCGTTTCAAAGGTTTGTTCGCTGCATTTGGTAAAAACATTAAGGATGTCTTGGCTGTCTCCCGCTCCAGAGGGTCAGGTTTAAAGACACAGCCAAAGCCAATAAATAAAGCATACTCACAGTTTCACAGCTTGGGCAGGAGGTGCTAAGCCACCTCACAAACGTGTGAATCTGCAACAGCTTTACAGTGTTTCTCATTTTCTTTATCAGTCTAAACAGTGTGTGGCAGAATGTTTCACAGCCTGATCCCATAGGAGAATATTATTATGCTCTGTGGTTCTTCAGAAAACCATCTAAGATAAGGAAGACCAGGGAGAGTAGTAACACATTTTCTTTTAGCATCTATAACTGCTACAAATTAAAGTCATTTAGAAAACAGTGCAAATTACAGTGCAAAGGGTGCTGTGGCTACAACCAACCCCACTCAATCAAATTTTATTAAATGTACTTCTCTACACAACTATGACATATATATTCATTACAGCAAATAAATCACTCTCGCTTGTTGTTGTGGTCTATATACACTCTAAAAAATGCAGGGTTAAAAAATAACCCAACCTTAACCACGCCGCTGGGTCACTATTGGACAGAACACGCGCTGGGTTGGTTTGACCCAAGTGCTGGGTTTTTCCATTTAACCCATATTGTTGGGTCATTCATTTGACCCAACCAGTGGGTGAAATTGACCATCTTGCTGGGTTAAGTCTTACTCATGTGCTGGGTTATTTCCTGTCTCATTGCCTTATTAAAATTAGTAACAAATAATTAGTAAAATAATTATTGTCTCTGTAATACAATAAACCAGAGAGGCCAATATGTGATTTCAATCATTTATTTATATATTTTTTTAATTTTTAATACATCTCTTTAATATTTTTTTGTATACAATTATTACAATTATACAATGTATACTCATTTTAAGGTAAAAAAAACATAACGGTTCATTAAGTAAGGTCTTTATACACCACTGAAAACATAGTTATGTATATGATATTGCATTTCTGTTAACAGATCCTCCTAAATATTACACAATGCACCTTTAAAAGTCATTAAGCAACTCATTTGAACTCTTATACGATTATGATTTCATTTATTAAGATGTGTTGATTTATTAAGAATAACAACAAACATTTCAATTGTGACTAAATATCACAGGGTTTTCCTCAAATTTGACAGAGGACGACTCTTTTCCATAAATTTGATACACTGCTTCGTGTATTTAACATGAAAAACAAAATAAGGCTTTGAAACAAAGATCACCAGCCTCCAGCAAAGACTCGGTCTCGATGGCGTGGCCTGGAACAGTGGCAAAGGTCTGACGTGTCCCCCTCGTCACATCCCTGATGCTCCAGTCATTTTGTAAATATTCATCCATTTTGGTCCCCTGTTGATTACACACAATCACTTAGAGTGTTGCAATATAACTGACATGCAAGTTAAACTTTTTTTGTGAAAGTATTTATATTTTTTTTATTACAAACATTACCAAATATGGCCAAATATGTTGCAAACAGAGATTACACCTTTAAATATTCTAAACCTAAATTACTTTCATAGTTATCAAGCATATCAAACGTCAACTCTTATTGAAGTAGAAACACTAAAGCAAAACTTACAGGTTGCATGTTAAGGACCTCTGTGCCGGTGTCGTGCCAAGGTACTTACCCCTGAAAGGAATTGTATCCCCGGTCGCGGGAGCGCGCTTGCATTCAGCACTGGCGTGCATTGGTTTGACCAAGGTAAATGAAACTATAATACGTAAATTGTTTAAGTTATCGTTTTACTATTGTTGTTGTTTTATCAACGAGGTTTAGCAAAGACAGCTAACGTGGCTCATCTATCAAAATTAATTATTTAATCTTCTGAAGGCTATAACGATCGAACTTCATTGCACTGAATTGAGAATAGTTACTGAAAAACCAAGACGACCATACCGTTTCACTCAAAAGCAAAAAAAAAAATAAAGCAAACAGCCTTTGGATATTAAATTGTTCGGAATCCTCCCTCCTCTTTCCATGGTGAATTATTATCAAAATTATTTAATAATGCATTGCACTTGATGATTGCAAAAGATGATTGCCTATCATCAAGTGTTTTATTTTGTGAATACTTTACATCATGTCTAATAATAGCAGTGAATATGGACACATTTCTTGTTTCTTGACAAAAGTTATACTGGGATACAGATTTTTTCAGACCGTATTTTCGACCCGCCAAAATATGTATCCCCCCCTCTAAAATCTACAGATGATGGCCTATCATCAAGTGTTTTATTTTGTGAATACTTTACATCATGTCTAATAACAGCAGTGAATATGGACACATTTCTTGTTTCCTGACAAAAGTTATACTGGGATACAGATTTTTTCAGACCGTATTTTCGACCCGCCAAAATATGTATCCCCCCTCTAAAATCTACAGATGATGGCCTATCATCAAGTGTTTTATTTTGTGAATACTTTGCATCATGTCTAATAACAGCAGTGAATATGGTAACATTTCTTGTTTCTTGACAAAAGTTATACTGGGATACAGATTTTACCAGACCGTATTTTCGACCCGCCAAAATATGTACCCCCCCTCTAAAATCTACAGATGATGGCCTATCATCAAGTGTTTTATTTTGTGAATACTTTACATCATGTCTAATAATAGCAGTGAATATGGTCAAATTTCTTGTTTACTGAGAAAATGTTTTAGTGGGATACAGATTTTTTCAGACCGTTTTCAAACCTGCTATAAAAAGTATCCCCTCTCCATATTGCAGATGATGGCCTATTAACATCTGCACTTCCTGTGGCGCCAAAAAAGCAAGAAAGCCCCCCACCATCCATCCTCGCCACATTCTACAGAGATACTATAGAGAGTGTTTCAGTCAGGGCCTCCGACCGCAGCAAATAGTGAATACAGCTAGTAAGGTCATAGGAACTGCACTCCCACCAATCTATGACATCTACAATGCTCAGTGTATTTGGAGGGCCGTCAGCATCATGAAGGACTCCACACACACCTACTTCACCATTCTACCCTCTGGCAGGAGGTACCAGAGCATCAGTGCTGCCACCACCAGACTATGAAACAGTTTCAGTTTCTCCTCAACACTAAACAACAAAGCTCCTGCAAAATGAACAAACACTTCCACACACCAGAACACTTATACTCCCCTTTTGCATCTAGAAATTCTTAAAGCTTAGGCCTTAACTTGAAGTGAGTCTCTCCAGTACACTTTATGTTTTAATGTATAATAGGATACACACAGTACATCCAGTGTCCACTTTCTTCATCACTTGAATGTACAAAATACAGTGAGACAATAACTTTGGCAACTGTTTTTGACATGCTGTATACATACAGTACAAGGTATTAGTTTATTAATCAATTGAAAGAAAGTTAATCTGCAATTATTTTATTAATCAATATATTGTAAGCCATTTTCAAGCAAAAAAATAATAGTTTTAAGATAAGAAGGCACAAACTTGGAAGGTGTAATGTAATACAACAACATTTAATTAATAAATTCCTCCAGAACAATAATGTACACAAAACTAAGGAGTACAAGTAGTACACAGGAAGGCCTCCTACGTTGGTGGGCCTTGAACGCACATATGGTGGAACCACCGCAAACGAATGTCACACTGAATCTGGAAAACAAATTATTTGGATTTTTGGGTCTTCGACTGAGGCTTCAAATTTTCATTCCTGTGTAATTGATGTTATATTTTTAATATACAAAAATTTATGTGGAGATAAAAGAACAATGAAATGTCTGTTAGTCCTGGGTAAATATAGAAGAAATAGAATAGAAATATCCAACATAACAATACAAGAAAATTCTAAATAACTTTATAACAAAACATATTTCATTTCACATTTCTTAAGTTTGTTTTACCCAAGTCAAATCTGCCTCAGGCCCTTCTGATCCACAGAAGTGACATATATCAGTCAGGTCATCTTAGAAACAAAATAAAAAACACAGAGCATGCATCTATAATTCATAATTTTTCACACAAACACATTTTAGGTAAGTATGGGATAATTCTGATAGCTGCATTAGATGTTTAATGGCAATTATAAGGACAATTATTTGGAACACTTGATGATAGGCCATCATCTGTAGATTTTAGAGGGGGATACATATTTTGGCGGGTCGAAAATACAGTCTGAACAAATCTGTATCCCAGTATAACTTTTGTCAAGAAATAAGAAATGTGTTCATATTCACTGCTGTTATTAGACATGATGTAATGTATTCACAAAATAAAACACTTGATGATAGGCCATCATCTGTAGATTTTAGAGGGGGGATACATATTTTGGCGGGTCGAAAATACAGTCTGAACAAATCTGTATCCCAGTATAACTTTTGTCAAGAAATAAGAAATGTGTTCATATTCACTGCTGTTATTAGACATGATGTAACGTATTCACAAAATAAAACACTTGATGATAGGCCATCATCTGTAGATTTTAGAGGGGGGGTACATATTTTGGCGGGTCGAAAATATGGTCTGAAAAAATCTGTATCCCAGTATAACTTTTGTCAAGAAACAAGAAATGTTACCATATTCACTGCTGTTATTATAAATGATGTAAAGTATTCACAAAATAAAACACTTGATGATAGGCCATCATCTGTAGATTTTAGAGGGGGGATACATATTTTGGCGGGTCGAAAATACGGTCTGAAAAAATCTGTATCCCAGTATAACTTTTGTCAAGAAACAAGAAATGTTACCATATTCACTGCTGTTATTATAAATGATGTAAAGTATTCACAAAATAAAACACTTGATGATAGGCCATCATCTGTAGATTTTAGAGGGGGGATACATATTTTGGCGGGTCGAAAATACGGTCTGAAAAAATCTGTATCCCAGTATAACTTTTGTCAAGAAACAAGAAATGTTACCATATTCACTGCTGTTATTATAAATGATGTAAAGTATTCACAAAATAAAACACTTGATGATAGGCCATCATCTGTAGTTTTTAGAGGGGGGATACATATTTTGGCGGGTCGAAAATACGGTCTGAAAAAATCTGTATCCCAGTATAACTTTTGTCAAGAAACAAGAAATGTGTCCATATTCACTGCTATTATTAGACATGATGTAAAGTATTCACAAAATAAAACACTTGATGATAGGCCATCATCTGTAGATTTTAGAGGGGGGATACATATTTTGGCGTGTCAAAATATGGTCTGAAAAAATCTGTATCCCAGTATAACTTTTGTCAAGAAACAAGAAATGTTACCATATTCACTGCTGTTATTATAAATGATGTAAAGTATTCACAAAATAAAACACTTGATGATAGGCCATCATCTGTAGATTTTAGAGGGGGGATACATATTTTGGCGTGTCGAAAATATGGTCTGAAAAAATCTGTATCCCAGTATAACTTTTGTCAGGAAACAAGAAATGTGTCCATATTCACTGCTGTTATTAGACATGATGTAAAGTATTCACAAAATAAAACACTTGATGATAGGCCATCATCTGTAGATTTTAGAGGGGGGATACATATTTTGGCGGGTCGAAAATACGGTCTGAAAAAATCTGTATCCCAGTATAACTTTTGTCAAGAAACAAGAAATGTGTCCATATTCATTGCTGTTATTAGAAATGATGTAAAGTATTCACAAAATAAAACACTTGATGATAGGCCATCAGCAATCACTTTGTGTATGACATTGACCAGCCTACTATTTAAGTGTAGGCTAATGCATTAAATAATTTTGATAATAATTCACCATGGAAAGAGGAGGGAGGATTCAGAACAATTTAATATCCAAAGGCTGTTTGCTTTATGAGTGAAACGGTATGGTCGTCTTGGTTTTTCAGTAACTAGGCTATTCTCAATTCAGTGCAATGAAGTTCGATCGTTATAGCCTTCAGAAGATTAAATAATTAATTTTGATAGATGAGCCACGTTAGCTGTCTTTGCTAAACCTCGTTGATAAAACAACAACAATAGTAAAACGATAACTTAAACAATTCACGTATCGTTTCATTTACCTTGGTCAAACCAATTCACGTCAGTGCTGAATGCAAGCGCGCTCCCGCGACGGGGGATACAATTCCTTTCAGGGGTAAGTACCTTGGCACGACACCGGGTCTGACGCCCTCTCCTCCCCTCCTGTAACGTTAGATGGATGGGGGAAGCAAAGTTTGCAGGACCTTCAAAGCTGTCTCCCCTTGAGCAGCTAAACAAAATGAGGATAATACAAAAAGTTGCATTAACATTTAAATAGTATGCTGTTTATAACAATTCATATTTTTAAAGTAGGATTTCTGACTTTTCTGCCCTGGTGTTTAAAATTGCGCTGTTGTGAATATAGCAAAAACGATTATTTGGCCTCAAACATCGCGCGGTCCATGACCACTGCCTTAATACTAAATTATTCTTAGTAACTTAGGCCTAACTCAGGTCTTAACAACTTGTAACTTTAATGGGTTTTCAGGGCGAGAACATGCTTAATATGAAATCGATTTATTTACCATTGCCTCAGTTGCCGTTTGTAAAGATTGCACGCCATACAATTCCCCTACATCCCAACGTATTTTTTTTTTTTTTTTGCAATAACGATCCGTTCCGACATCGACATTCCAGAAGAAACAAGCAGACTGTACTGGAACTTACCCCCGTCGCTTCTTCTGACGAGAATTTCTTAAATGTGCCTGCAGACTTTCCACACGAGTCACTAACGTTAGACTTTTTTCCCGCAGTTTTTACGTGCGAGCCCGAGACTAAACAGCCTACTGCGCGTGTACGGTTTCATTCAAAACGCTTTCCTCACTTTTAATTACTACGTACACAATAAATACGATATTGACGTGATGAAATTACAATTTAAACGGCATATTTCAATAAGGCTGCTGATATAGCTGGTTTACAACTAACGCAGCATTTTGTCAAAAAATCTAACCGGCTTGCTGTTACTATTTAATGTTTTACAGAATAAATACGTTAACGTTACCCCTCACACTTCCATATCAAAGACTGTATGCTGAACAGTGAAATTATTCATGTTAAAAATATCGGTAAACATTAACTTACCATAAAACACTGCCCGCTCCGAGTGACGTCCTCCTCGAGTCAGAAGTGAAGAATCCAGAAAGTTCCGCAAAGAATAAACCAGTTGCTGGGTCAAAATAACCCAACCAGCTGTTTATTTGTGAATTACCCCCTTACAAATCATTTGACCCAGCATGAGCAACCCAATAATGTGTTTACAGTGCCCCAAACAACCCAGCATTTTGACCCAGCACAATCAACCCAACAATTTGTTTACAGAAACAACCCAGCATTTTTTTGAGTGTATGATCTTATTTTATGCAGGTCCAGTAGTACAGTACATTTGAAAGTAGTGTTACAAACCTATAAATGTAACTAAGAACTGTATAGTATCCAAAGAACAATCCAAACAAATCAAAAATGAAAAAGTGTTTAAGTGTGATGCGTCTGCACATTTAATAGACAAGTGTTATAATTCCTCGCTGTTGCTGCAAGAAGCTTTATATTGTATACCGATAAGTATGGTATTTCCTCTTGGTGTGCTGGACCTTTTTGACTTCCTTCCACAGATTGCTGAACGTCAGTGATCCGCCTTGATCCTGTTAGGGCAATATAAGTGGAGGAGAAAGGAGATAGACAAGCACAAAGAGCGGGTGTCAAAGTTAAAGGCAAACAGACAGTACACTGCCGGTAGTGTCGTGCTGTAGAAGGATTCTGGTCGCCGCAGTCTTTATGAAATGTAGATGATGCATCAGAAGGCCACAAGAGTTTCTTTGATAGTGGAACTGTGGCTGAAAAATACGTCAGTCATCGACTTAAGCTATGTGAGGAGAGAAGCACAAAGCATGCGCACACAGCCTGTCTTCTTCACCCCATGTGTCTGGAGACAGGCTGATAGAGCTCCCCAGTGTCATTTCCAATTGCTGTGATCTAAATATATAAGAATTGATGGTGCCTTCCACCAAATGCTGTTATAGGGAACCTGGTTTGTTTATTTAATGAAGACCGTGTCATTGTGAATCTGCATCCTTGCGTTTGAAACCGTGGCAGGTGTTGGTGGCAGATTTTCCAGAGACAGGGGCACTGAATTAACAAATTCAATTTACATAATACTTGCAAGGGAGGACTGGCCTCTTCCAGGCAAAGCGTTCCACCCGCCAGCGTTTGTGTGTGTGAGAGAGTGTATGTGTGACTATATCTTGCTGGGTCCAGATGTCCAGACCTCAGTAGCCTGGACAAACATACTAAGATACTAACGTATTGTTAATCATTAATATTTCTTAATTAATAATAAATTTTATAAAAATATTGTTGGGTAGATTGATACTTTTACAGAATTGATTAGAATTACATATAACCTTTTTTCAAAGTGTAACTTTTTTTTACTTTTTGGAATATAGAAAAAAAAATACAGTTTGTAAAACAAATTATTTTGTTAGTACAGCCTGAACACATAGAATTGTTGTTTTAGGTTGGCATTCACTACAAAATTGTTGGTCCTGCCAATGGTGAGAAATGCGTGGAGAGACATTTCCGCAGTAAGGGGAGGTAAAGATTTTTTTTATAGGTCTGTATATGCCAATGCAAAATGTATTGCCTGTTGCATATTCAGAGTTCAATATTTGTGCAAACATATGCACTCTTGCAAGCACGTGCACACGCACACACACACACACACCTCAGCTGCCATATTGGCTGCTCCAAAGCCCTACTGTGTACATTTCAAATGATTCAATCGGATGAATGAACATATGCTCACCCCTGAATCATAAGTTAAATTATGCATGGCGTAATTTGATTTAATTTCAGTTTATCGAGTTTGAAATAGAGCAAAATGCAATATGAAACAGACTTTTAATTTATGACCTTTCCTTCAAAATTTGTTTGCACCGGTCAATTAGGAAGCATCATCTGCTCAAGTCAGATCATTTTGGATTTAGCCAATGAGGCCTTCCAGAAGTCTAATCACAGTAAGATCGTTTTATTACCAGCGCTTCCCCTGTTCATTTCACTTGATTATTCTGTGTGATAAAATTAATGCTCACAGCTCACCTAAGCCATAATCATACAATAAATGAAATGTTTTAAATGCATAATAATACATGACCTTATGTTTCAACTACAAAACACATTGTCAATCATTCTGAGTAGGCCTGCGAAGTTGGAGCATATCAGAGAGGTGTTGGCAGATTTTTACCCACAATGCTCTGTCACGCCACTTATTCATCTGCCACATTGTGATGCACGTTTGTGATGTTTACTACTAAATATTGATGGACATCTGGTGTTCTATTCATCCCCAATCAAAAATGAGCCACTCGTTGAAAACGCTCCATCTTTCTCTCTCGTCCTTCTTCTATGTGAGGGCAAGTCAGTTGGCTTCACTATAAATCAACACACTGGCTAAAACATACCGCTGCCCTCATTTTCCAAGAATAAGTGCCTTGAAGGCATGCTTTTTTGGCATGTCACTAGACGCATATTAGTCGGACTACTGGGAGGGGGACTTTGTGTTCACCCAATACATATTTGTTAATTCAGTAGTGGACAGAGAGTGCTGGGTAGTGAAGTTCTCCCAGAGTGGAACAATTGTAACCTTGTTTGGTCTGAAATAGCAAACACTCAGCACCTCATGTTTAGAGGAAAGAGTGTTGAAAAGAGTAGGCACAAGAGTCCAACTGTTATAAAATAAAGGAGTCTGAAATCCATGCACCGCTTTAATCATTTCAAATTTGTATACATTTTATATTATACGTCATTACATTTTAGTGCTTGAGGATCTTTTTGACTGACTCATTAAAAAGAACCGGTTCATAAGAGTCATTTGTTCATGAATCAGATTACATTTTAGTGCTTGAGGATCTTTTTGACTGACTCATTAAAAAGAACCGGTTCATAAGAGTCATTTGTTCATGAATCAGACTTCAAGGTGTTTGTTGTTGTGTAAAGGAAACACTAGCATACAATCTAGCAACATGATATCAGCTGAAAAAGAGTCACTAGACATCCAGTAATGAGTCCAACTGTAATGAAATATTTACATTTTAAACAATGCTTTAATTTTTAGATTTATTTGTTTATACATTTCAAATAATCTACCATTAAATGTATGTTTATATGCCTTTATATGTATGTGTGTGCTCTTGTTTTTGTGATATATGAGGACACAAATGTGTATAATGACATGCATATTACACTGGTACTACAACTTACACGTGATATATGAGGACATTGCATGCATCCTCATATTTCAAATAGCTTCAAAAACATAAAAAACAATGGTTTTTTTTTTGTAAAAATGCAGCATGTCTTCTGTGATTGGTAGGTTTAGAAATAGGGGCAGTGTAGGGGGATAGAATATATACAGTTTGTCCAGTATAAAAGTCATTACGCCTATAGAATGTCCTCATATTATCACATAAACCACAGCTGTGTGTGTGTGTGTGTGTGTGTGTGTCTGTGTGTGTGTGTGTGTGTGTGTGTGTGTGTGTGTGTGTGTGTGTGTGTGTGTGTGTGTGTGTGTGTGTGTGTGTGTGTGTGTGTGTGTGTGTGTGTGTGTGTGTGTGTGTGTGTGTGTGTGAGAGATATGTTTTTTCCCCCATATTATTCAGGGTTATATGGTCAAACTGAAAACATGTCAATGGAAGATTCTCTGTTAACTGTATAAAAAGACATTGCCAATATGAACAGAAAGAACTGACAACTTGGTCATGCTATTGATAAAAAAAACAGCTCATTGTCCTCTCTAAATTACACATGGCTGCCAGAAATCCACTGTCTCCTGTTTAAGTGAATTAAATATAGACTGTGTGGGTGTGTGTGTGGTGTGTGTGTGTGTGTGTGTGTGTGTGTGTGTTGTGTGTGTGTGTGTGTGTGTGTGTGTGTGTGTGTGTGTGTGTGTGTGTGTGTGTGTGTGTGGTCACAGCCCCAGCTGTGGAGTAGGAAGAAACAGCTTTTTGCTGGGTGCAAATCAAAGTGACGGAGAGCACAATAACCCACAGGTTTGAAATGATGAGGCTCTTTAGATTAAGGGGAAAAAACAACAGTGTAACGGCGACCCTGCACATGGCTCTAATCGCTTCAAATGAAGTAATGAAGGAGACACCAGCGTTGCCAGATCTCCTCTCCTGTTCTGCAAGGTGCAGCGCTTGTTTGTGTGAATGTCTGGCAATTAAAAATAATTGGGAAGCAGGTTTGCCTCTAAATCTTCCAAGAGTGCCAGTTATGATCTAATGAAGCTTCATTAGCCATGCTGAAAGCTGAGAGCTCTGTATGACAACGGCAATTAGACAGGATCATAGGCAAAATCATTAAAAAATACCCTGGCTAAGATAGCTTTTCACTTAATGACCAATTCATTAGCTAATTGATTTCTTATTAGTTACAGGCAAAAAAGCCTGTTTGGGCTTCTGTACAGCTAATTAACAGCATTTTACACCATTAGTCAATTGCCTAATTTTCAGGAAAACAACTTTTGAAAGGAGCATGGCTGAAAGGCATTGGGCCATTTGCTTCTTTTTTTTCCTTTTCCTCAGCATTGCTTGCTATTTTACGCCATGCATGTGATCATTAATGTATCTATTAAATGATAGCATACGTGATCATGTGTCTACACTGTATCCAGTGGCTTGGTCCACAGAGAGGATGTTCTAAAATGAGAGCTTTATATATATATATATATATATATATATATATATATATATATATATATATATATAATATATATACACATACATATATACACATACATACATATATACTAGCCAATTTATTTAGACTATGAAAATGAATTGGGAACCATTGGCTCCTAAAAGGAAACATTTCGAAGGCAAATACCTTTTTTCCAGTCTCACAAATCTAATATATACACACATTAATGGTTCTAAAGCAGTGGTTCTGAACCCTGAAAATTTCCAAATGGTCCATAGAATGACTTAAAATTAAGAAATCAAATTTCTTTCTTTTGCTTACGTTTATAAAAAACATTAAAAACAAGCAGCTTTGTCATAATTACAGCAGAAACGTAAAATTTGTATTACTTTATATGTGTTGGGGGGGTTAAAAATTGTGTTGGAAAATGAGGGGTCTTCAACTCAAAAAGGCTGATATTCTAGAGCGTTTATTTTATCATTGTGAATGACATTACAAACAATCAGTTCATAAGAATCATATGTCCTTGAATCGGACATTGTACCCTGAGCTGTGTTCACTGTTGTGTAAATAAAAAAACTGAAGTGCACTCAATCAAGATTACATTTAACAAATTATTAGCGGACATTTTTCTTTTTTTTTTGCAATCTCTTTATTGGCAGTCTGTAGCCCTGTCACATACTTAAGCAAGTGTTCAGCTGAAGTTTCAGGCACATTATTAGCTGTCACTCTGCGATTATGACCACAGACCTTAGCTTTTTTCCCCTGCTTGTCAGCTTTTGTTATGAGCACATGTAAAATGAAGAACCTTATATGGCAGCTTGAATGTACACAGCCTGAGGAAAACATCAGCATGTACACTGACAGGTGGTCTGATTGAAGGCAGTAGTTTTCTCTGTCACCTAACAAGGTTGTCCAGTTCACATCTCTGTGGTGTGGAGAAGTAAAGTGAAGAAAGAGAAGTCATTGGTCTCTAACAGGGGGTGGCTAGGCTGCTGGAACAAAAGAAGATATGTTGGAGATGAGAGGCAGTGATTTGGCCCTTTAAAACCTGGGTCCTCTCCAACAGACACTGCCCTAAGGTACTGGAAGGTAAGATTGTTGCTACTTGCAATGAGGTCCACACATGTGTACATATATACTAGAAAATCAACTATGGAAAATTTAATGTATTTTTAAAATAATCTTTATAGAATCTGTATACATATTTTCTATAAAAAAACAAACAAACAGAACAACATGTTGAGCATATCGGTCAAGTTCTAAAAAGGATAATAATAATAATGATCATGATGAGTTAGTTCTTCATATTCATTTTTTTTTAGTATATAAGAATATTTATAATTCCTTTCCATATAGTACAAGGTGAGAACATCTGTTATGTTCCAAAAAGAAAAAATGCAATATTAATAAAAAACAATTTGTTCTGGATATTCAAACTGTTGTCAGATTATGTTTTGTATTATTTTATATAGAAAAATCAACAGTTACATTGTTAGCTAACTGCATGATATGTACATTTCTGAAATACATAATGTCAATTAACAATGTCACCTCTGATAACAGATCACTCTAAATTGTAATGTAGACAGTAGACACATGCATTTTCTGTAAAGCTGCTTTGAAACTATGTATTGTGAAAAGCGCTATACAAATAAATGAGAATTGAATTGACAGACGTGGTCACTATGAACTATTGTTGTATGGAATAGAACTGCATTAAGTTCCCTTATAATCTCTCCTTTTATGTTCCCTGATAGAAACAACAACATATGGGTTTGGACTTTAGACTGAAATGAGGATGAGCAAATAATGACTGAATTTTCATTTTTTGGGCGACCTATTCCTTGAATTTCTTTCATGTCTGTTCTACCTGTCTGTTTGCCAATGTTTCAGTTAGGTCTGTTTTCCTAAAGGGTCATCGTTTGTGAGGTGGAAAGCTCCTGATCCTTGTCCAGTGCCGGTTCTGTTAGTGGTTGAATAGCTTGGCCCAGGGGGACGGGCCGGGGGGTTTGGGGACACACACACACACAGTGTGACAGATGGGGGTGACTGGTAACTCTGCTGAGGGACTTGTCTACAGATGGTGTGCCTCCCTTCTCCCTTTCCTTACTCAGTCCCTCCCCCCTTCCATCACAACCCTCAGGCTGCAAGCGAAGAGAGAGAGAGAGAGAGAGAGAGAGAGAGAGAGAGAGAGAGAGAGAGAGAGAGAGAGAGAGAGAGAGAGAGAGAGAGAGAGAGAGAGAGAGAGAGAGAGAGGAGAGAGAGAGAGAGAGAGAGAGAGAGAGAGAGAGAGAGCCCGAAGAGCTGCTCGCCTCACCTTGGCAGTGTGGGCCATTTCTAGCGCCTCTTCATCAGCCACGCCACTCTACAGCCCGTCACTAATTAATCTTAATGAGCCTGCAGATCAGTGACTTCTCCTTCTTAAGATGAGTGCATAAATCACCCCCAACAAATGGACACAGTCCACGTCTTTAGCTAAAGCCGGACGAAATTAAAAAAATGCTGCTGTTTTGAATCGGCTTTTAATTGCATGATTGATCAAGTGCAGGATGCGGCATAAAAGCATGTCTGTATTCATGCTAAATGAGTCGGCTATGTCCGAATGACACTAGAGACCCGGAGACTGAAAAAATGATGCGGATGGCATACATTTAACCGCTCATTTACTGTAAGCGAAATTCTGTCGGTCTACTTTCAGGGGGGATGGTTGAGCGAGATGAAAATGATACATGTCCGCATTAAGCGAATTAATGTGTGCTATCAGCAACCGAGCCTGCTAGGTCTTAGGCTTTGACCACAAGATACAACCACCCCTCGCTCCCCTCATAGATTATTTGCTCAACACATGCGATGAGCCGAGCTTCTAAACTAGACTGCAGGCGGAATGACCTCATAAACAAGAACAAATGTGGGATTTTCTTTGTCTGCCAGAAGTAGCTCTGAAAAGAGTTGATAGGCTCCACACAGAACAGCCTAATTAAGACTGTTTGCAGAGGGAATATGTATCTTGGGAGTATGTCTTGATTTTTATAGCCATGTTTCATTTAAAATAGTTGAGCACAGAATCTCCAGGAGCACTTTTAGAGAGAGATGTAGCCATTCAGCACAGGTTGACAACATTTCTTGAACCAAGGACCCCCAACTTAACTCCTGACCAATTAAACTAAACTCTCAATCAAACCAAACCCCACCCCACCACCCTTAAACTACAAGCCCAAAAAACATTTAAAAGAAAGAAAGAAGTTCCGTCATTAGTCACTCACTCACTGGCTCATGTTTCAAACCTGTATGACTTTCTGTATTCTGTAGAACAAAAAAAAAAAGTTAATGTTTTCATGTTTCAGAATTTTCATTTTTGGATGAACTATCCCTTTATTGATAGTTTGGATGAACAAGCATTACATTATGCAAAAATAGTGTCTACCTATAGTTTTCCAATTAACTATTCTACCTTTACATCCTTTGCCATGTCCTGGATTCATCAGGTTACTGTACAAAAAGAGATTTACATTTGTTTAATGATGATTTTGCCTCAAGAGAATCAAACGAATCAACACAAGAGTAAATAAAAGGTTGTTTCTTAGACAAACTGTGGACCACAAGTCCACAACCCTTTTTAACATATTATTATTTTGCATTACAGCATTTAGAAATCAAGTACAGAGTTAAGGCCAGCTGGTTTTGAAGTTATGGTTAGGTGCTAGTCTAGCCATAACCACCAGTAAAAAGAGAAGTGACACGTGGCCAAGTATAGTGTCCCATCAGAATGATCATAACAACATCTTCAGACTTCCACAAACAGCTGAGCTTTCTCAGATGACAGTCAGCATGGTGCTTATCTGTGAATGGGAGGATGAAATGCCACATTGTGCATCTTTCATAAATTCTTTTCATAGTATTGATTTGAGCTTATTGTGCTGAGGCATTTTATTTCCCATGGGTCCCAAGCTATTAACTCTGATATGATCAGGAAAGATCCTCTTACTCAAATTCCCCTGTCACATCCCGGCTGGCAAGCTACATGCACGCTTGACCTCCGACAGATACAACATGGTTGTTGCCATGTAGATCGTGGTTTAATATACACGACTCATTACAGTCACTTGAAGTGGTGATGTGGTGGTTCGGATATACCAACGGAACTGACATTCAATGCTAAAATATTTCTTCTATTCAAATGATTAAAATGCAAATAGACCCTTTTCTGCAAACTACTAAATTTAAGCTTAGTCAACCACTGTTAAATATTGAAAAAGCGACTATAACTTAAGAGTGAAGCTGGTGTTTGTGTCATTCAGATATATATCAATATCATCAGGATTAGAGTTCATACTCGCATTACTTGCAAGACTGACATTGAATTACTTGCAAGACTGACTGCTTTCTCAGTATAACATCAATACAATATTGTAAACAGCCTTATATTCTTCTCTTAAGAATTTAAGGACATTGCTCCATGTCCCAATAGATGCATATAGTCTTTAGCTCGCAAGTGCTAAATGGCAAGGCCAAAATGCTGCTGCCTGATCTGGATTGAAATGTCCAAAAATGCTCACGTTTCAGCTCTGCTCAGTCTCCCCACAAGCTTCGGGGGTGATGTTAGAATCAAATCTAAAACATCGTCTCTGACCAACAATGCAGCCAATTGTTTGGCTCTGTTATCAGCAAACCACGATAAAAACGTACACCTCAACCTGGCTGCTATAATCAGCTGTATCCAGAATAAAAAGCCAGAAAGAGCTTGTTCGGGGTGGGATTGGAGAGGTGGAGGGCTTGGGGCGGTAGGTTTGTCAGAGTACTCTGTGGATTATTATGTTTCAAGGATAAAGTCAATTTAATACCATCAGCCTATGGGAAGAAAGCAGCAGAGGGAAAAGGAAGAGAAAAATGTGGTCTTGTGCTTCAGGGTTTCAACACTCAGGACCTTTGGCTTTAAGCCATAATTTTGTTGATAATCAATTTCTTTACACGTTTCGCTTCAGCGGTTTCGTATACACACACACAAAATGTACTAGACTGAAATAACTGCTGAGAAATTAAATTCAGGACCTGTCACATATCTGAGGTATAATAGTGCTCATTTGTATATTGATTTTAAATACATATTCTGCAGAAAGAGTACAAAGAGATAAATGATTATGCGTGTAACAGAATTAACACGTATTCCTGCACATTTTTTCTAAGGTTAAATGCAAACTACAGCAAGTGTAACAAGAGACAGAAGGAAGCCTGTTAGGGTTAACTACGCCTCATTATCTTCCCTACATGCCTGTGCATAACACTCAAAACTGTCTGCCACTGGGGGTCGGCCATTGCACTTAATTGGGGGTTTAAACCCTGAAGTAATCAGCACGGCTCAAAACAACACCAAATAGCCACCATTTTAAATATGAATTTAGAACACATTGGTCTCGTGAACATAAGGGATTAATCTGAGTGAACGAGCAAGTTCAAACGCTGTTATGGCATTTGTCAGAGTAAGCCTGGACTTCCCGCAGAAAGGTCTTGGGTCTCCTTTCCCCTCCACTTTATTAACAAGCTCCCTAACCCTTGTAAGAATGAGTGCTGCTTGAAGAATCACGGCACACATACAGCTCAGCTGAAACCGGGGACTGATTCACTGGCTGGATGATTAAATGGCCTGTTGCCAATAGACACAAATTTTACATCACAGTTCTTTGCTTTACTTTTAAGGGGCCACATGGTCCAGGCCTCTCTCAAATGGCATTAAACTTAATAAAGCTGTTTATTTGCTAATAATGTGCCAAAAGATAATCAAGGGTAGGAGAGGAGGATGAACTTTAACATCACACAATTACAAGTAGTAAGGCATAATTACATTTACGTTTTGCATAACTGGAAGCAGGATCCTGCCTGCTGTCTCTGCAGTCTGATTAAGGGAATGCAAATAATTCAGAGCAATTATTTCTTAAAGTGCCAGTATAGCCACCTGCTTTGACATAAACTGAATCTGACCAAATAAAAATACCTTTGTAGGATGCAAACTAACAAAGAAAGTATTATTTAGATGAGTTGAACCATATATTTTTTTCTCTCCCCAAAGAGGCCATGTGTGTTTTTTTTTCTTCGACTAAGACAATGATGTCATAAATTTTCACGCACATCGCCCATGGCTTCAGCTGTAAAATTGTTATCGACATTTCACTTGACGATTTATTTATTTCTTTACAACCAAATATAGACTGTAATCCATCAACCTGTCCGACCTAATTCGGTCACTTCCAGTGAAACCTTTTAGAGCTTAATTGTGATTTAATTGTGTCTGCTTACCCCTTACAGCCATAACAGAAAATATGTGAACAAGATACGAAATTATGAAACATGCCGATTAATAAGAAATAATAAACATATCGATTATTAAGCAAAAAAAAAAAAAAAAAAGAAGAGGTGAGAAGAGTGAATAAGACGTGATAAAATAATGAGTGACTGAATTCTTTAGCCCTGTGCTGCGATTTCCAGTAGCCTAACATTTTATTTGTTAACGCTGTTTATGTTTAATGCTGGTAAATGCATTCTTACTTGGCCAATAAACTTCATCCAAACACAAGCGGCACCAAATTCACATGGTCGCTTACGTTTTCCGAACGAAGAGAGAGAGAGAGAGAGAGAGAGAGAGAGAGAGAGAGAGAGAGAGAGAGAGAGAGAGAGAGAGAGAGAGGGGGGGGGGGGGGAATATAATTCCTGCGCCTTTAAGAACGGTCTGCTACTAAACTTCAGTGACACTAGTGAGGCAGAAGAACATCCAGACTTGTCGATTTACCCACGTATGTATAGCATACAGTAGCCTAGGCTAAGTATCGATTCCCTGGAGGCTGCTGTGGATGGTGAGCCGCACCGCACGTGTAGTGTACTGACTAATTTTAAAGCATCTGCAGTCACTTTGAAGTTCTACAATCCGTTAAAGTGAGCTAGGTTTTTAAAAAGGCCTTCTAGAAGGCATCACAGCAGAAACGCTGAAAATAGTAAGGCCTACCCGTCTGCTCTAAGCTATAATAAAAACAACTGAGAAAGGAGTAATCCAACTTCATAAGCAGCGGTGTTTCAGCTTACTCTTGGAATCTCCCGGAATCAAAGGTGCACCTGACACACTTTATCCTTCCCTTGACGTGACCCTACAAATGAGTTTCTATCCATCATCACTGCTTAAATATAGCCAATATTGCCCAGTTAAAAAAAACTTTAACAAAAAAAAGAGTGAATGGAGTTTGATTGATGAGAATATGAATTCTCGTTTTATTTAATTTTGTTGCATACAGATAAAAAAAACATTCTCGTTTGGAAGAAAAGTGATTTCTTTAAATGGAATCAAAAATTAGAGAATATGAATCACAATATAATATGTTAGAATAATATTCAAATATGGACTGCAGTCTTGAATGAGGATGGATTTAATAAATAAATCGCTATCAAACACGTCATCTGTGAGGTTTACATGAGCAATTTCACACCACGGTGCTCAATATTCACAGGGGATCATAACATCCTTTTGATTCTGCCCTTTTTATTCTCGCCCTGCACTGATCCGTGCATGCGATAATATCATAGCGCCATATCCAAGCGACTTATGCATTTTTAAAATAGCCACACTAGAAATAAATGCTCATGATTATGTCTGATGCATTTATCTATTTATATGACATTTTAAAAATTAAAAAAATACCCATACACAAAAAAAAAAAATTTAAATTCTTAAATATTTTTAGAACCCACATTTTTATTAAAGACTATATAAACTAACGCCTTGCATATATTTTCAATGGCTACTAAATATTATTATCAGTGGTAGCTACAGTAACACGACTAGTCGTGCAATTAAACTGAAACACTGAAACAATTATTGCAAATGCGCCTAGACACTTAGTGCTACAATTACATGTTTTCCTATCTTTGCTCATGGATGTTAAATGTGAATATATAAAGTAGATAGTCATATTTGCACAACAATGTTTTTAAAATGTTTAATAAAATTACTTTTAATGATAAAATAAAAGCAAAGCTTATGGGACACAACATATAGCCAACTGGAATATCAACTGTGAAAGCGGCCAGTTTACGATAGCCTATCACCTATCAAGATATCGTAACCTTAAAATGTTATGATAAATTAGCCTACATTGAATGTATGCAATCTAAATATTCTATATATGAATATGTTCAATAATATAAAATATAAATAAATGTAATAAATTATAGGCTATATGTTTAATATTTTAATTGACTTATGTTCACGATTAATAGCCTAGCTGACAACGAAAAACTGAAAATAATGACTGGCTATGAACATATCGAAAAGTTGTCCATAAATGGGACACTCAGGTCTATTTTCGCTTGAATAGTTTATTTTTCTTCGATCGGCAAATTCTCTATAGCCTCTGTCCATGTTAACGTCAATATACCAAAATGAACTGATAATGTCATGCTGCAATATTCATATCCTCTAATTGCGTCAGTGAAATTATCACAGAATTAATTAAACACGGTTCCCATTTCAAATTGACCACACGGCACTGTAGGAATCCTAATTAATTATAATTAAATTAAGGGGACTCCATCCAAGTGCAGAATTGATTTGAGGAAAAGCCGCTGAAAGTTGAATTCAGAAGCGCCTGTAATGACTCCAGACATGATGGCGATGGGGGCCGGGCTGAGGTGGCCGTGTATAAATAGTGTGATCTGAAAAACACAGACATAACAGCAGGAGTGATCTAAACCTTCTACACGCAAACATTTCGCCGAAATCACTGCTGAGCAGACACAAAGATTCGTGTTAGATTCATTTTAAAGTGGATTTCCGTAACCAGCCATGGAAGAACTAACGGCGTTCGTGTCGAAATCCTTCGATCAGAAAAGCAAGGAGACCAGCAAAGAAAGCATCACGTACAGGGAAGTTTTGGAGAGTGGTTTAGCCCGAGCCAGAGAGCTGGGAAACTCGGAGACCAACCTTCAGGAGATTACAGAAAACAACAACAACCATTGTCCGGTACACCTTTACAAGGAGCACGTAGACCTGGAAAAGGAGAAATTGAAGGAGTTTAACGTGACACGGGCTGCTGACGGTGAGTAACACCATACGCAAAGTGTAATAGTGTGTTTCGCTGGAGACGCGTTTACAACTAGGTTTTACGCGCGAATACGTTTGGCGGTGTTGAAATATCGATACAATCTGAATTACAGTATAGTGAGGTCATTTTCATTATCTTAAAGACAGATTTCGATTGTGTTAAGAGGCTAACTAGCATGCGAGTGGAGAATTTCAAGCTGTATTCAGCTGATGCAATGGCTCGTTGATGTGTGTGCCGTGTAGAGGACTGTTTTCTTTTGTAAAAGAACAGAAATACATGATTGGCAATTTTAAGTAAGAGAATCACAATACATTTAAAAACAAATAGTCGCCTATGTCCTCACATTTGAGTAATTACAGTAAAAACAATAGGCCCCTGTCTAGTCAAATTTGAAAGAATGATCTATCAATGTATTCCTTAGCGTTCTTAGAAATTGCCAGGAAATGACTAAAGACACTTATTTACTCTTTACGTACAAAACACTTAAAGCAAAAAAGTAAAAGTAAAAAAATAATATAATTTAACAGAACCATGTGGGTGATAATATTTTGAAATATAAATTTAATTTAAAACCTGTGCAGACGTTTAACGACAATCTTGGCAGGCTCATGACAGTTTGTTTTTGGAATACAAATATATTATTATTATTATTATTAATAAAATAATAATAATTATGGGTACATTTAAATGCCATTAATACATTAAAAACAAAACAAAAAAATAGCATACCTTTAAAATAATTAGAGAAAACAAATTATTGCAGTATAAGTAGATATAGCTACTGCAATAATTAGCATTAACGTATTTATTATCTTATAAGATAAAGTTTAGCAAGTTTTGATTTAGGCTACAAAACTTCCACAATAACACACTTTATTGTAATAGTGTTCTGGAATGAGGGTACAGCTCCAATTTTTTTTTAAAGTGCAAAGCATTGGCTCTGTAAACTTCTAATGTCTCCTAATATCTTAATGTAATTTTAAAATTACATAATTATCTAATCTAGCTATGTATGTCCCTTAAATATAATAATCTGCCACTTACAAGTTATGCATATAAAAATATCGAGAACATTAATGGTTTAATTTGCAAGTCTATTTTATATACGATATAAAGCGATTTTCCTAAATTTATGTTGTTTTACAGCAGCAGTAAGTCATTGTTCATCTCGGATTTCGTATAACAAAATTGTTTTCATTTTTAATCTAAAGTGTAGACACATCATATAAATTAAAAAGGGCACTTTGTCTGTCGATTCTGAGTAGAATTCTAACCATTTCCAAGAAAAAATCCTCAATGCTTAAATAAATGCTTTGTTGATGTGTTCATGTTGTATTTTCACAGGAATTTACGACTGCAAAGACAAGAAGGAGGATGTGAAATCAGAGGACGAGGACGCACAAAGTAAACTGAAGCAGAGACGGAGCAGGACAAATTTTACCTTAGAGCAGCTGAATGAACTGGAGCGCTTATTTGATGAGACGCATTACCCGGACGCCTTCATGCGGGAGGAGTTGAGTCAGAGACTGGGGCTGTCTGAGGCCCGCGTGCAGGTAAGCTTACATTCACTTTACTGATTATTAGTCTTTTTTATCCTTTTTTTGTAGTTAAAAAAACAAACAAACAAAACAATTTTAGAACAGATAAAACAAGCAAATATGAAAAATTACTACATTAAAATATGAATAATTGAAAACTGCGTGTAGATTATTTTTTTAAACGAATGCATCTTTTAGTGAAAATTCAAATAACCTGAATGTCAATTGGGGGTTGTGTGTCACTCATTTTTCACCGTTTTACATATTGGTCTTGAAATAGTTTAAAGTAGGCCTGTGTGCGAAAATAGCCTACAACAGTAACCTTAATAAGCGTGGCATAAATGGAGAAAAACAATTTCCACGGAGGTTATTCATAATCTGTTTATTGCTTTTATATATAATATTAGCAAGTAATATAAATAATAAGTCTCTTATAATAGCGCTTTTGTGTTGTTTATGTTCATATCCCCAGAGGAGTTTATGACGCTAACTTAATGCTTGTAAACTAAAGGGTTTTTGTTATCAGCTTATAAAGTTAGAAATAATAGGCAATCTATTTATAAAAAAGCTGTTAAACACTTCTTAGGAATACGTGTTTTGTTGTAGAGGAGTGAACTGGCAGTTGATATATAATAAAATAAATAGTAGCCTAAGTGTGGTCGATAGCTAGGCCTTTATTTCTCCTGCACATTTGCTTAAGTAGGCTATTAAATTTGTATATAACACCACGCGTCTGAGATGTTTAACATTTGGAAACAGTTGTTGTTGTATTCACTCACACACAAAGCATTTCTGTTATCTTTCGATGCATGCGGGTTCAGTTTCAGTGGTGGGTGTGGATATGAAATAGCCTTTTAGTTCCTGCAGCAGCAGCAGCTATTCAAAGGAAAACTTGCTTATGTGCTGCAGAAAGATCTAACCACATCATTAAAATTAATGAAGAGATTGAACCGCTGCTGCAGGGGATACCTTCTTATGTCACTCACCTCATTTTCTCCAACCTTATCTTTGTAATATCTGCCATTGGCTTGATATACTGTTCCTATAAAAATGTATTAGGAATAATTCAATTCGGTCTTAACTCCTACAGTGACATACCTCGTGTTACAAAATGTAATGGGAAAATAAGTAACATTGTTTACCAGTGTGTGACAGCTTGCAAGCACGACATTTTTTAATGTTTCGGAAGCGGAGGCGAAATCAGATTAAAAGAGGAGACCAGAGCTGTGATTCAAACCAAAAATTCATACTGCGTTAAAACGCCTCTCTGTGACATTTTATGACTCGTATCACATTTTAAATTTCGCAGAAAAGTCTGAGTTAAACGCTATGGACGTGAAGTAGCTTAATTGATATGAACCTGCTACTACAGGCCTACTACTGTCCTATAGAAGCCCCACGCCGACCAGCTGTCAAGAATCTAATTGAAAGTTATGAGACCTCAGTGAGGAGAAGGCAGTAATTCAATTACGACTAATATCTTTCGGTTTTTGGTGCAGGGCTAAATTAAATGTCATTATTCACTGTCTCTAATAAAAATCAAACGGAAATCAGATTAGGGTATTTGTGAACCGCATCATTGAGTGGTCCTTAATGAAGAAATAACTGTCGAAACCAGTGTAGCTCACTTTCCCTATAGCATAGTGCTGGATAATTACAATCGATCAAAGATTGAAATATGATGCATTCATTGTGGCGCACTTTAAGTCACACATTGACAAATAATAATAATAAATAAATAAATATGTCATAATGAAAAAACGGATTGTATTTCAAAGAACAGGTTGACAGAGCGTTTGCTTTTAAATTTTAATGAGCGAGTCTGAGCGTTTAATAGCCTGCATGATTTAAGTGAACTGACCAGAGCGAGTAATGATGGAGAACAGTAGCCTAGGCTAAATTCACTTTGTTCAAAATGATTATTTCCCACCTTTTCAGGCACACAGGTTAGGCTATATGAAGCAGAAAATTAATTTTATGGTGGAAAAAAATATTTTACAAAAAAATAATAGCCTATATTTCACAGATTTAAAATTGTCGGTTAGCCAATATGGTGCTTTGACAAAGGCTTGTAGGCCTAAAGTCACTTCTTCTTCTTCTTTTTTTTTTTTTTTACAAAAAACTGGGAAGTAAAAAATCCCTAAAATCCAGGCTTATTAAACGAAGAGCCAGTCAAAGAATATGCTACAAAGAATTAACTTGTGTAGAAGAAAAACAACTGCAATATTAACCATGATGAAGAGTTGTGGAACAATGGATAACAAAACACGATTTTCTCATTAAAGTGTTTAATAAAGTAGCCTAATATAGCCTAAAAATAAACAAATTAAGGCAAACACAAATCGACATTGTTTTTCTGTAAAGCAGGTTGCACGGGCAAACTGTGTGTATAGCCTATAACAAATGTGCATTTTTTTTTTTTTGTAATTTAATGTAGCTTAAAAGTCGTGAATGGTGGTGAACACGATAAAGCATAACCGTATTTTATTTCTTTTTTAGGTATGGTTTCAGAACAGAAGAGCGAAATGCCGAAAACAGGAAAATCAAATGCACAAAGGTAAAATGCTTAAATAATCATTTAATAAATAACCTAATTATAAAAAAATTGTGTAAATATAAGGCTATATTTGATTATTTTAAGCATATTTTTAAAATTTAATTTACGGGACTTGGCCCAAGTCGGAGTAGCCTCCAGCTCGTGAGCCAACATCTCTTATATCCGAGCACGTGCAAACCTCATTGCGCCGCAGCTCTGATAACACGCCATTTTAGAACTCATTACATTTTAAACTTCATTTAAATGGTGAAATAATTTACATTAAAAATAGTCATCATGACTAGCTTTGCTAATTTATTATTCTTTTCTATTCAGGTGTTATTTTGGGCACCGCGAGTCACCTGGACGCGTGCAGGGTTGCTCCATACGTCAATATGGGCGCACTCCGAATGCCATTTCAACAGGTAAGAATAGCTACTATATTTTGTGCATTCAAATGTTCGCATTTCGATAACAGCATACATCCAAAGACAATGTGCAGTTCAGTCGACTAAATAAACATCTCGCCCCTCCAAATCACCTACCTAAAAGTAGCTACTAGTGACCGAGAAAATGTTTAGGCTTTGACAACCAATCCGATTTGACGCTAGTCTCCATGCGTCGTGCGAAGGGCGCGAACCTTTCACCTTCGGGACCCGATGAGAGACGAATGAGATAAGAGGGACCGAGAGATCTGGTGGTGAAGAACTGTCTGCATCACCCAGACGAGAGAGCAGCCATAATTAAGCTAATAGCACAGCGAGGGGAAGGCAGATAAAAGAGATTATGAAAGAGGAATAACGCACTGATGGTTATTGGCACTGAGCAGCATTGGCAGGGCCCAGGCGTAAGGACTGCATACTGAACACCACAAATGTCCACCACCTGTTGTTCAGACTGCCCCTGTAGTGGGGATGCACAGTCCAATTTGACTGATTTGTGGAGACACTGGAGCAAGTCCTGCTTTAATTCTGACGAGTATTTTCACACAGAGGTAATTAAAATAAATGCAAGTGCCAAGGATATAGTCAAAAGGCCTGTGGTTAGAAATTGTGAGTAGCATAGAAATTTAGATGAGACGGGCTGTACCTGATTATTTTCCTAAAATAACAGACTACCAGGTCTGACGTTATTTATCCTTGTTTCAAAGTAATCTCCCTATGCTTCATATTCATGTGGAAAACAAAAAAAGAAACACTGGTAAAACATTCTTTCCCAGTGTCAAAAACTTGTGCTGCTTGTCAGATGTTGTATTTAAGTTGGACGGCAAAATGTAAAGCTTTGAAATATTTATGATCCCTGTGTACAGAAAGATGCATGAGAAGAATACTAAAAAAAAATAAGTCACTTTTTAAGTTGGCGGATGTCTAATTTTCACCTCATCTTACTGAAATAATTGCTAAGAATCTGCAACCTGATATTTTATGCTGCCTGCTTACATCTTTTTTTTCCCCCCTAGGAACTATGCGAATAAATATTTATATATGAGAATGAATATTTTGGGTGCGAAATTGTTTATTTATGCCATTGAATATATAATTAAGATTACATGATGTTGCAGCTTTTAAAGGTTGTATGGAAAGATTCAGTGTGGATCAAACTAATATGCTGAGATTTGAGATTTGCAGCTGATGGACGTCCTTTGACTATTAAGCTGTCTGAACGCATTGCATAATTCAGCTCAAGAGCAGATGAAAAAGAATGCACTGAGTTGAGTGAGTGAGTGAGTGTTTTCACTGAAAGCACACAGTTGGAGCGGTGTCCGAGCCTGAAAGCGGATCCCTGCCGCTCCTCGAGCTGACCCCACGGCCGCTGACTAACTCCGTGTTTGTTTTTGCTCGCCCTGCAGGTCCAAGCTCAGTTACAGTTGGAGGGGGTCGGAACACACTCCCATCCTCATCTGCACCCACACCTCGCGGCCCACGCTCCCTATCTGATGTTCCCGCCCCCGCCCTTTGGATTACCGATCGCGTCGCTGGCAGACTCGGCCTCTGCAGCGGCCGCCGTGGTAGCGGCTGCCAAGAGCAATAGCAAGAACTCCAGCATCGCCGACCTGCGACTCAAGGCAAGAAAACACGCCGAGGCGCTGGGACTCTGACCCCCATGGGCTTCTCTGCTGCTCTGAACTGATAATTGCTTCTAACACAAGACTAAGCCTGTGAAAAGGCCGTGACACTCACAGTTAAAACAAAACAAAATAAAAACAAAAGAGAAAAAAGGGGTGTAAGGGGAGAGAATGAGAGAGAAAAAAAAGTCACAAAAAACCAGCTGCCAAAACAAACCACTTGTAGAGAAAGGTAATTAAATACCAATGAATCACCTTTTACTTTTCGCCCAACAGGCAGGACTTCTTGGAGGCCACTGGCTCAGCCCTTTCCAGGCACAGATCACAGCCCCAGGACCATACAAAAATGTCTGGATGTCTGTCTGAAAACCAGCGTTTAGGAGAGAAGACTTTTTTAAAAAAAAAAAAGCAAAGGCAGACACAGAGTGAGGCTAGAGGTTGTGTTTTTACCGACAGACACTGAAACTTTGGAATCTCAACCTCAAAGTGAAAAGAAAGAGACGGCCATATTTGCCTCCTACCACTGTGCCGCTGCCTAGTGCACGTGCTCAATTGAAGGATAGACCTATTGGGGCTGGCCTCCATTGTAACTGACATACATCTATGTTGATCACTGCCATGATAACCCTCCACTACAATTCATATCTAAAGCCGTTATTTGCATTTTTGATTTTTTTTTTTCTTCTTCTCTTTTTTTGGTCATTCTGCTGTGGACAAAGACTGGAAACAGCAATAACATCAATGGCACAATCGCCTGGTTTTTAGTGGAATTCTTTTGATTCTTTCTGTTTTAGGAGGAAATGTTGCATTGCTGTTATTTCCTTCTGGGCATGTGTATGGACTTTTAGCTTTCATTCTCATATTTTGTGCTCTCTTTTTTATGTGATGTGTCCTGGAATAGAAGTGAACCTAGCTTTTGCACTTCAGGTCTTGTATTAAGGTGTTTACAATCCTTAATGCAAGATATACTACTTTTATGTAAGGGGGAAACACATTTGGCTTTCGTTTCGCTGAAATACATTTAAAATGACCTTTTTCTGTTTGATTCAAAAAGGATAAACAGTAACTGCAACTTTGTAATTTAACATTTTAAGAAACATCAGTTTAACTGAAATGCAATGATGTGCAGTTAAGTGCAATACTGTAAATATGGAAAACGTAATATAGCGGTTGATGTTTGCTAATTAAACAATGATTTTTAAGTTGTTGGGATTTCCGCAGCACTGATGTCGATGTGTTGAAAGTTCTTTGCCACAAAAACATCTTTAAAAGCTGTGTAAAAGATAATTTGCTGACTCATTTGCAATGTGCCATAACTCCCCGAAGTTTAATGGTATTCAAATATACTTTTGTACACGTGCATTTAAAGATATATTGATATCACCTTAAAGCAGACAATGAAAAATTCATTTGACACTGTACAAAACTGCTCTAGGTTCATGGGTCATAAACACGTCTGTTTTTAACATAACAATAAATCCACCAAAGACAACAATTTGATCACATTAATAGAGGTAGAATTATTTAATGCTCCAAAATCATTTACAGTATGACATGCGTTTTAGCAACTGCATACAGTCTTTTTTCCCCCCCATATAAACAATTACTGTCCGAACTGTTCCTGAACATATCAAATTGAATACAACACGCTCAAGAAAACAGTATTATTTCCATAAGCATACTATGAAACAAATTGCCAGTTCGGACATCAATTGCCTTTGAACTACAGTAGTAGATCTCGGTCAGGTCTACCTCTAACAATAATCGCTTCATTGTGGGCTGTTTTCGTTGTTCACCATTACAGTCGTTTAGGAATGTTTCTGTTTCTTTCATTGGAGTCATAGGTGCTTTTATTTATTATTTGATCTGAAAGTTTATAAATGTTAAATAGTCGAATTTCAAGTGTACATATTTACATGGCTTTGCATTTATTTTTATATATTTTTTAAATGTTAACATTTGCAACGGTTTTAAGCAAACGTGTGACTGCAGTACATTTGTTTGACTAAAATGTAGCGTGTTTGAGTTTACAAACATTTCAGGGATGGTGGATGAAACTTTGTGTTGAGATTTTCTTGATGCTCCAAGGAATTTGTTGTATCCCATCATATTGCATATGCAAGCATGCCCAAACATGATTCGCCATTGAGTTTTTTTTTCTGTTGTTTCACTTAAAAAAAGAATGTACATCTTGTACAAGTAATCTATCAATAAAAGTTATAAATATTTGTAAGAGAGTTTGTAAAACTTTGTGGCCCTCTGAAATTTTATGAATAAAGGTTGCTCTGGTTCAGATATGTTCTTATAAAATATGCACACATTATTATTTCTACTCATTATAAGACTCTTTAAAGAGGAGCCACAATAAATTATATCCGAAAAGCTAAATGTTGTTTCAAATGAAATGAGAATTTATTTTCTACCTTGAAGGTGATATGACACAGCATTAGCTAAAAAAGAAGCATACAACATGCCTCATCTAAATATGTAAATAATGATCTTAAATCATGCCTCTGTCATGTATGAGGTGCAATATGCATTTGTACCCTCCATATATCTTAAACTAACATCACAGTCACAACTGACTTTAGCAAGCCTTTTTTTGGATGGCTTGTTGCATCTGGAAACCCAAATCCAGATGTGTGTACACAAAGTAATTACAGCAGGCAACATAGTGGCTTTTTGTCTAAATCGCATGGAGAAATTAGTCGAATTGGCGTCCTGTTGAGCAAGTACCCCTAAAAGGTCGGAGCACGTTTAATTTGTAGCTTAGCACTCATACATCAAGATGGAGTGATATAGGCAGAGGCTGATACCCAGACATTTAGGTACTGACCTCTGGCTGGGTCTGCTGGATGAAGCAGAACATAACAGCATCCTTTTATGTGCTCTAATAATTGGCAACGTAGGACCGCCATCAATCAAGCCACACCAAGTTACGGTTTCTTTTTCAACATGCACAAACACACAAAGGTATTTATATTGGCCGCAAGTCACAAATAAAGACAAACAAGCAGCCTATGAAAGGGCTTAATTAAAAGTAAACCAAACTTTTTTTTTATTGAATCAAATGTTATTGCCAGCAAGTGACTTGAATTTTATTGCAAAGCTGATGTACCATTTTGTTTTATATAATATATATCTATGTAAACAAATTTCAGAAGATACTTCCCAATCTAGTGCATTTGATGTAGAGATTGTGACATCTAACAACTGAGAGTATACATTGTATACAGGACAATGAAATTATTTTAAGAGAGAAAAAGCAAAAACATTTGCATTCCAAACATTTGTTCCTGCTGAAATGAGAAGAACTTAACAGACGATACCTTTTAACCTCACACGAGCCGTATCAACATCAACCAGACTATATATCCATGCGGAAATACAGTTTCCCCTGTAAGTGCTAAGAAATGTTTACCTTTTTAATCTTCTAAACAAAGCTCCAAAGAAGAAAGAGGATGTATAAAAGGTGTTGGGAATTCTAGCTGGAAAAGTTCTAAGCGTCCACATCAGGTCTTCAGGAGCTTGAGAGCATTTTAAACTACGTCTTTGACAACCCCTTTCATTAGCAATTGGCAAAATGAACAAGGAGCTGGGCTTCAGCAACTGGAAAACATTCATCGGTTCTTCAACAGTAAGCGTTCTTCACCACTTCAAAATTAATGAGAGTGAATATATTAAGTAACCTGCATCCTTAGGAACTTTTTAAATGCTTTAATGTTTACAGTTTTGAAAAGGTGTTGTGCTGAATTCAAGCATGTATACACAAAATGACAAGAATCGGACTTTAGTAATTTAGGTTTATAAACTACATGAACTCAAAAGTACTAACAAATAACTAACATTTAAGAACAGTTGATTCTTGTATCAAGTTTTAGGAGAAACAATAGAAAACATCACTGATCACTTGTGTGTTGTTCAACTATCAGCCATATGTCTTATAACTATCATTCTAGAATTACAAGTCAAGGCGAGGAAGAACTTGTTATTCAAATTCAAATGCGTGATATAAAGTTGGGGTATTTCTAGAAAATCAATGAAAACCATGCTATCACTATGCAGTTAAAGTAATCAAAAAACACATAGCCTACAAGTCCAGATGCAAACTTACACTGCATGGCAGTGGGTTTAAATATCAAAACAAGCGTTTGGAGCAATTTTTATTTAAAGTCACCAGTGAATTAAGCCTTAATATTGATTTGACCATAAAGACTTAAAAGAGAACTAAAGCTTGTGAAATAAAGGATGACAGCAATTTGTCCATCTGGGGCTAATTTTGTTTTTTTGAGCCATTAAATCTCAACCAATAAGCTAGCTGTTTTCTTGGTCAGGTATTGCTTTCTTACTCAGTTAGAATCTGTTGTATTTTGAAGTATCAAACTAAAACCCCACAGGACCTGGATCTAACAGAATAGTAAAGAAGCAAGACTCTTCTTTAAGTGCCATTTCTCTTGCAACATAAAAGTTACAATTCAAAATCTGTTAGCCTCCACTTTGAGAGACAAAGTATAGTACCTTGGTGGTTTACCTGTAAGAAGTGAGAAACCATTTGAAAGGTTCAAGAACCTGATCTTCTCAAAACAAAAATTGGTCAGAAAGGACAATATTTCTGAAAAGGTAAGATATCACTGAAAATGACTGAATTAATTTGTAGAAACAAAGACTTAAAAACATGACAAGGTGATTAATCAAAACTGGTTGCAAATGATATGCATACCGCAAATTAAAACGACCAAAACAGTTTAGCTACAACAGGACAAAACAAAAAAACTACTTTGTAATGTTTATTTTAATGGCTAATTCAGAACATGCTTAAATCATTAACAGTCAAATCTACAGTGCATAACAATAAAAACTGTTTCCGTTTACAGTAGAGAGAAAGTGTTTCCTGTTTATTCCATTTTCACAACAAAAGGCTAGGATGCTGTCTAGATTTTGTGAAAGCTCTTATTGTTTAAATTAAATTATGCCTTCAGATAGACATAACTAAAATATATTGATTCTGAGATCATGGCCTTCCAGACCGAAAATCAGATAAAACCAAACATTTATCACTTGTCAAGATGCCTTGAATTATAATTTGTCTCCCCCACCCCATGTTGATTATTGTAAAATATTATACATGCTGATATTCACAGAGCACATTTCAGGAAAATAAATCTGAGGCCTAAGTTAAGATCTTGTATAGAAAATGATAGGAATATTTTAACTGGAATTAAACTTTTTTCGCTAGCGATCAGTGGCGGTTACATTTCTGGTTATAAAAAAGTAATACACAATAAAGTTGACTCTCTCTGCCATTCCCATGGCTTAAGCTTCAGCCTTGAGCGAAAGGCTGGTGACGCAGTGAAAATCTTTTCTTACTAGTGGGAATCAAAGTCAGATGCTTCAGAGGCAACTGAGTTTTCAATGCACTTAGTCGATCTCCCTCTATTGGGAGATAAAACCAGTTAAGTGCTCTCATGTGAATGCAATGCAGCGATGTAATATTGAATGATGAAAATTTTGAAATCCATTTCACTGTTTACTGCCTTTATGTCACACTATATGCTTCACAGTCTCTACACATTAGGTCAATGTCATTCAAGATGTGAACAGATGTTACTGTTTGAAATGACTCCATAGTGTCATAAGGTTAAGACTTACTCTGTACAAGTGATTAAACAATAGCTTTTTTTGTAATCCAAACAAGTAAAAAAGTGAATATTTATAAAGTAAATACTTGAAGTAGCTATACCAAATAAACTAGAAATATACTGAGTGACATGAAGCGCAAGACTAACCAGTTTGAAGCACTTTGTTCTACAGACATAAACGTCTTGCAACAGCAGAAGCAGTTTTTTTGACTAGCCTCATAATGAAAGATCTGAAAATGTTCAAAAAAGATGGTTTTATAATACAGATAAAAGTGTTTTATAACCTTAATCATAATATTTTTTACCACACCATGCAAAATTACTTACCGAGACAAATTCAACGTTCATGCCAGTTACAGTACGTTTCAAAAACCCACTAATTCCAAGTGTTTGTCCATATGGGACAAACTGTTTGTCTGGCAGTTTTTTTGATAATCTACCGTGATTTTTCGCTGTGTATAATCTAAACCGCACACTAAGCTTTGTGTAAACCATGGCCCAGTCTTTCAGCTTCTCTGTTGTCACTGTCAATTTGATTCAAAGTCCATGTAGAGACCCGTATTGTGCCAAAAATTACTTCATTAACCCTTACGGTCAGCAACATGAAGAGAGCAGGTTTACAGAACATCAAGAGAAAACTTTTTCAAAAGGACTTTTCTAAAAAAAAAAAAAAAAAAAAGATAGTAGAGAAAGCCATTATATGAGTATTGTGACAAACCGGTAACAATAAAGCACATTGTCACAATAAATACCAGATCTCGTGTTGTCTGAAAATATCAAACCACCAACAATATGATGAGAAAACAATGCAGACGAAATAGAAATCTAAACATTTCAGTATTTATTGAGATGCTTGTCATTTGAGCCTTTGCTAAAGGGTGAACCAGAGATGAAACAGCATTAGATTCTCAAAAACAGACCAGGCTCAATTTAGAGGAGGTAACACAAATGTGAGCTAGAGGCTAAGCAGAAACTCACATGCAGAAAAAACACCCATAAAAATATAAAGCACACCAGATGATCAAATGAAACCGACTAAAATACTAAACTAAAAATAGGAACGCGCAAGTAAGGTAATCATAAGCTGCATCCATGTATAATGTAGCAAAAAGTGCATAATGACTTAACATGGGACATTTTAGTCTAGATTACTAGCCACAATGGTGTTCAGTAACAAAATACCATCATCCTAGATCAAATAAAATGCAGGTCCTGTTTTTGTAGAAGGTCATGATACTTTCTCTTCGCTCTTCAGTAATGTGACTGAGATTTCACCAGATGGAGCCTCAGCATATCCTGGCTGAATATTAATGAAAAGCAAGCAGCCCACCTAAGCAGTTTACATGGTGTAGTATTGCTGTGAGCCATGCTAAAGCGATCCCTCCGCTCATACAAATAAAGAGCACTTGAGGGGAAAATAATTATATGCCAATTCCAGACTAAGGGTCAAATGTATTATAATGTAAATGCAAACATCATCTTGCGTTTCTTTTTTTTTACAACAAAATGTTATTGAGAGGGGCAGTGCCTGAAACGGTATCTTAGACCCACTATTAATCAGATCTTCTTAGGCAAAGTACTGACAGTTTAATAAACAAGGCATGCGTTTGCATTACATGAAGCAAACATGAAATTTCACATTTAGATTGTGGGTTTTTGCAGGATTGTCAAGGCCTCAAAGGATTTCTTACGGGATTACCACAAGGCTGCTGGGCTAAGCTATGGTCTCACACCCTACATTCAAAGTGCAAGAGGTCAAAGTGGGCCGAATACATTTCAGTGCTATCCTAAGGGGAACTTTAAAATCAGGCACTCAGAAAAACATTCTTGAAAATTGTTGTTTGGGTCCTTTGTGTACCATTACGACTGAAATTATACATCAAAATAGTGCTTTGAGAGTGTGGTCACATAATATGAAATCAATATTGTCAATGAAAAAGACCACAGTCATTTCTGTGAGACATATATCCTAATAATCAAAATAAAGTCTGTTTTGACACTGAGGTCACCACCGGTCACCTTTCCCCAATTATTATAGAGAGCTTTGAGAAATTATTCTTGTGATTAACCTTGTTTTATTGACTAACAGGTAAGTATTTAAAAAATTAAATTAAAAAAAATATAAATTCTCAATCTGTTCTGGTAAGATTCACCTACATGCAATAAAATTAGACCATTCGGATCTTCGCAACCAGCATAACAGAAGTCACCACACAAGTTGGCGTATTATGTTAGAATAATTAGCATTGTAAGCATAGTAAGCAAATAGTTCCCACATTATAAAGGGGTAAAGATGGAATTATGATAAATATTATTGAGCCAATCAAGGAAAGTAAAATCTTACAAAACCAAAGGTGGAAATATGAACACAGGAAAACTAGAAGAAAAATAAAAAGTGGACCACTAATGTCGCTGCAATATTGATAAGGTTCATAATAAAACAATGCAATAAACCAAACCAAAGCACTCACAATTAATCATGGTTAGCTGGGGGCACTTCCAAGAAAAATGATTTCATTTCAAGGGACAGTCTCAAGCGGTCTCTAATGAGATTGACTTCTCAAGCTGTTCATTTTGCAGTAAGTTGGCCATTTTGACCAGCTCAGACGTTTATGAGTGCTGTGAGAAAATGGCTGATGAAAGACAAAACAAGATTCCCGATTCTGCCAACATTATCCGCCAGGTCGGGTTCTCAGCCACAAGTCAAATACATCAATTTGGACTAAACCAATTCACTAGCACATCAGTCTTTTTCTGCTTAACACAATTTCAGAAAATATCCTTAACATTATGTTGCATTATAAAGCAATATATTTCACAAAAAGCATATAATGATTCTATGACAAAAGAGAGCTTTAACAATGTTCGGTGCTGTCAGATAAAAGAAATGCACTGTAAATCAACTGACGGGATGATCTTTGGCCAGTCAATGAGAAATAGGAACAGCGATTTCCAGCATCCTGATGGTGCCCACCAGCTCACGCTTGCTGTAGAGCTTAGAAATGCTTCTGAGGTAAAAATGTTAACTTTCTTAAGGCTAAGGGCACTTGGGTCTGTAAATAGCCGGAGGGTATTTAACATAGTCTGATTATAGCCCATCTCTCCATTTCCCAAATGTTTTACAGTTCCTGACCATTAATCAATAGCAGAAAAAAAATTCCAGCTTGAGCTGCTGCAGTTCACTGAGGTGGTGGATTTCTAAGAGCTGTGGAAAGTTCAAGGTCTAACCGTGACCAGTTCGCGACTACTGAACGCAACTGTATAATATTTCACAATGAATCAGTGCGTGGTTTTTCTGTGCAGTGGTAACCTCGCATAAACCTATGTCCATTAGTCAAATTATCTTCCTAAATGATAAATGAAGACTGGGTTAAAACCGAGCACATGTCTGAAATTCCCTTTCAAATGCTGTGTTTTTTAGGACAAAATAAATAAGAGAAAAAATTTCACACAACAACATTTCGCCTTCAGTTACCTGTAAATAATGAATGATCCAATGACCTTTCCAAGATCCAATTAAATCAAATAAAGAGTGTCTTGTGTAATATTAACTTGTAATCAAAAGAAAGACAGCCCAGGCCTTTGAAGCTTGGACACCGAAGCCTATTGTGTTCAGAGCGAAGTGGTAAAGTAGGAAAATATTGATGCCTTTAAACCCACGGGGATGACACGAAGAGGCGAATCTTCACAGGGCATAATAAACATTAGCTCTCAGCACAGTCTCCGCGACTACATATGCCGATACATAAAATGAGTTATTGTGGGCATGATAACAGACTCTCTGCTTTAGCGGCCTCGTAGTAAAGCTAATAAATGTCATAGGTACATAATCCCCCTACACGTTTATGGAAACAGATCTCTCCTGTTAAGTTCTTTTACACTCTGTCCCCCGAGGCCTAGCTATACTATATTGATGAACACATTAAGAAAGCATGATTTGACTAGAGAAACGCCTGCATTAGATGAAGCTGTGAAAGATGAATTCAATTGTAATTTGAATAACGCAGCCGGGACCAGATTACTCAAAACGGGAGGCAGGGAATCGTCTGCTCGGAAATTGAGTTGTGCTTGTTAAGTCGAGTGCTCATCACCGAAAATAGCATTTGCTATCATATCTAGTGTTAATACAAAGACTCATTGATAAACCACTTTGGAGGCAAATCCTGTTTGCATGGCTAACCTCTTTAAACCCTCTTAATTTCATCCTCTCATTTATCACTGTGCCACCAGAGCACATTTTCAATAAGTTTGTCAGATAGCTCATAAGCACCACGTCGCAGTTCTAGTGCACCGCTGAAGGGCCACAGACAATGAGGCTGTTCCAAAAGGTAGGCTGCTTAATTATGCTGCGTTCTAAGATAACTCCATACTGCCAAGAAAGTGTTGCACCCTGTGAGGAGAAGGCATTCGAGAGTGCATTGCAACAAGCTTAGGGAAAAAAACAAATGCAAGATGGTAACTTCGATTTCATTCAATACTAGTATAAAAAATAAATAAATTATATATATATATATAAGGATAAATATAATTATTATAATTAAAATTATATCTAAAAGATTATTTCAAGAAAGCATTGTTTGAGAAGACGACAATCCCAGAATTCATTGCAACGAGTTTAGGGGGAAAAATAAATCCAAGATGGTAACTATTTCATGCAATACTATCGATAAAAAACTGCATAATTTTGTTTTTGCATGCGTCACTGTTTTAGCTATATCAACATAGCATATTGTTTGTGTGTGGCCTGGTAAACCCTACATTATGGGGACAAAATGTCCCCACAAAAATGGCAATATCCGAAATACTTGTCTTGTGGGAAAATTTGTTTTTGGTCCCCATGAGAAGAAAAAAAACGCTTTTAAATCATACCAAGTGATGTTTTTTGAAAATGTAAAAATGCATAAAGTTTTCTGTGATGGGTAAGTTTAGGAGAAGAGTTAGTGTAAGGGGATAGAATATACAGTTCTTACAGTTGAAAAATAATTGTGTTTATGGAAAGTCCCCATAAAACATGAAAACAAAATGTGTTGTGTGTGTGTGTGTGGTGTGTGTGTGTGTGTGTGTGTGTGTGTGTGTGTGTGTGTGGGGATGCACCCATGCAGAGAGTGTGCCAAATCGGTTACATGTAAGGTTCCATGACACTTAGGATGCTGCCTTGCAAGACAGCTGTTTATGTAGGCACTATGCAGCTCACTAGATTTCAGAATAGAGCAGAATATCAGCTAACATTCAAAATGACGTCCTAATGAACACACAGTTGCTTACAATGGAACATGAGCAGTCTGTAAGAAAGTGCTCTGTCCTGAGTGAGTTTTCTGACAGCTGTTTTCAGCATGCGTATCTGTATCAAGTCCCATATTACACCAAAGACATTGAAAAGACAATGCTGTCAAAATGTCTCAAGGAATGTATTGCATACATACAACAGATACACCAATATGGCTGACAAACTGCACTTTAAAAGTGTTAAAATGACACCACGGCTGGGCCTCATCCAAGATGGCTGATTAATGGAGGTCTGCCTTGTGTAATATGAGCGGGGGGGTCTGATCGCAGTTTCTGCTCTCCAGGACACTGGGTCGACACGCAGCGGGCCAATGACATGGCTGATTTGGAATGTAATGCATTAGGAGTGAATTTGACCTCAGCGCATACTGGACTTTTTCTGTTTTATGAGTGCATGCTAAAAGAGACTTTTTGAACTTTCATTCAGTTTGAATAACATACAAAAAGTCAGTCATTGGCTTCAGTCTAACTCAACTTCTATTCAAATTCTCTTCACACTGGTTCTTGTCACTTTTGAATATCCCAGCTTATCAATAAAACGATAAAATTGTAGTATTACTACTACTACTACTACTATACAATTGATTAGTTTTATGAATATGCTGTGATATTTTCGGGGATCTGTAAGATTATTTCAAATATTTGTAAAAAAGGCTTTATTCATTTGTTCAGTAAAAATAGTAATATTGTGAAATATAATTTCAATGTATAATATATATATATATATATATATATATATATATATATATATAATATATATATATATATATATATATATATATATATATATATATATATATACACACACACGATGTGGATCTGACACACATCCCACTTTCTCACAACTCTTTACATTAATTTAAGACTTCATTTAACTAGTTATAAGGCCATGCTTGCGAGGATACCTGACAAAGCAGGCATTTTGGCATCATTTTGTGTGTTTTTGTGGGTTGTCTGAAGTGGCTTTCTGTCCGTACGAGTCGTGTGTGTGTCACACAGACAGGAGATTCACAGACACAGTACTTCTCTTCTGTGTCTTATCACGCTTGAATGGTTTAAAAGCATTTGCATGAAGAAGAGCGTGGTCATATAATGCATCGCTAGCCAAAGGATAAAGGGAAAAAAACTGATGCTGCGTTAATTGCGTTAAATATTTTTTACGCATTAAACTGAAAAAAACAACAACAACAAAACAATTGCATGCGTTTACGCGATAATTTTGACAGCCTTACATTTATACATGTAATACATGTATAAACCAAAATATACACTTTATTTTGATGCCAGAAATAAATATATAAATATGTAAATGAGCCTTATAAATAGCCGATTCACTACATATGAGAGAAAAAGGAGAGCATGTTTGATTAAAGAGATCATTTGCTTGGATGTGAAGCAGTGTACATGATACAAAGACGATTAAAAAAAACTTTGTCAAGCTAAAGCACTATTTGTTGAAAAATGTAGCTCATTAATGAAAAAACCTACACACATTCTGAAAACAGCTAAACTACTGTCAGGCAACTGAAAAAAAAAAGTCAATTTAATGGCATCGGTTCTTTTTCTCGTTAGTTACTCCCCAACACCAGTAGCATCTAATTATAGAGACGTTTTCCTCTCCATGCCAAAGTTGAGGGTCAAAAAGCCTACTCGTATCTACAGGAGAAGTGTGTGGGAGAAAACAACGTCTTCTGCACCAAACCCCTCACAGTTCATTTCAATATATAAACACAGAACACTACTGTAGCTCCAGGTATTCCTCTTCAGATCTGAGGAAGATCAACGCAAAGGTTGTTTTATCTTTTATGGATCTCGTTGGAAATAAGAGACTGCCCTGGAAAGTCTGAATGGAGGACAAAGAGTTTGAGGGAGAAGGCGGCAGCCGAGGAGCAGCACTGTTTGCTATGAGGCACTGCTCTTTTGAAATTGTTTATATGGGAATAGATCCCCATGGCCGGCTAATCGTATGGTTTTAGCAATCCCTATGGAGGCCTAGGCTTTCTGAAGCTTCTCTTGTTTGCGATAGCCTCTGTGATTTTGCCCAACAGGCTTGAGAACTAAGAAGTAATTTTCTGGATAGATGGTGTCATGAAAGCAGACAATTATAAGGCAGTCAGTGAGGTCTCTTAGGGTTATGGTTTTAGTCATATTTGTTTTATGTACTTTTTGAAGCATTAGCTTTTAGGTTAAACAGCTTAAGGGTCCTTCTCCCTTTCTGTTCACATTGTGGGGCTATGATAATTATTGGCTGTCTGTGGGCACATACAAACTGTTTTTTACTTAAAGGTTACTCCGTGACACAGATAGACACAGAAGAGAACCATGCACAAGGGCGATTGCAACACCATGACCCAACCAACGCAAGAGAACACAGAGAGGACAGATCAGGCAGAACAAAGGAGATGCTTCAGAATCTTAATTAGCAAGCATCAAGGGAACGAAGCGCTGCCTTGGCTGGTGATTGTTGCCGATCAATAGAACAACAAGTCCTGAGGAAGAGACCGGAGCAGATATTATTGCTTAAGGACTTACCATAAATCAAACACACTAATAACAGTCAGCCGATTGAGACAAGTGGTAAAACACAACTGAAAGCAGCTTCATCGACAGAGATTAGCTACAACAAACTATACATTTTATTTGAACTTTTTTCATCCCTTAAATGTATCATTTATCGATACTTCCACTGCTACATAAAGCTACATTTTAAAAGCATATGCCTACTGACTAGCTGCTAGCCCACTGAAACATTGTAAAATTAGGCTTTTAATGGTCTGATTGAGAAAATCACTTTCCTGTTTCTGATAATCAGTTACTTATAGAGGCGCGCTTTCTGTTTAAAGAGTGATATCTGGTCATAAAAATTCTCATGGAAAAAAATGACATCCATAATGTAAATTCTCATCAGTCGGATAACCAAATTTGTTATTTTCATGCATGGTTTAGCCACAGTTGACATGCAATAAATAATAAATAAGTATAAAAACTGTCAAATTACATTCAGAATATGTTCTACTCTTATTTTTACTATACTGTATATATATTTTTTTCAACAAATAAATGAAAAAAAAAACATCTGATGACCATGAGAATAAAAAAAGAGAGATCTGGTAATACATTAACAAGTGACATGACACATCACACACACACAAAAAAAATATTGCCAATAACAGGGCCTTTGATGCTTCTGTACAACATGTACTTACAATAATTAGTTAAGAATTGCAAGATAAAATTATTGCTGTAGGTGACAGAAGGCTAGAGAAGAAGGGCAGTTGAGTTTCTGCAGAAAAGACTAGCTCAAAGCAAAAACAGAAGAAGTTTATTGATTATGAAAATGCATTTACTCCTTTGAACTATAAAAATACACTCATGATATACAGTGCATCTTATGTGAAGTCAGAGACTGGAGTTATTCCACTTACTTGAGCAAATGAATGATATCATTTACCACAATCATGGAGGAGGAAAAATCAATCAATCTAGGTAATTATATTCAAATTGTGGACCTTGGATCTTGTATGGATTTAATATGTTTCTTTGGCTGGGTAGATTCTTAATAGATGCAGTGACTTGCTTCCAGTTAAGCTTAGGGAATAATAACATTTCCTGTGCAATCAGCATAGTAACTTTCTCAGTGAGTGCCTGATGTCTGCTGCAATTACTGTGTCTCTCTATAATATGCATTTCCACTCAAATGGAATCAAGCTGGATAATTCGTAGGAGATGCAGAAAAATGAAGAAATATAACTAGGGAAATTCAGTTTGTTTCAACATTTTCAACAGCAAACAGCCACGAGCATCAGCATTTCCATTGTTGTGCCAAGATAATGATATTCTCCGCTTGCTACGCAAAGCCTGCTGTAATGCAACCAAAAGATTATAATGACAATCTCTAACATTAATCTGATTGTGGAAATTCATTCTTGAGGGCAGGTTTTTTACATCCGGATGCTGACTACCTGTGGCAGGGTCCTAAACGCATTAAATTAGGTTTATTCAAAATCAAGACTTTTCAACGCTCTGCTGTCATCCCTTACATAAATTACTGACATAAGAGCTAATAAAACACAATGTTGTTCACATGGGTGCTCATATTTACAGGTAGGTAAATAATTAGAATCATATGTTAAAATAATAGGCTTTATGCTATTCAGAAATTCAGTAGCTCGGGGCAGTGCTGCAATCTGGGTGGCTTTGTTCTCAAATTGAGTTTTTACTAGTGCTTACTGACTGAAATGTCCCATCAGTCTTTTCCCATTAAAGCCCCAGGGATAACTAAACAGGCCTACTGAAACATCAGTGCTAATTTAAATCCGATACAAAGAATTAATGTAAAACCAGAAGATTTATAGATCCTTGATCTTAAAATATTTTACTCTGAATAAAAAAGTCCATTATGTAGTTATTCGCAGAGTAATAATAAAATAAAGATTGCACACATAATAGATTTGGGAACCAAGAACCGGTTCTTATGGTTCTCACACCTGTGTTGTTCCGCAGCATGCAGATGAAATACCGAACAAAATGATCTGAGAGAGCTTCATGCAATACACAATATTATTTAACGTGGTCTGAAATCTACATCGATCCCCAAATTAATGGCTCTCATAAGCAGTTTTTTTTGTGTGTGTGAATCCAAACAAACAGCACAACCAATTCTCATTCACGAACGAATGACTTCAATGATTCTTTTTAGAGAATCAAAAACTCATCTAACTGTTAGACATACTGTAAATCAAGTTATTGGCGGATGTTCATAAGGCAATATTAATAAATTAAATGTATTACCACATTTTTTTCCCAAGTAAAGGCCAGTTATTGGATTTATGCCACCTCTAAAAGACATGTTTACATGTGTAACATGTTAACACACCTTTTGCAATGGTTTTAAATTTATTATAAACAAACAAACAATGGAACGGCACTTTTTTCCCCAAATATTTCTTCTTTAAGGCCTGGTTTCACAGACAGGGCTTAGATTAAGCCAGGATTAGGCCTTAGTTCAATTAGGATTTTATAAAAAGTAGCTTTTATAAGCAGTGCCCTAGAAAAAGAAAAAACATTACTGGTGTGCATCTTGAGACAGAACAATGTCTCTGGCATATTTTAAGATATGTCAGTGCAAGTTGCTTTCAGTTAAAACAGTTCAAACATGCATTTTTAAGCCTAGTCTGGGACCCTTGTGCTGTGAATCCAAGGGGTAAAAGTACAAAAAGAACCATTAATGGAACCAGAAACGCTAAAAAGAATTGGAATATTACATTTTTTTAAGATTCCTATTCCTACACACAAAGCCCTTCTTTCATTAGCCAATGACCTTTCATGCATATAACATGCTAGTCTAGTACAGCTGTTAATACAATGGCAGTCATGATAAATTGTGTGAGTTAGTTTTGAATTAGTACAACAGCAGGTTATGAAAGTGCAGGTTCATACGCTATATGTGCAATAATGAGCCTAATGGTAGGCTACATTCCGCTGCATGTGAATTCACGAGTATTTTACACAATTTATTCTTCCCAAAGTGTTTAGCTGAAAGCCAACATATCTAACATGGTTCTATCACAGATTTGCCACCCACTAATGCTGGATCTGTCAACAAAGCCATGGCCTGTAGGATAATGGCCATATAGTTTCCGAATGCAAAATATTCTGATTTCCCCCACCCCTCACACTTGAATGCGATAGCATTTATAACATATTCTGCGAGCCAGCAGCCCAGTAAACATCTTGACAGGGTATCAGCAAATATTATTTGCTCCATTAAAAGCAAATCAATTTCCCGGAAAGAAATATAACAAGACACCAGGGGAGCGGAAAGGGGGGGTGAAGCATGCCAAGTGTGTGATGGACATTTTGTACAAAACAACCCAATAGTCCTCGCAATGTTTTCCAGCACACTTTGTTCTGCACACTGATCTTGTCCCTGGAAGTACATAATTACAGTCTGTTAGTGCTGGCTGACGGTTTCTAAATGATAACACGGCATTCACGCTCGTTTTCTGGGCATCACAAGACATCAGTGTGCTGAGGAACAGAGTATGGAGAAAGGCATGTGGGGAAATGCTAATTATTCTGCCACATCCGAGATGTCCATCAAAACCCCCCGCACCTAATAAAAAAAAAAACCCAGTAAGCCGAGCGCAAATCAAATGTAACGTTAAAAGACTTCTGCCTTGTTATCAGAACGTATGGACGACATAAACACATTTACTTGAGCGCATTTTGTTTGGAAGAAAAGTGGCATGCAATCAGACAGTGACTACATAAGGACAATGGCATTAAAATGGAGGAAATGAACATGCCTCCACAGACAGAAAGACAGACAGGCATACAAACATGGAGACAGCCCCAATAATCCTCATGCTTATGCATGTGCAAATGCTCTTGAGGGAAAGAAAAAAAAAATCCAGGGAAAATTCAATTGCAGACAATTCTCAGATTCTTGACAATAGATCTAAGAAAGATTCCCAAGAAGAGAATGTCGAAGGCTTCTAATATCTTTGATAGTCTCGTTATGATAATGACAAGAGGTAATGTAAAATTCATGAAGTGTACCTAGCAGATGAAGATCGTTAATAATTGTTCAGCAGGCAAAAGAAAATACGTTTCAGAAGCCATACATAAAGACACTGCTTCATTTTACGGTAATTGTTTATAGACAGTTAAGTGCAACTAAATTACTTTCATCTGTTGGAACATGTGCAGGGGACGGCTTCAGTTTTACCTTTCCCAGCAGCTGTTTGGCATGAGCAGGCTGCAAGCTTGTTATTAGTCTCTAATTACAAAGATCCTTTGTCTTGTAATTACCCTACCGATTAAACCTATTCATTTATTCAACGGAGAAAAAAAAAACGTATCTAAAAAATAATCTCCACCAGACACTAAACCAACATGATGCACGAAAGCCTCTTGAGATCTTCGTAATAATACCTTCAGAGCTTATTATGATTTTCGGAGTGTCTGAAAATCAGGTTTGGTCCACCTTGTCCCATCAAGAGATAACTTCAAAAGTATCATTGACAGTTATGTGTTTGGACTTCTTCTGTGATACTTTTTCTGTGCGTGTAGTTGTGTAGATGTCTCCGCAAAGATCTGTGGGTAATCTGTCTAAAACAAATTACCAGCAGCATTCATCAGAATGTATAGGGGCAGCATTGGAAATGGCAGAATCTCACGTGCCGAACCTGCCTGTCAGGAAATCACGCTCAGATCAGATTAACCTATACAAGAGAGTGAATATCTGAAGCTTTAGCTCAGGTCCTTTTGGCTATCTGGAAAGCAATTACCCCTGCGCACACATGCGGAGATATAACAAGGCATACCAATCTGATTTTAAACTTACAATGGACCGCAAAAATGAGCAATTTTGATCAATTACATCTCCGCTTTGATGGCTGAGAGACGCTGTCAGTAGACGTTAAAATTGTTGGACGGCTATCAAAACATGGCTGAGGTCTCCTTTGGTTGACATGCACGATGTGGTAAAGATTTTACAGGGCCTGACCTCTTCACATGTTGCCCGTTTCGGCCTAAAGCATCTTGTGAAACCCTGTTGACAGGCTGATGTCTATCTATGCAGAGAGACGTCTGTGGTCGAACCCCACACCTGTGTGCCATTTCACCACACTGATCTCAGCCTTGGCAAGCTCCAACGGACAGCTGCAATTCAAAGATCTAAGCGGCTGTTTTTCTCCCAGGCATTGTCTGTTATGGTGGGAGAAGGGGGGCTTGGTAGCATTGGGGCCAATTTGGATGATTGGTCGTCAAATCTACGATAAAATGAGTTTCCCTGTGTTCTTTAAAAGTGACCCATGCCTGCCGGAGTAGTGTAAAATTAGACACGGCGTGTTTGTGTTGTGTCAGATGTGGTGACTGGCAGAAACTGTTAATAATTGCCTAAGTGCTCTGGAGTGTCAGAGCTGTCCATCACTCTTCGTTCCTCTCGTTCTTCAAGCTCTCAAAATATTTTCACTGAACTGCAGAGGACAAACTACTTTCATTGACGGCCTTGTCACTTTAGCGCTTCAAGTTGTAAAAATATTTTAACTCCACGCAAGACAAGAGTCTCATGTTATAGGCGCCAATTCCCAGCTTTTACTGTCCTAGATGAACAGTCTCTTTAATAAAAAAAAGTTGGTAAACTAATCAAAAAGTGACAGTAAAGACTTTTATATTGTTACAAAAAATGATATATAAAATAAATGCAGATCTTTTCAAAGAATCCTGAAAAAAATGTGTCATGGTTTCTACAACTATATTAAGCAGCACAACCGTTTTTAACATTGATAATAATATGATTTTTTTCTAGACTATCAAATCAGTTAGAATAGAAAATAGAGTATAGTTTTTTAAATGTAACTATTTCACAATATTACTGTTTTTACTGTATTTTTGATCAAATAAATGCAGTCTTGGTGAGCAAAACAGACTTCAATACGTTTAAAAAAATGTTTTTTATCTTACCGATCCCAAAAACTTTTGAACGGTTTGGGAATGTATCCCAGTCTGTATACATACACACAGACACAGCGCTTAGTGGGATTTCTGTATTTTATCTCAAGTAGTTTTACAAATGAAGCAGTGCTGGGATTCTTCTCCTAATTAACTGAAGATTCATGCATAGAAAAGTACAGAGTTAGAGCCGAAAACTGTGGCATTTATTGAATTACGTCCTTATTAGCGCCAAATACAGTGTCATTGCCGGCAGCCCATAAACAGCGTTTTAAACTACTTGAATGTAGGGCTGATCCGAATACCATTTTTTGAGCTTCGAAGCTTCGGTAGGAATGAACATCGAATATTCGAAGCTTCTGAATCTCTATTATGTCTCAGACATCCCAAGTCTCCCGCATATTGATAGCGGCTCCCTGATGCCCGCAAATGTGTTAAAATCTCCCGGAAGCTGCTCGCGAGCTCCAAACCGTGTAGCGCACACACGACAAAGAGAGGGAGAGACCTTGCGTGTGTCTGTGTGTGCAAATGTGCGTGTGTGTGCAAGTGTGCGTGTGTGCCTCTTGAAGCGCATGTAAAATGCGCTTCAAATTCTCGAAATAATAATCATGCGCTGATGATGATGCGATCATCATCAGCGCATGACTATTATTTCGAGAGCCGTTCATCCAAACGACTTCACAAGGGAGTGCAGTGTATTTGGTGCAATATAGATAGACACTCGAGATGCGACACGTTCAGAATTAATAAACTTCTAATAAACTACAGAACAGCGCGAGCGGGAAGTGGCGCGCCTCACGCGAGCAGAGCTTATGCTCCGAGAACGGACACTGCACTAGTGATATAAAACACACACAGGTCTGTAACTTAAGCAATATTTCTAATAAGGTAGGCTAGTCTAATAGTCTCACTAACAAACTACTGAGTAAGGTAGATGTAAATAAAGAAGCGAAGCGCCTCACGCGAGCAGAGAATGGACTCCGATATTATCTTATGCTCCGAGAATGAACACTGCACTAGTGATATAAAACACACTAATACATACATTTATACATTTTAATACTACATACATTTTAATATATTTTGTTTCTATTATTCTATTTTCCACAATGTCAAAGCAATGCAGCTTAACCCAAAATACAAGCTCAGGCATTCACTTCTGTCCATACAAACTCCGCTGTTCTGCACTCTAGCCAGAGAATACTCCCGTTGAAGGAACACTTTTAGTAGTCCAAGAAAAAGCAAATATCTATTTATTAAGTAGCTATAATGAATTTATATGTAAAGTATTGTATTTCACCAGATTTTATAGTGTAAAACATATACAACCGCGAATGAGAACCGTTTCGAGGGGGATGGATGCCAGGTTTGAAAAAAAAAAAAAAAAAACGAATATTCGAATGTCACATTTTCAAATCGAATACCAACCCACCGAACGAATATTCGAATATTCGAATATTCTGGTCCAGCCCTACTTGAATGCAGGTGACTATAACCTATTGTGCACCTTCATTCAGTGCAGTAATTTGTTATGTCAGTTTTGTATTAGTATGTTCTACTTTAGGGCCCCTGCCGGGTTGCTGTGAAAGAACAGCATGAGGCATTAAGGGCCTTTCGCGGTCCAAATAGACTTTCTTTCACTTCTATGAGCGAGCAGAAACTCATTCATTATTTTAATGGTTGTCAAATTTGTTTTCCAAACCTACTAAAAGGTTATCGTTGTTACATGCGGACAAGTGGTTATATCTGAATCAATGTTAACTTTGTTACCAGGGTAATTTACTGCTCTCCCCTGACCACATTGCACAAACTTAATCTCCATATTTTTTACAAAGTACCAGGTGAGGGAGATTTATGCCCTCTACATGAACTGACCTTTCTTTGATTAAAAACGGATTAAGGAGGGAGGGGGAGAGGGGACATATCATAAAAGATTGCAAAATGAATAAATTATGCTTTCCAACTGATTAATATGCCACACATGCCTTGGTAATGTATTATTACAAGCTTGGTCAAGGTTGTGGTCTATATGATATAGGGCTTCCTATGCATTTTTTCCACCGCTTACTATAACTGTAACGGCTAATGACTTTCAAGAGAAATGATGTGCTCCCGCTGTGGGTGGCTCAATCCCTACGTACTCTATGGTGCTCCATGTCAGAATCAGAATATGAGGGCACGTTCATTAGCATGTATAATTGCCCATGATTGGCCGAGCTCCTCTGTGACACGGCACCATGGGCACTCGGAGCGAGTAGCGGGAAATGTCACAAGATTTACAGCGAAAGACTGAGGCTGTGAGAGTTAAGAGATCTCATTTTTCTCAGGCAAGTTATCTTTATTGAATAAAACGTCCTCTATTAAGATGGATTCCGCTAGCAGTCTTTTGTTTACACAATAACTGTAAAGGGAGGAAGAATTCGCACATTCGGCAAAGGCAATTTATTATTAATAAGCACATCATGGAGCAAGAGATGACCCAGGGACCAAAACAGTCATGGAAGGAGCATTTATCAAACATACACAAATAACGCACAACACAAGATACACTGCTTCCAATATTAGCAAACAAAAGATAAATGTGTCAGACCGCATAAGGGCTTCTTTTGATATATAATGGCACCTCTGCTGCGTGACCCCACCATCCATCCTTCCACGGGAGAACTATTGAAGTGTTTCGTCAAAGCAGTCATCAGCATAATCTAAAGATTATGCATTCTGCAAACGGGTTTGTTATGCCACCTAAAAAATTAGTTCGCTGTATTAGCAGACGTCTATCGCATACCTGCCTGATAAAAGAATCCACAGTATCATGATCAAGAACATCCCGTTTCGCAATGAGCCAAACCTTCTCATCATCAGTACATCCGGACGTTCGCGTTCATTGATCTCCTAATTAACGAGCGTAACGGGGAGAGGTGTTCCTACACGTAAGGGTGAGGATAACGAAACGTCTCTGATATCGCCTCTCCTGGGGCACACGTTCTCTCGGAGTGGAGAGGACAGATGGGATTGACAGCCTTATTAGGGATCGGCACACAGGGCCCTCCATCCCAGACTTGATATTGGATTTCTTGCGGTCCATATCAGCACAGACACATGTAGATGTAGTAGCTGCATCTACGGGCAGAAATGAAATCAATACCACCAGCTTCTCAACAAGCTTTACTACATTACAGCAGCTGGGGCTGCAGGACCATCTGGCCGGCTCTCAAGAGCTCCAGAGCCCAGTGTACATCTCTGTCAGTGAAGTCACTCTTATTTGGTTAACACTAATCAACTGCTGCAAAACAGTGCAATTCCTCTCGCAGAGAGCCTTAACTTGATTTTTTTTTCTTTCAGGGGTGGCGGGAACATCTGTCCCTCCTGACGAACTGGGAACCGTGTCGAGGTTCTGGATGAACTGGTGCGGACTGATTAGTTATGACAGATGACATCTATTGGCGCTTTTCCACTGCATGGTACGCTCGGTTCGGTACGGTTCGATTCGGCGCGGAACGGTTCGGTTCGGCTTCGCTTTTCCACTGCGTGGTACGACTCGGCTCGGTACGGTTCGGTTCGCTAGCTCGGTTGCTTTTCCACTGCAGTAAGTACCCATTCAAAGTGGGTGGGACTGATCGTTACACTGTTTGTAGGTCCGGTGATAGCCGTGTGCGGCTAGCTGAGCTAGCTGCTACTTCTTGGAACACTTTTTCATTCTGTTTTGCCCCATCCAGCTCTCGCTGGACCCGCTCCTAGGCAACCAACGAGAGGAACGTCTGCACCTCGACCACGATTCAGCCATTTCCTTTTTAAAGTGTTGATCTCTTCTTTTTTTTTTCAAGTAAGTAAAACACAGGTGCTACCATGTTGGCTGTTGTCTACTGGTTATATGACTCTGTATAGCGGTTTAGTGTCTCGTGTCGCAAATCCAATGACGCTGGTAGTGACGATTCTTTCTGTCTGACCAATCAGTGATCTGCAGTGTTTCACGTCACATTTTAGTACCGGTACGGTACGCTTGGAACCTCAACAGATCAGGTACCATTTAAGCGCGCCGAAGCGCACCGTACCGTACCGTACCATGCAGTGGAAAAGCACCACAAGTGAGCCGTACCGAACCGAACCGTACCGTACCATGCAGTGGAAAAGCGCCAAAGCGTGCCGTACCGAACCGAACCGTACCGTACCATGCAGTGGAAAAGCGCCATAATGTGAGAGGAAGAGTTATTTCATTTCGTGTCCAAACCCAGACTGTCCCTAAAAGCCATGGTAAAAGATTAGCTGGTTTTTTTTCTCTTTCTCTAAAGTAAGCTGCTTTTTCTGAATATTTCAATAAATGTGCCATTCAAGAAAGTTTGAATAATTAATTTCCCATTTCCCAGACCTTTTCACGATTCTGCCATCAAACAATGCGATGCATCCATCTGGATGATGTTAACACTCCAACTGCACGTAACTACTAACCACAGCGACGCTATACATCCACTGCTTCTGAACAGAGAGAGCGAGCCAGAGAGAGAGAGAGAGAAAAGCAATAAATAAACAAAGCAAGAAAAACTCTGTTCCGCCAACAATAACATTAACATCTGACATGCAAAGCATCTAAAAAACGGCACCTTATCGTAGAAACTAGAGACGACCTTTGAAGTGTTTGTGTGAAAGGATCATATTAAAGCTTCAAAGATTCCTTTTAGATTCCCACCAAAGAAATAACCCCTGACACGCCAACAAACAAACAAAGGCGAAAAAATTTCAATAGCGCAACTCTGCAAAGTCTGAAAGCAAAGTAAGTTTCAGGTTGTTTTCCCGTTTCATCCGATGGCACCGAGCTTGGAGGGGAGCAGGGAGGCATCTATTATTTGGGGGCTGATTAAAGCATCATGACTGGTGTCCGTTCTGTTTTCCAGGGGAGGACTTGACAGCGCGCAGCTCTCTGCCTGGTGCCTCTACATCGTGTTAGGTGATTTACAACTGACTCGCTCGGTTTATGTAGTGCCGTATTTTCATTTCTTCCCTGCTGAGTACCGGGTTTAGAACTCCTGAAGAAATATTATGCTTTGCTGACAAAATACAGTGACAGCCGTCTCCAGCTTAAAAAAGTGTGCCACGGTGTTAAACACTATGAAAGTGGGGAGACAAGTCAGGGTTGGAGGTATCTGTAGCAGCCCACTGCCGTTTGATCTGAACCAGCACTGATTGAGCGGAATGATGTTTATAGCTGACTTTAAAACCAACTTTCAATTTAAAAAAAATGACGCAAGGAAGAGGAAAGGTCTGTAAAACAGACGGAGAAATTTATTGAAAAGCTTTTATGAGGGTCTTGCCGAAGAAACATGTGGCAGACAAATGAATTGTTTGTTTCAATGGCTTTGCCCTCAGACGCACAGGTAAATCAATGCGTGGGACATTTTCATTAACCTCCGGTACAAGCTGTACTGTTTGATGAAGATTTTGCAGGTGAACGACTTGATTTAGAGTGAGGATAATAAAAGTATACCGTGCTTTTCCACACTTTTAGTCCCATTAAAGGAATAGTTCACCCAAAAATGAAAATTCTGTCAACGTTTACTCGCCATTAGATTGATCCAAACCTTTGGAACACAAGAGTACATTTTGAAGAACGTTCTTACTGTCTGTATAACGAGGGTCAATGGGGTCCAATGTTGTTTGGACCACATTGACTTTCACTGTAAGACACTTTTCAAAATATCTTTTTTTGTTTCCACAGAAGAAGTTATACAAGTTTAGAACGACATAAGAGTGAGTAAATAATGACAAAAGTAAAAATGTTTGGGTGATCTAAGCACCGGCGTGTTGTAGCATTTAGCAATTACCACTGTTTTTCAATGGAATTGCTGATATAATTCTTTCAGTCCTAATAGTGTAAATGTTCTTGCCTTTGTGTGGGAGCCTGACCTCTTGCAAAAAGGGAGGAGTGGGAGGACAATGGGAGCACAAACCTAATGAAGCGGCTGAGCGTTCCACCATAGCAATGGATGGACATTCTGTAGGCTGTAATTACCCCTAGTTACATGAACAGTGTTTGTTTTTATTTGGATTGCCATGGTAAGACAAACAGAAGTTAATTTGGATTCGTCACTACAAAAGCTTCCACCCCCTGCATCTGAGGAGCACTATAAATAAAGATTGTCATTGTAACCTAATCAAATTATGTGAAATATTTTGGTCGGGCTGTCAGTGTCTGAGTGCTCTCGGAAGACAACGCGCACAAATCCCCAGAGGTCTTCTCATCTCGCTTCAGGAGCTGCCAGGTTGCTTTGCTTCCTCCCGCACGCAGACGTATTAAGCATAAATGGCACTCGCATGATTTCAATGAGCACGAGACGAGACCGGTCTTTCAGCACATTAGCTTTTGTTCTGAAAAGCACAAAGTAAAAGCTAGAGCTGGGAGAAGAAAAGAAAGATAGAAGGCAAAAAAAACCTGATAATAATAATAGCGGACTGTGGCGGTGCCTGAGAAAATGGAATTCCACTGGCCCCAAAAAGGCTTTAAGTGGCGATGCCAGCTGTAATTGGCCAGAATTAGACGCAAACCTGATGTGACAGACCGAATGGGGACCCGCGACAGGGCAGATAAAGTCATTCTTAGGGGAATTAGTATGATATCACAATGGGTTCATAAAGATGTCCAAGTTCTGTCAGTAATAACTGCAAGCTTTGATACAGTCTTCTCTCACGGCCAATAAGCTTTGTAATATTCACCAATCATAGTCCATAAAGCTGCCATTACGGGAAGCTCACTCGGACTTCAGTTAAATTTATTGATGCCGTTTTATCCAATCTGTCCCTTCGATTGATGGAGTCTGTGCTCTTATTAAAACCTTTCAATTCTACATACATTTCAAGTGGAACAAATTCAGAAACTGACTTTCTTGCTTTGGATGTTTACAGAAATAAGGGGAGACTGCATGCATTTATACAATTTATTAATTAGAATTTTTGTTGTGCAATTAATTTTTTGTTAGGCTACCTTTAACATTTTTGCTGCATCCTGATTTCATTGTTTTCAAATAATTTTACTGTTTAAATTTAGCTTAAATAGCAGGTTCTACTGTGACCCAATATGTTATATTTTATGAATTTTACATATAAAATCTAAATCTAAAATAAAAAATATGTGTATACTGTATTTTTTTTTACTTCTCTGCAAAATGTAAACAGAAAAACAAAATGATTTATTATCAAATTATATAAAATGTTAATACATACAAACTAAAAAAATTATCGGATGGATGGATGGATGGATGGATGGATGGACGGACGGATGGACGGACGGACGGACGGACGGACGGACGGATGGACGGATGGATCCAGAGAGAGCCATATCATTGTGCTTCTATGCGATTTCATTCACACTGATAGGTCTAACAACAGCTATGATCTGCTATGCACCGCAAACCAGCAACAAAAACAGAGTGGTGGGTGAGAGTGCTCAGAAACACACGTAGCCCAGCTGGACAGAGCAAATCCAAACAAACCTCTTGGCTTCAGCACTTGTCGCAGCGAGCTGCCAGCACAGCGTGCCCCTCCGCCACAGCAATCAGCCACTGCCCCGTGTCCTCTTAACTCTGCTTCCTCAGTGATTTTTCATCTGCCTCGTTGGGCCGTTTTATTCATTGTTTCCCAGATGTAGTGATTGATGTTCTACTCTCTTAATCTGTGTGAATGATAAGAGCCGGGGTGCGGAGACGGAGCGCGCGTGACACGGGCCGTGTAGCCGGGGCCGGTGTTGACTGCTTGCTCCCTCAGACTCATTTACATTTCAATCTCAGCCTCATGAATGCAAAGACTCCAGCCCAAAATTAATAACGCCACAAGTTGGAGGTGGGCACCACCAGGAGAGTGACAGAGAGCGCGATCGAGAGCGAGCGAGCGAGAGAGAGGGAGAAAATGAAGGGGGTCCTCCTATCTTGCTGCTTTTGTTCTTTACCAAAAGTGCCCCTTTCTTTTTATTTCCCCTCTCTATCTTTTCTTCAAGTCTCCAATGAATGGCATTACAGACAAAGGCATATCTGGAGTGACACAAATTTATTTCGGTTGCACCGCCATAGTATATTGTCATAGAACCAGGGGCGATTTGTCTGGGGACAATTTAGTTTCCATAAAGGATTTAAATGGTTTCTGTGGAGATAGTAGGGAGAAATTTAATTTGTTTCTCATTTACTACAGCAGGTATGAAAAGGAGAAAAATTGGATGGCTGATGGGCTAAAAATTGGTCCTGTCCCTCTGCTGTATCCCCTAAAGGATTGAAACCTTGCATCATATAGATTGAGTTCGACCCCCCCACCGCCACCACCAAACCTCCTCCGCCCCCAACCCAAGCTGCCACACGTCCCCCGCCTCGAGCCCTCTCCGAGAGGTAACCTTAAACCAACTTAAAAAGTAACCTTTGGGGTGGCTGCCAATCACTCCAAAAACAACGTTTCCATCGATCTGCCTGTCCCTGTGATTTATGGCTTCATTTTACAGTAATTGAGAATTAGAGGGAAGATTAGCAAGCCTCAACACTTCGCCTTGATATGCTCTCTGAGCGCTGTAATTTGTCACGTTGGGATGTCGGACACTCTCTTACTCACAAAGGGGGGTTCCCTGCTAATTGAATTTCCCGATAAGCCTGGAATTAATTTGACACCGGTGAAATCTGAATACAGCCCTCGTGCCTCCCCTCCGTGACGGGCTGGAGCCCTGTCGCGCACACGTACGTACGGGCAAACGCTATTGATCCAAATCACTTTGAGTTGAAGCCAACTGAAGTATGGAATCGCTAAATCTTATTTACACTCATATTGGAGGAGTTCATCCGCAGCTATCCCGAGCAGATAAAGAATATTATCTTTCATTTCGTTTGACTCCGCCAAGATGAATTTTTGGCTATTTCCTTCTGAGGGCAAACAAAGCAAATGCCTGGAGTCAACAGTCACGATTGAATTACCTGCCAACTTTAGAGGTCTATTGTCTGGGTAATTTGTCGTCTAAGTGGCAAAATGAAAGCACTCTCCACCGCTTTCTGAGTGCCCGCTGTGATGTCATTCATAGCTGGAGAGTCAATTCGAAATCTGTTGACGCTACACTTTCTACAAAACACAGCCCTGCGTTCATTTAATTCCCTGAGAAGAACATTATACATGCTAAATATGCAAACAACAGTTTTTTACATGATTAGCTCCGTTTTAAAAAAAAAAAACCAAATGTTTCACCATGTACAGTGATGAACGTTATGAGATGCATACTTTTCAGGATTCTTTGATAAAAAGCATTTATTTGACATTGCAAATGTCTTTACTGTCACCTTTGATCAATTTAATGCATCCTTGCGGAATAAAAGTTATTTTATCTTTTCTTTAGTTTCTAAAAATCCAACTGACCCCATATTATAAATGCTAAATATGCCAAGATATGTTTGATGATTAGCTCTGTCAGTTTAAAAAAAAAAGCTAAATATCCCCAACATTACACAAACAACAGCTTTGTTTTGGTACAAACCAATGTGTTTTTTAGAAAAGAAAATCTATGCTAACTGTGCCAAACATATTTAGGGTGAAATGAATCACATCAAAACAGTAAATTACGCTTAAACATTTGATCTACCTTCCTCACACTAAACAGCACTAAAATGAACATGATTTCACTTCGTTTGAGCACCAGTGCATAAGCGCTATTTCCAGTGGGCCGTGTTAGCGCTGGAGCTCTTTAGCAGGCTAAGAGATGCATTTATCTGCTTAATGAACTTTGGGCTCTAACTTAATCCCACTAATGCCTGTGTGAGTCAATTAGCAGCAGTGCATGTGCTGCACTATTTATGAACCGAAGCGGAGCCTTGTTCTGCTCATCATAGCGCTGTTCTACAAGAACCTCTGTGCTAATCTCCTCTCCGCTGCCTCTGTGTAAACATGAAGTTCCCTTACACAGCCAGACAAGCCTCTGACATTATCAGATACACAGTGTCATTGAGCCCTCAACAAGTCCTCAGTGTGTCACATAGACAAATATAGCTGTGTAAAGGGCATCATGCCTCCCTTTTGTCCTGACGGTGGCACTTTGCCTTGAGAAAACTGCTAAAAATTCATATGAATAAATTAATAAAATTGATTAATTAGGTAAAAGGCTTAATTGTATTTTTTAAAATCACAGCCCATTTATGGTTCATGGAACTTTAAATTTCATGGAAATCATTTGCTGCACAATAATACAAATCAAGAAAATAAACAAAGCACATCTTTCTATTGAAATTTTTATGACGGTTGTACACAACAATAAACACACAGTGTTGTTTCAATCACTTATTTGTTCCTCAAAAATTACTACGAATCGATAATGAATCATTAGCGTAACTACAAACATGAGTAGAATTACGATTCCCATCCGTACTCATCTTGTAATCACACCGGAGAGTAAATCAGAACATAATAAACAACATCTCCTGCAAGGCATTTTTGAAGATGCTGGCACAGTATAATTGCACTTGACTTGGTCTTTTAACCTGTTCAAAATGAGATGGGCAAGACATGTGTCTGAACACCCAACAGGTTCCAGAGGTGCATGTATCTGTCGAAGCCCTCATCTCCCATTCAGAGCAAGGTGCTCAGCCTGGCCGCGGTGGCCAGAGAGGAGAGAGAAGAGAGAGAGAGAGAAGAGAGAGAGAGAGAGAGAGAGAGAGAGAGAGAGAGAGAGAGAGAGAGAGAGAGGAGAGAGAGGAGAGAGAGAGAGAGAGAGAGAGAGGAGAGAGAGAGAGAGAGAGAGAGAGAGAGAGAGAGAGGAGAGAGGAGAGAAGGGAGAGAAGGAAAGGAGATGAAGGACTGAACAGGAAAGGAGGGGGACTGGAGGCTGATAGAGACAGGCTGACAGGCTCGAATGGCCCATCAATAGATCCAACACACTGGTAATTTGGAGCACATTTAACATACATCAGTTGAGTGGGCGCGGGCTGTATGTGTCTTGTCGGGGACTCAGAGTAAATAACAGTTAAATCTGGTGTCACTGCTGACCTCTATGACCTCGGGAGCAGATGTGGCTCGCTGCACAGATGGGAGAGCAACAGCATGCCGGGTGAACAGGACACAGACCATTGCATTTAACAACTTCAGGACATCATTACCACCTCACACACGATTTCTTTCTCAATCTTCCACACACACACACACACACACACACACACACACACACACCACACACACACACAACACACACACACACACACACACACACACACACACACACACAACACACACAAAAACACACAAACACACACACACACACACCACACACACACACACACACACACACACACACACACACACCACACACACACACACACACTTTGATAACTCAATGTTCCACATCAGTGCTTCTCAACTGGTTTAGGACCAGATTTTACATTGGACACAGTCAAGTGATCAAGTGACTAATAATATTTTGAGCAGGAAATTTTAAATTGTTTGTCCTATTTGATGTCTGCAGTCAATGACAAAGGATATAGAAAGTCTGTTAAAAGCATATAAACCTATTTATGTTGCCAATATAACTACAAGATAGTTGCATTTGGTTGAAAACCACTCTTCTTTATGAAACATTTGCACCAAGTAAAAAATTGTTTTATACTTTATAAATAAATTAATACTTTCACTTCTAAATGACTTGCCTGACTTGTGGTGTGGCCTATAATTAAACCACACCATGTTCATTCGTTGGCCAGATGGAGTTTGGGTTTCCTGACACTGTTGCCTTTTGGCTTGGCCCATTGACTTGAATGCGCTGCCGACACTACTGGAGCTGCTTCATAGATGAATTGAACTTATTCAATAATTGATTAACTTCACACAGTTATTTAACCAAACTAAATCAACACTGAACTGACTTCTGCTGAATAATAACTGTTGTCTTTTTAGAGTTGCTTTACAGCAGAATTGAATTCTATTTGCATCATTGAATAATTATTTTCCTGTTTATCACTGTAAAGCTGCTGTGAAACATACGCTATTGTATAAAGCACTACATAAATAAAGGCGACTTGACTTGAAATGCAGTTCTTCTGAACTTTCAATTCATAAAAAAACGAACAGAAAAAATGTATCACGGTTTACACAAAAATATTAAGCAGCATATCTATTTTCAACTGTTGATAGAAAATGTTTCTTGACCACCAAATCAACATATTAGAATGATTTCTGAAGAATCATGTGACATTGAAGACTGATGTTGAAAATTCAGCTTTGCCATCACAGGAATACATTTAACATTTAAAAATGTATTCAAATATAAAGGTTGTTAATTTGCAATAATATTTTACAGTATAAATGGGTTCACTGTGTTTTTTATTTTAAAATAAATGCAGCACTGGTGAGAATAATAGACTTCTTTCCAAAATATATTATAAAAAAATAATTTAAAAAAAACTCACAAATGTAAGTATCAAAAATATCCATTTCATTCTTTCATCGAAAATGTCCCATTTTCTTTTGGTAAAAAGACTGGACCGGGGAAACGCCCGGAGTCTGCCTTGGTGACACATCCAGAAGAAAGCTGAGCTAAACTACATGTCATGGAAAGGGAAAACAAATGATCTGTGTGCTTTGAAAACTCAGCATAGCACCACAGGGCAAGTCACTGAGCATCCCCGTGCACAAGACAGGCTGGGTACATATATGAAGCACAGCACCCGAGGCTAACCAGTTACTATGCCACTCACTCACCTCTACAAAGGACTCAAGCACACCAGAAGCTCTCATGTGTCATGTCACATTTAGATATGGAATATAAGGTAAAGACTTTGTCGAGTTGCTTCTAAAGGGCATGGAACAGGTTGAATTTTACCCCAAAATGTACTGTAAACAGCTCTGCTCTATTTAAATGCAATGGGGGTTTGAATCGAACAAATGATTCTCATGAACATTTCATCATTACATTCACAAGGTAATCTTGTGGTAAACCAGACGCCCCTTTTTTTCTCTATTTCCAAGGTTTATTTTTACCACGAGACCTGATCATTTCAGTCCAACCGTAACAGTTTCACCGCTTCACAAAGACAACTGAAGAACAGCTCAGCAAACCTGCACTACAAAAGCAAGGATTATTACTCATTTCATAACCAAAAAGGTTGGCCAATCAAAATATTGTTTCATTTGAAAAATCACAGAGAGGGTAGAGAGTGGTCATGTTTTTCATCTCCCTCAATATATTTGGCCTGACAAACCAAGAGATGTTCGGCTCAGTGATCTTTTCCTCAAACTATTGAACTCCTTTGCAGGCCTTTTGCCCCTAACTCAATTAAAGCAAATTAGACACACTGGATTCTGCATAACCCAACTGTATTACATTGATATAATTTAGCCTCAGTTCCTTGCTTTAAGTGTGTGTGTGGCTCCCTAATAAAAATTGTCAGTTAAAATGAATATACAGCTTGTGTAATTAAATTTAATTGGATCTTGTCACTTTTAATCAGTATCGTTTTTGGTTCCTTGTTGAGTGTTGCTGCTCTAATGCTGCCTCTGGTTTGTTCATTGCTTTATTGCAAGCTGTGCTCTCAACCCATCTAAAGCTAAACACATCTAGACCTGATTTGAGCTCAAAGCCTTTGAACTTTGAATGCAAGCACAAGGAATCAGGCTAATTTAGTGCTGGTTTATTTATTTAGAAATGCTGTGCAGGAGCTTTTTTTTTTTTCCTCTGACTGCAGAAAAAGTTCTGTTAGTATTCATTAGGCCTATAATCTCAGACCGTTCTCTGTGATGCACTCTTACACATATTGGATTGATCTGATAGTAGGTTAATTATAAACCAACAACTCTACAAATACGGATGTTGGAGCAAATATGGTGATTGATAATTAAAAACACAAAAAGCATTTGACTAATTTATCACTGAGATGTAAAAGTTAACTAAAAACTGGACAAGCAAGATGCCTTTGCTTACAGAATGCTTTCAAATGTCAGCAGCATTTGAAGAAAATGATTGAAAAATGAAATACTGAATGTGAATACAAATAACACTGAATACAAATAATAAAAATCAGGTGTATCAGTGTCGGAACTGTGACATAGTGGTTAGCGCAAACAGGTGTTTGAATTTGTTTGAATTAAAATAAATTATCTATTTTCTAATTTCATATCGATATTATTGTAAATGGTTCATGTTTTTAAAAAAGGTTAAAAAAAATCCAAATGTAATAATGTTTTTTTGATAAAATGTCAGACTGATGACATAAGTCGGACTCCTCCAATCATTTAGTCCGCTTAAACCCCGCCCCCTTTCTTACAACTGACTTGCATTCAGATTTGCCTCCATCCAATCAACAATCAAAATTCCAAAATTCCAATAATCCCTTTCACTTGGATGTAAAAACAGAATAAAACTACTTTAGTTTCATATAGCGACCTTAAGTTAAAAGCAAAAAGGCCATACATAAAAGTGAAAACCTTGTGCACTACCTACAAAGTCAGCATAATTGTATGCAAAAATATTATGCTGCCTCAGAATGCACTGCAAAGTACTTCAAGAAAAATATGGTGGGCATAATAAACCTACATTTTATTTAATACAGAGAAAAGTCAAAGTTAAGAATAAAAAAATCATAATAAACAATATTTGTGTGCTTTTTCCTTACTTAGTTTCACACCATTAGCTAAGCAACATGCTAACGTCAGGCCCTATTTAAAATCAATTGTGAGTGCCATTCCTGCATAATTAGACTAGGCCTCTCCCTAGGTTTTAAAACAGAGCTTGTGTTCAACTGCTTGTGTGTCGTTTACAAAGGAAAACAGCTAAATTGCATGGCTAGGAAAAGCGTGGCAGCACAGATGGCTCTGATGCCACAGCCTATCGGCACATTGAATTGAACGTGCAGCCCATTACCTTGAGCGCAGGGAAATCTTTATTCACCATATCCTGGGCTGCTAAAGTACATTCCCCTTCAATCCATTAAAGTCTTCCATTCCCGTCTCCTCATCATGCCGGCCGCTTAATTTGACAATGACAAAGAGCTACTTGCTGATTTTAAATTTCATAATTTTAATCTGTCAAGTCTGACATTTAATTAGTGGCTTCCTAACCTGTGTCTGCCTCGCTTGTGAAGGGCACCGTTGTTCCCCCGCGCCACACAATCTCGCCTGCGCGAGTGGATTAATATATATGTACATTACCAGCTGCTACAAAGACAATACACAGAAAGGGGGCTATTAGTTCTTAATCTAGACAGATGAGGTTAATAATACTTTTAAAGAGCGGCTCCATTAAGGACTGACTGATTAAGACCTGTGCTGGCTCCTTTATGAGCTGCTGATTGGGACCTGGGCTGAAGCTTTTTGTTCTGTGCCTGGCTGTTTCAAGCAAATCCTTTTTTCTGTTAGCAGTGACAATAAGCCCTGACCTAATGAGAATCTAGACAGGCCCCTCTGGGTTTATCTGTGAAACTGACCATTACCAATAGCATAGTCGCATAAAAGTCATTTGAATACCTCTTAAAGGAACAGTACACCCCCAAAAAACCTCTGTCATTATTACCTCATTCCAATTACTTTATTACTTTAATGGAACATATGTGACCCTGGATGACAAAACCAGTCTTATGGGTCATTTTTTTGAAATTGAGATTTATACATCACATGAAAGCTGAATAAATAAGCTTTCCATTGATGTATGGTTTGTTAGGATAGGACAATATTTGGGCGAGATACAACTATTTGAAAATCTGGAATCTGAGGGTGCAAAAAAATCGAAACATTGAAAATATCGCCTTTAAAGTCTTCCATTTATGTTCGCGATTGTGCTGCATTCACTCACAAAAATAAATGTTTTTTACATTTACGGTAGGAAATTTACAAAATATCTTCACGGAACATGATCTTTACTTAATATCCTAATGATTTTTGGCATAAAAGAAAAATTGATAATTTTGACCCATACAATGTATTGTTGGCTATTCCCACAAATATACCCGTGCTACTTAAGACTGGTTTTGTGATCCAGGGTCACATATAACATACTGAATTCAATGACAATGCCATTTACAAAAATGGTAACTGAAGCTTTCACATAAAATACAAGTATTTTAAAGACACATGGTAGTTTTGTTTAAAGGGATACTCCACTTTATTTGGAAATAGGCTCATTTTACAACTCCCTCAGAGTTAAACAGTTGAGTTTTACCATTTTCGAACCCATTCAGCTGATTTTCTGATATTTAGAAGAATATCTGTATCCAGACAGTTTATGGTCCCATTGACTTCCATAGTAGGAAAAAAATATATACTATGGAAGTCAATGGGACCAGAAACTGTCTGGTTACTGATATTCTTTTAAATATCAGAAAATCGGCTGAATGGATTCGAAAACGGTAAAACCCAACTTTAACTCTGGGGGAGTTGTAAAATTAGCTTATTTCCAAAAAAAGTGGAGTATCCCTTTAAGGAACAGGATAATTTTATCTAAACAGAATCATTTAAAAGATCTGACTCAAAAGAGTGATTCATTCAGCAATCTACTACTACTACTGTTTTCATGAACATGTCAAAAGTTTTAGTAAATAATGACTACAAACAACTTGGAATGCAGTCCACAAGTTATAAGAACCACTTTATGATGGTGCTTTTAATTTAAATGTTTTTTTTTTTTTAGTTTGAATGCTTGAATCCAACATTCACTCTTATTGTATAGTGACTAGTACAATTCTTCTACCCCACCCCACCTCTTCAGTTTCTTTTTTTTTTTTGTATATATTTTTTTTTTGGCAGAAAATCATACAGGTCTGAAATGAAATGAGAGTAAGTAAATAATGACAGAATTTCTATTTTTGGGTGAAACATCCTTTAAGAACAGGAACGCTGACACAACACAGAAGTGCATTGCTGAATGGATCATATTTTCCTTGGTTGCCGTTGTCATATATCTAAATGTGAAATGTATCCCATTCGCTGCCACCACTCACTTAAGTAAAAGGGTCTAGCTTGCTTTTACCCTCCAGTATGTTTCTCTCAGAGCTGATAGCAAGGGCAGTTCTCTCTCCTCTTCCATCTCAGGCAGCCTGAAAGGTGTTATTGATTTACAAATCAATAAGTAATGAGACAGGATGGGGGCACATGGATGGGAGACAGACAGGTTTGAGGGGAGTGTCAAGTGCGCTGGCGGGACAGGTATCAGCCTGTGGGCAGCCTGTTAATGAGTGCCCAAGTGCTACCCTCTGCTCTCAGCCAAAAGGCATCATGGTGCATCAGACCATGTTGCTCAAAAAAAAAAAAAAAAAAAGTCATTGTTTTTTCACTTTCAGGAGCAATTTATTAACTGTAATATCAAATGTGCCAAAACACACACTAACAAAACAGGTCAAAGAAATTGATTAGAGGGTGCAAGACTTGACATTATTCAAATGACCAAAATCCACTGCTGAAGTCGACAATATTCAGCTGGATTACGTCTTTAATGCGGTTTTCATACTATACTCATGAGCAGTATAATCAGGCATAAATCACTACAAATGTTAAAAGGTCATACACATCCAATTCTCTGCAAGTTGTCAAAAAAAAAAAAAAAAAATCTGACATCACCACATCCCACCCTGCACTCTGCACTGATCTTCTGGAATGATTTGCATTAAATATCCAAAAATAAGCAACATATGCATTGGAAACATTCCTTTTCCTCTCTCACAAAAAGTGGCCCACTAGTGGTTGAATGTATATTTCTAAAAGATGAAATAAAGGCCATCAAATAGACAATGCAAATTTTATAAAATGTTTAATTAAAAGCCCACGCAAATAGTAACCAATCATAAAATAAGTGAAAATATTGGGAAAACCGTGTATATGAATTTAGCTGTACACAGCTTAGTTGACTTTGCAGCATGACAGAAAGAAAAATAAATAAGCTTATTATTACATTTTCTAAATTTGTACACAAACTGAATTGGTGATTGCATTCAATTGCATACCACTGTACTCGGTTACTAAAGTTAACATAAGAATAATAATCAAACCAAACATTTTTCTTTAATTTGTGGCAAATACAAATTAATATGTGTCCCCCACTCAGGACAGCCTTAATATCCAATAGATTTTCACCCTATTATCCTAGCAAAGCGGGTTTTTATTTTTATTATTATATAAATGTTTATGCTTATTTTTTATTGCTAAAAAAAACAAAAATCAGGGTTTTAAACTGCATTTAAACACAAAAAAATTGATGCAACTCTTTAATGATAATATTTACAGAAGTATTTAATGTAATGAATATCATAACAATATAAAAATAAAATAAATTATTCAGTTTGAACTTGTGAAATGGACTATAAATATTTTTGGTTAAGGTTAAGCATCTACTTTACTGAAAGAAAACATTTTTGTACCCTATTAGTGGAAAGTAGCAAATTATATTGTAATTAAATATTATAAATATTAGATGTTTCAGATGACATAATGCAGTTTTATTTTCTTTAATACGGTACATTATTCTCTCTCTCTCTCTTTTTTTTTTAACAAAAATCTATATTCCATCATTTATAGAAAGCAAGCAGGATGGCCCAGCATTTGTTAATTTTAGCAAGGTCATTTTCCTTCTGTGTGATTTACTGCTACACTGCTCTGACTCACTGACCTATCCTTCCAATGCAAGAACACCAAATATCTTAAAGCTACAGGGAAGACAAAAAGAGAAAAGTGCTTCAGTGCTGGAACAAAGCATAGTTAAACAAGAAAAAGAGTCAATGTTCTCCACATGTGCTGGCAGATTGAGCGCTCAGTGGATGAAAGCATGCGAGTGTTCATAAAAATAGATAACAGGTGAAAAAAAGTAAGAGGGGGGAGGGGGGGTTGATATACCACCTGCTTAAAGGCTGTAAATCAGATGGCAGTCTAATTGATAATTGATAACGGGCTAATTTCCTGCAGAGGGGAACTGTAACTCACTCTAGCTCCCTGTAGCCATAATCGACTTCACAGTCACATCAAGAGCTACAGACTCCCACTGCATCCTATAGCGCCTTATTCGTGAGCAGGTCTAGGAACATTTTTGTTCTTCCCGAGATAAATGCCTGCCCCGTACGCATGTGGATATCTGAAACACATTGATGTGCCAGGGTCGTTAAAGCATGAGCGGGAAAATTAAGTGCAGTGATTGCCGCCGTATTGTTCAACTTTGCCTTCCCAAACGAATTCCTGTAATCTACAACTGATCGTGCAAACTGTGCACCCCGTTGTTAATTACTGGGTCTATTATCAATTAATTAGCATGATTAAAACGTATAATAGATGATTACCCCGCACCCATTCGCTTCAGTTGCAACGGGATATCGGTTCTTGATGTCGTCGGAGTTAAAGACATGAAAAGAATAGCACATCAAAAGCAGAGGAGGGCATTCATGAGGGATTTGCAGGTGTGGATCGTGCTGTGTTGGGGATCACCGGTCCTATAATTCTTCCTATCAGAACGGGGCTGCGATCATCAGGCCGCTGCTCTGTCACACACCTCTCATTAGACGCGCCGGACTGACGCTGGGGACCCTAATTAGGGCCTGATCTGAAACCACTCATCCTCCTTCTCATGCAAAGCAACATTCTTCACTGCAAAAAGAGCCAGTCTAGAGGAAACGCAGATGGGAAAAACACAAGTGAGGATTCGGGAGCTATACATAACATCTAGTTATGATGAGTTACGTTGCTTTCCAAAATTTGGAATGATTAACAAGCACGAAATGACTTCTCAGCTCCATTTTCTCTCAGCACAGTGGGTGATTAAATATATGAAATCACATATAAACTAAAAAAATGCTTTTATGAACACTGCTAGATGATGGGTTTCTTCAAAAATCGCGGGTAATGATAACAAGTGCAAATAATGTATTTATAGTCAAGGAAAGAAACGCACTTTAAAGTGCTTTTCAAATTTTGCCAAAAATGTCAGTACAATTTTTTTAATATATATAAATTTGCTTTGCGAAAAAGCTTATCCTAATACATAATAGATTTGTCCTCAGCCCTCGCAATTGGAATTTGTTGCTGCAACAATGTAATATTCATCATGCATATTCAAATGTCCAGACAATGCACCTTCCTTACTTTAAACATTAATATTCTAATATGCAGACAATCTCTTTAACATGCCTAGGAAAAGAGGGAACAATACTCATTTATATTCATTATTTTCAAATAAAGAGGAAATTTCAGTAAAAAAAAAAAAATTATAATCTACAAAAATGTGTAAACATTCATAAGGACATTATTGAATTGAAGATTTAACTTTTTTAACTAGTCTAAATGTGTTCTTCGTGGTGCATAAATTCACTTTGTTGAAAGATAATATTTACTTTATTGCAGAAGCCCTTTATCATTGTGATGTGAGCCTGTGCTTTTATTAGGTACGGGTCAATAAATGCCTTTGGTACAGAATTTCTGAGAGCGGCACTCATTCTGTTGTGCATTGCGTTTCCTATTTTTGGCATATCAGACAAAATAAAGGGTAAGCGTTTTGCTTAAAGTTTTAAATATCTTTTTTATTAAAGGTATTAAAAACTTAAAGAAAGCAAACAAAGACATTAGGCAACTAGTACAAACATGTTATAGAATATTAGATGCAAGTCTAGATTTATGTTCACGTGAGGCTGCGCACACACATGCACTAACTCCTCTCACCTATTGTGTTTGGTTTGTGTGTGTGCAGGCACATGTGTGTGCTTATTTAGGGGCGTGGAGTTCACACCCCTTCCCCAGACTCTCTGATTGAATCTGGGACTCCCCGCAGGATTATTAGGATTCTAATTCAATCTGAATTTCAGGAACTTGTTTGCTTGGTTACCTGTCATGTGGCATCAGCTTGTCATATTAGTGCTGATCGTTCCCTGAACCTAATCTACTTTAAACAATTTCATTGGATGGTGGTCTATAAATCATTTCATAATGGGCCTGACATACCCAGGCTTAGGTAAGTAAACAAATCAGGTTTGTTTTATGTTAGGCAGCAATGAACTTGGCTTATCAACTTCATATTGATTTACGCACACCGCAAGGTCAAAATTTCTCTAGACCCTCATTAATGTAAGTAGAGATCAGCACTTAACAATTTAAATATTTTCAAATGCATGAAATCCAATCTTATCAAATGGCACGTCTTCCTCACAGCCTGCTTATTTTGTATCTTGTAACCAAGAAAGATTTGACAAAATAAGCTTCACAATGCCTTAAAAAAAAAACTTAATGTGCTCCCACACAAAAAAAGCTACATTGAACTTGCGTTAAAAAACTAATTTCAGCCACTTAATTTAAATCTAATAATGTTCTTTTATATCTACTCTTAAATGCCGTATGTACTTTGGTTGCTCTTTGAATGTGTTTGGGGTTTCGTTTTCATATAAAAGTGGATAAACATCAAATCTTTTTAAAATCGTTTCTCACTTGCCAGACCAGAAGAAAACACATGCAAAACACATGCTTATTCATTCACTCCTTGAGATCTGCGAGAAGGCCAGGCTTACACGTAAAAAGCCAAATATCATTAAACTCATTTAGATAATTTCACCTCAAATCGTTAAAGATTCATCATGGCGTTGGGGTTATTTACTCTATTAAATGTGAACGAAGGAAATAGCTTTAACAGGAAGAGGGAAGAAAACTGTTCCAATGAAGACTTTTGTCAATGGCTAGTATTATTTACATGAGGAAATTGAGTGAAATTAAGGCCACTGGGAGATATATCTATCTCTACATGGAGGTATGGCAGGCCAAATAATAAAAACCGAGTCCAGCTCAAAATGGATCCAACACTGAAGCATTACAAAAACAGGTCCATCATCACTCAGACATCACACATCATATTTTTGTCAGTGACTGCAGCCCAGACCTTTAGTGAACCATAACGCTGTACAATACAATACATTTAAATCACATTGTTATTGCAATGATAATAAAAAAGACTTCATTGGTCAGTTTGTGCTTGTCCAGTGCTTTGCTGCTGCAAAACAACAACACAAAAATCAAGAAAACGTGTCGAAGACGTTAAACGGTTCAATGTAGTTGTTTCACAGGATCTTTTCACACCAATATATCTGCTTAATGCGAGCAATTTCCTGGTGCTTTGAGCCTAGAGGCGGGATTTGGCTCTAGTCAGCGCCAGTTTTGAATGATTTTACATTCGCCAAAAAAGGACAAATTAAACAGATCTCAGCCAGCAAGTAAGCCGTGTGTTTGAGAAGTGCCCTTACTCATTCGGGGACTCTTAACTTTAAAATCCCACCCTGATATCGAACCCCACGCACATGTGTATACACATGTAGAGCACACAAAAAAACATAGAAGGGGGAGAACACTTATGATGATTTGAGCATGCTTATAATTTTGTTGTGCTTCAAAAATTGCTGAATGCAATTCTTGGTTCTACAGACTATCACAATCTGACATATTGTAGCACCTTGAAATAGACACCTGTATGACTGACTTCTGTGGAACAAGATTTTGACATCTAATGTATGGACCAAAAAAAAAAAAAAAGACAGACATTTCTCAAAATATCTTCTTTTGTATTATGCAGAAAAAAAGTCATACAGGTTTGGAATTACATGAGTTGATGTGTGAAGACAGACTTTTTAATTTTGGGTGAACGAATCCTTTAACTCTTTAAATGCTGAAAGTACATGCGATTATACAATGCATGAGATATATTGGTAACACTTTACAATAAGGTTTCAACATTAGTTAACTTTAGTTGATATGAGCTAAAAATGAACAATACTTCTACAGCATTTATTAATCTTAGTTAACATTTACTAATACACTATTACAATCAAATGTTGCATTTTTAACATTAGTTATGCACTGTGAACTAACATTAATAATGCATTTACTATACATTTGTTGCAGTATCTATTGATATTTATTAAAGTTAGTTAATAAAAATCCAGCTGTTCATTGTTTGTTCGTTAATGTTAGTTACATTAACCAGTGGTAACAAATAAGACCTTATTGTAAAGTGTTACCGATATATCTCTGGCAATAATGCCTCTCTTCGTCAATTAATCATAATTTGACAAATGTGTGATAAATAGAAAATGTGATGAATAGAAAACATCCCTTTCAAATAAAATTCCAGTAAAAAAGTTATTTGTGCCAGTCAAATATGCTAAAGTTTGTATTTTTTAGAATTATGAATTGCTTACAAATGAGACATGTACGCACTATGAGCGAAAGCAACTTAATTTAAGCACTATTTCATCACATTAAGTGTCTGGTAATGATTTCCACCAAAATACCACAAGTTTCACAAAGTGTCACACATGTTTAGTGAATTTGCCCCAGAAAGATCAAAATTACTGGTCTACATTGCGACATCATTATAAACAACATGGATTGTGCTTTTAAAATAAGTTATTTTCAACAGACATAATCAGCAATGCATAAATTGTGCTCTTGTGCCACACAGCTCCAAATGAAATGACAATAATTTGTGGTTGTTCCATGAAAGGAGCAAAGCAGGTGGCACAGTAAAAAAAAAACAAGAATGTCAAACCCTTTCTTCTATTTTTTCTGGAAAAAACAACTTGTGTTCTTGGCGCCTTGTTCACACCCAAATCACTGCTGGCGTACAGAGGGTAATCTCCTCAATTATAGTGCCTGTTGTGCTGCGTCTGGTAGGCCCCCTTTAATTTTTTCCTGAACGTGTTCGCTGTTGACAATACGAGGTAAACAACGATGGCGAGGATGAGGGGAGTCTCAGGAGGCAAGGGGGAAAGCCACATCCGAGAGGATACGCATAGATACTCCTGCAAACCACTGCCTTTATATCTCTAACTGACAGCAATTACTGAACCGCTCTGATAACTAAGAACAGGAATAAACCAGGCCAAGACACTCCAAACAGCAACTGTTTACATTTCACCTCTTCTTCAGAGCCACATCAGTCAAATCACAAGCGTTTCAGATCGGTGTTTACCGATCATCTTGCCACAAAACCACATTAGATATCAGTGAGGCGTTTACAAATGCTGCTGCCTGACTGTGGACTGACGTGTGGTGTACTTTACTGTCAGTGGAAAATACAAGTGAGAGAAAATAAAGTGATTTTTTTTGTTGTTGTTGATACAATGAAGTGTTATTTCAGAAATGGAACATTTCCTGTCACACATTTTACTGAAGCCCAAATGTTTTACGTTATGGGAGGAAAGAGCCCCGTTGTCGAGGAAGGTCTCATTCACATTCAGTTTAATGGAGTCATTTCTTTTGTTAAAACAACAGTTAATGAATGTATCTTTGACTTTTAAAAAGGAAATAAATACACAAATAAATAAATGAAAAGACTGTAAAGTAATTTGCATTTTGTATGGAGGAATGTAATTTTCACATAAGTAAAACGTTTTACTTACCATCGAAATGTTAATGTGAAAACCAGCAAAGAACTTTGGATCTGGGCCAAACACATCTCTACACATATAATCTTAAAAGGTAAGCAAAGTAACTTTTTTGTTGTTGTTGTAAATGAACAAAATGTAGTCAATGAGTCAAATCAATACATCATTAATCATTCTTCCAAAACGTGTGTTTTTTTTTTGTCTTACGCTGATTCACTAAGATACGCCTATTGTACGCGTTTATTTTTTAGACCTATAGCCGGATGGTTTTCGAGGGAAATTGTATACGTCACTAGCCCATGCGCGTCTCGTCGTATCCGTAAATGAAGAAAAGTTGCTCCGGCTACTTTAACATTATGCCACTCCAACACCATACATGTGTTAGTTGTCATAACGATACATGTTGACATGGTACACGCTAAGGGTGTACTCACACTAGGCATGGTTGCAGTGTACCGCGATTGCCCACCCCCTTCCACTCAAATACTAAAGAACAACCAAAGCAATGTTCTTCCACAAAATCCATGCAGTTTTGTTTTTCAACCACTAGAGGGCCAAAAGTCAGATAGTGTCCCTTTAAAGGGATAGTTCACTTTGAAATAAATTTTTGATATGTTTTAGCTTACCTCAAGGGCATTTTTGAGAAAAAATTGGCAAAATTAAGAATACTGTGGAAACAAAGACAGCTACATCTTGGATGCCCTTGAGGTAAGCTAAAACATATAAAAAATTAATTTCAAAGTGAACTATCCCTTTAAGACCATAACGTGTGGGGAAAGTTTTATCATTGGAGATTTGTATTTAGATTGATCCAGTTTTATAAAAAACATAATCTGTGTTTTTGTACGATTGAGACAAATAGAGGGTGCAAACTCAGTAATCTATCTCTGTCCAGGCTACAATATGACATATGTAACACTAGGCATGACATTCATGCAAGTTGCCAAAAACAATACTTACAGTACACACATTATTTTTTTTATTATTGGGACTGAATAAGTTAACTACATAAAAAAGATGAGATTAACCATGACTAAATATATTAATCGACTGACAGAAAGCCAACACGTGGAGAGAGAAAAAAGTGAAAAGAGCAAAATACACCTGCTCAATGACAGATCCATTTTAGACAACATAAAGAAATGTGAAGTCACCCAGAGGATTATGGTCCCCCCCACCACCACCACCTCCATTCGCCCATCCCAGAAACGTCCATCTCCTGTCTCCACGTTTGGAGTGGTCAATGAGTGGATCATGAGGGGCCAATGCAATCAGAGCCTGAGCCAGATTAGTCTCTGTCTCAGGACATATCCCTCTCCCTGCAGCTGACAGGAGACATCAAACCTAACTTGTGTAGAAAGTGACTCTAATTGTCATTTCAGTGGACAAGAATCTGCTACCATTCCAGAGATGCTCTTGAAATTTAGTGAGCTACTTCATCATATGGATGGTGCCAGGCAAGGAGACCTTATTGGAAGGGACTTTTATGCTAAGATGGACTTCTTAAATTGGCAGGGCTTGTCACGCTGTACTTATCATGCATACAGAATTAGGAAAGATTCTTAGTCTGAGGCCACACAACATTACCTGACAGGTGGATTTTAGAAACGCTGTGAGATCTTTCTTCCCTGCCTCGTCTCCTCAGTATATACACCACAGAAGAAGAATGCTCTCGAAAGGCTCAATAACATTAGTTTAATATACATTGGGTGTCATTTTAGCAAGTGAATTCACCATTGCTTGAATTTTTTACATAGCGTATTACACTTAGTTATAGATTATAAAGTGGTGTATATACATACAATAACATTATAATATTTAGGTGCTATACTATACTCTTATGTCTGCCCTTTAAATGGTGGTCTTCATAATATGTATCATATAAAACACCATAAATATGAATAGATTTAAAGGGCAGGCAGCTCGGCACAAAGTATAGTCCAGAAAATCAAGTGTAACCCATATGGACATATAGACATGAACTGCCAGTGCGGTGGCCCCTTCAACCATTTAGATCATCAAATAGAGGAATTTCACTTACTTTGGGGATTCTCTATCTCAACTGCCCCCAAAGGTGAAATCTCAAGGCTTTGTCAGAATAGAGTTTGAATTCAATCGGTAAGTGCCTGTGGGACTTTAAACGGTTGTGGTTATGGGAGAAAGAAAAAAAGAAAGAAGGAAAGTTAAGCTGTCCTGTTGAATTGATTGAGCAGTCATGAAACTAAAGCAAGTGCAGAGATATAAATGATTTCCAGATACCTCCAAAGTGATGCATGTTTCAAAGAAATGTTACAACTAGGTACCTCCATTGTGCCCAAAGGCTAAATTGAGCACTTTTTTCTTGAATTGATAAAGAGAAATGTTGAAATGTTGTATATACATACAGTACAACATGCATGTTAATATACCGAATATAAAACCTCACATGAATCCTACTATTCACGCATTTAACTTTTTATTTTGATCATGCACATGCACATTTCTGTGGCAGAAACTTACTAACGCATGAGATGGGGTGGATTTCATGTATTCCATTATAGGGAACTATGACTGTCTGGGTTTCAAAAGCTCTTAAAATGGAGAGTAACGTCTGTTCACTGTCAACCTCAGCCTAATATTGAAAGTTACTTTTCATGTAACAAACCGGTCAATCCCAAAGAAGGCCTGTTCAAAACTCAAGAGAAAAGATCAATAAAACTTAACTATCATGGCGTACTAGCCAAAAAAAGAAAAGAAAAGTGAATTGCGCTCAATTCTTTTCATATGAGGTCTTCCCAAGTTGAAAAAGAGTCAGATGTCTGTTATGTTTTTTACAGCAAGGGCCCCCATCTAAAAAAAAAATATTCATAACACAACTTGCTCTCCGCACAGTGATCAGAACATTCTCTACAAGGCCATTAAGCGCTTTGACATATGCCACCAAAACATGTACAGCACTGACAACAAACGAGCACAGTATTTTTTGGCAGACACAGAAACTTACATAAGGCTAAAACCTCCTCCGATTCACTTTTTAATCATTCACAATTAGTTTCGTTCTAATAAGATCCACAATTAAGGTCCCCCTCTGCATAATTCATGCCACCCTGGCACTGGTGTCAGAAATCAAATGCAACAAATTAAAAATAACAAGTTTGAGACGGCGTGATTCAATTAAAAGGCAAGGAAACATTGGGTCCTGCATAATTGAGGGGTAGCATGGCAAGGCACATGTCAAGCTTGTCAGCTTTAGTGGCACTATTGGATTTGGCCTGCCACCGCCACTTAAATCAGTGCGGTAAAAATTGCAGTGTACATTGATTTCTTATTTTTATTTGTAGGAGTATACGATGAGAGGAAAGACCAAAATAACAATTGGGTTTAGGGCTGGTGGTAGAGCCAACGGGACTCCCTGAGGTTCATCCGTAAGCGCTCACATAAATTAAAACAAATCCGACTTATATTGATGACTTGTATCGATTCAGAACTATTATGTGTATTGCTATTTAAATGCCCCTTTTCCATCTGACATCCACAAGGGGAAATTTCCCCTTTGTGGTCTGCTCTGCACAACAGAAAACCTTGGCTGCTTTGACTTTCATGAAAGATCCCGAGAAAATCCTCTCATGTATTAATGATGGAGATGGGGGAGTTATGATCCTACGGCGCGCTCGTAATGGGCGTTATTAAAATAGATTCAAACGCTCTTCTCTGTGGTAGCTGTGGAGCTTTCCTTCACGTTTCTGTCCCACGGTGGAGTTCATCAATGCAAAGCTTGCCAGCTGGAGGAGGGAAAGTTTTGAAGTGCTCCAGCTGCGAGTACGAGCTGGATATAAATTTGAGGTCATGAGCCATCCAGGGTGACAGCAACGGTCACATCTGGATTTTTCACATAGCGCTTGAGGAACGGAACACTGAACGAAAGTGAAATGTATTGTTTGCCAACACAAGGGTTTGCAGTCCAGAGGTCCATTATAGTAATCATCAAGATGACTAATATTATTATTCAATTAGTATCATCTTCGCTTGCCACAGGCTTTGTTGTGTTTGACAAAAGGGCAAGATCTGCCCTACATATGTGTGCACAATATGTATAAAGCATCAGCCTGCAATAAATTCAAAATATGTGATCCCCATGTGTGTTCCTGAATGGTTAAACATATGCAAATGTATGCGCTTAATAGTAGGGATGCATGAACTTTTCTCCAATAATGATAAGCCAATCATTATTTTCATGATATGGCCAATAACCGATAAATTGTCGATATTGAAATGCTACACTATATATAGCATTATAGTGCTATATATATATATATATCTATATATATATATATTTACATACATACATGCATGTATTAGTGAGTGTTAGATGAAGGCAATACAGATTGATATGATCAATAAAATGCTGATATATTCAATATCGGTATATAACAATAATTAATAATAAAACACTTGCAGTACAGATATTATACAAGATGTTCACCAATGTCAGAAAAGCCAAGTCTACAAATAAAACAGTTTTATGGACTGGTAAATTACACTAAAAACAAATAATTTAACAAATTGACTAAATGAGGGGGTTATATGCTGCTCGACTACACATGCACTTCATTGCCTGTACATACAAATGGCACACATGAGGTTTAAAATGCCAGACTGCCAAAGTCAATAGGAGAAAGTGACCCCTAGAGGCGAGTGTTTCTCTTGGGCTGATATCAACCAATCTTGTTTATCCTCTATTGTTGGAAAGTCTTTGCTTTTTACGTCTTCAGATGTTCAGTCAACACGGCTTTAAAAATGAATAAGTATGCATAAAGATGAAGAGATCTCTGGCATTTGAGGCCCCTGTTGTGTGACTGCACTTTTTGTAAGGATTACATTTAATTAGCTAATTAGCATGACAGTTCTTAGCGAAACAAGGCACTCACAATATGCTAACATTTGCTAGCTGTCATGATGATAGCGTTCACCTTTTCATCTTACAGTTTATTATGTTGCATTTGTGCCAATTTTCCATGACTTCACAACATAAAACCAATTTTACTTTTTCTCAATTTATACTACAACATACAGTACATTAAACAATAGCTGTTTCTAAAAAGAAAGCACTTAAATGTGCATAAAATGCCAATAAAACCAGCAAACAGACCAGCCTGGGTCAACAGACTCATTTTGGGCTACTTTAAGATGGTTCTTTTAAAATATTATTATTAATTTTAATTGAGCAGAGAAATATTTTTTTGGTTATTGTCAGATCACAGAAAAAAATATGGTCACATTTTATCAGTAAAAGTTGTGAGGGAAGGAAACCACAATATTTCACATGCTGTATTTCTTATGAAACACTTGTGTATCAAAGTTTTGACTAACAACATCTGGGAGACAGAATAACTTTTCTTATGAAAGACAGAAACAGTCATTCTTTCTAAATTAGGAACTGCAGGGTTTATTAAATTACACAGCTAAAAGAACATTATGAAATAAACTGAAAGCTGATTTCATAGGGTCTTGTTAAGAGAGGCTGATGCGAGACTGACAGGATCTCCGATCATTTAAGACAATCTGCTATGAAGAGAAGATGAAGCAAAGTCGCATAAATGTAGACAGATCTGAACATCTTTACCCTGTCCTGCTCTGACATGAATTTTATGAGACAAATATTTGCGGTGAATACTGATGACTTTGTATGGTTGTCAGACCACGGAGTCCTTCAAACTTCGTTTGGTTTGCAAACTGAATTACAGGTTTGATTCGAAATTACAAGTAGTGGCAGAAGGAAAACGAAAAAATGTAATTACACAAAAAATATAAGATCGATTTTTAGATTATTATTTGTTTTTGTACAAGTCCAATACATATGAAAAAAGTTCAGTTTTTCAGTGAAAAATTCAGTGTTTTGTGTTAGATCTAGATGATGCAATAACTGTCCTTGATTCAAGTACTCACTCAAGTCTCAAACTCTGCACCTCACAGGAACTGTATAGTTACAAGTTCACAGCATGAGAATTAGCGAGAACCGTCCCGGCAAAACGTGTTTGTAAACAATCAAACGGAGCCACACTTTGCTTTTCCCTGTCAGTAATTCCTAACTGACTAATTACAAACGACTGAGCTCGAATAGCTCCCTGAAGCGTTGTTCCCGTTTCTTCTGCAAGTGGCTAATTGTAGCCAGACATAGTAACCTTGAAGCGGCCTGTGTCCTTGCAGTAACCCTTGGCCCTCTCTCCGTTTCGTTGCTTTCCCGCGCCATATGGGTTTTTTTTTCCAAGCTGATTGCTCGAATCTGATTAAGGAAAGCTATGTAGCTACCATTTATTGGTATTCTTGTGAACTAGCAAACAGCTGCCCTGCAAAGGTTCCCATTTAGAACGTTTTCTGCCTGTTCTAATTCCAGCACGTCCATTAGCCTCACTCAGATAACAACGATCGGGCACGGCGTGCCAGGGCTGGCCTCTAAATCAAAAACACTGGCGCTGGGACAACTCTTTCTTGGAGGATCCAAAAAACGCCACGGTCACTTAAATGCAGAGTGCCACTTAAAACGGCTGGGAACTTTGAGAAAAAAGCATCAGTGTGGTGGAACACACCGAAGCAAACTTTCATGCGATAAGCTTTGCTATTTTTTCCTCGTTACACATTAATACCGTTAGTTAAGTTCTGCAATAGCTGGAGTTGGCCCGAGGTGCTCTTCACAAGTGGGGAATTAAAGCATTTAGCCATCTCTAGACACTTAGCGCCAAGTGGGATAAATGAGCCTTATGGCCCGCCTGTTATCTAATCTCCTTTGCATTTCCTTTCAAGATCATGAAAGCGGAATCTAATCGTGGCCTGATTGTGTTTGTTTGCAGAAATTCTCATTTTGGCCCCACGTTCTGCCAGTGACCTGGCTGGTCAGCGAGATTGCTCCCAGCGCTTGTAGAACGGCAGGCGCTGGAGCTGAAAGCAATGCCTCAAATTAAGACGAATAAATAAGAACGCGAGAATAGAGCAAGCCCAACAAAACAATGCCTCAGTCCAGGGCTGCGCTCACTTGTGTGCTGTAAAAATAACAAGAGCAAAACAGGAAGACAGATTCCTCATTTACACAGATGCATTGGGCTTGAATGAATGAATGAATGAATGAATGAATGAATGAATGAATGAATGAATGAATGAATGAATGAATGAATGAATGAATCTTGGACAGTTATTGCATCACAAAACACTGAATTTTTCACTGAAAAACTGAACTTTTTCATACATCAATATGCACAATTCATACTGTTCGGTATTCAATAAGACAAGTAAGATCAAGAGATAAAAATTTACATTTTTATTGGGTAAAAAATATAAAAGCTCACTGCTCAACCTCCAACATTTATTGCAAATACAATAAAATATTTTGGGATTTTAAAATAATATATTATTTTTAAACAATAAACTATAGAAATATAGCATAATAAGGTGGAGTAATAGTATAATAATAAAATAGAGTACTAGTATAAATAGAGAGCATTTTTCTAATTTGCCCATTACACATTATATTATGAGCAATTAAGAAAATATTTTTGTAAAATAAACAAAAATAACATAACATAGAAATAGTGTAGATTTTTTAGTTTAGTTTAAGTTTAAGTTTTTTTTTACGTTTTAAATAATTTAAAAAAAGAAAACGTTACGATTAAAACAAATAATTATGACGCAAAATAAAATGATTTTTGGTGAGTGAAAATAACGTACACAAACGGTCTTATTAATCGAACTTTTGTGGAAATACAGAATCTAGCATTTATGTGTTAATTTAGTATTAAAGTGTTTGAAATATCAAATGACACTTTGAGAATGTTTCAACTGAAAACAGAGACAATATTCTAATACACTGTATAAATTATTAAAACGTAATAAATATTTAACAGATTTAACATGCAGTTTTGAGGCTGAAACTAGATGGCTGACATGCTCCACAATCAGTCATATGTTTGACTAGGGGCTGGTTGATCTGCACTTCGCAACTTCACACAGCTCCATAAACTGAGGGTACATGAGGAGAAACTGACAACTCTGACATGAGTGAATCTAGTAAGACAGGTGTCAATTCATCCGCAGATCAAGACCACTGACATTAGTCAGAGGGCAATCCCTAAAATTCTCTTTTTTTGATGGTGCAATAGATGAAGGTCAGAGTTTACTTTCAGTTATCTGTCAACTTCGGTTACATGAGTCTTTGTCAGCTGATGTGCTGAAATCGACTCTTTGATGGACAGGTAACCTTTCTCCTCTTATTAATGTTTAATGAACTGAAAGCTGTACATTTACTCGGTATATGAGGACGACGGGGAATATAAATCACAATGACAAAGAAATATAAAAGGTTAAAAAAATAAATAACTAGGTGAAACAAAAAGACTAGAACATGGTTCAGTAGCTTTAACTTTCATCAAACACCTCTGTGTGAGAATAATTATTTTAAAATTATAAAAATCTGAGATTCAAAACCTGATTTAAACCTAGAAAGAAAAAGGGTTTTAAACAAATAAACATTATGGAAAAAAGAATAAATATTTCAGATTCTACACTATTTCAAGGTCACTCACCAATAAAAACATTTAACAAAAAGTTGTAGTCAAGCACAAGATGCTTTTTGGATCATTCTGAAATCATGCCAGAGAACATGATAATCATATTTTACAAAAAATTGTTGAGTTCATGCAGCTCGAGTGCTGCTGCCATTAAAGCAAAAATGTGGGGCATACAGTACCAAACATTAAGAAATTCTGATTTTGTTTCCATTTAAAAAAGCGGATTACAAAAATGCAAAAGTACTGTACTATCATCTCTCTCTGATCATAGTTGTGATCTTAAATGTGAATTTAAATAAAATTTCTGCAATGCATTTTATTTCTGCCTTAATATTTGTCAGTTCAGGACAACACACTCACTTAGCATACTAAGTAGGACACTATGTAGTGTGCTTAATGTACACTGCCCACCAAAACATTCTTCCACTGCTTTCACTGAAACACAACCCTCTGCATTATTCTTTCTTTGTTTAGTGCCATATGTTGCATAGTACATATTAATTGTCTGGCTCATTCATGCGTTTCCCTCATTCTAAAGCAATTAACTCTCTCATGAACATAAACTTTGCGGTGAAAGAACAATCAGCCATATTACGTCTGCGATTACAATGTCAGACAGATGCATCCTCCAATAATTCGATCAGGCAACTGAAAATCTTTGCAAAGAATGCATCTCAATTACCAAAATTCTCAGAGAAAAAAACCCCAGCCTGCCGGGGAGAGTATTTAATTTCACAACACTAAGCTATACTTCGCAGAATAATACTATGCATGGTTTTTATACGCCTGTTTTTCTTGAAAGTACGCTATTAGTCTTTAATAATTCTCAGAGTTAAACCCTCAGTGTTCAACGCTTCACATTAGTTAGATCAATACTATTGAACATACTACTTTAATCCCTCATTCAAAAACCATGAGGGTGAATTACAGATTAATGAAACCATAATGAGACTATATGAGATGGCTATAACCAGCGAGAAGAACAGCTACTGTACAGCACCGAACACTTGTGATGCCTCATCCAGATGCAACATCATAAGACACCCCACACTTTCTGGCCAACAAACAAGGATTACTTATATATCTGACGGCCTTCTGCTCGTCCACGGTAGGCCTTGACGGGAGCCAGCTTGTCCAGCCTTCATGTGTTGCTCCCTAGGGATAAAGAATCAGCCTATGTAGACAACCACACAAAGGCCAGAGCTCCATCAGCAGGTGGCTCCATGCAGATAGGCCTGTTAAGGAGGCTTTTTGCAGCAGGCTGAGGCTGTCCTTAGGGGTTCAGGCCTTGCTGGCTGGATACGGCGAGCAGGGCAATGGGGGGCGCTAATAGCACCTCCTTTCAGCGGCAGGATGGATTACAATGGCCTCTCTCTGAGTTAAAGCAAACACCTATCACAACAATGGGGTCACAGCAGGCAGATGTCTGCGATGTTGTTCGACCTTTCCTCACCCATTCCGTCTCACTCACACATACATAAATGTTCAAAAAGTCTCAATTCATATAATCATGTTTGCAGCTTGTGCAAAAATACACAAATAACACAGATGTTTATTTAAGATATTTACACTACGGGCAAAACATGTTTTTTTGAAAGAAAGTACCTTATGTTTATGTATTTATTTGTTTACATTTTAAAATATGTTCAAATAGAGGTGTATTCTGTGATGGCAAAGCTGAATTTTTTTAGCAGCCATTATTCTAGTCATCAGTGTCGCATGAAACTATTTTCAACATTGATAATAATAATAATTGATAATTAGAGACCCAAATGAAGCATTAGAGTGATTTATAATGGATCATGTGACACTGAAGACTGGAATAATGGCTGCTGAAAATACAGCTTTATCCTCACAAGAATAAAATTACATTGTAAAATATATTAAATTAAACAACAGTGCTGTGTTTGGCATGGTAATGGGTATGACAATACATACACGACACACTGCTGTGAGTAAGACAGACATGCTACTGATGCACAATATAGCATAAAAGATTTACACATAGCAGATCTATACAGGTGGAGCTGGGGAAGGTGGATGGTTTCTGAAAGTGCGCTGTTGTTATAATATCAGTCTGTGTTGCCTTGTCGTTTCATGTTAGTAGTTCTCTGTTTAGTCTATTAGTCTCCCCAGGTGTCTCAGATTAACCACACCCCCTTGTTATCCTGTTTAGATTGTTTGCCCCTGTATTTAAGCCCTGTGTTTTAGTCCAGTCTTTGTGAGTTCTTGTGTTTTGTTACTGTTGATGTTGGATGCCCTGTTCCCAGTCAGAGTTTGTCTAATTTTCCGTTTGTTAAATAAAGTGTGCTGCAAGTGGATCCTGCTTCCTCCTTCCTTCAACCACAATCGTGACAGAAGAACTCACCACAGTGGATCCAGCAGCAGTCAGCAACCAGGCGCTAAGAAGATTTCTTGCCTCAATGTTTCAAGATAGCCAGCCAATAGAGAGGTATGTGAGGGACTTTTTGAACTGCTGCCATCTGGGATCTTTTGAAGACACTGAGCTCATGGACCTGTTCTGGAGCGGGCTGGATACGGATATCGCCAGGCTGATGCCGGATGACTATACTGGCTGGACCCTAGAGGGATATATTGACCTGGCCCTTTACTTAGGTGGTTCAGCATTTACTGTGGGCTTGGCTGATGAAGCACTCTGCCAGCTCACAGTACCCCTGAGTCGGTTTACATCTCGCCCGTCCAGCCAGAGCCCGTCCAGCCAGAGCCTGTCCAGCCAGAGCTTCACGTCAGCCACGTCCAGCCAGAGCCTGTTCAAGTCAGCCACGTCCAGCCAGAGCCTGTTCAAATCAGCCACGTCCAGCCAGAGCTTCACGTCACTTCTGCCCAGCCAGAGACTGAGCTTCACGTCACTTCTGCCCAGCCAGAGACTGAGCTTCACGTCACTTCTGCCCAGCCAGAGACTGAGCTTCACGTCACTTCTGCCCAGCCAGAGACTGAGCTTCACGTCACGGCTGTTCCTGAGCCGGGGTCTGCTGTTCCCGAGCCGCCCTGGTCTGTTCCCGAGCCGCCCTGGTCTGTTCCCGAGCCGCCTGCACTGCCTGATCCGCCCTGGTCGCCTGCACTGCCTGAGCCGCCCTGGCCGCCCGAGGGGTCTTCGCCGCCCTGGCCGCCCGAGGGGTCTTCGCCGCCCTGGCCGCCCGAGGGGTCTTCGCCGCCCTGGCCGCCCGAGGGGTCTTCGCCGCCCTGGCCGCCCGAGGGGTCTTCGCCGCCCTGGCCGCCCGAGGGGTCTTCGCCGCCCTGGCCGCCCGAGGGTCCGACAGCTCCGCCCTGGCCGCCCGAGGGTCCGACAGCTCCGCCCTGGCCGCCCGAGGGTCCGACAGCTCCGCCCTGGCCGCCCGAGGGTCCCACAGCTCCGCCCTGGACGCCCGAGGGTCCCACAGCTCCGCCCTGGACGCCCGAGGGTCCCACAGCTCCGCCCTGGACGCCCGAGGGTCCCACAGCTCCGCCCTGGACGCCCGAGGGTCCCACAGCTCCGCCCTGGACGCCCGAGGGTCCCACAGCTCCGCCCTGGACGCCCGAGGGTCCGACAGCTCCGCCCTGGACGCCCGAGGGTCCCACAGCTCCGCCCTGGTCACGCCCACAACCTGCTCCACCCTGGCCACGCCCACTGCCTGCTCCGCCCACACTTCACGGCCCAGTCCCACCCTTGCCTGCTCGGACCTGGCCCTCCATCCCTCCCCCAGGACCGCCTCCGCTCCACCACCCTCCTGAACTGTCTAGTTTTTTGTTTTGATGGGCGTCGGGAGCCGCCCATAGAGGGGGGGCTATGTTATAATATCAGTCTGTGTTGCCTTGTCGTTTCATGTTAGTAGTTCTCTGTTTAGTCTATTAGTCTCCCCAGGTGTCTCAGATTAACCACACCCCCTTGTTATCCTGTTTAGATTGTTTGCCCCTGTATTTAAGCCCTGTGTTTTAGTCCAGTCTTTGTGAGTTCTTGTGTTTTGTTACTGTTGATGTTGGATGCCCTGTTCCCAGTCAGAGTTTGTCTAATTTTCCGTTTGTTAAATAAAGTGTGCTGCAAGTGGATCCTGCTTCCTCCTTCCTTCAACCACAATCGTGACAGCTGTACTGCGAAGGCAAATACTATTTGAAGGTTGAGCACGCAAGCTCATTGGCTACTGATACAGCATGGACCAATCAGCTCTGCCCTTTAGAGAATTATGTGACTGCAAACAGGTTGAGTAAAGGAACTATTAGCCTGCACCATCTAGAGTTTCATAACAAAATTTTGTATTTCTTTTAAATTGTAATAACATTTGCACAACATTACTGTATTTTTGGTCAAATAAATACAGCCTCGGTGAGCATTAGAGACTTCTTTCAAAAACAACATAATTATTCCAAACTTTTGACCGGTAGTCTATATAATCAGGGATGGCCAAAATTACATGCTATTTAGATGAAACGCTATTAGAAAATTAACCCTAATGAGACCGATCCTTTGCTTTCACCCTGAAAAAACATGCTCACTAATTATCAAATTAAAGAAAGCTTCTTTCTCGCTCAGGAGAAAACTTTCCTCTCATAAACGGAGCAATGCATCTGGAAGCCAAACTCCGGACTTGGTCTGGCAAAGTTGTGGCAGCCGTTTAGAAAGTGATGGGGGTATTAATCATGTATGAAGTCAGGCCCACGTCTGCTCCCTTTGGGGCCGGGTCTGGCTGCTGCACTCGAGCCCGGGCCAGAGCAACGGTGGGCAACAAAGGAAGTGCAGGAAACTAAGAAGGCCTCAGCAGGACTTCCTTTCTCAGTCCACTGAGCATCAAAGTGCTCAGCAATATTTCACCTGACACACAACAAGTTGAGAAGAGTGAACCACCAGCTACTCTATTCTTAGGTGAATGAGATCAGGTTACACTTGAACTGTCACTTACATAAGTAGTATTTAACATAAAAATGGTGATTTCACTCCCGGTATAGATCTTAGTCGGGCTATAGACACATATTTAATTCTGACTAGAATAAAAACAAAAACAGAATTAATAAAAGGAAATTTGTAATATTTATCAAATGTAACAATTTACTCTCCCTCTGAAACAACATGCCTTTAATGTGGCTCCATTCAAAATCCAATCAGTTTTCAATGAATATTATGGTCTCGCCAGACAACCAATCAATTGATTTTAGAATTCTACTGTATATAATTTACCATTTTGTCTAAATAAATTGCAAATAAAACAAAAAAAAATGGCTACAAGTGAATTTAGGCATCACAACATTATATTTATATTGCTAAAGTTCAGATTTATTGTTATCTAAATGTAAGATTATACGAGCATGTACAATTAAAATATCCAATGTCGGCTGACATTAATATTGTAAATTGAACAAAAAAATTGTAATGTAAGCCAATAACTGATACAGAACCAATACATGGTGTCTTAAACCGACTATACTTTTATCCCTCACAACCTTGTTTTGATTCACATCAAATTATATAATGATATCTATCCTGACTAAGACCCAAACTGATAATCTAAACAAAAAAAGTATTATTTGTCAAATCCCTGCTCTTTCCTTGACTTTATTATGCTGAACTAAAAGCACAAATGTTAAAACTCTGCAAATTAAACTGATAAAAGTAATCGCACTCATGCAGACCAAAAAAAAAAAAAAAAAAAATTCTGCTACTACTCCACCGGCTATTATTTAATTCAAGCATAATTACTGCTAGTGTTACTCTGACACATTCTTAAAATTTACCTTGGATACAGTGGCAAAACAAACCCCAAACATAAAGACAGATCCCACCAACCAGATGCAGCGTCGCTTTGCCCCTCGCAGTCTCTAAAACGCAATGACTTCAATAGGAAGTCTAGCATCACTACGGTTATCTGAGCAGCATTCCAGTAGTTTTGATCACAGCCTTAATATAATCACAGATGCTACTGACTCGGCTGCATTTGCTAATATTACGTGTGGAATTCAGGGCCTCTCTCTCACCCCTGCTCCAGTTGAACCACAGCTGCACCTACTGGTAAAGCGCAGGCATGAACTGCAAAGCCTCCGGTGCAGCTCAACTGGGAAAACACAGATGAAAGCAGCGCACCACGGCCTGACTATCCCAGTAATACAACCAACTGGCGAACAATTTCGGACTGATCTACATCAAGTTCATAAAAAAGGGCTGTGTGTTTATTTACCATCAACCTTTCACTTGAAGAAGTCGAGCTTTCATCTTTGACCAAAGCAGTGGAGATGTCAGTAAGACGGGTGTTTTTTTTTTTTTTTAACTTCAGTTCATTTCATCTTCACCTCAACCGCGGCCGCATCTTCCAGTGCCGGCGGTCCTACACTGTTCCGAGATCAGAGGTTAAAGACAGGTTATTTTCACACTCCCACACCACCCCCTCTATAATTCAGAGGAGCGCAGCAATTTTACAGGTGCAGGATGTCTCTGAAATGACTTAACTGCCGGAGCCCAGGCCGATGGGGGCAGAGAAAATAGGAGCTTAATTGTCCCCTGGCACTTCTGAGAGACTACCCAAATGGCACTTTGTTATTGTATCCTTTTCTCCCACAGCTCTCCTCCTTGTACTATTTTCTTAGTCCTAATGGGAGCGGGTCACATAGTGCAGCACTCTGTCCAGAGACGGTAACTCTGTCTGTCACCGACTTTCATATGGCGGAGGAGAGTAGAAGTTTGAAAAGCTGTCTGACACCTTTGACGTGGGCAGCGGTAATGGGAGCTGATGCCCACTTGTCAGCCGAATGACATGGTAAGTGGTGTTGTCACAGATCAGGTGGGGAGTTTTATGCGAAACGATGCCTTCCATTTACTTGCCGATGACCTTCCGAAGTTCTCTGCCTGCCATGGCCGACTAGATTAAATTTAATATCTCTATGTGGGCTTTTTATCACCTTGGAATTATTCGGTTTTTCCCACCTCTTTATCACCTCAAAAAGTTCAGGACTTGTGATGAGCTGAAACTTTTATGAAACTGTAAGCGCCCATTAACAGATCCAGCGCAAACGGCCTCTGTTTTAAGTGAATTCAAAAAACATGCAAAGACAGAAGTGGGTTTGTTTGTGTCCGTGTGTGTGTTCGGAAGTAAACAATCCGATTCGAGGGTCTTATTGGCATGCATCTGTGTGAATCGGGAAGAGTGGCATTGGCCTTGGAAAAGCTTGGGACTTGACAGCATTACTTTCCACAGGAGTATGAAGAGAGTTGTTTTGTTTTGTTTGGGGGTTATTTTTTGTACATTTAAAAATTCTAAAATATAATCATGTCGCATCAGAACACATCGTTAGCGTGAGAAGAATATTCCAAGGTTTCCTTATCCTGTTTAACTGGATTCTGCTCATGCAAACGTTCCTGGGTTTATTTTTTAGCAACAGGCGAACACTTTCACAAATGGGTAAACAAATGTAATTGCACGTCTGTTGACACTTCTCTAGTCTAGCATACACATGCGTTTACCAGAACCCAGTTAAACCAGGGAAAATATGAAGTCGTCGAATAAAATTAACACTGTGTGGTTAGACGGATGCTCTGCCAAATGAAGCCGGATCCTTTCTGTTTACCAAACATTACAATTACCTCTCAATTCAGCAATGATTTCCACATTCTGATAGCCATGATGCATTACTTCCCCTATTGAAAATGATTCAACTATCCATCAAGTATAGACTTGTTTGAAGTTAGTAAACTGCAAATTTCAGCTTGGTTTAATAAGTCAGAACTCCTCAACATGACAGACCATAAAATAGAATCAATTCTGTATGATTTTTGAAACATAGGCACCGAAATTTAAATTATGGCCAATACCAATAAAACTGCAAAAAAAAAAAAGGGAAAATGAGCAGGCACAATTGAATATCCAATATCAACAGATACAATCAAACTAAAATTGGGCACAAAAATCTATAAATTCTAAATCTCTCATATTAGCCAATAACTGATATGGTAAACCAACAACTGAGATGGTACCAACATATTGTGCAATTAATTAAAATTAATGAATTAAATTGTGAATTAACAAAAAGCAATCCCACATCATAAACTTTTTTCTTTAGAAGTGACAGACACATTTGAATAACGATGTCATTATTCAAGTTATAAGTCACTCTGAGTGATTTACATAGAGCGTTAACACCAGCCGAACAGATGAAGTGCTAAACTTAGCACAAGAGTCACGGTCGCACAATGTAAGTTGACACTAAGAGAGCCCTCACGTCTGGGCACTGAGGAACTTGTTGGTGGTACTTTGATGAGGTCAGAATCAGCCACCTTTCACTAGATGTGCAAGTTATTTCGTTTTGAGCATAGCGACTGGGAAAACAATTGCTCATGACTGATTTTCCCTTCTACCCCCATAATCAACCCCATGTGGACAGCATGCCTTTCAACAAGCAGCAAATCTCCATGCGTCCAACTCTAAAGCTGATTAAAGCACCAGCCCTCACCTGCTCTTCATTACTGCGGACAGGAAAAGTATAAAGTGAAATAAGTTAGCACCTGTATGTTCCAATTCGGCATGTTTTCTGCGTGTATATATAACTTTTGAGTGTATTGAGCTGACAGTCTTATAAATGATGGGGTTAGAGGCTGTTTGCCTGGGTACTTGTAGACTGTGCCCTGGGACTCAACTGAGGGAGGGGAGACCTGAGCTGGAAATAGAGCAGATACTTCCTGTGTAGCCGGGACACAGGGATGAATTATGGGCCAAGAAGGAAACAGGTTATTTGTAACAGCGAAAGAATAGGCAATACATTCTAAATAATAAAATAACAGCTAAAGTGTACTGTTTGCTAAATACTCTTAAGTTTAAATAGTGGCCTAATCTAATTGTGCTAAAAATAGATTAGATAACGAAGTTATGGGGCTCTGTTGGCAAAACTGCAGGGTAAAAAGATGTACGATGTAACAACAGTGTTTGCGCTGCATCCAGGTGAGCGATCGTGGTTTCAAATGGAGGCCATTAACACGCACAGCTCTGGGCAACATTTAACCAATTTGGCAAATTATCTTCAGGGCTGTTTTATAAGTTGTCCTCATTATATGCTAGGGCAGAGAGAGTCAAAGTGTGCGAGTTCCTGTGCCCATTTCCATACATTATAGTGCTGCATTCCCAGCACAGAGCAGAGGAAGCACCTGTTAGGATCCCCCCAGCCTCTTTCCACGCAGCTGACCACTTTCAACCCTCCACCGCCTCACAAACAGGTGGTTTTCTTCCAATCACACTCTTTTACTCAGCGAAGGGGTGAAGTTGGTGAACTGCTGGACATGAGGAACCCCTGCTAAGGCCCTGGGAGAGCACTTTTCAACAGTGTTTAATACAATCACAGGTTATTTAGTCCTCTGTGATATACAGTTGTTCTGCTGGGTCCAACTGTAAACAAATTTGGGGGAAGAGGAGTCTTTAAAAGAGATGTCTGTTTCCACAACAGAGGGGTTAAAGTTAATTAGATCAGGCATGTATATTCTCCGCAAAAAGGGGAAACATCTGCATTCAGTGGCATGGCCCCATTTGTTGCAATTTTGGGTCTCATTTCCATTTGCAAGAAAGATAACTGCTTGCATATGGAAGCAATAGATAGAAGAGGTCAATGCAATTTCTTGCACTTGAGGGAAAAATCCTTATGCAGTAATCTTAGTTGGCTGAAGACAAAACAAAGACATGGGTTTGGGTATAGGCACACCTTGCAATAATGGGCTTACCAGCATGAGGAGCATAACCAGATCTAGTTACTGCCCGTATCACTGATTGGCAAGGATGACATGATGTTTCAGAGTATGAAGATTGAAAATGAAATTCTGCTCAAACATTGATACAGAGCCAATAGACAGGTACATGATCTGTATAAAATTCTGATGATGAATACAGTTTCATCCCTGAAGTCTCCATGTGGAAATGAGAGCTGCAAGTAGCAAAATATAAAAACTGTTTCTTCACTTTTTTCAGTTTTTCAGACATAGCGCAGTAAAAAAAACGAAAAGATAGATAAAAGAGCGTCAATTATGCAAAAACAAGAATTAAACAATTCAATTATTACATTGTTAAATGACACTATATTGCAAAACTGCAATAAAAAAAAAGTTAAGTATCACTTTATCAAGCAAAACTTCATGTTCATTGAAGGATACCAATGGCAACTCAGCAGAACGGTTCTGGGAGAAAAAAATAACTTTACAGATAATTATAATTGCAATTATGGAGAACTTTTACCTCAAAGAAGCCGTCATTAGGAGAAGTTAAACCTCCAGCTTAAAACTGATATCAAAGTCACTGGAGAGCAATTACGCATGTAGCCTGACTAGTTAAAGGATTTTTTCCTCCAACATAATGCCAGGACTTTTGAGGAAAATCTAATTGAGCGTCTCTTTGTGTGATTATTTATGATCAGAAAGCACCAGAAAATATAGAGAAGATTTTCCAGGGTCTGATGTGAATGATTAAGTGAGTGATCTTTTTGGATTAATTATGACCACGCATAACAAGCGTCTCTTCATTTGGGAGGGCCCTATTATAAGGACGGTCTTGGAACATTAAAAATTGCTTTGAATCAAAATTGCATTCTGAAACATGGGTTAAGATAATGAACTGGGTCTGGGAATAAAGGCCTCTTTGCTAAGTTATGCAGTACGGGATGAAAACCCAATGTGGCAACAATTCTGGCTCTTATCCTGGGTATTTATTACAAAAAGATCCACTACTTGCATACATTCCAGTTCTTCACTCCTTTAGAGATGGATTATGATGGAAACTATGTTCTTCAGTGCTACAATTAGCTGGAGCTTTTTGTGGGAAAGATAAATGCACTTTTCCCCTGCCAGCTTTCAGATGGCCCTTATTCCTCCCATGAGTAGAGGTCAGGCTCTCATTTCCTGTAGCTGGGTTAAGGAATAGTCTGAGGGCCTCAACACTCCCTAGGGATCCGATTGGCCCTCCAGGACTGCCAAGCTACTATCCCAGCACCAACGCCACCCAGAGGTGGAACACCAGTCAGCGCCAATCCCATAATGGGCACACTGTGCACAGACAGAACTCATTAGCCCCAATCTGTGAATGTGTTTAACAGATACCCTGGGCTCTCCTTCCTCTCATAATGACTCATTAATTAAGTGTTTGTGTATCTAGAGGAATTAGGCAGACTGCAGTCATGAATCACAAGAACAATCAGTCTTGTATTGGTGGTTTGATCTTTAGAAAAAAAAGAGCCCACAAGAGAACAGCATTTTCCAACAAGCATACTTCACCCAATTTTAAAATACACACCTCAGATGCTTTGAGAACCTTGTGGACTTCATCAGTGCAGTGTTTTCAGCGTGCCATATTATTATCTGTCTGGCTTGAAATTAAGAACATCATTTCTATTAGAGCTGATTAGGGGCATCTATGTTTTGGGACCTATGGAGTCTCTTAAGTTTTCATTAAGCAAACTTTCCCTTCTTCACCTGGAGCTGGTGTGCATAGGGTGACATTTATAGAGCCAAAATACATATAATGTAGGCTATGAGCATAAAGAGAACTATGCGACCCAATAAGCCTGTAAACAATGACACATTTATTTATACAGTATCTGGCCAGGCAAATGAATGTTCTTTTCATTTTGGGAGGATTATAAAGATAGTCTAGGAATATTAAAATGGCTTTGAATCAAAGTAAACAAAACCAAACAATAAAACAGCTTCAATATATCTGACAAAATTATTCTGTCATGATGTTCTCCAAACAAAAATATCTCAATGTGAGCACAGTATGAGCTATAAAACGGTGAAAATGTTAGCGACGTTTCCAACTTACAAATGTTTACAGAGCAGACTACACTTAATGCCAGCATGAACCGAAAAATTCTGGCGTGGGTTACAGCAATTATGGAACATAATCAAATATCACTGCAATGATTCATGATTTATGGTCTGTTTTCACATTAAACATGTTACGTGTACAATGCCACCAATGCGCCTTATTGCCAAATATCTGCCTGGTAACAATAAAAGGAGTGTTCCATTTTCCCCCCTCAAAGGTTGCAGTCTGCTGCAGGGACAGAAATGTAATTAAAAAAACAATAATAATACTTTACACACAATAATGGGGGAAAAAACGCATTAGGCTCTCATGCTTGTATGTCTGTAGCTGCATTTTTATGTTTGTGACCGAGTGCTCTAGTGAAGAAAAAAAAACACTGAGCTCTACTTCCTCCATATTATTACCTATCAAAAGAGTTTTTATGAAGTTCTTTACAAAGCATTTGACATTGGTGAAACATGTTTAATAGCTTGCTAAGTCAAGGCATGGCCCCATAAGTCTCATATAATCCTTTCAGAATGTGGTGGAATGTGAAACATGTGCTTTGATGCTGTTATTCTTTTTATTGCTACTTTGTGTTCAATAAAGACTTTGATTGCATGGATCTGGAAGTCTCTCAAAATCGATTAAAATCTCAAATCGAGAAGGGGGATAAAATGTGCATTATGTGAAAACTGAATGCCATAAAGAAGAACAACTGTATATAAGAGCATGATTGTAGGTACATATTTTCAGTGATGTAACAAAGGAATCCTTGTTTTAAAGGAATATTGCAGGTTCAATAAAAACCTCTTTACAATGGAAGTGAGTGGGAGCAATAAAAATATTCTGTTTTAATAGTATAGTCACTAGTATGAAAAACTTACTAACCTTTTCTGTGTAGATTTATATTCAATTTTACAACTCATAAAAATTATAACCCTCCAAAAATGTCTCTTTTTAATTCTATTGTGAGTGCCTTACTGACTTTTTTTATTTTATTTGTATTTATTTAAATTTAACTTAAGGAAAATCTTACTAGAATAGTATACACTAAAACAAGCCCCTAATTGTGAATGAATGAGTTCATATATTCTACAAGGGATTTTCACTGAATGAGCCAAATATGCAAGTACACACACACATCATCAGCAGTCTAATCCAATCACACTCATAACAAATATTCATAACACAATTCTTTCATCAACTTTAATTGATTAAGACTCGCCGCATGGGTAACAAAGACTCAGAGTCTGATTATATATGTGTTGGATGAGATTTTCTAACAATGCAATAATTCAACATAGTGGTAAAGTAGGGGGTTTCATTGCCCAACTCTATTGAGAGCGCATTGAAAGTGGCAGCCTGGTCATGTGCAATAAGGCATCACCCATTTAGCCCTGTTGTGTTGGATTTATTTTAATTCTCTAATCCTGTAATATCAGGTTTCTCCCTTCAAGTAAATGACACGTCCGATGCGATGCCGCAGTAATGTCTGAAGGCTTGTGGAGATCTAGTAAGTGGCATTTGACTCTCAGTTCGTGGAGGAGGACCCGAGTGAGGCACGCAGACATGAAACGTTCACCCCAAAAAGTGGCACTTGCGAGAAGAACGTGCCTAATGGGGAAATTATTTACGAACTATTTGCAGTGCACCTGAAAATACCTCCAGTGAAATTATGTTTGGCAACTTGAACTGCTTTGAAGTCAATGGAGTGGCAATAAAAATTAGCCCTTCATTAAAGAACTGCACCCTTCAAACGGAACTGGCCAATGCTCAGAGGGCCGGGAACAGCCACGCAGAGGCAGCACTTAGCAGCAGGGCACACATGTTAGCAATTTGCCTGATTCTCGGCTGTTTTTATGATTTTCTCGCAAAATTTCTCTCCGCCGCACTCCTTTTATGTCGCATTTAGGAAATTAACACTAACCGACAAATTACTTTGTAAATAAAGGAGTATAACTTTAGAATGTTGAAACCAGGACTTGCCCCAGGCGGGTGCTGCTTGAAAGGCAACAAAGGGATCCTTGATAGCTGTTTAGATATGCCAGCCCAGAGCCAGGCTTTATTTTATCAAGTGCACATAATTTTTCAATTGAATTTAATGTAAGGCATTCATTTCCCCAGTGTGCAGCACTTGTGCAACATGTCCACGCTAACTTGAAAACGGCCGAACTTAACGGTGGACTAAAAGAAGGATTTAATTTCTAAGGGTCATTTCTAAAGTGCTCTGGGTTTCAGCCAAGAACTAACAATTCTCATTCACAAAAAAAAGGAGAGAATTAAAAAAAAAAAAAAAAAAAAAAAGCAGGGGAGACTAAAATCAACCGCTGAGATCTACAGAAACCAGACGCTCAGAACTCTAAGGGACTGTTATCTGGAGCGATGTATGCTAATTACTTAATCACTTACATTTGTAAATTGTATTATTGCTAAAGAAATTACTATACTGATTAAATTACTGATATTTATCTCCTAATAGCGCTGATTAACCGTTGATGATAATCTGTCATCGTGAAGGCTGATATTAGCCGCATCAATCTTTCAGAACAATAAACATCTAACGTGAAAGCAAACTTTTGTCTGTTCAGGGGCCAGATGGTGCGCTTAAACAGAGGAATGTACTATGTTCTTAACAGAGTGTTCACAATTTTGATGATGGGAACCAAAACTGTTGCTTTTTTTAATTGAGTTGTTTTGCCCCATTAACCTTTCATCAGGCACATACATCAAACTAAGGACGAGAACAAAGATTGCTTTGTCTTTGGTTATAATCTAGCTTAGACTTTCATTTACATTTATTCAGTTGAATAAATGTCGCCTTTTTCGCCTTTGTCGCCATTGGCTTTTGGGTTGCTTAGTTGGGGACATTTAATTTTCTGTTTAACAATATTATTACTACAACATTTTCCTGTTACTGCATCTTGTAAAGCTGCTTTGAAACAATCTGTACTGTAAAAAGCGCTATATAAACAAAGGTGACTTGACCAAAAAAAAAGCTGTTTCCACCAAAGTATAGTGAATTTAATTCATGCAAAAAAAAGGTGCAAACACAATTTCCAAACAAAGCAGCATCTACATTCCATTTGTTCATTACAAAAAAACTGGCGCAAAATAGAAACCCACTGGTGAAGGTACTGTTATCTTATTAAATGTAAGAAATTACTTCCAGAATTATTGCGACAATAATGGTCATAGTATATTTTCTTAAATTTATTCAATCACATGATGTCATGATTCCAGTCTTGTGTGTACTTTGGATTACCCTGTTCAAGAAAAACTACATAAGACTTGGCACAAGACAGAAAATGACAAAAGTACACACAAGACAAGGGGAACAAAAGACAGGAATCATGACACCTGACGTGTTATGCACAACTTGGAATTTATTTGAGAAAATGTATCTGGGTATAAGTTTGTCACCATAACGAAATAAATAAATAAAATGACCCACCCTTAGCAAGCATATACAATATAAAAATGTGACTATTTTATTAAAAAAAAAAATGTATATCTGAAATCCCAAAAGTGGCCTGAAAATATGTGGCATACAAAGAGTAGGACATGGGTTTGATTCCCCGGTAATGCATAAATTAAAAAAAGGTATAACTTCAATGCAATACAAGTCGGTTTGGATACAAGCGTCTGCCAAATCTATAAATTTGAATGAATGAAAACTAATAATTAATGTATTGCATTTCCCCAAAGATTGGTCCTGCAAGACTCCAGTGTGAAAAGCTTTATAAAAGCTTAATGTATTTTTATGGTTGTAAATTCACTCTAAGTACTCTAATATGTTATTAAAACAATACAAAATCTGTAAAAAAAAAAAAAAAAAAAAACTTTTGTCTCTAAATATTTGGTCTCCTGGTCAAATAAATGTGGAGGGAACTACATTTGGGACGTTCAACCAAATCAGTGTTTGCTGAAAGCTCGGCAGAATTCCCTTTAAAGCCTGATGCTCTATCTAAAACACTTTGAAGGCAAAAAAAAGTCTAAAGTCTGTGAAGCTATTCTCCCATGTTGGGACTACATGCTGCTGGTATAAATTATGCATCAGACATATGTATATGTATTGACTTTAATAAGAGAAATTTTATACATGCCAGCTATTGTACCTGCGCTATAATCACTTGGGGGTATCGGCACTCAAAGTGCACGCTTCCTCGTTCACACCGGCGCTGACTCAGGGTAAGCCTGGGGAAATTAAACACAAAGAACCTAATTAAAATAATAATAAAGTCTCCTCTTGTTTGGAGCTCAGGTGCAACAGATACCGCCTTACAGCTGCATTTGATTTGCTAGAGGAGAGATATTTTGCGAGGACTTTCGAGATTTGCTCGCTCAAGCTACGGATCCCACCTCAGCCAAGCTCCCTAATCAGGACGACATTGACAGCTCGCAGCTTGCTTCTTATCATCGTCTTGACATTCTATTGCGCTTTAGTGAGGAATACTTGATGACGGTGGGAGGTGGGTGGGGAGCGAGTACAGAACTACACGAGCGCCAAACTCAAGTGCTGGATATAGAACGGCTGAAAAAGAGAACGCTACATCGAAAAAGTCTTTCCAGGCTCACTGAAGATGGCACCATATTGCAGGATTTGGCAGGTTCGTGGTTCAAAGTCTGACGTTTACAGTTCAGCTCTCTGTTGCATACATGTGTTGTCTGAAGTAGGAATGAAAGAAATGTGTGCGAGATGTCTTGCTGTAACCCGATTGGCCAAATGGCAGAGGAGGGAACAATTCAAGCGAGAGCTATTCTGCCTCTGTAGGCTACAGTCAGGCCACCCTCAAGAGGGGGAATGTAAAACACCTGTTGAGGGTAAAGCCTTGATGGCACACACTGTCAAAACCCAATAACTCTGAGCGACTTAAACTAAGCTCTGGCCATGTGGTGTACGTCTTTCTTGGGAGGTATTTCCAGAGGGGATCTAAGCCGGAAAAAAAGACCTACTCAGTCTTTGTGCTGGGTGAGTCTATAGGCTTTTTGTCAACTTCTGTTATCTGATGACGGTGCCAGTTCAGATGGTGGTCTGCAAATGTGATTTCCTCTCACACATCCATCTGAAATTATACAGAACAAATTTCCTATGAAATAGGAACTTTTGAAAGTGGTCAAAAGTGGTTACATGGTCACTTTAGATCAGGTTACTTCTGATCATGGTCATTGATGAGACGGTATATACTCAATTTTGATGCTCAATTTTTTACTTGATTTAAAAAACACATGAAAAATGCAATGCATACATAAAACAATTTGAAAACTCTTATATGATGGGCAAGTTTTTTCATTTCTAAATTAAATATTACTGTGATCATAATTAATCTTAAAAAAAATATTATAACAAAACTGCTTAGTATTTGAATAAAAAAAATCATTAGTAGTCCGTAGTTGCCCCCATACTTAAATGTATAATTACTGTGTAACAAAGACACCTTAAAATAAAGTGTAACCAATTATTTTGGTTACATTTAAACCAATAGGTACCTATTAAACCAATAGGTTTATACATGCTAGATTCCATAACAGAGTTCAAGATACATCTTTTAGTACTAGAGCTGCCAGTTTGCTAAGTTTTAAATGATTATTAAACAGCAGGTACATACAATGCAAAAGTGGTAGCCCTCCCTGTGTCCAAATCCACTCTTTTTTTATTCACTCCTTAAAATGGACTATATTAATGGAGTAATGAAGGGAATAGTGAGGGTATAGGGGGTGATTTCAAATATCACTTTAAATATTATAATTTTTCCTTTTTTGACAAGGAAAGGGCAGTTCAGGTTATAAAATATCAGAGCAATTCACACACACAAATTCTGAATAATAATTCATGATTTTTTTTAAATAAAAAATACATTTAAAAAAAAAGTAACATTTGTTTGTAAAACCACATTACATCATTTAAAGAGCTTTTTCTGTTCTTTATCATGGACACTCATATATATTATTGATCCTCATTTAGAGTCTCTACAAAGATGATTTCCACTTCAAATCCAGATAAAATTACATAGAACAATTTTTCCTTGAAATGAAGCACAGGAAGCTGACAGTGATCAGACGTCCCTGACAAGACGGGAATATTATACAAGACAAATCAATGCTAATAGTTGCAGGTATAAGGGAACGCCACAGCATCCATTAATCATCGAGCGCTTAAGAAATGTGTGAGGACACACAGGTTGATTGAGCGAATGCTGCGACCACAAGCTTAAGCACCAAAATGCTAGCTTTTGCTCGATGAAAGATAAATCTTCAACAAGGGGCAGCTCCTAAAAATCACAAAAGACAAAGCATCTAGGCAGCTGCAAAAGCTGTATGTTAATTGAAGAGAAGCCAAAGACGGGAACAAAAACCACAGCTAGTCTGAGAAGAACTGATGGACAACTAGCAACAAGGGGAGCAATCCTCTCAACAGCCTAACAATGTGATGAGTGAAGTCAAATCTTTTGAACCAGTGCTCATGAGAGGTCACAAGGCATGAAAAAAGGCCTCAGCATTAACTGTAGAGGAGGTCCCGATGTGTAGAGCAAATGAGTAAAGGGGGGACCGTGCCATTGCACAGCTTAATTGAGCAAGCAGCTGTGAAATGACATCAGCCAAGTGCGCTGAGCTTTCACTCGGCAACAATTTCGCTCTTAAAAGGTTCCATCAGTACCTCGACAGCAAGCCGTGGTCCGGTACATTTAATCTTCTATGTTTTGTAGGCCGCCAGCTGGTGGGGTTCAGAGCAAAAGTGTTCTGGTGTGGGTCACTGGTGCGATGCTGCCATAAGTGAGTCATTGTGCTGTCTCCTGTCAGTCACACTAAAGAGTGTATTACATTCCACTGATGTGAAAGCATCAACAAGCATATCTGCACAGGAGCGGGGGTTTATGAAAACACCTCCCAGAAAATCTCAGGCAATTTATGGATCAAATATGTGGGAAAAGCCCCTTAGTTAGAGGATCGCGACTACTTATTCGGCCACGTATAGGTCACACAGGTTTTGTCTGAATTACCCTTCGCATGTCTTTATACTTGCCAGAGATCATTTCAACTCTGTGAAGTTTCAGGAGAATTTTCATGTGCTAAATTTCAAAAACGACTATTAAGCATGCTCCGTGAAGCAGCTGTGATATAGCACTTAAGCTAATAACTACATAAAACACTCTTACCCCCATTTTCCATCCAAGAAGTATCTGTCCAATGTGACATCAAGGGACCAATCGAACACGAAACCACTTTACACAGCTCTGAAGAATGCAGCAAGGACAAAAAACACACACTGACCAGAGAAAAATGGACAGGAAAAAAACAAAACAGTGCTACAAAGGAGCTTAGTATGTTCTTATTACATCAAGTAGCAAAGCAGCGGCTAAGAGCTTAAAAATACATTATTTGAATGGATTAGGTGTGGAACATGGGAACACAAAGGCTAAAAAGGCTGTAATGAAACGGATCCTTCAAGAATACCTTGAACACAATAATAAAGAACGATTCTGAGATTAAAGGATAGTTTCGATTTTTAAAATGCTCTGCAGTACTCGTACGTCTCACCTACAAGTGTTTGGATTACAACAACAGTGATGCTTTATTTATGAAGCATTTATGACTCGGCTATGATTGGTCAAGTTTCCTGCTCTTCTGCTGTCCTCGTTAATCAAACCCTTGCCTACTAACGCAAAATTCTGCTGCTGTCACCATGTCAAGATCAACGTCTCTTCGCCTCTTCCTCCAAGACAATATTTAATTCATATTTCTCCATGTTATTTCATTTCTAGATGAAAGGCACTGCAGATTGAGGGCAACCTTTTCCTCCCCTCCATCTCAGAAAAGCTCAGATGGAAAAAGCAAGGTCGCAGACGGGCTTAATTTTGAGCTGATAATTTAGCAAATGGTCTCCACTGTATCGCTTTGATCTTGCCAAAGTTTTGGAAATTTCGATCTTGAGCCAACTACTACTGGCCGATTATAGCCCCGCTTCATTAGTGGACCTTTAAATGGTTCACAACAATTAAGGCTGTCAAGCGGCTGTTCTCTGCCCAGGAGTAAACCTTGACTAATGATTTGCTAAAAAGTCCTGACAGTCTGTAACAGTCAGCGGTAATTGAATTTAAGCGCTAACAAGCCTTTGAACAAGTGAAAGAAATATTTTATAAGCTTGATGCAATTTGGTGGAGCAGATAATGAATCGTAATGAATATTCCCCTCTGATTTTTTCCATGTAATTGTCATTTTTCTAAACGTAATAATAACAAGCAGGGAAACAAATCCAGACAAAGACGGAGAGCAATCAGACTTCAATATCTTTCTCTCAGTGCCTCACTTTCTTATTCTTTTCTTTTTTTGGCTTTTGTCTTGGTTATAGAGAGTGTTTCTCGCTATTTTGTATTCTTTTGCGTTCACCACCAATCATTTCCCAGCTATTTTAACGAGCTTGATGTGTCACAAGAATGCATGCCCAGTTCACTGAGCGCGCAAGAAAAGCTATGACAACTATGCTGTTAATGTTGTGCCTTTGAGCCTGCACAAAACCCCCTAACACAACTCTGATAAGGATAAGTAGGAAATAAGTAACTAACCTCATGCTAAAGTTCTGTTTGAGGCCTGACACGGATTAATTGATCAGTGTGAGCAAACATGCATAGATTAAAAATGTTTTTAAAATGGACCAAAATAAGTACATTAATAGGTGGCCTCATTAAGAAATAAATACACATATATCTCTAGAAACTAGTATAGCCTATGCATTTCAGACATTAAAAGACTGCTAGTGTTGTGCACACTGTTGTTCATAGAGTTCGTTGGGTTTGAAAGTCTGAGGAATGAGGGAAAGATGTTTTGCACAAACTCTTTTCCCTCAATGAAGTCAATTTGCCAAAAGGAAATTTGACATCAAACGACAACATCATCTTAGAAGGTCCACTTACGCAGTAACTCAGATCACTGAAAGTGTCACAAGCTCAGTAAATTAGCACAAAAAATGATGAATTGGATAAAATTGCGTCAGAAAAAAAACAATCAAATATTAAAAGAGGATACACTTTTCACTTTGACATCAAGGAGACACTAAGTAATCACCAACAAGAGCCACATCATTTCCTCCATTTAGTGTTAAAGTAATAAAAGACATGTCAAAGTCCCTAGCATGATACAAGACCCCGGCGGTTCATTACGCATTGGACTCCATACTTTCCCTTGGACTAATAGGGACAATATTTAGGCAAATACGGTCATTATGATAATAAGAGTGCTGATAATAAGTCGCAGTTTGCTTATTTGTTTTGCACGGGCTGTAACTGTCGTGATGAACAAAAGGAGGCCAATTAGATTTTAGTCTTTTGCCGAAATTGGATTTCATAGCAGAAAAACATGGCCATATACTTTGAATTCATCAGGGATGAATGGAAAATGTGATTAAAATTTCAGACTAAAGTCTTCGTTGGCGCATATAAGTTTGCGTACAAGGGCACGGCGCTCTGTAGCTGTAATTACCTGAGAGAATTTGATTCCTCTTAAGTGGGTTACCAATGGATTTGGGTGACTTATTGTACTTTATTGTACAATGCTGCAATAAGGCCTATAATTGTGTTAAGTGCCAGAGCAGAAACATTTCTCAAAATTGTTTGTAATATGATATTATCAGTTAATTCTGAGCTACTTTCAACTGAACTTGTTTACTGGCTTGCACATAACTTAAATGTATGCATAAAAGAGAAGGCCTATGATCATATGCAAGGTAAAATATGTCTAACTACTATGGCCTTTTATAGGCTGCTCTAGACAAAACACAGCATGAAAAACATAGCTTTTGTCAACATCTTTGGGGATGACAAAACATGATTAGGGTGACCAGACTTCCCAGTTTACCCATGACAATTCCAGGCTTCCGAAAATTCTGTAATAAATCCTGGTTTAAGCTGTTAGTTAACTTGATTAAATATCCTCAATGTCCCTTAAACTACCATCTCAGAATGTGGTTCAGGATGACACTAGAAGAAAAAGAATCTGTTTTTCTTGCTAGCCAGCCAAGCTGGAAATCTGAAAATACACTTTCAATGTATCAAAATGTACATAAATAATATGTTTGCTGCTATCAAAAGGAAAACATCACTATTATGGCTTAAACGTAAACAGTGTCCATAGGTGGCACTGGCACAATGCAAAAATTTTCCAGCAACAAGTAGTGTGAAACAATCAGCCAATCAGAAGACATTATTAAACAGTTATGGGGAGCGGAATTTCAGACCGATGAGATTGCACAGTGGGAGTATTTTGTTTTAATCTTGGTTTCTATCGGTTTGTATTTCGTAGCGTCATTAAGAACTCTGCTTAACATAATGCTACACAACAGAAATCAATAGAAACTAAGCAATAAATATAACACAGTGCCAACACACTTTTTCAGTGGCCTTGGTTCTGCAAGTATTTTCCCATTAGGATTTTCGTTGTTGTTGAACATTTAGTTAATGGCCTGGTTTCAGAGAAAGGGCTTAAGCCAGGATTAGACCCAAGTTAAATAAGGATATTTAAGGAGCTTTTATAAATGTGCCTAAAGAAAAAAATTATTACTGGTAAGCATCTTGAGACAAAGGCAATGACATATTTTAAGATATGTCACTGCAAGTTGCTTTCAATTAAAACAACTCAAACACATGGATTTTAGTCTGGGACTATAGGCTTAACAGTTATAAGCCATGATTCAAAACAACCAGCTACAAAGTGTATCACAGTGCGAACTTTGATTTGAAGCATAAAAAAATTGACAATTGAACAAAAAGACTATGTACTTAACGGCTTTAACAAGGGAAAGAATCCCAAGAAGCATTGCAAATAACAATCTATAATAAAACCGATGTGAAAATCTAAATGTATTAATATCAGGGTTCCTGCACACTTTTTAAAGTCAAATTTAAGTCTTTTTAAGACCTTTTTAAGACCTGAAGAAATCAAAATTAATACCATAAATTAGGGGTGTGCAATATTAACAAAAATATATCTCGATATTTTCAACGTTTTGTTGATAATAATTAGATGATTTTTACTGATTGTGTTTTTCTGCTGGTGCCATGGCTGGTTTAGGCCTGTTGTTGACAGCTGACTCACGAAGATATTAATATTTTTCATATTCTATGCAGTGGTCAGTTCACAGCAGTGACAGAAATGATTAATTAATATGCAATATTTGCAAACTTAAATTGACTTCCAGGGGCATTTTCACCTATATATGGACATTCTTTCTAAACCTATTTAGAATTATGCATCACCTTTTATGTCAAATACTAACATTCAAATTATTAAAATTAAATTATACAGTAATTATACTTATTTATACAGTAATACTTAATTACACAATTATACAGTACCACCGTTACCAGTTAAATCATTCAATCAACCATTAAATCATTCAATCAAAATCCATCTTTGCAGAGCAGAGGTGACAGAAGCAGCATCAGAAGTGGCATTAATATTTACACTCCATGCTATGAGAGAGTTTAAAAAATAAATAAATAAAATATTCAATATTTAAATGATTTCTAATTTTAACGTTTTTAATTAAAGGGTACTTTAAATATGAAACTAAAACCGCCAGTAGGTGGTGGCAAGTCACTGTCTTAATAAGCGAGTTGAGAGAGTCATTCATTCAACCGATTCGTTCAAACGGCTGATTCATTCGGGGAAGAAAGTGATTGTTCATTGAATCGTTAAAATGACTCGTTCAAAACGCGGATTTCAGTCAAGAAATCATCGCTGTCTGTGGCATTGAGACTCTGACTGCTACGGATTCATTTTGAAATTCTAGTCGGCGAAATAAAGGGAAAACAAACAATATTGTGTCTAAAAAGTAACTCACAATGTTAATTTATTTTTAATTTAACTATTGTATATCATAAACATTGCACTTGTGCACGGGAAAACGGCACTCACTGATGTGATATTCTAATATAAGAAGAACATAATATGATGTAAATATAAGACAAAAACTAATTTGGGGACATAGCCTACCTTTAACTACACACATCACGCACACGCAGTGAAAGCACGAGAGACAAATGCGATGTCAGCTCACAGTGCCTCATACATCGTTAAAACAATGATTATTACAATATCATATTAGACAATACACATCGCACACCCCTACGCACATAAAGAATGAACTTACGACTGAACTGACAGTGACATTCGCCAACTTTCTCCTTCTCTCCTCTCTCGCGTGCAGGAGACAGACGTTATGCTGCCGCGAATGTGATGCGAATTGTCACGTGACCAAGCAAATCCACAAAGATAATAAAAAAAATACTACGCTAATTAGTTTTAATTTGTAAAACATTTATATATGTCTAAGTCGAAGTGTCATCTAAAATTTAAGACCTTTCATAAGTAAAAATAAGACTTTATAAGACTTTTTATGGCCTTAAATTTTAAAAATCTAATTTAAGACTTTTTAAGACTTTTTAAGGACCCGCGGGAACCCTGTAAAGATGTTGATACAGTAGGCTACATATATTTTAAACCAACATCATTTGCAGTGCTTCATAAGAGTGTTCTTTGAATGGGAAGTTTACTTCCGGAATCTGACTTTGGCACTCTCTAGAAACCATGCATCAACAAAATAACCTGCTCATTTGGAAGTGGCTGAATAGGATAATTATTTAATTAATTATTTTATCTAATTATTTAAAAAAAAAACAAATGTAATATTCATACATGTATGTGTACAACTTTTTAATAAGGAAAAAACAACTGAGTGCAGCTTAAAAAAAGTCTGGTCACCATAAATATGATGGAGTATAACCTCACATGCTGTGTATCTTGATATCACCTTGATATACCTTGCAAAAATTGTATTCCTTTAAATAGCCCCCAGTGCCCTGCCTGATCTCACCATCTTCTCAATTTTAGCTCAAGCAATCAGCCTGCCACTCTATTGCAAACAAAACCATGTGATGCAACCCGCAGCCGCAGTATTCAACGTATTTATACATGGAGAACAAATTGGATTGACAGGCGGCATAATGGCATGTCCCTGCCCTATTCACTCTTACCACGCATGGACAAAACGTCTAGGCTGATGAGTTCTTGATAGCATTTGGTGGTTTCTTTGTATACTCCAGCTCATCTCCAAAAGTCAATTAAAATCCTGTAATGTTGACACCGCCAGCGCGTGCCCCTATCAAATGCAAGCGTATCCATTGCGTCACTCGCGTGAACTTTGAGGTCGCGTGGCATTGCGCAACAGGTCAGGTGATTAAATGGATCTGAGCTCGAGCTTCTAGAAAGCCGGATCATTCAGACGAATCGGTTCAACAATTCGCTTTCGCAATTGTTCTTTTATGTCTTCTGTAGGCATATGTGTGGATATTCATACCCAGTATAAAATATGAAATGTTCCAAAATTGCTATAAATTCTTACTTTACGTCGATTTCTTGTGTTCAGTAGCCTACAGTTTTGCAGTCATTTTTTAGTTCATATCAAAAACACGGAAGTAATTTTGAACCATTTTACAAGTAAATTGGTATTGCTTTCCGTCAAATCCTCGGTTTATTTCAAATACTAGTTCAGTCTTCAGTTCTCGACTCATTACGAATCGAACATGTTCGAAAGAGCGGCTGCATCCGAAATCGCATACTTCCCTACTATATACACTGTAAAAAATATTTTAGCAATTTAGTTATTTCAACTTATTTTTTTAACTAGATTGTCCAGACAACAAGAAATTTTAAGTTTTCTTGTCCTCAACTTATCGAAATAAGTTAGTTAAACTAAAAAAAAACCCATGCAAAAAGATAACTCAAAATAATGAGTTAACTTTTTTTACAGTGTAGTAGGTAAAAAACAGTATGGGACAAAAGAAGGGGAAATTCCAATCAGATCCCACAGCATCCTTATGTCCTACTCCCTCCGAAGGGCAGAACATGACTATCATTTATTAAATTACTTCCTTGAAGTGACCATGCATGTTCCCTTCACTAATGGACCGGTGGAAGGGCCCTTCATGAAGGCATTCACTTTTTCACTTTCGTTTGGAATTGGAATGTGTCTACAAATGACATCCCCTTCCCGAAGTGACCTTAAAGGGTACAAAAACGCTGACAGTCGCGGAAAAACGCGGAATTCACCCGAAGTGTATGAATTAATTCACAGTAGGTCCTACTCATAAAGGAGTGGGCTAAAAATATCTGCATGACCTCTTCTGGTGAGATTCTGAAGTGTGCATACGATGGACACTTTACTTTCCCATCACATGAGGCCACCAGAGAGGATTTATGAATGGCAGTGAAGTGACGCAACTGACGCTGGTATAGGTCATATGAGAATGACAACTTAGCGAATGTAGTATGTCCAGACGAGGAGTGTTTTTCAAAATAGAAGGCAGCATCCTACAAAGTCTGCATATCTCGGCTGTCACCCCATCAAATGACGCTGAAGGCCATTTCAATTTGAAGGATCCTTGGAATGCAGCCTTCGTTTCACGTCCTTCATTCTGCCTGCTTTGAAGGATGCATCGGATGTATCCTTCGCGGCCTTAAATCTCCCACAATCCTTTGCACACATTCCAATTCACAAAGATAAACTGACGGAATACGAGACAACAAATCTTGTCTGAATTTATTTATTATTAAATGTAAAACAAAAATAATGTTTTCAGACATGAAATCATAGATGTTATCTTTTGTTTTGCTGTAAATGAATCACTAACACTAAACTGCTGTCAATAATGTAAGTCACTGGAAACATCTGATGGCTGTCATTCACTGTATTGCATTAAAAAGCCAGTTGATATAAAGATTTGTAACACAAAGTATTTTTCCAAAATTATGCAGCCTTCCGTTTGAGAAACACCCTACATTCATACTACATACTTTCATACTATAGAACGTAATTTTTTTTAGCGGTCGTGCAATTATTCAAAATAAGTAGCCTACCTACTCAAGCTAGTATGTGATTTCGATGCAGTTGTCTCAAAGGACCACTCTCAGACAGATAGAGTACAAACTAATCATTAAAGAGATATTACTCGCCCTCATGTTGTTCCAACCCCGTAAGACATTCGTTCTTCTTCGGAACACAAATTAAGATATTTTTGATTAAATCTGAGAGCATGATCACTCCTCCATAGGCTTCTAAGGTATTGAAACTTGCCGGCCCAGATACGTTATTAAAGAAATCGTTAAAATAGTCAAAGGACTAAAGTGGCTCAATCTTAAGTTTATCAAGCGACGAGAATACTTTTTGTGCGCAAAAAAAACTAACAAAAATAACTACTTTATTCAAGTATTCATTTCCTTCTCCTCGAGATGGTTCACGTAGTATAATTGCGCAGCGCTTAGGGTTGAACGTCACACGCATCACACACATGACCAGCGTCGGCCAATAGTGAGCCTACGTGTGACGTACAACACAAAAGCAATTATACTATGTGATCTCGAGGCCCAGTGAGAAGGAAATTAATAGTTGTATAAAGTCGTTATTTTTGTTTATTTTTTGCGCACAAAAAGTATTCTCGTCGCTTGATAAATTTAAGATTGAGCCACTGTAGTCACTTGGACTATATTTTAACGATTTCTTTAATACTGTTTTTGGGCCGGCAAGTTTCAATCCCTTAGGAGCCTATGGAGGAGTGATCGAGCTCTCAGATTTAATCAAAAATATCTTAATTTGTATTCCGAAGAAGAACGAAAGTCTGACGGGGTTGGAACAACATGAGGGTGAGTAATTACTGACAGAATTTTCATTTTGGGGTGAACTATCCCTTTCAGACCTGTTTTGTGAACTGGTTCAACCGATTCATTTAAACGAACCGACAAAAAACGATTCGTTAACGAATCAGACGTCCCCAATGGAACCGCGTGAGGCATGTGACTTGGTGTATTGCTCCATGACCAGCCAAGGGCGCGCAAAAAAAACGGAATTAATTTGACAATGAGTAAGTGACAGACGATTCTCTCTCCCTTGCCATCTCACTTCGTCTCTAATTGTGCTACGGACAGCTTTAAGCACATCTGGGAATTGCAGTGAGGCTCTGGCAAAGATTAACGGCCCCTCAATGCTTTGTTGCTGCTGTATTTGCATGATAATTAGTTGAAGGCTGTATATATTTTAATTTATTTATTCTCTAGTGCTTGCTAATACACACAGAGAGAGGAATGCAGCTACATGCATTAATTACAATGATTAAAGTGTTCACTGTGCAGTCTCTTGATGTGTTTATTAAATTAATAAGTAAATTGACAGATGAGACTTTGAAACTCAAAGAATTTTCCCCTTGTTTATAGAGTCATAGTGCATTTAAACCTGCAGGAGCTCCAAAAGGGATCCACCTTTCTCGTTCCTTGAGGGAGTAAGTATCACAGAGTAAGATACATAAAGCCTTTGTGAAGTAGGCCTAATGAAGCTTGAACATACTATTCTGACTTACATTAACAGGTTAAAAGAATTATAATTGGTTCCTTAAGAATTTCATCCCTCAAAATATGTGTTGTGTTATTCCCTGTGTTCCTATTTAAAAAAAATCAGCTGAGAGATTATTTTATATGATGAGCTGCCCATAGATTAAGTTATTAAATATTAAATAACCCAATATTGTCTGCAGAGTATTATAAATCTGAAGACATCAGTATGTTTTTGAAATAATAGCTTTGATCATTTGTGACCAGTGCTGTGACCATCAATTTTATTGATAGAAATGCAGTTTCCTGAGCTTGAATTTATTCACCAAATGAAACTTCCTAATGTAACAAATTATTATATAGATTCATGTGAGGTGCAGACTAAAACTATTTTTCTTTTTGGAAAGTTTGTAATTGACAAATATCACCTTGAGCGAGCCATCACTGCCAAAGTGGTCTAGTCGAACAATCTGACTCTCAAACATACGAAAACCTGGGACCTGGATTCTGCACTTCACTGTTAGGGTGATATGATACCTGTCAAGTTGATGGAGGTCCCATCCTCCGGCCTCCTCCAGGTCTGCAGGCAGAAAGCCTGTACTCCTACCAAGCCCCCCTCCAACCCGGTGTACAGTGACGGCCCATTAAAATTAAAGCAGCTCCTTACTGTTGAAACGTCATGTCCATCCCATTCCCCAACATGCATTTGGAACAAAGGGAACAATCTATTTTCCTGATAGAAGCCAGCAGTTGGTAAGAGGTTTGAGATGAGTGCGAGAATACAATTTGCCTAGAGAGTGCCCGAGGATCAAGCCAGCCCTGACTCACTCTGGAATGAGGCTGTCAGCTGGCAACCAGCAGTAATTGCTTCCCATGGCAGGACCCCACCAGCCAGAGAAGAATGTGTGCGTGGAGCTCTTCAACCCAGGGATCAATTTTCACAACAGCCCAATCATAATTGTTTTCTAAGGATACGGAACTTGTTGCGAATGCGAGCAGAGGGCAAGGCCTGATTGACACTCATTGACCGGTTTGAGCGGGTTAGGAGGATTAGGGCCGATCGAGGTTGCAGCTCGGAGCCACGGCACACTGTTTGTCACTCAGGTTGAGGGGAGTGCAGAGAGAAGAATAAGAAATCCTGATCCCGAAGAAGCTTCGGCCTGCACTGGAACTGTCAGTCCACTCAAAGCGAAACAGTGCTGTTAGCACACACTCGAGTGATCAATTTCTCAATTGTGTGATTACAAAAAATTCGGTTGTTCTGAAAAGGATCGTTTTGACATTTCAAAAGTCGGCACGAAAATGGAAATTGCGATAGTCTTTTCTTCACTATTGTGACGTATATCCAAGTGCAACTTGTAAAAATATGTAGGCCGGGATCTGATACTGTCCATAGTGAATTCATTTGATCATTGAATCTTTGGATCATTGTGGTTTGCTATTGCTGCGATCTCATGTGAGTGACAGGTTGTCCCGCTCTCACGCCGGTGAACACATCATCATAGAAGAGATGTTGTTGCAAGGGCTAAGGAAAGTTATTTTGATTAAAGATTATTATAAAAATAATGATGTTCATGTATAAATCATTTATAAACACTGCAATATTCCATAAAATCAAGAATTGTCCATTTGAACTTTAAAGAGGTATCTTAAAAATGTGTGATCTAGAAGTCCTTGAATGTCCTGCATAGGAAATGTTCAGTCCACTAACGATCCATCATCTGTCTACAGATAATTTCGTACGCTGTCAAGCACCGAATTGAATTGTAGGACACTTGGATGGCTGCTGCCACTGCCACCGGGTCCCAAGACCCATCTCAAATGTCACTTCAGCCGACTGCTAACATGTGGCCCCTTGGCCAGTGACTCTGACATGCTATTATCTGTCTGGAGAAGAGACGACATGGTGTTGTCAGAAAGCTGTGTTTCTACACATGTATCCATCACAGAGTGGCAGATGGCTTGGATCAAATTATTTTTTGTGTAAAAGGCCGTGTGAAGTTTCAAAACGTGACTGCCGCAGATGCCTCTCACAGGAGGCATAATAGAGCATCTTGTGTGGCGGCCGCAGATGCCTCTTGCAAAAGGCATAATAGAGGAGCACCTTGGGAGAATCCAGCAGCCATACGGAAGAGGCTGCGGTTTTCTTCTGGCTCAACCCAACAAATTTACAAAAGAATGCATTAAGGTACCATGAGGCCCCTAAGCGATTTGGCTTGAACATCAGCAAATCTATTGTATTTGTTCTGAACGTCACCACTGATGCACAAGTAAAGTCTCTAAAACTATCACTGTCGCTAAATAGATGACAAAATATAGTGCATATTATATACATACATACAGTATGTATGTATTTCTGACATAAATATGTCAATGAGAATGCATCATTATAGGCTAACAAGTAAGTCTCACTGGGATGCTCCTTCCGCACTTCTGTCGCTGCCTTCATTAGCATCATTGTGAGGGGAAATGAATGGTGCATCCCGATAGCATTGTTTAGTAGCACATGCTGCCTGTGTTGTTTTAGTGCCCCGTTCACTACAGCCCTGTTTACACCTGGCATTACATTCTCTGTTGATCCCATCAAAAGTGGATGGACATCTCAAATAAATCTCCTGTAACCACTTGTGCTCAGATTTCATGGGTAAGTGGCTATTTTGTGACATACTGTACAGTACAGCACTCACTATGTCAGTATATGTTTGTCTTTCCAAATGTTTGCATAATTCCAATTTCAGATTAGGCAAACATATAAATGGATATATATTGAAACATTTAATTTGTAAATAGGAGAAAATTCACTTTTTTATATGACCCAAAAAATCTGTATTTACTGGTTTTATTGTGAATGATTCATCAATGATGTTATTTGAAATATGTAATTGTCTTAAATGCATCAACTTTTTTTTTAGCTGCATCAAAAATACACGCTTGTATTTCATCCTCTCCCATCCACCACCTGGATCCATTCTGATAAGCAATTCAATCAATTCCCTATGGATAAAATCAAGACCTGCCCTATATTTTTTCTTGTTGAAAGATCCTGTGTCATACATCAGATTATGAAGTAAAATGGGTTGTGAACGGATGGCGTTTCATGTCAACTTTAAAGCATGAATATACATGTACCTCCATGCTGTTTACTATGGGCTACAGCAGGTGTCCCCAAATCCCACCCAGATTCAGGTACTCTCGCACACACACACACACACACACACACACACACTCGTGCTGACTGTCACCCTGTCACTGGTGTTGTGTCAGGCCCAGAGGTGGACCTGCAAATGAATCCTCAGGCTCATCAGTGTGCTGCTCCAAAATAGTTGTCACTGCAGGAAACCTCTGGAGCTCCTTGATGTGGTGTACAGCTTACCTACAGGCAAGGCTTTGTCTATGCCAGCCTCTTCCCTGTGAGCGGATGAGTGCTGCATGACTACCGTAGCACACAGCCAGCCCTCGTACAGCAGCAGGAGACGGAGCTCACCAGCGGGGTTTGTATGCGTGTTGTGCATCTGTGCACGTGTGTGTGCTAGGCATCTGTTGTAATGACTATGTTGATTGGCGATCATGTGAATGTGTGTGTTTTTTTTGGTGGGGGTGGGGTTGGGGGGGGGGGGGGTTACCCACAGGAATTAATTAGCCTGTCTTTTACCGAAGAGAGGTGTCTTTTGTATGTAGGGACAGCATGCTGAGAGGGGTGATTTTCTTTTTTTATTACCATTTTTTTTACACGAGTAGCCGTGCTGCGAGTTCTTCTCGGAAATATATGATAATAATCATGCAAATCCGGCAAATGACTTCATGCTGATGAGGTCAAATGTCTCATATCAAGAAATAAATGCATACTGAACTCAGGTTAGCTGTTGTTCATTCTACACTTGTCTGAATCAGCAGAAAGACAGCTGACAAATTTGCTATGCTGGCATTAGAAGTTGTCAACAACGATTTCTTCTTCAATTCACTTATTGCAAATGACTTATCCTTGGACATTTTTCTCTCTCTTTTTTTTATCTTGATCAAAATTGCATAACTCAACCTTCCAGTGAGACAACAGACCTCTCTATCTCCAGTCATTTAGTCTGCTTAAACTCTGCATCTTTCTTACAATCAACTGCAGGTTCACATTCAGATCTGCATCCATTAAATCAACAACCGATGAATAGAACCAAGTCCCTTTCTTGCAATTTTATCTACATCATTTTTTTTACATCACAATATGAAATAAATGATCTTTCTCTGCCTCTGTTACATTGCAACTATGAGATTAACAGTGTGCATCTTGACGCCATTTTCATAACACAAACCCGTATCTCGCCAGTTATCGGAATAATTATTTACAAAACTATCCTGATAATCTATAGATTTCTGCACACATTTCCAAGTTTGACACTTCAAGAGGCATTATATTATATTATATTACATGGCTTGGTTGAATTCTAATGTAGAATGCGGTCTGTTATTTCTTGATAACAGACCGCTGCTTAGTATAACACAACGTTGCCATGAAAAACAGAGCATTGCCATGGATTCTAAACGTAGAGACGGAACGGACTATTTTCTTTAGCGGAAGCAATGCAATCGTTTTTAAATCAATAAACTCCTTTTTAAATCAATATTTTGAGTCAAATTATTTATTTGGTAGGTAGCCATGTAATAAGCAGGATGATGTTACAACCCTCCGCTTCGCGTCGGGCTCCTGATCAGACTGTCGGGGTTGTATTCGCTATAACAACCGCCTTGCTCTACATTATCCCTTACATATTTTACCCATACTGCCGGTTCAACACTTCATATAGCACCTTACCTGCAGGGTCAGGGCTCAGCATTGAGAGCAGAGTGGCTTAGTAATTGCCTTAACTCAGGTGTTAGGGGAATGTGCTGGGCATAGGTCAGAGTTTTTTTTTCCTAAGCAGAGAAAATGGCCACCAAACTGCATTCCAATTGACAAATCTCATTATAATCTCTCCTAACGTCTGTCACTCTTCTCTGTCCAGATTCCCCAGGCGTCCCCTGCTCAACAACGGTCACAAATGAAAGGCAAGTGTGTACCACCCAGGACCCAAGGACAATGCAGTGTCGCTGTTCGACACGGGCCCTCCTGTAAACACAACACCCGAAACACGTGTATCACATAGACTGATCGTTTCGGTTTTACCACGATCAAAATTAGCATCGGGCTGGGTGCACCTCTCGCTGCTACCTTTGCAGAATCTCCAGTATCTTATGCAAACTGTGTGCGTTTGTTGGGGAGCTCTGGCAGCGACTGATGAGTGTCTCATTATCTCCACACCAGCCGTACACAGTAAGAAGAGCATAATCAAAGCCTGGGGGTACGTATTAATTATCCTTTTGAATAGTGATGAAATTTTAAAAAGATCTCCTTAAGGCTCCCATCATCAGCAGATGAAACAAAGCTCGGCACAGCTTGCACGTTGAGGCTCACATGTGTTTTTACATCTGTTCAGGATATTTCAATTTGATGCTCAACAAGCTGAGCCTGAGATTAAAGGATCATACGTGTCATCCACACAAACATCACTTCCAGAGCAGGCGAGCGTACGTGAGCTCAGCTTTTCCAAGAGAGAGGCGTCACCGTCGCAGACGACGCAGTCGCACTCCTGTCTCCCTGTGTGTGAGTGAGTGTGTGTGTGTGTCCTCTGCGTGTCTGTGAAGGCTGATGCGATGCCTCTCACATGTTCGAGATGTCGAGGAAGGAGTCTTTTCTTTTCGTGTGTGTGTGTGTGTGTGTGTGTGTGTGTGTGTGTGTGTGTGTGTGTGTGTGTGTGTGTGTGTGTGTGTGTGTGTGTGTGTGTGTGTGTGTGTGTGTGTGTGTGTGTGTGTGTGTGTGTGTGTGTGTGTGACGAAATTTGCTTTTAAGAAATATTTATGAGCCGGTACCCTTTAAAAAAAAAGAGCGTTGTCTTTAATGAACATGTTTTAGAGATTGTTTCAGCATCTATAATTTATAAGGTAAGACTTCATCTGTGAACAGGGCTAGTTTGTAAATGTGAATACTTAATAATAATGAAAAAAAAACATCTCACACAGCTGCTGTACTGGCATAATATGACACTTCTGGAGCAGACAGATTTTCTCGGTAGAAGGCCGGGTGTTGTGTTGTGTGTGTGTGTGTGTGTGTGTGTGTGTGTTGTGTGTGTGTGTGTGTGTGGTGGGGGGGGGGGGGGGGGGGGGGGGGGTTCCCCCATAGTGAGCAGCATTGTGTTGACGTTGGCAGCATCTGATATTGGCAAATCAGTTTGCACAAATGGCCTCCTCTACTAAAGTGATAAGAATCTTATTACTAGTGTACATACAATTAGTCATGTTAAACCTAATTAGTCAGCTTGTTGTACTTTGGCAAACTATATATGAATCTATTTCTGGAAGGTTCCTGAATGCAATGCTGAGACAACTTGTCTACATTTGCTCTGGATTTGGATATAACAAACCCTCTACTCAAAATCTAGTGAGCTGCATAAAAATAACTGAAAGAATAACTGTCTAACTAGTTTAACTAGTCTCTAAGTATGACTGAAAAGTGCCCGAAGCAAGTCAACAGACCAGACTGGGAGACCTTCTAAAACCAGCAAATCAACTTGGGATAATTTAGGATATTTTATTCTCCAGCAGGTCCCCCAGACAAAGAGCAGGGGAAAAGCTCAGTTTTAGCAATAGTGTTGTAGTACTTCAGACAAATCTGAACTCTGCCTCAACTCCATCTCAAGTCCACGACCATATTAGTGCATTTGGACTTTTACAAAATACATAGTCTTGGACTTTATTTGAGATTTGAGACAGATGGAGAGTCTTTGTCTGGTCTTGTCAGATGTCAAGTACCAGTTAGCATGTTGCTAAGCTAACAACATGATACTCAAATAATCCTAAAAATACATAGAAAACAGTAAGTTAGTCATTTTTAATTAAATTAAACAATTATTTAAAACTTTTGATAGTGAATTACTTCATTAATTCTGCCATCTTTGTTTCACAGAATGTATGTCATTAGCATGTTGCTAAGCTAAAGATAAGATACTCTTGAGCAAAACCCCCAATTAACACAAATATTGGTAAGTTATCTGTTTGTATTTCTTAATCTGTCGTTTTTAATTTTATGTCTTATCAATGCAATTGGTATAGAATAATTTATCTGTAATTCTTCTTGCTTCTTCCACCATCATGGGTATTTTTTTTTCACAGAGCTCACAATGCATTATGGGATTTCATTCTTTGCTTAAGATACCAAAAGTAGGCATCTTAGAAAGCAGCATAATCATTCTGCCAACCTTTTGGAACAGCCTCAGTGTCGGGAGCTGGCCTATGATGCCTTACAACGCGGCCTACGTAGGCAGTTTACTGTGTCTGAAACAGAGCGCCTATAATGAATGTAAGCCATTCATCCTTGAGGAACAACAGTACAGTTTTAGGTTGACCTTTGGAGATCGCTGAATACAACATCAGCTCTCTGCCGGCTCCCCGCCCACTACCACGCTTCCTCCTTACTCTCCGCTGAGATTTCCTCCTCTCATCTGTGCTAGTGGCAAAAACTAATAATCAGATCTTTCCTCCCACAGACACAATGGTTTCTTTGGAAAGCCCCTGCCTATCTCTTTGTCTCTGTTTTTCTTACTGTAGACTTAATCAATGCACCAGCCCAATGACAACTTGCTTCATCCTTCGAAACCTTCGGTTTGTGTAATTTGTCTGTCTGGTGTCGTCTTCCATAACCTCAGAGGAGAGTCATCACAAGTGCCTGAGGAACAGGCTTAATCGTGACAGGCTCGACTTGCAGGTGAGGTCACAAGTAATAAGCACTAATGAATACCAGATCAGGCTTGGCACAATCAGGCTTACTGCAACACAGACCTTATAGTCCTTAAACAGAGCTTTATTTTGAGTGGAGCACTGAGACTAACACAGGAGGAGGTGGGGAACGGCTGTCAAGCTCTTGTCCTGTCTGAGTCTCTCTACCGCTGCACGTTATATACAGTACGCGTGTTGCATTTGCAAGCGATTCTTCCATTTGTCAGGCTGTTGGCAAACCTGTCACGCTCACCCGGTGAAAAGTAAATAATTTATTTATTATGAGTTCAACATAATTAGAAGCATTACCCCACTGCTTGGCAGTGACACCTTTTTATGTTATCAAGCGCTCAAGAGCAAAGAGTTAAAATATGCCTGTAAGAGGTGTGGAAGTTTTCACTTTTTGAAGCTTTAATATACGGTAATTAAATGGCAACAGAGTTTGTTTTCTAGACTGAATTCTCTAGTTTGCTCTCTAATGCTAGAAAGGAAAATATATATATTTGGTGGCAAAAAAACAGGGTTTTTTTTTTACCTTTTTTGTACAATTTAACATTTGTGTTCGGAGGTTAAAGGCGATCACACAGATCCAGAATCCTTTAGAAGGTATTTATTTCCTTTTGCAGCAATTTGGCATGAGTTACTATATAAATATGTTATTCATTCCTCCTGAACGCTTGGGCTTCAGAGGAAACATGTTGATACTGTTGTTTCTTTTTTCAACTCTAAATAATTGAATAGGAAAGAGGGTCTATTCCTCCACAGTCTTTTTTACGAAGTCTTTGCGAGAATCTGTTTTACTGTGCATCCACGAGCGCAAGCTCACAAGCAACCCGGAACAGACTAGTAGGTGACAAAAGAGGCGCTCCTTCCAGCTTTGAGCTTTTTGATAAAAAGGAGCTTCAAGTATCCTGGCACAGGTACAATATGGTCAGCCTCCAGTGGGTTTGCTTGCAGTAACATTTGTCATCCACCATTTACCGCCTGGGGGCCCTGACACATTCAACGTAGCATATTAAAAACAAGCTGATGAGAGTGAAAACAACGGCAAGATGTGTAGCGTTTTACATCTCCCTTAAGTGTCTGCTTCAGGGACAGTTTACGTGCTAGAGATGGCGGTTCTTTGACATTGTCATCTTCTGTCACGTCGCCACAGCTAGTCGTTCCTCCACCTGCACATTCTTTAGGTGCCGTAGAAGGCGCAAAACTCGTCTCACTCTTTGTGCGGAATGTCTTGGGGCCTTTATGATAATGAATGCATGATCTGGGTCTTCCCCCACTAAAGCATTACAATAAATAAAACATTTTAGTCCAGCAAGGCTGATCTCTGGTTTGTGTGTGTGTGTGTGTGTGTGTGGTGTGTGTGTGTGTGTGTGTGTGTGTGTGTGTGTGTGTGTGTGTGTGTGTGTGTGTGTGTGTGTGTGTGTGTGTGGTGTGTTTTTCCTGGTATTTAAGAGCAAAAATCATAACAGATAGACCCACATGTTCTTGCTTAATGCTTTGGAGAACAATTCACCAGGGAACACGATTCATTCCCTTTTGCCAGACAGAAAAGCACAATGTATAATTAAAAGTGTAAAGATGTAATTGTTGGAATGTTGATTATCATTAAATAGCTCTGCAGAAACATGACTGTAAGCCATATTTAGCATACTTAATTTATTAATCGAGCAAGCTGTTTGTTGCTTCTCTTATGTAAGCTGGAGGAGGTATGAAGACTCTAGCTGATGTGAACTCTGATAAAACCATCACAATGGTGACTAGCTACCTACCTCTGATTGGTTATTTGAGCGGGCCGCATATAGGCAATATCATGTATGAAGTACAAACCAATACCACCTCCAGTCCCCTTTCTTAAGAGGCGAAGAAGGAAAATGACATATAGTGAAAGTGGTTTATCTTATCTCGTATCATTTATTATTCTGAGTAAACTTTTTCAACTGTATTGATCAACGTTTTTTTTTACTTTCAAGGTAATTCCCCACCACTCTATCTAAAAGATCATTCGAATCGTCGGTTTATCGTACAGATGTTCACGCGGGAATCTTGTTCGGTCTTGTACATTCCAGACCTTAATCACATCCTTCCTCCGGCAGTGGGTTTGCATATCAAAAACAGTTAGCGACACACCGTTGGACAAAAAAAGCAAAGTGTTTATTAAATACAAAAGTATAAAGCACAACCACTGTTATTTTTGAGCAAATCTTTACACAGTGCATACAAATAATGAAAGTTTAATTTATGGTAATTTGATTTAAACAAAAAAACAAAGAGAGAATCAAGGGTTTTCTGTGGGGATTGTGTCAAATGCATGTACAGTAGGGTCTAACCATCCACCATCTGAAACCATGTGTAAAATGCTTTTATTTTGCACCCTTATCAGCCTAGTAATTTGAGTGAAAAAGAAATGAATGACATTTTTTTTTGATTGATTGATTTTATTTGACCACTTAAATATAAAAATATGAAACAGTATAGAACTGTGTCATACATAAAAAAAATACATAATAAGTAGTCAGGGATAACACAATAAAGCCCAAAGACTTATTTCCATTGCGGTCCCTTATAATTGTAATGTCCTTGTATTTTGCTTTAATGACATGCACTCGAGCTGCATAAAAGTTTGTGGGAAAACCTAAAGATGATGTGCTTTAAAATGTTCTAAATAGCATCTTGTGCTTCAATGGAGGCTTGAAATCATCGAATGATTGTATTGTAATGTATTTTTTTTATTATTATTTGTCCTTTCAAAGGTTTTCAAAAACTTTCTTTCTAGGTTTAATAATAATAGTAACCTTTATTTCCAGCTTTAATGTAAAAAAATAATAATCTTTTTTTTTTTGTTCTTTTGCAATTTATGTACCTATTTATTTTCTTATTTCCCCTCTCTTTTTCATCTTCTCTTTACAACCTCACAATTATTTTTTTCATATTACATCTTTGATCATTACTATTGCTATTGCTATATATATTGTTTATATAATGAGCACTGTTCTACATATATACTAACTTATAAAAGAGATATACACATGCTCAACACAATTTTACACACACACTTCACAAAATTACAGGTAGGCCTACATCCTAGTTTCTTTTTTATGTGTTTTGTACTGATGGAACTCATATAACACTTAACTCTTATGTTCTGCTTTAATTAAAACAATTCTCATACTTTTGGTTTCGACTGTACATATTTTCCTTGTTCATAAGCAATACTGCACAAAAATACACTGGTCAATTTTATAAGCTGCACAGGTATGACTGAAACAGTGTATTTGTATTTCGTATTTCTGTGTGCTGTTCACTTTTGCTTCTATCTCTTAATGATTATTTCCTCATTCTCACTCACCCACTTTCCAGTTCATCAGTCACAACAGATCGGAGTGTGTGGCTGCTGCCCTGGCTTTGTTACGCCATCACACTGAAACTCTACATCTATTATGCAGTTTCACATTAATCTTTTAAATCAGTCTTCAAATTAACGTACATCCTCCCTTAAGAGAGGACTGTGATGCTGTGAAGAGTGTGTTGGCTTTGATATGTTCAACTCTTTAACACTTCAGGATAGTCAGAGTGCCCTCCATTGTCCAATTATTGCATTGCACTCACATTGTTTGTTACAGAAATGCTTATGTTCTTTGCTCTAGCTTGCTTTAACCACAATCCTGATCACAGACTTTACCAATGAGATCTATAATGCCTAGAGATAAATAACCATTAGCATTCATCTCAAAGGCACTTGTTTAGCTTTGCCCTGGAAATTAGCAGATGCTTTTTGTATCTATATCATACTGTGTAGTTACAGGATCTACCAGCGGGGGCTAACAAGGCTATGCTACGCTTTCAAACTGTGAGGACCACAAACTTGAGACAAGTTTTGTCTCTAGATAGCAATAAAGATCAACTCATGAAATTTGTAATGTTTCACACCATCAGTCTGAAAAGCAGTCAATATGATTTCAGTCAGTCTCAGTGGTTTTAGAGGGTGATATACCCCATCTGAGAGTATTGTGGTTCTGTGTTTTCACCAGATGTTTCAGAGGAGTAGATGCAGTACATGTTGTCATGTTGCTCAGAGCTGGTGTCGATGGGCTGGATTACCAAAGTTTGATGTTCCTCTTCCGTTTCGTTCTTGTCAATAATCTCAATATGTGTGGTTATGCACTCATCATTCAACTGCGTAAGGTTCCCCCAACACTTAAAATGGAAATAACAGGCAAAATTATTTAATTATAGCTGTTCAATCATAACGTCAATCTATACATTCATGAAAATAAAGGTTCCATTCCATCAATCCATCATAAAAGTTATCCATACGACTCCAGTGGGTTAATAAATGCCTTCTGAAGCGAAGCGATGGGTTTTTGCATAGGCCGTACAAGCATTCACAAGAGAGTTGAGTTCCGGAAGAAGGGTGACCTCTGACCCAACGTAGGACAAGGCTACTCTTCTCTTATTAAAATTCTAATTTGACCGGCGTTTTGTTTTGCTCTTTCCTCTGTGCTTCCGCGTTCGTCAATTCTTACCTAAACTACGCCTACGTCATTCGTCCTACATCTTACGACAGGTCAGAGGTCACCCTTGTGAGTCTTCGACTCTCTCGTGAACATGCTTACGGCTGTTGTCGGATGCCAGTGATTATAGTTAATAAAGTTTTAAATATGGATATTTTTCTTACAAAAACCCATTGCTTCTCTTTAAAAGGCATTTGGAGTCTTTTGGATTACTTTTATGATGGATCGATGCATTTTCTGGAGCTTCAAAACTCGGCCACTATTCAATGCCATTACAAAGCATTTTTGGGTTACTATTCCTTTTCAAGAATTTTTTTTTAGTGTGAAGAACATTTTAATAATCTAAAAAACATTTTTCCATAAGGATGGACATTTTGGTTCCATGGATGTTAAAGGTTCTTAATGGAACCATAGATAATAAAGAACCTTTTTTTTAAAGAGTGGGCCAATCCAGAAGGCTAATTTGCCAGTAGTTCCTTCAGTAATTTCCATTGGGTTTGCCAAATTTAAAATCAAGAAGCACAATTTTTCCAATTATCAATAAACAGTGTTCTTTTATCAGATAAAAGTCATGGTTTAAGCCCAAGCGACATTAGCCATATGTAAACAGTTTTAGTGTTCTGATATTATTCAATGTGAACATGCCTGTTTACATTTATGTGAAATACTGGTAAAAAATAATAATTAATTTAATAAAATATTTAAAAATTTTAAGAAAATATTAGATCTTTGATAGCTACACTGTAAAAAATGATAATATCAATAAGTTAGGACAACAGATGTTTTTACATTGCATCAATTCATCAATATATATTTTTTTTCAGTTATACAAGATTCAAATATTTTTCAGTCAGTTTAATGTAATGTAAGTTGAATTGACATTGATTTTTTACAGTGTAACAGTGTTTTGTGTACATGTAAAAACACTCTCTGAGAAACTTTGACATTTTGTTCTAAAACATAAATCACATACCTCAATTATGAATTTAAAAAATTGCTAACAAGTTGCTGCAGAAGCACTACAACTACCACTAGCATATGTTATGCTTAATCAAAGTAGAAACTTATCGACTTAAGAGTCATTTAAAGCACAGAATGGTGTTGTAATTCACATGTGAGCAATAATTGTGTGTAATCTATGCTGTACAAAAAAAAAATATGAAAGTATGCTAATGTTAACACAAACTGATAAATCCCAGACCGCTATTTAAAAAAAAAAAAACTGAAGGAACATGAGGCTTGAAAATGCAAATTCTCTTCTTGCAAGAAGAACTACAAACATCTTGAAATGTATTCTGTCAGATTAATGCTTTTTATATTTGCATGGCCTTACCTGAGACTGATCAATGTCCATGATTTCATTTTTGAAGTTTTTGAGATCTGGTACTTTAGGTAGGTTCAGTCTTCTGATTCTTTCAAGACCAAAGAATGGCATCAGCATTCAGGCATTCAGTAAAAATTGTTTGGATAAATTATAATAACCAAAGTGTCAGTAATACTCACCCCAGTTGAGTCAGCAGATAAACAAGAAGTAAGCCAGTCAGTGGCAGCACAATTATCATAATATAAACCCATATGCTGGCACTGGCAGGTGATTCTACCATACAAGCACCTGTGAACAAAATGTTTAGTTTATTTCTAACTGAAGGCTATTTCATGCATATGGAGGAGGGATGTGGGGAAAATGGGTTTTAGTTATTGGGAAAGGTTTGGGAACTGTGGTGGAGAAGGGATTGCGGTATGTGTGTATATAGTATATGTACAGTTGTAATCAAAATTATTAAACCCCTATTACAAATCATATTGGCCAAATTTACAGACTTTCAGCTGTTTGCATGAACAAATCAAACAAAAGCAATTGAAATAGCTTAACAAATGTTTCAATTGGTTTCCCCAAATTCAACTGAAAATGCAACTTTTAATGACTTCTGCAGTCTCAAAATTATTTGAATAGAATCCCTCACAACAGCACAAATCTGCAAAACAGATGTTGTCTCAAGCACTCTTGATGCAACTAATCAAGGGCTTAATTAGTTGCACCAGCTATAGAACACATGAAATATCTGAACTGGCTAGGCTAGTATCATGTTTGACTGCATGTTAGAAATATGGCTAAGGCAAAAAACTGGTCCAAAAAGTGAATAGAAGATAACATCTTCATAAAGCGAAAGCACTAAATGTTCCGAAGCATAGTTTGCAAGTTCAAACTTAAAGGAACAGTGGTTACACTACCTGGACGGGCAGAAGAAGGAAGCTATCAACATGTGCAACCAGATTTCTGAGAAGGCAAGTTCAGAAAAACTCTTGAGTGACTGAAAAAGACCTGCAGCAAGACTTGCACTGGCAACATGCACTGAGGTTTCAGCTTGCACAGTAAGGAAAGTACTAAGTACTAAACGCATACAGTTTCCATGCCAGAACTCCAAGACATACAGCACTACTGACCCAAAAGCACAAGAAAAGTTAGTTCCAATTTTTTCAAAATCATATAAGTAAGCCACAGAAGTTTTGGGATTCTGTTCTGTGGAGCGATTAAACTAAGCTGGAGCTTTTCGGCCCTATGGATCAGTGGTATATCTGGAGGAAGAAGAATGAAGCATATGCTAAAAAAAAACACTCTGCCTACAGTTAAGCATGGTGGTGCTCGGTGATTCTGAACATCATGCCATCAGTAAGGAAGCTGAAGCTTGGGCATCATCTTCCAAAAGGACAATGATACCAAGCATACCTCAAATGCCACCAAGGCTTGTTTGTAGAAGAATTCCTGGAAGATTCTACAGTGGCCATCACAGTCACCTGACTGGAACCCCATAGAAAATCTCTAGGATTTGAAGAAGGCGGTTTCAACACGCAAACCCAAGAATATTACTGAACTGGATGTCATTGCTCATGAGGAATGGACTAAGATTCCTCAGAAACGCTGCCAGAAGCTGCTGTCTAGTTATACATCTCTTTTGTAGCAGGTCATAACAGCAAAAGGGTGTTCTACTAAGTACTGAAGATGCTTGCCATAAGGGGGTTGAATAATTTTGAGACTGCAGAAGTATTAAAGGTTGCATTTTCAATTGAATTTGGGAAAACCAATAGAAACATTTGTTGTGTTGAGCTATTTCAATTATTTCTTTTTTTTTGTTCATTACAAACAGATGAAAGTCTGTACATTTAGCCAATAAACCTAATTTGCAATGGGTGTTGAATAATTTTAATTACAATTATATATTAGTACGAAACATAGGCTAGTTCTATGGGCTAGTAAAGAGATGTAAAAAGAAGATTTGTTTTTGAACCATAAATATTGCTATGGCTAATGACCATTTAATTCATATTTATCAAAGTAGGCTCTGGTCCTGAACCTGAACACATGTTTTTTTCAAAGACAAAGAGACGGTACCTTTGTTTCCCAAACTTTGCACTTTTGTCCAGTTGCTCCAGTCCTTGTCCAAACACGACCACCTCATTCTTATTCTGAAATCGTAATTCGCCTTTATGTTGAGGGTGGACAGGGTCAAATTATGCACAATCTGTTCTTGTTTAACTTCAATCCTATGATCTTTCTGGACATAAGAAAATGCAAAGCATACTGTAAGATTCTCCAACTTTGCTTTGAATAGCATGTGTCATTTATATCAAATGCATGAGCATTTTTTTCAGTCATACTGTTTCAAGCATATGCAAGTTTAGTTGCCTCAGTTCTATGCTCAAATTGAGCATTACTGAAGCTCAAATGTGTAAGTGTGAGTGTTCAATACCTTCCAGTCTTTGACACATTGGCTCTTGTATTGCACTTCAGTTGAATAACATCTGGGATTTTTTGCTGGATTTGGTATCCTCCATGTTACAGTAATACCATGTGGTGTATTACTAATCTTAAAAACAATCTGGTCCGGGTTAATGTCTTCAATGGCTTAAAAATAGCACAGAATAATGATAGCGGTTCATACAAAATTCCTCAGAATTTGAAAAATCATCTTGCATGTTAATGTGTTCATTACATATTTTTCCTTATTACACAGCTCTCTGAAATACTTGATTCTGATTGGTCAATCTCGGCATTCAGTGGTCTGAAATTTCTAGAATCTAGATAATGATCGTTGTTGTTAGCAGCACTGAATAACAGACCCATCTAGGTAACTCATTTCATGCTTGTTTCTCATCTTCCGTTTCACTTATCATTTGTATTTTAAATGAAATCAGAGGACTTCAGTATGTCCTGATGACTGGGTTTGTTTTGTGATTACAACCGGCTGGATGTACATTATCTCTTTATACAACATGGCTCTGTTGAATACGTGATTCTGATCGGTCAGTCGTGTTATACAGTTTTCCTAATATTTACCGCTGTCCATGACAACGCTGTATAGCAGACCGCTCATCCGCAACTGTAACTGAATCCAGTGCTACTTTCATGTCTCTCGTATCACACCATTTCATTTTTGTTTCATACAAATGCAAGTGCCACCATTTTGTCTCTGTTATCGATTGCAGTGACTGAGCTGAGGACTTCAGTATTAATATTAGCCTACTATATCATCGTCTCGTTGCTAGGTCGATTGCTTTATATATCGCAACACACTCCCATGGCAATTCATAACTATTTAGCATTTTGGAAAACTGGTGCTATTCGTAGGAATTTCTAATTCATACATTTTTGTACAAAGCGTTTAAAGGAATAGTTCACCCAAAAATGAAAATTCTGTCAGTAATTACTCACCCTCATGTCGTTCCAACCCCGTAAGATTTTCGTTCATCATCGGAACACAAATTAAGATATTTTTGATTAAATCTGAGAGTGGATCACGCCTCCATAGGCTTCTAAGGGATTGAAATTTGACAGCCCCGAAAAGTTATTAAAGAAATCGTTAAAAGAGTCCAAGTGACTACAGTGGCGAGATCTTAAGTTTATCGAGCTACGAGAATACTTTTTGAGCGCAAAAAACAAACTAAAATAGCGACTTTATTCAAGTATTCTCTTTGGGCCTGGATATTTCACGTAGTGTTATTGCGCAACGCTTCTGGTTGAACGTCACACACATCACACACATGACCAGCGTCGGCCAATAGTGAGCCTACGTGTGATGTAGAACCCACAAGTGCTGCACTGTTACACTACGTCAACAGCTTAGGAGAATGACATGGAAGAGAATAAAGTCGTTATTTTAGTGTTTTTTGCGCGCAAAAAATATTCTCGTCGCTTGATAAACTTAAGATTGAGCCACTGCTATTTGGACTATTTTAACGATGTCTTTAATGACTTTTCGGGGCTGTCATGTTTAAATCCCCTAGAAGCCTATGGAGGAGTGATCCAGATTTAATCACAAATATCTTAATTTGTGTTCCGAAGATGAACGAAAGTCTTACGGGGTTGGAAAAACATGAGGGTGAGTAATTACTGACAGAATTTTCATTTTTGGGTGAACTAACCCTTTAAGCCTCACTGACGGTTAGGTTTAGGGGTGGACCTTGAATCACATTGTTAAAATTCATATGAAATCACTACCACACAGAATAGTTTGTTTTCTCATGAGTTTGGGTTTGTACATTGCAATGGACATAGTAGTAGCCTACTAGCATTTACAGGTAAAACTATAATTTGATTTCAAATGTCCACATATTTTATTTTATTTGGTGAGTATTGTACTTAGTGAAAATATGTACATTTACTATAGTTATAATTGTTCAATCTAACTGATGTTTGAAACTTTGTATTGCTAGCACTTCTCGTGTTATTGCCTCCTTAGATTGATTAATGTTTAATTATTTCAACTAATGTTTTTTTTAAACTCAGCAGAATCACAACAGAAAAGAGCCCACAATATGAGTAACAGCCTTAAAATTAACTGAATGAATAACATTATTGCGTAAACATGTTTTTTTTATTTAATGAATGTGTTCTGAGGTGAGTTTGTGTCGGGTATACAGGATATTTCAGCTCATCTAGACGCCTCCCCCTCCTCAGGCCTTTTGATGTGGCTTTCCAGACAGCTCATGCACTGTGATGCACCACCACTTATCAGCAAACTTATCATTATCATCAGAAGTTCGTCAAAATGTATACTGGCAAGAATGTGTGTCACATGCTCCATTCCTAAACATTTAACCTGTGACCTTTTACATGGGCAAACACATTTGTGATGATGAGTCTAATAATCATGCTTCTGTGGGAGTTATTCTCATAATACTCATGTCTTTTATCAAGCTCTTCAGCTACAAACTGTTCTAACAACTCTCTATAGATAAATGCCAAGTCAAGTCACCTTTATTTATATAGCGCTTTTTACAATAAAGACTGTTTTAAAGCAGCTATACAGTGATAACAGGAAAATAATGAAAACAAAGTTTCTTTCTGCTGTACAGAAGAAAATAGTGTTAGTCCAGCTTAAGTTAAGTGATGGTTCATTTTTGTTCTAAAAAACTTACTCATTTAAAACATATGTCATATGAATATAACAATGTGTAATCAAATCTCAGTTGATTCAAAACTTACATTAACCAATAAATATTGAATGTTTGTTCTGTTAATTCCTACGGGTAAAATATCTAAAATTAAAGAAGAACTCACCAACATCATCATCATCATAATCATCATAATCATCATCATCATCATCATCATCATCAGCAGCAGTAGTAGTAGTAGTAGTAGTAGTAGTAGTAGTAGTATTAGTAGTAGTAGCAGCAGCAGCAACAGAAGTAGCAGCAGCAGCACTGGACTTTGAAGCAAAGAGCAAGGCAAGGACTACCAGGAGATACACACTCCAGTTGTTCATGATATGTTCCTCTCTCAGTTACTTATCAATGAAGAAGTCGCAGTCTTTAAAGCACAGAGGAACAGGTGACACAAGTTATCACCAAACCCTGCTGTTACTCCACTCATTTCCTTCCCTTTTTCTCCCCCTCACTTCTTACTCATAGTTCTAGTGTGAGGGAGGGTTCTGATTTTTAACCCTCTCACATCACTAGTTTTGTTTTAAAGTATTTCTGATTATTCAGTTCACATTTATTTCTTGGGACTCTGGTAGATTCTTAGTAGAAGTTCTTGTTGGTGATTTCACAGTTATAGGGGAAACTTTATAAGTTCTTATGATGTTATAGAAAACACTTTCATGTTTTCTCGCTCTTTGTAAAAAATATCAATGTACTGATGTTTACTAATGTAAGAACCCAGGGCTTTACTTCTGGTAATGGATGATAGATTATAAGAATTCAAAAAAATCAAGTCAGTCAAATAGTTTTTGATAGGAAGATGTTTCTTTGCTGAAACCGTGTTTGACGTGTTGATTTCTTTTTTAGTGTAGAGCCTATTATAAAAACCTGCAAATTAAGACATTATTATTGTGTCAGAAATAAGTTAGTCCTTTCTTTTCTTCTTTTTATTTTATTTATTAACCATATTTTCATAAATGTGGTCAAGGTCTGAAAAATATGTTGGATATTATAATTATTTGATATTTTCTCACTGTATAGAATTCACTTATCTCACCACAAGATTAGATGTCGCTACTTAGAACCACCCACAGTGGAAGGGAGGAAGTAACAAGGGTCAGACATATAACCAGGCTAATACTTCAATAAAGTTATTTTCCAGATCTGAGGTAAATTATCCAACTTTACTAAAAAATATTATTTTACTTTTGTGTGATATTTAAAACTTACCTTACTAGTCTTCTACAATTAGCAGTCACAAAATCCTACCACCAGATGTTGTGTCTGTGCCACAAATAATAAAATATTATGTTATGTTCAAGTGAGTAATTTTTCTATTTAATATACTGCAACTGTTATACAGGTCACATATTCTGTCTCATTAACCAAACCTTACAAGCAGCTTGATAAGAATCTCTGTGTTCCAGCCACAGAAGACGTAATCAAATACATGCAATAAAGACTATTTCTTCTACATATCATAGATATAAAGTACCACACAAAAGCAGATGCACAAGTCTTGCGTGCAAACAGTCACATATATGAGCCTGGAGCTGTTTTTCTTGTTTTTTCGTAATAGATAATGATCGTGTTTTTGCACCTAGATGTTCATTACATATTTCAAAGTCAAAAGGAAGTAGCTGGTGTTTATTTACCCTCTTGTCATGAAAACCTTTTTTAAAAAACATTCCAGTGCATTTACAGTATGTCTATTTAATATTTTGTTTATTTGTCTAATCACTTAATTACTGTCTTTTTATTTAAATTAACCTGCAGGTTATGTTTAGACATTCCATTAATATCTTAAAAAAAAAAACATGCTTAACATTTAAAAATCAGTTGACTTTTCCTAATTTTATGCAAACTGATTCTAAACAAGATCTTAACTTGATAACATGCATTAATCATCTTCTATGAAAATGTTACAGATATGTATGTTTCTACTATGTCTTTGCTATGGTAGTTTAATGTTTATATATGTTAAAAGATAATTATGTACATTTCTGAGAAGTGCATACAATGCTAGAAAATTTCAACCTATTGGGTTTTTGAACAAAAAAAGAGGGCAAAATCTGAATAATTTGGCAAATTACAAATTCTTTTCTCATCTTTTACACGCAAATTCTTGGGGTCTCTGAGATTACAAACAAAGACAGTGAAATCTCTCAATATAGGACGATAGTTTTCAAAGATCCACTGCATCCCACTGTTTTTTCAAGATCTCTGCTTGTAATAGAGATTAATGAGACTAATGCTCAGCATTATTTATAAAACGTTGAATGACACTGACCACACCAACCTTGTCATTTCAATTGTGCCACGGAGAGGGATGGAACGCCGGCCTGGAGATGTGAGGCAGAGAGTGAAGGGGAAAAGAGAGAGTCGATTGAAAAGATGAGGATAAATCTTTGTCTGGGCTGTGGAGCGGTTCTCCCCCTCTGGGAAGGGCTCCGTGTCTGCAGAGAAACCAAGCTAAGACGAGACCTGTCAGGAACAAAGAGCGAAATTCCAATGATATGTTTAGCTAAAAGGGTGAGAGAAAAGTGAATCAAAGCAGTGCACGATCAAAGAAACGCTTCAGTAAAGTCAACTTGGCCGCCAAGAGACCAGCAGGGGATGCATATGATTTATAAGTTGTTCTTCAGAACCTTCTGATGTTGAAGAATTGATTGTTATTGTTGCTAGAGAGAAGAAGAGAGAGACGTGGGACTGAGGTGGAGGGTCACCTATTTGCGCTTCAAAAGTGGAGCTTTGTGATGTGTGACAGTCATAAAACACTGGAACGACACCACTGGTCTTAAACAGAGGCACTGGAACATGTCAGGGCCAATAAGCCACCGCAACAAACGGCGGAAAAGAAAGTGACAGTTGTTATGTTTGCTTTGACCACTGACTTACTTACAATCAAACAAACAGCTGTGGAAAGTCAACATGACTGCGCGTGATGATCAATGTCTGTTTGTTTGAGGCAAGGGTACCGTGAAGGTCGACAAAAAGGGTCAATGTCAGGAGTGTGGAGTAGTTGTGCTTCAAGAGACGTCCCACTCTCTGATCTACTGTTCCTTTGGTTCAAACTAAGTTGAAATTGAGTTTTATAAAACATTCTAAGTGCATTCACATTCAAAACCATTAAAATTAGTTCAAATTAATTGTAATTAAAATTGAATGTTATCAGGTTTGGTCATCACTGCAGAGTACAAGACAAAAGCAGCTGAGCAAAAACATGTTTGTCGCGAGCTAACCACACTTACCACTAGTTCCTTTAGGGACTATAGAACTTTCTCCATATCTCAGAGCATTATCAGCCTGACTCAAGCATTATAAAAAAGTAAGTGCAAAAAAAGAAGTGTTTCTTTTTTTTCTATCTCTGCATATTTTTTATGGGAAGACATTATTTGCTTTCTGATACCGAAATGACCTACATTTACTTTTATGGTCATTACAGGCCTTAGAAAATCAACAGATTGATGAATAATAATAATAAAAAAGTGTATCAGAATCATTAACAATTCTGCTCTGACGTTATCTATAGCATAGTCTACAATATATAGTTCTTTACAAAACTTATATTTAATTGGATTGTAATTGTATATTTTTATACTTTTATTTTATAGTTCCATAGTTTTTTTCACAGATAAAATATAGAACCCTATTATTATTCTACAATGTGTATAAAAAAATTGACTGATAGTAAAAACGTCTCAGGTTACGACTGCAACCCTGGTTCCTTGAAGAGGGAATGAGACGCTGCGCCGAACGCCCCTGCATGATTGCGTCATGAAGCACCAATGAAATTAGTCCAATGGCGCGACGGAACGTCATGTGATGTCATAGACCAGGAAGCTATAAAGCACCCCTGAAAACAGACCGTGCTAGCTTCTGAAAAGCCGAATCTTGTCGATCATAGGAATGCAGGGAGTATGGCAGGGCGACGCAGCGTCTCGTTCCCTCTTCAGGGAACCAGGGTTACAGTCTTAACCTGAGACGTTCCCTTTCAAGGGAATTCGAGCTGCGTCGAGACGCTATGGGAACACTATACCCACTATACCCATAGTAACAAGTGCCTATCCGTGTGAAATCTCTGCGCACACCAAGACGAAAGCACCTGTACCCCTGGAGTGGAGCCAAAGTCAAGGTCAAAAACCTCACTAATGTGTGCGGCAAGGCAACCTCCTGCCACATCACAAACATATTGGAGGGAAACTCCTGACAATAATGTTTTAGAAGCAGCCATACTCCAGTATCTTGGTCTGACGCCTCACATTGCCATTGAGGAAACGTTAATAGAGGGTGTCTCCCCAAGGATAGGGACGTGGTAAACAGCTAAGGCCGCCATGTACACCTTTAGTGTGGAGGGGGATAGACCTGCAGAGAAACGCTCCAGCAAGAACTCCAGCACTGCAACCACAGGGCAGATAACTGAGTCAAGCTAGTGCTCTCCGCACCAGGAAGTGAACAATATGCACTTCAAGGTGTAGAGGTTCCTCGTGGAGGGAGCTCTGGAGTGAAGGATGGTCTCAACAACCTCAGTTGAGAGACCTGAACTTATGAGCTGGGCCCCCTCAGAGGCCAAGCCAAAGTTTCCTCAATTTTTGACCTCAGACCCCCCTGATGGTTGATGTAAGAGACCATCGATGTGTTGTTTGTGCGGACAAGCACATGATGGCCCCTCAGGTCTGGTAGGAAGTGTTTGAGAGCTCTAAACACCACCATCATTTCTAGACGATTTATGTGCTAAGAAAGTAGACGGTCCTGCCACAGACCTTGCGCCGAGCGACCACTCATGATCGCACCCCCCCCCCCCACCTCCCCACCTAACCTGTGAAGGAAGCATCTGTCGTTAGCATTACGCGACGACAAGAAGCTCCCAACACTGGGCCTTGGGCGAGGAACCAAGGTTTATTCCACATGAGTAAAGCACGTAGGCATCGCCGCTTGACCTTGATCATGCAAAAAAGATTTCCCCTCTGAGAAAACCCCTTAGTTCTGCGCCACCACTGCAGGGGTCTCATGTACAGGAGGCCAAAAGTGAATATGTTGGATGCAGCTGCCATGATACCCAACAGTTAGTGACTGGCCTAGTTTTACCTTGGCAGAAGGGAAGAACCCGATATGGGTACACTTCGCCCCTTCTGATAGTGAACCTCAGGGACTTCCTGTGATGAGGACGGATGGCTACATGGAAGGATGCGTCCTTCAATCTATCGTGACAAACCAGTCCTTGGACTGAATCTGTGACACAATCTGTTTGAATGTAAGCTTCCATCCTTCTTTGGAACAATGAAGTAATTGTTGTAAACCCCTGACTCCTGTAGTGGATTTTTCCCTAAACCTTACTACATACCTGGAACCCAATTACCTTTATAAATAAATTGTGCCCAGTCAACACCCAAGCGTCTACAGTCGACACTTAATAAATATCTGGGGCGTCTCCAATCGACACCCAAACGTCTCCAATCGACACTTAACCATAGCGTCTCCAATCGACACTAATTATCCTTTTTACTCTAGCTCCTGCATCTTCCGTCGACAACTGGCCGAGTTCCCTAACTCTAACTTACTTGCTTCCCTAAACTGACCGAGGGGGTAATCCACCAGCCGGAAACTGAAGTCTCCCCGGGCGCCGCCATTGGCTAACAAGCCTTCACCTGCTGTTAGCATTCCATTGACTCCCATTCATGTTTGCGTCACTTTGACAGCGAATAACTTTATATCTGAGACGTTTAAAGACTCCATTTGTCCATTGTTTATTTCTAAAGAAACACGACAATGTATAAAATGCTCCATTACCTTGTATCTTAGTTGTGGCCCCGTAGAAGCAGTTTTTGTAAAAACAGGCTAACGATTGCGTCATAACACGCGACATTACCGTAAAGACAGATGTAGAAGCTCACACGCAATTGGGGGACGTGGAGGCATAAAGTCAAGGGAGAAGCCCATAGAGAGTTGTAAAGTTGCTCCTGCTGCGAGCTCATGAACAACTAATACTCACGATCTCCGGCGCTGCAAGATTCAGAAGGGAATGATTCAGATTCCTCTTGGCACAGCTACTAGAAGACGTACAACTGTCAAGTCAGGTTGCTCACGTCACATCTACGTCATCAAGCTCAATTTGAGCATGCGCAGTGCGCTTGGCAATCAGGAAGTGAGTGCTTCTATTTGACTTCACTTTTCTCCGTTGAAGTCTATGGGCTCGCTGTGTCCATTTCTTTTACTGTCTATGAAACTGACCTGCTGCGCAGCAGTCACATCAGACAGACTCCAGCAAATGTCCTTTAAATGCTTTTTAATTACGGCCAGGAGAGTTCTCGAGCAATACTCAGAGAATCTCCCAAGTAAAAACAAGGCCGGTGGATCTCAGATAAATTCCATTGAAAATCCCAACCGTACACATGAATACAACAGTTTTTATAGAATGACATGACACATTGCCACGAGCTTTCAAACCTAGTCATCTGTCTAGTTTCATTTCCCATATGTTTTATTTATACACACGCACTCACACACTCATAAGTCACAAGTTTTCAACTAAAGGGAAGTCATACATTTCAAATTCAAATGTTTAGATGTTATTAAGGTTAGATGTTAAAAACATGGTTAGTTTAATATACAGTCTAAAATTTCCACGACACTCCCTACTGGGAGGAGGAACCCTTTCTATAGCCTCCTTTCGCAGAAGAGTCGGCACTTCTTCTTCATTAACCAGAGCCTGCTAGGTGTCCACCACGTAGGGAGGACCCCTAAAAAATCTGGGCGAAAGAACCGAACTGAATTCTGTAACAATTTCAATTTCTATATCAAATATATATATAATACAAAATAAAAACCTTTTCCTGCATGTCATGTGACCGTTAACATCAGAAAACTGTCAACATGTAAATTGAAATATTAACTTAAAATCTTCAAGTAATATTTTATTTTTTGTTTGGCTGACATAAAAGTGAATTCCTGGTATAAATCATTGATTGAATAGTCTAGAAGTCAAAGATACCTTTATTTACTAACAAGAAAGGTCTATCTTTTAGCGTAAATAAACATAAAATTAAGGACACAACACCCTTACAGATACATGCTATTGTTGTTGTTTTTCAAAGATAATGAAAGAGCATAAAGGTGCATGACATGACAGAGAACATGGCATGCAAGACATCTGAAGCGAGCAGTGTGTGTATGTATGTGTGTGTTTATGAGATGCAGCCAGCAGACTGCAAGGTAAGAGTGGTCCGCTGGGACAACTCCGAAATAACAACAAAGAGTCATCAGAGGTCTGGATGAAAGCCCTGTCATGAAATATTTCACTTCTCACAGTCCACACCTCAATGAGTGTTTGCTCATAGATTGACTGACTGAGGCTGCTGCCAGAGCACATGGGATTTTGACCACAACAAACCTTGGATCTAGTGGATACCTCAATATAGCCACAGTTAATACCACAGAACACAAACACTGGAGCTCGTATAACAGTGCTTTAGCTGGGATATCCGTCAAAGGCTTAGTAGGTGCTGTATCTCACCAACTTTTTTGTTGCTTTTTTCTCAAATTAAGTCAAAATGGCTTTAGAATGACTCTGCTGAACATCATTTCAGAATGGATGATGCCACAAACAAACAAAACAGTACAAATATAAAGAATAACTGAGATAGAACCGCATGCTTTTAATGTTAAGAGTTTGTTGAAAGTTCATGTTTGTTATGATTCTAGTTCTGTTTCTTAGCAGTTCATCTTACATCTCACAACCCTTACTTTGTTTTATTTTCATTTCAACAGTGCCATCATGTGGACTTCTTATGTCTGTATTGTAAATGCAAAACACAAATATGAAAGTCCAGACATAATCGTTATAGTGCAATAATACAAATAAAGGGGAGGTTTTAAAAATGTTTCACCAAATTCCAGTTAAAATATATGATAATTCTTATAAGGGAAAGCAGATAATGTTTTAATTTCATGTCATATGTTGTCAATGAACACATAGTTTTCTAAAGTATCAACATGTGGTAACAATTGTACATTTCCTGTTATCTGAAGAAAGTTAATGGTTTTAAACCAGTCATTTTAATATCAAAGCACTTAACACTAGTATTATAATTACTTGCAGGTTGGCAATTCCAAACCCCTGTCAAGGTTGCATTTGAAGAAAATTACTTAATATTTATCTGACATGTACAGTATGCTTGGAGTCGGACGAGGTAGTTCACATTACAGAAGATTGCTTTGTATTATGGGCATTTTGGTAAATTACATTGGCCTTTGATCTCTGTCAGTTGATTGACTTGCATGGTTTTCATTATAAAGTCTTGCGAAATCTGTCTGTAGTAAACAAAATCAGAGGCATAATAGAGAGACTGTGTCCAGCTGTGCTTAAGATTGTAGATCAGCCTTGATTACAGAAGCTTTGAAATGCTCTAGCTGAGAAAGACAATCGTTTTGCCGTTTCACCCTTTATTGCCATGGATGCTTATTGCTTTTCTGTTAATACACAGTATTTTTTTTTTCAGATAATCTCTACAATATAACCATGCAGAATATATATATATATATATATATATATATATATATAATATATATATATATATATATAATATATATATACAGTATGTCTCTCACAAAGTGACTTCAAATCTCACAATTGCGATTTTGTTTCTCATAAATTGCTACTGTATATCTTACAGTGAATCTTTATATCTAATTCTGGCAACTTTTTATATAGGCGCTATAGGCTCCACTGGGTAAAATGCTCCTTTTATTTTATTTTCCTCTAAATCACAAGGTGGCACAAAAACTTGCCGCAGCACTTTCCAAAAAATCCGCTTTTCAAGATGCACGTGGAAATTTGTTTGATCATTGACGTAAAGTGGATTCTGCGCTAATTTGATCTAATATTTAATTTTTTTTTTTATCGGAAGAATATGTAAAAGTATGGTATTTGGGGTAAAAGGCACAATATTTAACATGATAATAAACAGCCAGCTGACTTTTCCCTTAATCACCATATTTAAAATTAAACCATCAGATTTAAAAAAATATGATATTAATCATATCATATAGGCTAATAAAATGATTTCATGTTACTACTGTAAATCTATATTAAATTATTATGGGATCTCATTCAATGCTTTCAGAATCTTTACTTTTTAAAATAATTTTGTTATATTTTAATGAAAGTATAGCCTATTTATTGAACATTAAGATACATTAATTAAGAAAATTAATTATTTTACTGATCAAAATAAACAGAAAATAGTGCAAACTTTGCGAAAGTGATTATTTTGGACAAATATTAACTTAGACATTATAAAAAATATATTATTTTAGCTAAAGTATTTGTATAAATAATGTGAGCCTTTTACCAGGACCACCTTGCAACCTCATACATTTATACGATTTTTTTAAACAAAATAAAACACTTTTATGATTTATTTTCACACAAAATCTTTAGCCCCGTTGTACCCATATAGCTATATTAGTGCAACTGTGGCAGCTGTCAGTAGATGTTACGTAGGGACAGTGTTGGGTGTAATGGACTAATTATTGTAATTTGATTACTCTTAAAGTCTCGATTTTTCTGTAATTTAATTACAGTTGGGGGGGAGCGGGGCACATCTAGTTGCCATATCAACACTATATAGAGAAAGAATTGTGCCAAAATTAAAAAATCTTTGGAAGATATCACTGAACATTTATTTAACCATAGCAAATTTCTTACTGAAGTTAAATTTTCATCTCAGTTTTTAGTGTTTGTATACAGTACAATGAGACAAATCTGTTATTTTAATCTCCACTTACTGCTGGTCACTGATAGTCAATGTTCAAAACACATTAGTTATTATTGTTTTGAACTATGCTGTATTGTTGTTTTGCTGTGTGTTCATTGTCAAACTAAAAGAAAATTCACTTTGAATTATTAAATCATGCTATTATTGTATAAGAAAAGGTTAATAATTGCATTTTATTGACAAAATATTTTAGCTTGTCTTTTATAGTTTTTAGTTTAGATAACATTTTAAGCTGCCATATGGAGATAGACTATTTTAAAAGTTGAATTGCCACAAACCCTAAATTATTAAAACCCCCAAAACATGAGAGCATATAGGGTATCCACTTTTATTGAATTCACAAGCATTAGTGTTCGTACATTACTGCAAGTAGAATCTGGCTACAGCCTTTTTCTCCGTAAAGTGTGGAATAATATTACAATAGCTCTACATGCTAAAAATGAGTGTAACGTTCCAGTGTCATTACTGAACTCAAAATGCCCTTCCTTACTTGCCCTCACATTTATACTTCTAAAAGCGGGATCTAGTTCATCAAGATCAGCCTGACGCAACCAAACACTGAGACTGACAAGAAAATGACCATGAAAATATGACTCCCCTCATTATCCAAGATGGAAAATACTTAAGCGGACTTCCAAGAAGAGAAATCATGGAAATACACTTTTCGTGTCACATAAGGTCTGACTGTGAATGCCATGTCTCTGGCTCCACACATTCTCTGCTGGAATCACTTTACTGGGCTCTCTTTCATTGCTGAGACACATAGAGGGCAAATCTGTTGTAAATTAAAGCGTCATATTTAATACGTCTCGGACACTTGCTCTCAGTTGGTTTTTAAGTCCAACTTTGAGAAAACGTTTAAACTGTGGAACAGTATTCAGTGTTTGAACTCCACATTTTGTTTTGAGAGTGATATTGTATACCCTTGTAACCACAGAAGTTGGCTAGGATAACTGAAAAACTTAACAGAAGGACTACAAGAACATGGTACTGTAGATGAATGCAGGAAAAAATGCTGTGGTGTCACGCCATCTTGAGGAGGAATTATGGTATTGCACGGTATAGACAACATATTAGTGAATACTTATAACGGCTCAGATTTATGGAAGAATATTAAAGACAAAATCTTTTTTTAAATAATTTTGAGCATAAATACGCAACACATTTTGCTTTTTATAATTTTATCTGTAATATTTCTCTGGCTGCACATTTAAATCACACACATATATATATATGCTTTCTTTTGATACAATCTCGATTGTTGTTTTTTTATCATCAAAGGAAAGAGCATTTTCTGAACATAAAAATATAGCAACCAACAGAATTAATTTAAAATAATAATTGCTTTTTGCTTCTAACACAATTTAATTCAGACCACATCTGTGCGGAGTGGAGAGGGTTTGGTTAAAGCTTGACAAAACTGTGGTAAAATCTATTCTACTTTCTTTTAGCATATGTTGTTTAAACATATTTCTTGAATTCATCATAAAGCACGAGCACAAAAGCGCCCCCCATTCCTCTGAGTACATTAGACAGAGCCCCTTTGAAGAACGCTTTGCCGCCCTCATCACGAGCGATCTTTCTCCAGCAGTCAATGGTTCCAGTGTACATAATATCCGCTGGGAAAACAAAAGACAAAGGCCTGAGTTTAAATAAATGCATACTTGATAGAGAGCAGGGAGTTATTCAAATGAGCCAATACGTTTGAGCGTATGTGTGTTGTATACCTCCTTTGCGCCCAGACTGCATCATCATGCGACGCCGAACAGTGTCAAAGGGATAGGAGACCACACCAGCCACTGCCGTCACAGATTGTGCAATCATCCAGCTGACCACAATGTGGGTGTTCTTAGGGTCAGCAAGCATGCCTGTAAGAAACAATGCATGGACCTCGTTTAATTCAGAATTTAAGAATTAGCTGTATCTATTTGAATTGAACTGGACATATCACTGAGTTGCAATCTAAGACTTTAGAAATACAAAAACAGTGGTCTCATATTAATATGAATGAGAGAAAATGCAATGGCAATATGGCGGACAAAGTCCCGCCTTCTAAATAAAATAGCCAATCGCCAATAGAGTGAAACAATAGGGTTCCGGAAGTAATAGACCTTTAAAGACAGACCTACTGAGCTACGATGTTATTAATCCATGGTATTTGCCAACGTCTTGCTTTCTTTCAGTTTATTTTTTAAAACATTCATGTTTAACAGTGTGAAAAACTACATTATCCATGATGCTGTACAGAAAATTACACCAGAAAGTGCCGCCCACTCCCATGAAGCACTACGAATTATGTAATCGAGTCAATCTCCCTATGCTCTGAAAATACTTGTATGTATATATATATATATATACAGTCTTGTACCAATGTCTTTTTGTTTAATTTTCTAAAACTTTTTTGCTTCAAATCAGTGTAAGCTTGTAGTGTTGTAATTCACTTAGTTGTTTGACTTGGTTTATGGCTTATAATTCTTTAGCAAATGACTTTTTTTAAAATCCCTATGGGAAACATGTATGGAAAGATACTTCCGGAACCAGCGCAGCTAAAAAAGGGGGTAGGCACTGATTGGTGTAATTTTCTGTACAGCATCATGGGTAATGTAGTTTTTCACCAGGAATTCCACTGTTAAACATGATTATTTTTAAAATAAGCTGAAATAATGAGGGCTGACAGCAGAAGCAGAAGCAAATACCATGGATTATTAACCTCATAGCTCACAGCAGCCTTTAAAGGTTTATATGTTATCGTTAAAAATCTATTTCCTTGTAAAGAAAATGAATTGAGTTTGCACTGTTGCACTCTATTCAAAGAAAACACAGGTAATGCATTCTGGGAACTGAAGTGTTCTTCCACCCTGGTCCACAAAAGTTACTTTTTAAATAGGAAGAAATATATAAACTAAATAAAAATGTTCAAAGCTTGACTTTTAAAAAAACTTTTTTCTAACCTTTCAAATCAGTGTCGTTATTATTAACTATAGCGATTTCAAGGTGCTTTCATTCATTTAAATATAGCTGAAATAAAATAAAAAATATTTGACGCAAAACTGGCAATTAACTGAAATAAAATAAGTTGAAATACTAAAATTACTACAACTGAAATTAAATAAAGCTAAAGAACAACACATAACAAGCACATAACAAATATACAAATAAAAGCTACCATAATAGTATATCAACAATACTAAAATAACACTTTCAAATTTAAACAAGGCTTTGTCAAGCCAAGAAGTTTGTATATGCTTTTCTAGTGATTTACCGTTATTTTAATTCAGAATTACATTCAAATTGCAGTTTTGCATTCTGTTTTCTACCTCTATTCAAATTATTTTAAATAAAGGAATTACATTGGAATTTAAAATGGATCTTTGTCAAATCAGTTGTGAATGGCGCACAACCCTGCAGATCACATCAGATGAAGCACAAACCTATTACCTTTAGCAGTGTCATAGACTCCGAAGTAGGCCGCCCTGTAAATAATGATGCCCTGGACAGAGACGTTGAAGCCCTGATACAGACCCCGCAACCCATCTGACTTAAAGATTTTGGCCAGGCAGTGGGCCAGCCCATTGAACTCTCTGGAGCTACCAGCTTTCCCGACATCCGCACCCAATCGGGTACGAGCAAAATCTAGTGGGTAGACGAAGCAGAGGGAAGTGGCTCCTGCAGCTCCACCGGATGCCAAGTTGCCAGCAAAGTATCGCCAGAACTGCGTGTGCTTATCAACTCCACCCAAGAATACCTGTTTATACTTGTCCTTGAAGGCAAAGTTGAGGGCTTGTGTGGGGAAATAGCGAATGACGTTGGCTAGGTTGCCACGCCAAAAGGCAATAAAGCCTTGCTCCTTAGGAATCCTCACAATACAGTCGATAATACCTTTGTACTGTTTGTCTGCAGTGATCTGCTTGCTGGCATGTTGTACCTGTTAAAGTAAAACACAAAATCCTGTGAGTTACATGATATCTGGGTTGGAACAATATTTGAATCAACCAATCAGTTTGATGAGTGGGTTTAGTTTGATGTTTGTATCTTAAGGTTGGGGTTTTTCAGTTAAATACTGAATTACAAGTGGTGCTCACTGCAGGACCCAATGACGGCCAGCTCCTCCTCTCTGGACGTAATGGCTGGAGCTTGTCCTAGTCCAGCTCCACCTCTGTGGACCTAATGGGTGGAGTTATGTTTAGCAATAGGGTTTTGGGTAGGGTTAGGTGGTTGGACCGTCCAGCTCCACCCATTACATCCAGCGAGAATATCCAAGTTCCAACCACACCCTAACCCTACTCACAATCCCTCCACACCTTTAGACATCCAGTGAGGAGGAGCTGGACGTCATTTGACTCTGCAGCGAGTACCATAGTAAAAAAGTCTCAATGACCTTTTTTATTCTGTGTCAGAAACAAGCTTCCAAAATACATTTTAAAATATATTAAAATAGAAAACAGTCATTTTAATGGTAACTTTATTTCACAAAATTACACTTTTTAATGTATTTTTCATCTAAAATGGTTAGACTATGCTTATTTAATAGTAATTTTGATCCAGGAAGGTGTAAATTAATGTCTCGGCCTGTAACATGACACAAGACTGCAGGGGACAGAATGTACCACCTAGCACGTAGATAGAAATTCACAGTTTGACCTTAAAATACATTTGAATGACAGAAAATTAGATATAAAGATCTAAATGAGAGAACTCAAGAATAGTCACTTGGTATTAGAATGCCAATTTGACAGTAGAGATGCTCGAGGGATGCGGATGTTGCGAACAGACGACTCAAAAATGGCCTCTGAAGGACAAAGTCGTGTAGCAGCTACCAACGTTATACGTCAACGCCACAAGATTATTCATGTTACTATTAAACGCGACAGAAAACGGGTTATGCATTTGCATGCATTATTCACGAGATATCAGAGTGCGCTAAGATTAGTCAAGGTGATAATTCTCACGGTCTCACCTGCAGCAGCAGTTTGACTCTCTCTATCGGTGCGACTGCGGTCTTGGAAATCGCCGCTGCGACACCACCGGCCAAAAAGTCTTTAGCAAAAGAAATGGCAGCATCAGCCATGGCAGCGTTGATTCTTTAGCTCAGTGTATTAGGAAACACGATGTAACGTTACTGAACGTGCTTGCTTGCAGAAGCAGGAGGTAGAGTAGAGCGGAAAGTGATGGGGAGATGCGTATGTCCTCTACAGCCAACTCTCGAGGTATTCACTTCTCGCGATGTTTGCACCCGAATCAACAAGTCCTATAGAACGTTTCATGACATGCTATTTTTAACTAATAACTCTGTAATGCATTGTGTTAAGCGTTATATAATGTAGTCATGCTAGTTTATATTCTAACTGATTACATTTCTTATATTTTTCTAATTTAAAAGTTTTGAACAATAAACCAACATACAAAATCACTGCTAAAGGGGAAACAAATGTATAATAGACCTTTTTGAATTAAAACCTTAGTTATGAGATATAGCCCTTGTGATAATTTCCCAATACGACCACATATAAAAAACAACCTAAAGACAAGAAAACTGGCTAAAGATTCAAAACATTTTTATTTCAGTATACAACATTAAGATTAAAATCTTTATCTTTAATTAATAATAATCATATACAAATACTTAGTTTGAGCTTTTAGATCAGAAACATTCATAGTACTTGAACCCAGCTAAAAAAATTGTTTGTTTTACAGTTGATGAACTAGAATAAGTCAAATGTAGTGTTTCTGATTCAAATGCTGTAGTCTTTTTATCACTCAAGTTCAGCAGTCTCAATGGATGCTGAAGAACAGCCTAGTAATGTTCTGTTGTCATTTGGATCTTCTTTGACAAATACATGGCATCTAGCAGGTTGTCTGTGTGTTGGATGTGTCTGAGAGTGAAGCCATGCTTCTCTAGTAAGTCACTGTATTCTGTGGTGCTTCTCTGCTTCCCTTCTGTCATACTGAGGGCCTGCAGCAGGGCCCGGCTCGGCCTTTTCCGCTCCTCATCCAGGAAGATCTCAGACACCAGAAGTCCACAACCTGTTTGTTATTAATACATTCATAAAGCAAACACTTCAAACAACAACAACAAGTGGCTTAATTGCAGCTTTTTCTGCATATTAAAGAGCCTATATTATGCAACTGTAACAAAGTTACAACCTTGTAACAAAGTCTGGATTTTGTTTTTGGGGTCTACTATAATAGGTTTTCATGCTTGATTTAAAAAAAAAAAAACAGACTTCCCAGTCTGCCAGTAACGCTGTTTAGTCTGACTCAAAATGAGCCAAGAACGGGAGATCCTCTGAGCTTGAGAACATGTGCAACTGATGTCTTGAAAAGTAAGCTACTGATGCCAAATTTTAGGATTTATTTTATTGTAAATGAAAATCATATTTAGGTCAAGGCTGTCAGTTGTTTGTGAACTAAATCTGCTGTAAAAAGGCAAGCTGTTTAAGCCCACTGTATGAAATGCTTGAATGTGGACATGTCCATATTTGTGTTTTTTCATCTGAACGGGGTAAGTTTTAGGTTAAAAATTAAACAAAGTTAAAATAATGCAGATTCCCTGCTGCCGTAAAAATGTATCCAAAGTTTCAAATTATATAAAACTAGCATGTTTGAATAGCGTTCTTCTAAAAATGTTAACACATTTTGCACTAATGTGATGTCTGTTTTTATTGTACGTTTATATTTGTCAACAAACATTAATAAATCTTCAATACATTTTCACTTGTTAGCACACTTGAACTATCAATAACTATCAGTAGTAGTTATCAGTGTATGACAAGTTTTGGTAATAAAACAAAACGTTTTCTTACTTGCAGAAGTATCGGCATAATTTATTGTCTAGAGCTGGCTATTTGAAAATTCATAATTCCTAATGATTATCATAAGGACCCCATAGGTGATAAGAAACACGGAGCTGGGACCCCCGATATAAAATGTGTCAAACAGAGCTACATATTAACCATCTAGCCTTCGATCCACTAACCATATATCAAGAATAAGTTATATTATGTTAAGACAATAGATCAGAACTACCGTATTCACAATTTTGTTGTTGCACATGCATCGCTGTCTATATATTACTCATCATAATAAACAACATGTTGCGATAAAAATCACAATTCATTAGTTGTTTGCAGTTGTTGTAAATTATTTTAACGGATTTGCAGTCATACATTTTTATTGTAATTAATCAGATGAACAATTAAACATTTACCTGAACATTAGCTACAAGTTTATTAAAAATTCACATGTCAGGTGGAAAATTAAGAATCAAATCACTGAGTGTGTGAAATGAGTGCGTGTTCTCTAGTAAAGTGCAGATGTAATGTGTAACTAAGCAACGTCTCCACCATAACAAGAATAGCAATGTACGGTGAGACATTTAAGATTACAAGTCACTACTTTAACAAATAATTGGAATGGAATTAAAAAAAATATATTGATAAGAATATTTTTCTAGTAATCTATTAATCCGCATTGCGCTATCTTTTTTGACATGCCATATTTGTTGTCCAGTGCTAGTTATCACTGTTCTACATTTATGTGTATATGTCACTTTCAAAACTTTCAGCGAATAATTGTCCATCGGTCCTTTTTGCAGCATAAAAAACAATACTTTAATTCAATGGATTAATTCATATCTAACGCAACGCTCACTTTTACAATCACTTAAAAGCTGTCACTCATCTCAGTTCACAATCTTACAACGTTCCATTAAAATCAATAAAGTTGTCTATATTTATTGAAACTGTAAAAAAAACTGTGGCCTATGCAAACGAAATTTCGTTCTGTATACACTTGTTGTATTCTGAATGACAATAAAGTCTGTCAAGTCAAGTATATAACTCCATAATGAATCTCTAACTTGCATTGTGTCTTTCTTAGTTAATGAGAGGAATGGCGAGAGTGACCAAACTCGTCACCGAACAAAAACTCCGGCGTTTTGAGCGGTGAGTGGATTCTAACTAAAAACACCTCTGATTGGACATTGCGCTTAATAGATCAACAAAATGTCTGTGATTGGCTACATTTCTCCCTGCTGTAAAACCCCGCTGTAAAATAGGAGCCTTTACAAAATCTGTTTCGCCGATAATATTATATTAGTACAGTGTCAACTGAGGGTGCTCTTGCTTTCGTTTCAGGGTGCTTAAATTTGACTTTGCGATTTTCCCCTCATGTTTTGTTTTTTTTTTAACAAAAAAATTGTTTGTGATCAAACATTAATTGGAGGACCCCCTGCAGTACCGCTAGGTGGTTGCGCACCACCGGTTGAAGACCCTTGAATTAGGCCAAGGTTTACAAGCATGGGCTTTAGAAACCCTCAGGGGCCGCAAGAGGGTGCTAGAGGGCAATTTGCAAAAAAATCATCATATTAGAGCAGGAATGAGAAACTCTGGCCCTCACTCACCAGCCTGTAGCTTTCTAGTAATCCTGATGACATTTATTAGCACATTCGTGTGTTTTAATTAGGGTTTGAGCTAAACTCTGCAGAAAAATAGTTGAGGGCCAGAGTTTCCCACCCCTGTATTTGAGGATCCTTGGTATCAAATAAGTTTGATACTTCAGAATCAGGCTTACACATTAAGAAATTTAATAGTGTCACATTTTAAAGCACTTACCTGGTGTGCACATTTTGGATAGTTTGCTCAATAATGCATGCAATTTCTCATCAGACCAGTCATGGAGGATTCGCGCAAGAATATACAGGTCTGCTTTAGGCAGGTCATCTTTAAAGAAGTCTCCTAATTTGAAAAAAAAAAAGTAGGAAAAAATGCACGATTTTTACAAGTCCTTTTGCACATTAGGCTACTCAGAATTCATTATATATAATATTAATACATTTTAAAATACTTCATCATAAAAATGCTTATATAAAGTATTCACTGACCCGCAACAAATGACACCCTGTCATCTTCTTCTTTAGGTTTAAAGTGACGTCTCATCTCAATGACTTGTGGCAAGTCAAATACAATAACTGACAGTCCGGGATGGGCTTTTGTTAACTCGTACGCCATGGCACCAGTGCAACCTGTGCAAGAACACTTTTCTTAACATGCATCATGTTTTTTTACATGTTTTTAAATGAAGTATCTTATTCTCACCAAGGTACAGTAAAAAAAAAAAGAATAGTAATATTGTGAAACATTATATCTATTATTTCTATTTTAATATAATTTAAAATGTAATTTATTCCTGTGATGGCAAAGCTGAATTTTTAGCATTATTACTCCAGTCTTCAGTGTCACATGATCCTTCAGAAATCATTCTAATATGCTGATCTCGTGAGGCTGATTTAGGTCAATGCGGGAGAAGAAAATAAACAGAATACAATAAATACAGATGTCCTTGGCATAAAAAGCCCTTAAGAAAACTGGAAATTAGAAGCACATATAATTTGCATAACAAACAAGCAACTCCTTTTCAGATAAGCAGCTTTTGAAAACAAGCTCTTTCAGAATAAAATATGCATGCACTATCCTCTAGTGAAATCACATGGTCACTCGCTCACGACTCAATGGGAAGTCTGCAGGTTTTTGTGGGGAATGTTGAATAATCCTAAACATTAGAAAAGATCTACCAAAATGTTTTAAAAAAAATCAATTTTTTAATTAAATACTTTGCTTTCCTAATTTAATTAAAAAATGTTAAAAACATTAAAAACAAAAAACATTTTAAAATGTACTTCACTTTGAATTAAAGTTATATTAGTGCTAGTGAAAAATAAATACACTAAAATGTATTTTAAATACATTTATTGTATGCCAAGTATACTAAAAATACATTTACATATTTTGTACTTAATATAAATACACTGCAATTATACTGTTTGCTAAACTGATATATTTAAAAGTCTGCTAAATTGGAACTAGTAATTTTGTACTAAATGTACTTTAGTTATCCGGAAATAGTGCTGAGGTCCAACTAAATATATTCTTAAAGGGGGGGTGAAATGCTGTTTCATGCATAGTGAGTTTTTTACACTGTTAAAGAGTTGGATTACCATGGTAAACATGGACAAAGTTTCAAAAATGAAGTTGTAAGTTTGATGGAGTATTTCGGTTCCAAAAATACTCCTTCCGGTTTGTCACAAGTTTCGGAAAGTTTTTTTCGAATACGTAACTACGTGACGTCAGAGTGGGCGGAATTTCCTTATACGGGTCTTAAGGCACTTCTCCCGGAAGCTGTAGCCTAGTGCGTGCGAGAGCGTCCATCAGAGCGCTGTGCTCTGCTGCGTTGCAATCAAAACAATGGCACCAAAAAGTGTGTTTTTGGTTGCCAGGTCAAGACAACACTGCACAAATGTCCAAAGAACCCAGAGTTAAGGGACCTGTGAATGGATTTTGTTTTCCAGAGCAGCAACGGAGTTGCGCAAGTGTTTTTGTTTGTTCCCTTCATTTTGGCGGTAGCTGCTAATAGTTTTATAAACAAGGCACAGTTCGACGATTTGCAGATCGCCTAATACTTAAAGATGGAGCAGTCCCAACGATAAAGGTTCACGGAACCGCAGGCGGTGAGTAAAACTGCTTCAAATGTCTGTGTGTTGTTAACTATCGGCGTGTAAGTTAAGCACAGCAAGTAAACAACATGATCACGTACAGTTAATGTATCGATGGAGCATGCGATGTATGGTGTGTGTTTGTGTGTTTAAATACAGTTGTTTAGCTGGCCACTGTAGGTGTCAGTTTGTTTATTGTAAAACTAAATCATGTCCTCATAAACCACGAGTCTGTCTGTTTACAACACACGCAAAAGCTTCGCGCGCTCCCGCCCACACGGCACGCCTCCACCCGCTCGGGTTTTTCCGGAAAGACTCGGTACAGCCTATTTTTCTTTTATAAATATAATAAAACTAAAGACTTTTTGGAGATATGAAGGATGCAATTCTACTCTATAGGTACTCAAGATTAACATGAGATTGAGTGAAACTGAGTATTTCACCCCCCCTTTAAGTATATTTGTTTGTGCTAAAGTGGAACTATTGCAAGCATACTTTAAAACACATTTTAGGCTTAATATTAGGAAATGTGCATTGTGCAATAAAGAAGTACTCCAAATAAAGTTTAATTATAATATTTATATCAGTAAGTCTCAAGCAATATGTCAGTAAATATGTTAATGGATTTGTAGTATACTTAGATTGAAATAAATGTATTTTAAATACATTTTGGTATAGCTTTTTCACTAGAGAGTGCTGTCAAATTCATTAAGTGTTTTCCCCACTAACTTTTACTTGATTTGCTAAATAAATTGTTGTGGACTGTATTCAGTCTTAATCATTGATTTAATTATCTAAAAATTAACTCTTATTTGAGGGAAGATCATATACCTCCAATGTCACAGGCTGTTTTATATGAAGAAAGATCAAACGCTGTTGCCACGTCTTTTCCAGTCACTCTTGCAATGCTGTGCATTGCATCCATGAATCGTATCTTAACTTCCTCTTTACTGTAGTAGGCTTCCTAGAAAACAACAAAAAAGTTCTACTCAGTACTAGAATGTCAACAGCTTTTAAAAGTGAACGATCTATCGGTGATGTAAGCAGAAAATGCGTGTCTACCTGAAACACATCCTCATTTTTCTTCCCAAAGGCCCGCTCATGTTGGCTGATGCCCTCCACGACAGCGTTCTCCAGATGACTGAAGAGAGGCCACACCATATCATTGCAGTGGAGAATGTAGCCATGCAGAGACACTGGGCTGTCCGATACCAGGAAGCGACTGGCCTGTTCAGTATTTCTGTACACTGTAACCAGACAATAAACAATGTTACATTCACAATCCACCTCCGGACATAACCAAGAACAGAACATGTATCATACAGTAGGAGGAAATGCATCCATGCATGCAAGTATCTTGATTCAATGAACAGAGAAAGTATTTGTAGGTTATAAATGAACAATGAGCTTTGAGAGGTTTCACAACTCACATTTAGGAAAACCACATGTGATTTCTATGACAGTAACACCATATATGAGAGTAAAATGGCAGTGCGTAAATCTTACCACTTGTATCTCGCTGTTTGATCCTTTCGAGCAGCCCTAAAGAGACAGCAGCTTCCAGAAGCCTCTCAGTGCCTAAAACAGAGGCGTTGATTTGGACAGCAACCTCTTCTAATGTCAGGCTTTCAGAGCCGTTCAATACATCAAACACCTTCAGTTTGGATGCTGTGAACAGAGTCTGTCGAAATGCATTGTAGGACAGTACCAAACATTTCTTCATAAATAATAAATTATACAAACCATGTATGGAATAGACATTCATATCCATTTTTATTTTAATGCTACATGTATTAATAAATGCACTGACAGCATAATACCTCAATTAAATAAACATCTCAAAAGGATGTTTCACCCAAACATTTAAATGTTGTCATTATTCACTTATTCTTGTGAAGGATCTAAGGATTGTCAATAGCAACCTGTGTGTGTGTTACTTTGAGAGAGCAACAAATACATCTGTGTTGTGTTTTACTTACTTTGTTTTCATGTGGTTTAATTATACCATTTATCATTTAATAATTTATTCATATTACCATTTTATTTTTTATATTACTTAATATTTATTTTCTATTGTTGTTTAAATCTTATGATTGTGTAGTTTTAAGGGATGTTTGTCTTTATGACTAGGATATGAGAGAACGTCTCCATTTTAAAAGGCACATGACGATGTTGGGAAGCAGTAATTTTCCATTGTTTTGGTATAATAACACTTGTTGGATTTGTACAGGTCAGACGAAGTCGGAAACATACGCAACTAAGATTATTCAATAAACTCTGCTATTTAGTTAATTATCATCATGACTTTGTATTCTGCTTCTGCTTTTCTCTGGCTTTATCAGTCAAACTCTCATGCAGATAGAAGACTGTTAGAGTTTTGGGGTATCAGACAAGACTTTCTGTTAACAGATTTAACTGCTTTTGGACAACTGACAAAACAGATTTGAGAAAATCTGGTGTCCGAGATCGGATTTGACATTTCTGATGTGGGGATTCCATCCGATCTAACACTTGTGCCAGGCAATTTTGTTTCACTCTTGCATCATAAGACTTGGAATATAGTGCATATGTCAAATGTGTTAATGGTTTGTTTTGCCTTGAAACTAAAGCCCATAGTCACTATGAACTACTGTTGAATTAAAAAAAATCTATGTGAACATTTTTCAAAAATTCTCTTTTTATTTTAAACAGAAAAAATCAGTTTTAAGCACGACATGAGGGTGTGTAAATAATGCCAAATTTGTATTTTTTTGGTGAATCATTACTTTAATGATTCACTAATAAAGTAATCCAATCACTGTTACCTTTGAAGCTTTGAACCCATCCAGTAAGTTGATAATACTGTGGGGGACATCCTGTCTGTTGCACTTGGCACACTCCGGACCCATCACATTCTGATCTTGCAGAGACGTCCTACTGCAATCTTTACCATTTTCCAATAGCTTAACCTCTACATTTGCAGCGCCTTCAGAAAGGCTGTTAACCAGAGTCCAAGCCACATCCGAATCCCATTTGTTCTTGTGTGTGGGACTTTCAGGTGGGCTGTTGAAAATCAACCCCAGCTGCTTGCAGAAATGGTTAAGAGGGAAGCCTACCACATTAAGAAAATCTCCTTGCACATACTCCACTAACATGCCACCCAATGCCTGGATCCCATAACCACCAGCCTTGTCCCTGTCAAGCACAGACAGATCTGTCAGTCTCGCCATTCACCAAATTTTACATGGCAGGTGAAATGCCAGACTACAGCAAATGGACTAATTTACTCAAAGTTTACAAAAATGGACTCTTTACTTAAAATGTACTTTGCTGAATTTCCATGTGTCATTTTCAGCACGTCAAAGCAAACATAAAACGAACAACTCCACAAAGGTTCAAATTCCACAGGTTCAACAACTGACCAAGCTCAAAAAATGTGATCACCGAGCTTCAAAGAATTCAGCATGTCAAAATCTATCCTCATAAACTCACATGGGCTCTCCACTGTTGATGTATTCCCAGAGCATCTCCTCAGATAACTCTGCAAATTTAACTTTTGTCTCTTCATAAAAATCAACTACTTTGTAGTCCAGATCTGTACCTGCAAAAAAGAACAAATCAGTCTTTAAAATGATCTGTCTCTCTCACAATTTACTATACTTGTAAAAAATAAAAATAAAATAAACAATCACATACCAGTGTTTTCATGGCAGATCACAATAGCAACACCTGTGAAGACGCTATGTTCCTTACCACTCAACCTGAAATACATTAATTTAGCACCTGAAATAATATATGCAATAAATGCCACAAATTCTCACTCAAGACAAAAAAGAAACGAAAATGCACCTGGACAGCATACGGTAAGCATCTTGTTTATCCGTAGGTTTCTCCAAGATCAAGCCATTAACTGTCTGAGAACGAAAGAAGACACATTTAGCAAGGCACTTTTCAGGACTGAATATCAATGTAGAATATATAAAAACATATTCTCACCACAACAGTGTCTGCTCCGATTACAATATCTGGACTTTTCAAGTGTTTCTGAACCCAGAACATATGAAATCATACAGAATAAAAGGGACATTGTAAATTGACGGAAACAAAGTTAGAGAACAGCTGCTGTTTTCAAATACAACTTACAAATGGCATTCGTTGAGCCACCTCCAAAGCCTTTTGTTTAGCCGTCTCCACTGCATATTCATATGGATTTTTAAACAAGGATTTGTCCAATGTTTCTTTAAACCAGGAGGGAACAACCTCGAATCGTAAACCCTGCCTCATCGATGCAGAAGAAAAGATAAAGATAAAGGACTGATCATTTCATGTTCATTGCCTCTGTAAACACCTAACACAAAAAATACGTACAGCATTCGATAAAATCTCCAGCCGTCTTGGAGATGCACTTGCCAGGACAACAAGCTTTCCACTCAGCTTGGATATTACTGGATTTAACAGCATGTTATTCCTCTCCTTTTTGTCACTTCCAGAAGTCTATCCGGGGAATCAAGAGAAACACAAAATTCATGTCAAAATCATCAAACTTCCATCAAGTGCTGTACTTGGACATGGAGTTGACCTCTTTACAGTCTATGGTTGACCTGCACAACAACCGCGTGTGTGTGTGTGGTGTGCTGAACCATCAAATGTCTATGTTCTTTGGAACAGCAACCTTGGTTAAAGGTGAGCTTGACCACAGTTTGGCCAGATCATGCCTTTAATATCATTGATTTTCGGAAATTATCCAGAAAACATCAGCCAATCCGTTTCTAAGAAAAAAGATGAATGCACAGTGTGGCTGCATTTAAAGAGTTTTTAGTTACTCTAAATATAGTGAATTCATTCAAAGACTTTGGCGTGATGATGAGCGCTATTCGTTTATGTTTTATTTTTGATTGCTACAGTCAGGAGTAGACAATTACACATATCTAAAAGAGGCAAAAGTTAATTTATCAGTATTTTTAAGGCTTTTACCTGGAAAGGACTGTTCCACTCAACTCTGGGCTTCCCGAAACGCACTAACGTAGCACTGACCATGCCAAGATCCTGAAGAGGAGGAGTCCACCACGCGCATGCGCAGTAAGCTGATGTAAAAACGTCACTCATAATAAAGAGAGTTTAGGTTAGAAGAACATTGCTTTTAAATCAGCTGCAGCAGTATAATGCCAAAAGACGCAAATGTTATGTACCAATGTTACACCAAAAGAGACATACATTAGTAATTGTGTTTTAATAGTCAGTCAGTTAGTGAAAAGTGATAAAGTTCATCAACCGCTATTTACTGTTGCAAAGAAACGAAGCAACTTGGCGTCTCATTCTCGGAACTAGTTTCAAGAAGCTTAAAGGAATGGTAAGATGACGAGGCTTTACTTTTTAAATGTTGGGGAGAGTGGAGTAACGTTAGGCTAGCTAGTAGGGGTAACGTTAGTGTGTCATTCAACATGGCAAATAAAATTGAAAGCCAAAAATAAAATTTTACAGATCTAATCGTGTAAACATGTTGGTGAATGTATTAAACCATGTAAATGATTAGTCTCAAGATTAGTCTACTAAATTATTCAAATGCAATAATTATTCATATATAAATAAAGCATTTTTTCTCAAAATGGTAGCTGTGGGGTCAGATGAGACAGTTGATAAGCCTCCAAACTCAAGACAAATTATAAGAATTACATTTCTTATAATAATCTAAAAAAATATGTCTTTAAAAGAAAACCATAATAATGTGCAACAGATTGACATTTATTGGGACAGTGCATTCTTGTTCTGTTTTTGGTAAAAAAAAAAAAAAAAAAAACCTTTATTTAGATCAAATGAATTCCCCGATCAATGTCTTGCAATCAATATGACAGCTTACCCCTAACATTCTACCAACCCTTTTCATATTTCAAAAAGTAATATTTCTTTGCCTTTATGATATAGATGCACACACACACACACTTTTGCTTTTATGTTCGGTCTCATTGTCTAAAAGACAAATTAAAGGGCACCTATCATGGAATTTTGAAAATTACCTTTCATTTAGTGTGTAACATAGATCTAAGTGAACAAAAACATCCTGCAAAGTTTTAAATATGAAAGTTCACCGTATACAAAGTTATTGTCTCTCAAAAGTAAGAGTCGACTCTTGAGTCGCTGATATGAATCGATAGACAAACGATGCTTTCTCTCAAGCTTTCGTACGTCACTTGTACAAGTTATTTGAATTCGACACGCCCACTCAGTGCGCGCGCCGAGCAGACAGAGAAACCTACGGAGCCCCTAAAGGGGCGTGGTGGTGGAAAAAAATTTAGGATGGGAGAATATTTTTTTTTTTTATCTTTTGCGTTCCCTCGCAAAACTTTTGCGTTCCCTCGCAAAGATATTTGCGTTCCCTCGCAAAGTTATTTGCGTTCCCATGCAAAGTTATTTGCGTTCCCACGCAAAACCTGTTGTGAGCTCGAACAGACACTTCCTGTTTAATGTCCCGCTGGCAGTGCTTCAGAGCTCCGTACGTTAATGGAGCGTTTCATAGTGTTTGAACTTGGACTCGAATATAAAGAAATGCGGTCAAGGAGTTCAGTGAAGCTGGCAATATATTCAAATAGGCTATTCGAACTTCCCGGATCAATATTCTTGAGCTAAACGTTGTTAAAACACAAATGACACCTATTCTAGCTTCTAGATCTCCAATGTAATTTTTTTGTTTTTTGAAATATGTGAAATTATGTGAAGCGTATTGTAGTACTGCAGTGCTTTATCAATATGTTTAAGCTTTGGGCTAACGCAAAATATAACTGACTGCGTCATCTGACCAATCACCGCCGATTAGCGTCACGCAAAGGAGGGGTTTGGACAAATGAGTCGTCAAACGAATCATTAGGGAGTCGGTGAGCAAATCAGGTAAAAATAAATGCATATTATAAGACAACAAAAGTGTTTTTTGTCATTGCATGCATGTAAAACTGTTGTTGGGGACTCCCAGAACATTATTAGGAACATTTTAAATGCCATAATAGGTACCCTTTAAGCAAAACCTCCACTCTCCACTACTCCACTCTGCCCTATTAATACTTCTCTTTAGGCAACCCTATAGTTTGATTTAGGCCTATAGCCTCAATGAATAAATGTATCTCCTGTGGAATATGCTTTCTTTCTCGCTCTCTCTTGAACCATAATCTCACCTGTCTAAGCACACTTTGAAGTGGTATTTGCAACAGTGCTTTATTTCCTTTTTGTGCATTGCCATATCATTGAGTTATTGTACAATTGTATAATTCACATCGGACTGAGGCTGCATACTAATGACATTTCAGTACTGATTTCCATAAGCATTGCACTAATTTGTTTTACTTTTTAAAAGTTGTTCCATACATGTACTTTGCACAGTACATTGCTCGACATGCAATAGTTCTCAGTTTCAAAGGAACTGAAAAACAATCTTGACCTTTCTGTGACATGCCTTTTGCTCTCAGAGCATGTAGCCGAACAACTGAAAATAAACATTAGGTGATTGTAACACGGATTTTGTTGAATAGCCCACATGTAATCTTTAATCTTAGAATGACGATAGATGCAAATAATTTACTCAAATGTATTTATTAAATTTAACTTGACATAATAAAGGCCTCATATGGCATTGCATACTGTGTTACAATATAGAAAAGCTGTTTCATTATTCCCAGCAATACAAACAAATACAAAACAGGTACAGTAAGCAAAAATGTTTTAATAATGCATGCACATTATAAACAGCTTAAGTAAAATAAATATTGAAACATATCATGACAAAAAACAACAACAATAACCACACATTTCACAGTCTAAAAATAATTCATAAATCAAAGTCAAAAATAGCTGCCAAAATAAGTCTTTACTTGTTGATACATAAGTATAATCACATAGTAAGAATATGGGAACTATTTTGGTAAGAGGATCTTGGATGTCTGATACCAAAAAAGAAAGATACACAATATCGCACGCCCTAAATGCATGTGAGCAGCATGCTTTTACTCAGCTGCTCAGTCAGGAAATCAACACCGAACAAAACAACAATGAGAAAACAAAATATGGGAAGTGGTATGAATTTGAATGAAATACATTCTTATAAATGCTAAAACACTGTGTCAGAGCCGTGGCCGGTGGTTAGCGCTTGTGCGCTGACACATTTAGAAACCGTGCGAGTTTGAATCATGACATTTTCTGATTTCCCCCATTCTCTTTCCCACCCTAATCTTAAAAACATAAAAAATAGCAGATACCAAAAGTAATAGTGCACAAAAAATAATTGTTAAAAATTGTCACAGTCTTCATTTGCATTGTACGTTGAACGTCCAGAGAAAAAGCTTTCTCTGTGACCCTCAATCATTTGAGTCTCACCAGTGCTGAGAGTCTGCAACCGCAGAATTTGCCGTAGCTTCCGACGAAACTCTTTCGATGCAAAATAATAAATAAAAGGATCTATGCAACTATTAATGCAGCTAAGAGACAGCGAGAGTTTGTAGTAGATATAGAGAGATTTGTCAAAGTACAGCCTTGAGATTGAGTGGGCCAAGAGCAATATGTTATTGGGAGCAAAACAAAAGATGAACACAAACAGGACAATGCACGCCAGGCGCACAGCACGGCCTTTCTGATGACTATTGGTGTTTTTGACCAGGGCACGGATGATGTTAACATAGCAATAGACCGTTATGATGAAGGGACAGAGGAAGAGGATGATGAACATGGCGAACAGGAATCCCGCCCAGTGAGCGCTGCTAGGGAGCATGTCCTTCTTCAATATGTCAAAACATGTGGTAATATTGCGCTCATGTACATAATATGTCAGGTTTGCTGTTTCCAGAGGGCTCAGAATGACAAGGACCAGCAGCCACATCAGTATACAGGCAATAATTGCAAATGCTCTCTTCTCCCTACTCTCTCTGAAGAGCATCGGTTTCACAATCCCCAGGTAGCGGTCGGCACTAATAGCAGTCATGGATAAAATGGAGCAGTACATGTTTGCGTAGAATACCACAGTCAGTAGATTGCACATGCCAGTGCCCAAAGTCCAGTTGTAGCCTTGCATTTGGTACACAATCTGAAAGGGGAGCACAGTGCCCAGTATCAGGTCAGTGAGGGTGAGGTTGATCATGAAGATAATGGAGGGAGTTTTCGGAGAGGTGCGCATCAGCAGCAGAAATAGAGAGACGCCGTTACCGCTGAGGTTGGCCAGAGTCACAATGACATAGATGGCTGACACAATATCACTGGCTAATTTGTTGTCAAACATGGCCAAGGTGGCATTGTCCATTTTGACGATGTCCGGTTGCGAACCGTTCATGATTGTTTTCTCCAGCTGTTGGAAAAGGTTTAAGAGACAGAGATTACACTTACCATGAACTTTATCACTTAAACCACATATTGTGAGATAAACATCTGCAATGTTGGTATTCTGGCTGACACGGATAAGCCGATAAATGTACAATATTAAAATGCCATAAAATTTTGTCTAAATAAATTCAATATCAATCAAACACTAAAAACTCAAATCTTTTTTAAAATAAATGCTGTTTTATTTGTTGTAGTTGTACTATGAGCGCTTGATTTAAGATTCTTTTTATACAGTATAATGCATAATAATTTACATCTAGTTTTACATAAAAAATAATTTATGCATCAGAATACAAATAAAATGAATAATAATAATAGTGATAATATAAAAAAAATATATAACAATGATTAAAAAGAAATATAATGTTTATTATAATTTACATATACATCGTTGCTTAATTTATCATTTATAAATGTAAATAAAATAAAAATTTCATTTTATTTTAGTATAACTTGCCTAAGACATTGTAATGTGTTGCTGAAAACACTTCTCAGTTTTTAGACCTGCAGTCACACACACATTTGAGATATACCTCAGATGCTTCATAACACTTTCACATACATTTGAGTTCAATTCAGAGAACAGGAAGTGTGAGGCCATGTTATAGGCTTTCCAAACGTGCTACTTCAGCAGGTACGAGCAAAGCACATATAACCAACAAATCACTGCCTGTCTTAAGTCTCAGAGCTGTTAAACAAATGTTAACTGAAATGATTCACACGGACAGTCTCGAGCAGGGGACTTTTTTCGTGTTATTTCAAAGGAAGTGAAAAATTATTCTAATGCCACAACGTGTGCCAGCATCAGATTTGGTGTAGTCATTACAGATGTAGTGCGGCTGTCTTGCACAGATTGAAATAGTAGAGATGGGCTGTAGTTTCAAATGCTTGACGTAAAATAATGTTTCTGAAAGCGTGTCCTTGTTTCTTCAAAGGATATTCATAGATTTAATAAGCCTTTTATTTAGGTCATGATGCCAACTAATGGGTATGCCACCTTTATCATTAGATAGTGACTAAAATGTGTTCCCAGGTCTGTTTAAAAATCAACCCTAGTAAGTTCTGAGTCATTTATTTTCAGCTCTATCATTTTATTTTATTTTGTGCGACCTAAATAAGCTGGTTGAACCAAGAAAAGAAAGAAATTCAGTCATCATTTATTCATTATTGTGTGGTTTAAAACATGCATGACTTAACACAAAGAAAGATATTATAAAGGCCGTTGGGTGTCCAAACAACATCGGGCCCTATTAACATTCAATTTATGGACGAAACAAGCACTGATGTTCTTTTGTGTTTCACAGAAGAAAGAAAGTCATACACGTTTGGAACAACATGATGGTGAGTAAATGATGACAGAATTTTAATTTTTCTGTCAACTTTAACTGAACCATTGTTCATTAGATAGATGGGGTTTTTTTTCAATCGCCTTTTGATTTTCCTGCTAAATATCAGCTACACACTGTACTTGAATGCCATCATTCACAAAGTCTGTCATTAGGTAATAAACAAGTTTTAAGTAATAGGTTTGCACAAGGGCTCCTGTAGCAGAACAGGTAGAATACAAAAAAAATGCTCATTTGATTCACAGGGAATGTGTAAACTGATGTATACTGTACCTGCATGTACTGCATGTCATTTTGGATTTGGAATTTGCCTAATTAACAGACAAGCAGCAACATTTATGGGAACATATTATGGTAAAATGTATAACCTAATAACCTATGTTCACACTTTCATGTTTTTTTTTTTTTTTTTTTTGCAGTGAAACCATGCTTATGTGAAGATAACGACCTACATCACCTTCAAAGTAGGTGAAACCATGTCTAGTTTCTCACACTTTTTACTTCAGTGAATCATAGTTCTCATGGTAGGTTTACACAGTTACTTATATACACAAACGTCTGGGCTACAAAAAAAGCATGAACATTTCCACAGTAGCCACAGTTATTGCCCAGAAAAATTATATTACTAAAAACACATGTTGCCCCAATAATGGTGCTTGTTATCGTATTTAATGAGGTAAGTTGTCTCAATGTAATCTTTATAAGCTTGTCAGCGAAATTTAAACAGTTAATAAACCCAAATTCATAAAACCGCAAGAATGTTAAAAGTAACACAAAAATGTCCATTAAAACATTTTGATATGGAGAACAGAACTCAAACAAATTATTAAAATGGTTCCATATTTTACACCGTTAAAACTGTTTTGTTTTCAGAGTACTTTCTCATAACCCTTGAATTGTTACACCATCATGACTCATCTGCTTGACAAAACTATATCAGGCTCTCTGTGTGAAATGATGTTGATGGTATGAGATCAGTGAATTTATGTTACCAGTTACTATATTTTTAAATTTGCTGTTATTTGAAGCAATAGGAGATTCAATTGCAACTCAATACTTTCAAAAATACTTGTCAAATCTGGAGGAATTACGGACTGAGATTTTATGAGATCATCCGTCTAGCGAACGATCACACAGTTCTAACTCAACAAGAGCAGCAAAACATATAGGTAACGATGAATCAGTTCTAACTAACAGCAGAGCACATTCACAAAATGTACAATTTTACTAAAGTCAAAATAGACAATGATCTTGTAAAGTTCCTGGAATTATCAGAGCGACACAGAGTGTGAAGTATACTGGCACATGTTTAGGAAATACATCATTTTAAAAAGCATTTTCAGGCTTGTGTACATACCTTTAGAAGCATGTGTGACTTCCCCGTGTGTTGTTGATGGCAGTTAATCTTCAGACATGACTGTTAGACTCAGGAAACTTCTTGATGAGAGGAAGTACGCCGCCTGACTACTCATTTAGATCAAAATAGTAAGCTTAGAGTTACACATATGTGAAATTTAACAACATATTTCATTTCAAAATATCATAACTTGATCATTTAAAACATTTACAAGAATACTGCATACATATTTCATTATCAAAGTTATAACATCTATTAATGTACCAGTTTGCAAACAAAACTGAATTTATAGCATCCAGAGGAAGTTCCTCTAATGTCATTCTGGTTTTACACAGTTTCTCTTTCTCAATAGTGATGTGTGTCTCTGAATGTTTTATTGATTTTGATTTTTAAATGACTGCAAACTCAAAGCTGAAATTGACGTGGGAGGATGTGGTGAAAGGCAATACGCCACATAAACCAGTAAAAATAAAGGCACACACCTTTCCTTAAGCAAAATATATATATATATATATGCGCTTCTTTGTTATATGTAAAAAAAAAAAAAAAAGAACTACAGTGAAAAAACTCATTCAGGGATTTTTTTATCTCTGTCATACCTATGATCTTGTTTCCTGTTTGCTTTGTGAGCTCTACTTTTATGTTGGTTATTCATGCACTTAACTAGAAAACAAACAAATGTAAAATGTGTTGCCTTGGAGAACTGGGAACTACAGGAGGATTTATCTGTTCAGGATGATTTATCACATCTTCTATCGATACTTTTTTCACATTTCACAGAGTGCGAGAAAAGCAGGGGCAATAGGAATGAACAAAACAGGCTAAAAGTAAAATTAGAGGTAAATAGTCATGTCGCAAAAGACACAGGAAAGTCATTATGACTTGCTTTCTCTGTCTGAAAGTGTGGGAACTAAAGAAGTACTATGAGAAGCATGCAAATTCTATTAATTTATGTCTTCTCAGTGCAAACTGATTCTGGTTTAGAATTGACTCAGAAAGAGCAAACTTAAGCTGCCGAGCTCTTTTGCAAGCGAAAGCAATAAATCTTTTAAAGAAATCAGGCCTTGAGAAAAGTTCGTCCTTTAGTATTATTTCAGCTGCGATTTAAGAGCAAAAGAGTCTTATATCTTAAGAAATATGCCCATATGTAATGCCATAAAAATATGGATACAGAATTGTATATATTTTTTTATTTTAGTTAATTTACCTACTTTAAAATTTCTAAAATAAAAAAGCTATACCTTTTTTTAATCAATCTTATTTAAAGTGTAAAAGTCAAAATATAATTTATGATCAAAAAATCAATACAGCTCTTTTAATAATTTGTTGAAGTCGTAAATAAAAAGAATAAAATTCAAATATTACTTTATATAATCATATATCTTGTATATATTATACATATATAATTATATATCAAAGATATGATATCATATATCTTTATTGTATATCAAAATATGTAATGCCATAAATATTTGAATATATCATATCTTAAATCTTTGATTACAGATATATATTTAATCAATACAGCTCTTTTAAAAATTGTTTTAAGTCATAAATAAAAAATAATAAAATTCAAATATTACTTTATATAATCATATATCTTTATTGTACACAAATGATCAAACCATCAAATACAATATCACATTTTTAAAGTATTCTACAGACTTCACGTTTTTGTCGGACTAACTTATGGAAGTAAAATAATTCAACAAGCTTTTTTGTTTCAAATACATTTGTCATTATTTTACTTCCATACTAACTAAACAGTAATTCTAAAAACCTGTATTTTTGTATTTAATAACGGACGGGATCTTTAAGTGCAAATCAAAGGTAAGGCAAGTGACCCCATGTAGCCTCCCACCGCTCAAAAACATGCACACTGGTTAGAAATATCACAAAACAGCATCTTATTTGACCTCACAGAAAACAGTTTCAACAAATAATTTTGTTCTTCTTGGCCCGCAGGTGAAACGATGCAATGAAATTTGCTATATCCTGTTGTGAGTTGAATTTGATCATGCGGAAAAGCCACAATGTCTATACATCAGGGACAATAGAGGCATCATTCAAAGGCATTACAGTGTGAAAATGTGAAATTAAGAGTTACATGCTTAAATGTTTCATTAATACAATGTGGCATTTTTATATTCTTAAAGAAAAAATATGTCTCTGTTTCCCCTCCCACATTACATTTATTTAAAATACAGATTTCACAACACACAATGATTTTCTTTACAGTACAATCTCTCTCTCTATATATATATATATATATATATATTTTTTTCTCTTGTTTAATGGAATCAATTTCTTGCACTACAAAAGGCATACAAATCTGATCTCTGTAAATAATGAGGTATTTGTCTCAATGAAGTGGTGTGAATCCTTGATAAGCGTACAGAAGCCGATCATTTTACATTTATGACACTGTTGACTTTGTGTATAAAATATTAAGTGGTGATTTCGATGCACTATACTCACAGATGACTCAGAAGACAAAAAACAAGGTTGAAGTTGAGTGTTCTTTCTATACTGGCATAACTTCTTCCTGTCGTGGTCTTTTTATTTTTCACTCGTCAGCACTCTTTTCTGAGCCTGTACCAATGACTGTCTTGTAGCAAAGTTCTCCTCCGTGATCGGGAGAGATTGGCGAGAAGTCAAAGGCCTTGTTCCCGGAGCCCATGCGCTTGCGGTTTCTAGCCCCAGGTTGGTACAACTGCATTGCTGGTCGGTCCTGTGCCGTGAAATGAGTAAGACAAAAGAGACAAAAGCAATACACTCATATTTCATACCACAAACGCAGACAAAACGGCTTTTTTAATGACAGGTTATTTAAGAAAGTGCTGTTCATGCATAAAGTATAATCAATTTCCTTCCCCGTCTTAATCCAATTTCAACAAGACAGACAACCAGCTATTGACAGCCGCTCAAAATCCATTTAGTCCATAACAAAAACATTATACTGAATTGTATCTGTTATGCCTTTGTTTGTGTTATACAGTTTCTGTTATGGTGGGGGTGACGCATAATGGCTAAAGCTCAGGGCTAATAACCAGACTACCGTTGCTATCATCACTTCTGGAAATAAGTGTACGGTAAGTCACTTTAGATAAAAGCATCTGCTAAATGACTACTTACTAAAGGTAAACAGAATCCAGCATGTAAGCATTTCAATGTGCAAGATCTTAAGTATTTTTTTTATATACATTTAGGATTTGTTCCAAAACCAAGCGAAATGCAATTTACTGTCTACACAGGGATCTGCCTTTTAAGACAATTGTCATAGAATCATATACTTTACAAAATTGTAACACTTTACATATCAGCAACTCAATGCAAAAGGCAAAGGAGACTCGACTTTTAATTAATTTCAATCGAGTTTGGAGATAACATGTTGCTGACTAACAGTGTCAATCTCTAATAAGAATTAATACATACAAATGTATTTACAAATATTGAGTAGAACAGAACATTTTTAACCAGATTTTAAAAAATGTATTGACTTTTTAACTATTTATATATATATATAAAATATAATTTTTTCTCACCTCACCTTATTTACCCCAAAATAGATCAGAATCTTAAATATTTTGTATTCACTTTATGTATAATTTCTAATAGTTCAAATTTTCAGGTTTTAATGAGATGTTGAATCTATTTTACAGATTTATTTTCAAATATATTCATAATTAAACTTTTTCTCACCTTGGGCGCCTTCTGAATGGATTTCCCCCCCATGAAACGGAGCAGAAATAATTGAAAAGATTTTTAAATAATTCACATTTTAAAAATTCTTAAATTTTCCAGGTTTAAATGAGATGTTGAATCTAATATGTTTTCAACTATAATAATAATATATAATCGAAATTTATCGTACTGGATTTTCTTCCCCTAAGCTTGTCGTATTGCATTATGGGATAGCCTTTTTGCGAAAAGAGATTGATAAATGAATGATAAATGTGATGCTCATATTGAATTTGGCCAAAACAAGGACTATTAAAACTTTTTTGTCCACTTCTACATTGAGGGCATGCATACAATGCCTTAAAATGCTGCCTACATAAGCAACTCGCTCGGTTTTGGAACAGAGCCGTCGTTTTCAGTTATATAAGCATCTATTGGGAACCGCTCCTCATCTGTGCCATTACAGCATAACCAACATTCTGCTGTCATCGAGTACGTCTGGCACTGTAAGTACGAGGCCTCGCAGTATACAGCATGTGAAGCATCCCCTCCCGTGGGTAGAAAGGCTCAAAAACTAGCTGTACCTTTGCTGGCAGAGCCCCTCCTATCTGGTCTGGCCCCTCAGACTGGGAAGTCCTTTTCTCCTGATGCGCTAACACAGACTGAGAGACACGTTGTCTTCCGTCAATAATATTGCCAACAGCCAAATTACAGCTAACTACCTCAACACATCAGTGAAGGCTGCATTGAAACCCCCCGGAGGGAGGCAGATTCGTATTGTATTTCCCACAGACATAATGATGTATAAATCAAGTACAGGTGTGTAAATATTGAATGCATTAGTGGATTCATCTGCTACACAGAGCGGACAAACTGACTGATGACAATAACTGTACATAATACCAGAACCAGAGTTGCAAATGGCATGTGGTTGAGATATCACTACTCTGTTAGTTTTTATTTACCTTATTGCGAATCCGTTCTTTCCTGCTGCCCATGTCCTCTCTGTCCTCTTTGCCCAGTTTGTCTCCAGACTCTGGGCAGTAGGAATAGGCATGATGTTGTTCTTTCTTGGCCCTGTCCTGGCAGTAGCCTTTGCCCCATTTGGTCTCCTCCTTGCGTCGCATGAACTTGTCGAACTCGTAGTGATGCCTCTGACGCTTACGTTCCTCGTCTCTGCCGCGATGCTCTTTGTCCCTTGCCGACGGCCGTGACCTTCCCGCTGCTCCTTGTCACTCTCGATTTGACTCCTACTACGGAAAGCCCACTTAGTGAAATCTACCACCTCAATATGACTTTATAAATAAATGTATATACAGTGGGGTCCAAAAGTAACTTTCTTTTCAGTAACTTTTCAAAACAAGTTGTAATGAAAAATCTGCTAAATCTGATGATCTTGTTCTCCAGTATGATTTGAGAATGATCTATTCTAAAGAGCATATTGGGCCTTAAAGGGATAGTTCACCCAAAAATTAAAATTCTGTCAGTAATTACTCACCCTCATGTTGTACAACCCCGTAAGACCTTCGTTCATCTTCGAAACACAAATTAAGATATTTTTGATTAAATCTGAGAGCTGGATCACTCCTCCATAGGGGATTGAAACTTGACTGCCCCGAAAAGTTATTAAAGAAATCGTTAAAAGAGTCCAAGTGACTTCAGTGGCGAGATCTTAAGTTTATCGAGCTACGAGAATACTTTTTGAGCGCAAAAAACAAACAAAAATAGCGACTTTATTCAAGTATTCTCTTTGGGCCTGGAGATTTCACGTAGTGTTATTGCGCAACGCTTCTGGTTGAACGTCACACGCATCACACACATGACCAGCGTCGGCCAATAGTGAGCCTAGGTGTGACGTAGAACCCAGAAGCGCTGCGCTGTTACACTACGTCAACAGCTTAGGAGAAAGACACGGAAGAGAAGAGATGGTTGAATAAAGTCATTATTTTTGTGTTTTTTTGCACGCAAAAAGTATTCTCATTCGTTTTATAAACGTAAGATTGAGCACTGTAGTCACTTGGACTCTTTAACGAATTCTTTAATACTTTTCGGCAAGTCAAGTTTCAATCCTTAGAAGCCTATGGAGGAGTGATCCAGCTCTCAGATTATCAAAAATATCTTAATTTGTGTTCCGAAGAGAACGAAGGTCTTAACGGGTTGGAACGACATGAGGGTGAGTAATTACTGACAGAATTTTCATTTGGGTGAACTATCCCTTTAATGGAAGAAAGAACATCTAACAAAAAATTCACATGATCCTTGACACAAATTTAATTGATTAGTGACCTAGAAATAGTGCAGATATTTCTTCTTTATTTGAGTTTCACATTTTTCAAAATCCTTAAAGTCGCGAAGAAACAAAAGTAGTGGAAAATATTGTAATCCATATTGTGACGTACATCAGAGTGAAACATATTTAGAAACAAATGTCATCAGTTGTTGATTGGATGGTTTCAGATCTCAATGTGAACTTGCAGTAAATTGCAGTCTGTTGTTTTACTGGATGTGTGACATGTTAATATTAAGATCATTAAGATGCATTTTGAAAATACATAGACATTTTAAACTTTTTGTTTAGGTCCAAGTTTGAATTACAGTAGATATTTTAACCTCACTGTATCTTTTGAAGGTAAGCAAGGTGAAAGGCAACGTTTAGGTAGCTCTTACTTATCCTTCGAATCCTTTGACTTAGTGTGTCCTGCCGGCTTTTCCCATCTGTTCTTTTCCATCTCTCCACTGTCTCCTTTATCTTTCAGTCTGTCTGAGTCCACGTCATCGTCTCTGTCACACTTCTTCAAAAGCTAAAAGATTCAATATCTATGTAATAACTGGGTTACAGTTTTGCACTGATAACCACAAGTTAGAAGTAGTCAGCTTCAGGATGTAATACAGTTAACAGTCATACCTTGATCTTAATCTCTTTTTCAGAGAGCTTCTTCTGCTTTTCGGCCTCCTTCCGCTTTCGTCTCTCTTCCTCTCTGCGTTTCCTCTTCTCCTCCTCTCTTTGCCGTTTCTTTTCCAGCTCTCTCCTTCGCCTCTCCTCTCTTTTTTCCTCTCTTATTCTCTAGAATCGAAAAGAATCATGTATGCACCGTACAAAACCGCAGTGAAAAACATGCCGTCTGATGGCGCTCACTGAGCCCTTACCTGTTTCTCTAATTTCTTGTTTTTGATGTATTCCAACAAGGGTGTCGTCCTTTTGGCTACAAAAAAGTCACACAGAGGGAACATATAGCTCAATTTATAGACATAAATCATGAAAGAAAGCATTATGTAGCCTTGGATTCCCTCCGAAATGTCTGAATAGTGTTTTTCTGTTAACGAGCAATATAACAAATGTGGTTGTCCTTAAAATATCCAGCAGAATATCTTTTTAAATCACACAAAAGTTTTAAAATTCACATTTGAACATATGTTCTGTTCTAGATCAGGTGATTTTCACCACAGACTTTTTTGAAAACAGCTATTTTGAAACGCTTAGCAATAGCATGATCGAACAGCTCTATTATAGAATAACATTTCTCAACAATAAAAAGTGTTCTCATCAAAATGCACTAAGACCAGCCTTGTAATACTTGTCCTGGACATACATTAATCTGCACAAATGATAACACCACTAAACGATTTCCAAAAACATACCTATAAGCTCTCGGGTTTTAGCTTCAATCTCTCCCAGTAGTGTTTCTGGGTTGGCCATGGATTTCTCTTCATCACAAGAGTAGTTTTCCAGAAATCGCCTGTATTCAGGGTCTGAAAAAAGATTTAAGTGTTCAACAAATTTATTAACTTTTCGCCATGCATCAGAAAAGTCACTTTTCATGTATACTTTAAAATGTGTATAATTTTTTTTTATAAATTAAAAATTATAAATACCTTCTTCAATAGTTCCTGCTTTAGCATCTTTCTTCTTTAACTTTTTCTTGGAAACCTTCTGAAATGGGGCAAATTCTACAACAGCTGGATACTCTTGGCCTAAATAAAAATACATATAAAATATATTATAGACCTGTTATGAATTATATTAAACTAAATATAAACCATTTATATTACCACTGTTGTGCTTTTTGTAAAAAGTAAATCTATTATAGTAAAACTAGATTGAGTGAGGATAAATATTAAAAAGAGTCAAATGAATCACCTTTATTGTCAATGAACACGTAGCCATCAAAACGATCTCTGAAAATAATGATATCATCTTGGTTTTTGAAGTTGATGTACGCTCTTGAGAAGAGATGCGGATATAAGCTGCGGAGAATAAATATATAAAAACATGAATATGTATAAGAGTGACAGTGATCATGATCACATAATATTCATACACAAACCGAATATACCTCTGATCAGCTGGGAAGAACTCAAAATAGTCAAAGGATGGAAGAGGACTCAGATGCTCCTCGAGCTGGTCTTTTGATAGACTGGGTGGCAGTCGGCGTATGACAACCTATATAAAAGAAGCATGTGTAAAGAAAACTGTACTAAAAAATATTCTAAATAAAATTGTAATGACAAAAATGACCATGTGATTAAAACATTGCAAAAGAGAAAAAAAAGAGAGACATTTATCCTAAATGGGACATTTCTAATTTATTTATAATTCTTCACAAATTATTTGTCTAATTTTATATACAGTATGTAGTAGCTTGTTTCTCAGCTTGAGGTTCCTGGTAATCAGAGGCCCCAGGGCTCTGGTCCCATTGAACAGTCCAACATCTCTGTGCATAAATCAATAATCACTATTATGGTGCTTTTCTGTCCTTTTTAAGGAATTAAGAATTACACATTTACAATACATATTAATTGCTGTTGGGTGTTAAAATAACGAACAGTAGCTACATTGTTGAAATTCTCCATGTGCTCCATAAGAAAGTGCGATATCTGAGAGCGAGCAAATAATGAATAAATTACAGAATTGTCCCTTTACACACACATAGGAGATAATAATACAAATTTTATATAATAAAAATATATAATATGTCTATTTTCAAATGTCTCTATTGCACCACTGATGTGTTTGGTTTTTTCTCCCCAAAATTATGTATGCGTATTCAACCCTGGATTTCTAAATGTATTCAAATGGGTAACTGTTTAAGTGTACGAATGCATTTGTGTTTGAAGTGATTGATGGATTGATGGATATTCGATTCGACTGGCTCTCCGGTGTCTTCGCTGTCTATGGTGCTGAATCCTGTTCCCTCCATCACCATCATCATCATCATCATCACACTCTCCCAACCTACCTTACAACTGCGCCATTTACCTTGGTGAAGATCTCCTTTTTCTCCTCCTTGTGCTTCGGGTTCACCGCGACGTTGTCCTGCTCCCTCTGACAGTCCCTGAACTGGATCTCGACGCTGCCTCTCTCCCTGCTTCCTGTCCTCTGCTCCTTTTCAGACCTCATATCTCCATTTCGCCCTCTTCGCTGTCCGAAATCCGCCAACTCTCGCGGGAATTCACCACCAAATACCGCGAGGCTTGAACGTTGCTGTTTATTCTCGTCATTATTAGAAGAATAGGTTTGTTGTATTTTGTTTATACAATAAATTGATAAAAACAGAACTATGGAGTCAATTAAATATGGTTATAGGGCAGTAGGCTACAGTTGGTTAATATTTTCCTTTTAAAAGACACCGACGAGATAGGCCTACTTATTAATAGGCTATATTATTGTTATATTAATGCTTTTTATACTCAAGTTTTGCAATGTAGTCTATTACTCTGTTCTGAGTAGAAAAAAAATCTCTTAATTTTAGCGGGTTGGAGGGGCATAAAAACAACGACCATGATGATGACACTCATTGTTTACTGCCGGCTACCGCGCTGTCGTCCTCGGAGTCGCTGTCAGTGCAGCTCGGCTGAATGCACGGTCGAGCCGGGCCGAAGCCGAACGGGCTGCCGGTGCTGACTGTGCTCCATCCGTCCGGGGTGCTGGGCTGACTCACGGAGCGCCCGTAACAGTCAGGACTAGGAACTGCAAGAAACAAGTTACCACAGTCTGTCTGCAAACGTATCCATTTGTTTGCAATAGCATGCCTGCTACACGTCTATCCATTTATTTATCTGTCTATCCATCCGTCTGCAAAAGCACAATCCATCCATTCCTATAGGTCTACAAAAATACCCATCTGCCAAAGGCCAGGCCTACTATCCACCCATTCATTTATCTAACCAAATATGTCTAACCATCTGCCCATCTACAAAAGTCTCTATTCACATATTTATTTACTGGTATCTGCAAAAGTATTCATTCCCTTTGTCTACAATTATATATCCATTATACTATCCACCAATAATTTATTTAAACAAATGTGACCGACCATCCTTCTGTCCATCTATCTACCAATAAAAGTATCCAAATTTATATTTATCTTATCTGCAAATGTATCAATCCACCCATCTATATGCAAAAGCATGCCAACGATGTCCATCATCAATTTATTAATTTGCAAACGTATCTGTCTGCAAAGCGTGATGCATTCATTAAGTATCCATCCACATGATATTCTGTCATTATGCCATATGTATCTGCAAAGTATTCATTGCATCTACAATACTATCCATCCTTCTATCTCTCTGCAAAACCATCTACCCATTTATTTATCTAAACAAATGTCTATCCATCTATGTTCTATCTGCAAAAAAATCAATACCCATGCAAAAGTGTCTATTCTAACCACCTATTTGCAAAAGCATCAATCAGCAAATCTGTCAATTTTCTACAAAAGCATCCATCCATTCAGCAAACATATCCATTCATCTGCAAAATATCTATTACCAATTTTTGTATCTACACATACAAAAAAATACCCTACCCCTTAATCTGAACCATACCACGAAACGTGTCCCTAACTTTAACCATATCCCACCTCAATAGCTGCAAAAGTGTTCTAATATACAACCTTCTATATAGTTTCCCCTTGTGTATCACTATCCATATTTTTTAGTATGGATTAACTCATTTCTTACCACTCAGAAACGTTTGCTTCCCACTGGCCGTCTCAAGGCAGAGCTGAGGCGAAGGCTTCTCTGGTGTAGAAATTGAGCTTTTTAAACTGGGCACAAACGTAGAACAGGTGTCCAGATCTCGACTCAAGCGTACGTGAGAGTAGGGGAGTATGTTGGATTTGGATGGTGTGCAGCCCATGACTAATTCTGCTGCTCACAAGCCAGCTTCCTTCTGAGGAGCATCCAGAGTGGCACAGCCTGCACATTACAATAACAGCAGTCAAAGACACTTCTGATCTACTTCAGGGACCGGTTTGAAAAGACCCCATGACGTTCCTGGATGCACAATTAGAGAGGCGGTGCCTGATGTCCCCTTTAGGGCTTATACATTCAAATAAATGAAAGGCTGCTTACTGCAAAGCCATGGGTGGAGTGTGAAGTCCAGCTCCCTCTCTCTGAATGCACTTTGTAGCGTAACATGTGGAGCTAGAATATCCAACCACATCCTAACCCTACACATAACTCTATCCCTCCACCGATTAGACGTCCAAAAAGGTGGAGCTGGACGTCATTTGGCTCTGCATTGGGCACCACTTGAAATAAAATAAATCATTAACACTTTATAGCTTTGAGGGTCCCATTTTATATTAAGTGTCTTTAACTACCATGTACTGACATTTAAATTAATAATTTAATACAATGCACTTATTGTTTACATACACTTTTTAACATTGTATTTATATTTTAAAAAACACCTGCATGTAATTAAATTAATTACACTGTTGACTCTTCCTTTACCCTTTACCCAACCCTTAAACCTAACCATACCACCCCACCTGTTCTTATACTTCCTTACCCATATCCCACTTCAATAGCAGCAAACGTTTTGCAATATAAAATGAACACATTAAGTACATTGTACTTAACTTTTTTTTAGTACATAGTAGTTAAATATGATATAAAGTATGACCACTTTAGGTCGTAACATCAACATACATTGTTATAACACACTGCCCGGCCCAGAAAAAAAACCCCCACAACTTTAATTTCCATCAAGAAGTGCATCAATTTTTGGTCAGGATCTTGTATTGACAATATCTGTAAAGCCTCCTCCAGCACATCCCAAACTTTCAATAAATTTAAGGTCTGGACTCAGAGGTGCCAATTCATGTGTGAGAATGATTCTTCATGCTCCCTCCCAACCATTTTTCACAATTTAAGACTGATGCATCTTGGCTTTGTTATCCTGGAATATGGCCATGATGTGTCTTCCATGGTTGTTTAAGAAATGAAAAGCTACACAATCAGTTAAGGTTAGAACAACTGTTGCCAAACATAACACGCTCGAAACCTAGCATCTTCCAAAATAATAATCACTGCAATAATGATCCGGTCATAGACACTTAAGCATTTGCATATTTAAATCCAAACAGCGACTTTTTGTTTTGGCTGGGCAGTGTATACTGCATTTCTATTTAGTATCATATTGTTATATTTACTACTGATCTGGTTCAACAATCTATCTCAGTTTTTTTTTATAAAGTGTTACAAAAACTAATTTCCTTTGATGTTGAAAAAACAACATCATCATTAAAGAAATCTGTGCAGAGAACATGCACATATTTCCTTCCCTTCTGAACAGAAACAGAGTTGAGATTACTGATAAAAACAAAATTTCAAAGTCATTTCCTTTGGTTGACTAATTTCAGGGTTTTAAACTAAGTGTCTGCAGCAGATTCTAACATGATTGGCAATGCAAAAAAAACATTTTGTGCAGCTTCATCAAAACAGGTGTTTTAATAGAGCACCAATGACAACACTAATCTTTGTAAAAATATGGATGCAGGGTTTATTGATTGAATCATTAGAACCCATTTGCATTCACTTCTTTACATTTATTCATAGTAAAAAAAAACCACAGGGGTCCAACACGGCAGGGATGGCGGAGGGAGGAAGGGACGTGTCGTGTCCTCTTCAGAGTCACATTCTTATTATCTCATGCTCAAAGTTCCTCTTTGACCCATTTACAAGTCTAAATCATGTGCTGGTATCAGACATGGACGTCTCCAGCATCATGTCGCTCTCATGCATGTCGCATTCTAAGAGGAAGCGCTGGAAAGCATCGGTTTGTTTGTCGGTGTTAAAAGATGGCGTTTCCAGGCACACGTTCACCTCTTCTACGGGTTGTGCTCTGCTCTCATTGCCGTCGGTAGAAGTGTTGAGCATCTTCATCAGTGCAGGCGTCCCAAGGGTCTTTCTCACCTTGTCTTTAATGTCAGTTCCTGCAAAACAAGATAAGCTTACGAGCTGCGAGGACATGTTGAATCTGCAAGTTTACAAAGCGCATGGATGGTCGTCTTACCAATGTAAGCATCCGAATCACTGATATACATCTCAATGCAGTGGCCCAGCATGGTTACAGAAAATGTGTCGTCCCTTTTAAGACCAAGTGCCTAAAGATAGAGTTTATAACTCATAAGTGATTGAAAAAACTGACCAACAATACAGAATTATGATTGTTATATATTCTCACAGTGTGAAAGTAGTCGATGGCGCTCTCGAAATCTCCCATGAGGCTGTGAACGTAACCGATGGCCGAGTAAGTAGAGGCATTCTGTGGGATGAGGACCAACGCTTGCCTGTGGTATTCGAGAGCCTGATCATATTTCCTACACAAACAACATGAAAGCAATCACTGACCTGATTTTTGTCTACTGCATCAGATAAAAAACTAGACAAGCTCACAACAGAGGCAGTGAAAATTATTCTCATCCACTGTAATCAAGAAGTTTAAACATTGCACTTTTTTATTGAATATTCTTCAAATAATTAGTATGGGAGGCTGGGACTAATTTGCAATTCTGTACAATAAATCTCAAGCAACTTCACAATAGATGATTGTTAAAGAAAACCAGTTGTGCATTTCCTAAATGAAAATACCTGATGAAGAACGTTGTTAAAGTTGGATGTGTGCTTAGGTTTCAGGTTTTATTTCTGAAATGCTCAGTTCTGCTCAATATATGTCTCATTTTCAGATTTGGCGATAAATGATTAAATACTTGGGATAGAAAAACACAAACCAATTCAGTATTCAAATATTGCAATGGTGTCGATACACTAGATTTGGTATTCGGAACAATAAAATTGGGAAGTTTTCAAAATTAAATCGTTCAATCTTAAAGGGATACTCCACATTTTTTGGAAATAAGCTCATTTTACAACTCCCTCAGAGTTAAACAGTTGGGTTTTACCGTTTTCGAATACATTCAGCCGATTTTCTGATATTTAGTAGAATATCAGTAATCAGACAATATCTGGTCTCATTGACTTCCATAGTATGAAAACAACATACTATGGGAGTCAATGAGACCAGAAACTGTCTGGTTACTGATATTATTCTATCCCTTTAAGTTTCTAATCTAAAAGGTGCTCGAAGCGATGTCACACGTTTTTTAGACTGAAACATTTAGTCACATACAGCAAACATTCACTATCCGCTAGCTGCCTGTCCCCTGAACACACTGTAAAAAAACACCACAAATGGCAAGAAAAACAAACTGGGCAAACCTGCACCACAAAACATAACAAACAGTGTGTTCCGGCCAATAAACGACCAGAATGATTTGGGTGGGGTTGGAGGGTGAGGGGGGTGTGGGGAGTGGAGGAGAGAGAAGCATAGCTAGAGCTAGACAACGACTAACGTTAGAATTACATTCTCTTGAATTTTGATATGGGCGAAACACGACCAAAGAGACGACGTTCCGATGAACAAAAAGAAGAGGGAAAAGGAGAAGGAATGCACAAAAGTCCCGAATTTACATCGGAAAAGCCTGTTTCAGGAAGCACGGAAGGGAGGGGACGGGATGATGAGGAGGGAGGGTCGAGCTAGCCTCCGTAACACTTCGAACGTCAACAAGAAGTGACGTCACCCAACACCGCTTAGAGCACCTTTAATAAAACATTTACAAAAAAATAGCACTAAAAATGATCTACAAAACAAACTTTGAATGCAGTTCTGTTTTGAGCCGAATTCATTGCAGAAGTTTGTAGTTAGGGTTTCAGGACAACTCACTATATCGATACAGTCAAACCAAACATAAAATAAATAATTAAACAGCCATTTAGAAATAAAGAATCATGAGTGGAATGATCTTCAAGTGTGAATTGCGAGCCCTTTTTATATTCAGTAAGTGGACATACATAATTCATCAAACACTAGAGTGACAGAACAAAACAAGCACTCTATTAAAGTGGAAAAAACAAGATACACAGCAGAGGAGGGAAGCAATGTGACCATGCCTCCCAATGCTCTTCATTTCAATACCACTCTAGACAATTTTAGAAACAGGCACTTTTAAGTCACAATTATAGGTTAGTGCACACTACGGTCCAGATCCCGCCTATTTTAACTGGGATATAATGAGGTACTTAAGCTGCAATAATTGGCAATGTGCATTGTATTTATATGCAATACCGTCACTATCTCTTTAATATTTTTGAAATAAGTATTTTATGCTCAACAAGGCTACATCTGTTTGATCAAGTAAAAAAGATTAAGATTATGTAAAACAATAATTTAAATAATAATAAAAAATTATGTATTTTAAAATGTAATTTATTCCTGTGATGGGAAAGCTTCACTGTCACATGCTCCTTCAGAAATCATTCTAATATGGGTTATTTTCACCCAAAATGTTAAATTCTGTCATAATTTACAAGTTGTTCCAAACCTGTATAAATCTCTTTGTTCTGATAAACACAAAGGAAGATATTTTGAAGAATGTTGGTAACCAAACAGATCTCGGGCCCCACTGACTACCATAATAGGACAAAAATAATATGGTAGTCAATAGGGCTCGAGATCTGCTAACATTCTTCAAAATATCTTCTTTTGTGTTCAGCAGAACAAAGAAATTAATACAGGTTTGGAACAACTTGAGTAAATTATGACAGCATTTTCATTTTGGGGTGAACTATTCCTTGAAGAAACATTTCTTATTATTATCAATGTTAAATATTTTTGTAAACCATGATATTTTTTTAGGATTCTTTGATGAATACAAAGTATATAAAAAAACAGCATTTATTTGAAATATAAATCTTTTGTGAAAGTATAAAATGTCTTTACTGTCACTTCAACAGAATGTGTCCTTGCTGAATAAAATAATTTCTTCAAAAAAAAAAAAATCTTACTGACCCTTTAAAATTTGAATGGTAGTTTAGTTCGTTTTTTTTTTAAACTAGGGGGAAAAAACAACTAAAACTAAAATGTACTGTAAAAATCTGAATTCTTACTTCAATTTTCGACACACATGACCCAAATTGTTTAAGAGCGGCTCCCATTTGTCGACTGTGACCTGGAGAGAAATAATTCATTAAGACAGAACAATTTACAAGAGTATTTTTTCTTACCATGTACCATCAAACAATTTGTAAGTGAATAAAATAATCTTTGTATATTGGAAATTTGGTATTTTCCTTGTTTCATGAGTTGATGTCATACTGAACAAGCTGCACTTAACTCCATCTATTCTGATTAAGGTCTATTCTGATAAAAAAAAAAAAAAAGTAGAAAAACAACTCGATCATAGAAGCAAGAGGGTGGTTACCTCATTTCCAATTGCTTTGATCTTGTCCATAGCATCTAGAAACAACTTCTCGGCTGTTTTATAACTGCAACAATGCAAAGAGCCCATTAGTAAAACCACTAACCACCGATGTTTATAGTGTGAATTTTTTTTATCACTTACTCTCCATTTTGGAAGGCAACCACAGCTACCTCATGTATGACAAAGGGGTCTTCAGGCGCGATGCTGAGGGCCTGGCTAAAGAAACGTTCTGCCAGCTTGGGGTTGTTAGTGAGTCCGTACTCCAGACCAATGTAAAGCATGGGCAGGTGACATCTGCTCAAACAGGAAGCCAAAAAGTTTTTTTTCTAGCCTAATGGCTTTACCAATTTCAAAACACACAATTCATATGAGAGAGACAAATATTCTTGTAGTAATTCATTTAATTGTCACAAGCACTGTAGGTCTACAAACCCTTTCATGAGTTGGGCAGCAGTGAAGTAAGCAGCCATGGCCTGATCGTGCTCGCTCTCCACAGCAAACGAGTGACCGTATGCTATCCATGCCGGTCCGTATGTGCGCTCCAGCGTGGTGGCTTTACTGTGGAAGGGAATTTTGGTGTTAACCACAAGTTTCGTCAACAGATCTACTGTCATCATTATGAAACCTTTCCTAGATTAACCACAAAAAAACATTTTTGCTGAAAATGACCTGGGGCTTGATTTCTGCAGTATATCAGCACTAAAATGTTTTTCCGTTTATGTAATAAGGCAAAAGGTTACAATACTTAAATTCGATTCACTCTTTTTTCACAATTTTTTTAAAGATATAAAAGTGACTTCCTGAGTAAGCAATGTAAATTAGAAATCATTAAATGATCATTTCAGTTTGATTTTTCAAATGTTTTTGTGCTTATGGTCATCAATGCTGCATTTTGTAAATCAGAAATACAGTACAAAAATGAACACTTTGAAATAGTATTGCCGTTTAAAACTTTTCTAGATTTTAAAATGCAATTTATTCCTGTGATGACAAAGCTGAATTTTCAGCATCATTACTCCAGTCTTCAGTGTCACATGATCCTTTAGAATTGCTGATTTGGTGCTTACGAAAATTGTGTTGTGGAAACCATGATTTTTTTTTTTAACTCTTTGATGTATAAAAAGTTTAAAACAAGATTATTATTTTTGTTACAATGTAAACGTTTTTACTGTCACTTTTATTCAATTCAATGCATCCTTGCTGAACAAAACTCTTTATTTCTTTAAAAGAAAGAAAAAAAAAATCGTACAGACCCTAAACTTTGAACTGTAGTGAAAGTCCACAAAGCAACTAAATCCAGTCATACCTGAGATACCGCCTTGCATGTTCGTTTTTATGCCCAACCATGAGGTAGTAACATCCAACAGCAAACCATGAAACCTTGGAGAGGTTCATAGAGAAAGAACTGATAAGAAAACAAATCACATGAAACTTAACTGAAACTCATCTTTTGAAAGACAATTTCCTTGTTACTCACTGGATTACTGGGATACAAATCCACCAGTTTATGAGACAGGTAAAACAACTCTAAAGAGACAATGTATGGTAATTGTTATGATTCCACATTCAAATTCGACACTTAAATTAAACCTGAAATCAATATTAATCTCATACCATTTGCTTTGCTTAGCTCAACGAGGGTTCCTATGTGCACCGGTAAACAGTTGGCATGAAATGGGTCTTTTACCATAACCCTTGAATGAAAAAAATGTAAAAAAATTAGATGAATTCAACCTTTCCCTAAAATGTCAAACCGAACATTAGATACCGGTGTTTGTAGACTTACATAGATGTAAGAGAGTAGCACATTTTAAAGTCACAGTTGTAATAATGTCGCTCTGCGAGGGAAACGACAACATCCAAGTTGTCCTGGAGACCGTTGACTATATCTGGGACGACCATCTCGCTAGGTTTGTTATACTGAAAGAGAAGAGTTGTGAGCAGTGAGCACTTCAAACCCATTGAGTGAATTTACAGGTACTTCAAATTCTCAGAGTAATTTGTGCATGTTCTTTTTTTAAACTAAAGAATAACAAAAGAAAAATCAACACACAACAAAATCAGGAAAAAAAATGAACAGTATCTGATCCGTGTGATGCTGTAAATGTTGGCTATTTCATAAGTAAATCATAGCAAACCATTTTTGGTACACAAATATTTGACTTATTTTGTCCTGGTATGAACTTATGAGAGTTTAAATAGATTATAAAGGGGGCCCTCTCACCTTTTTTAATTTATTTTCAAAAAGGAAACGCAGCAATTCCACTTCCTCTTCTGTACACTGTTGACTTAAGGGCAGAGAATCCAAGAAATCTTTTTCTACAACAAGATAACATTTTATTAATTTGAAAGCATTTATTCATTTTATCCACGGTGACTTTCAAGTGACGAAAATGAGGACATTATGGCAATAGTTCAAAAAACAAAACACTAAATAACAAAGGCATCAAAAAGGCTTTCTTATAATTTAATACAATCATTTTTTTTGGTCCACTTACAATGTTAGTTAAGCTTTAAGTGACTTTATTTACAAACAGGGAATAAAGAATTTCAAACATTGGATGTATACGAATAGTTTCTCTCACCCTCTTGGGCGGTCAACATGTGATGGGACGTCAAAAGGTCAAAGGCTTCAAAGCAGTAGACGTCCAGTTTCAAGGCCTCTTTGTAGCTAGACGTGGCTAGGGGTCTGTTGTCCATGGCATCATAGATCTTCCCCCGCAGGAGACAGATGGAACTATTGATCTGACAGAAAAGCCCACAGGGAGTAAAAGATCCACTCAACCTCTTATGCCATTCAAATACCAAGTTTGTTTCTAATCTCAGGATAAAACATAATAACCACAATTAATGACAAGAAAAAAAAAAAAAAGGAGTTAGACTCACTGAGGCAGGAGACATTTCCCATTCCTTTACGGTTTCCCTTGAGCCATTATCCTCCTTTACATTCTTGTCTAATAATCTTTTACTGGCTGCTTCCTCCATGTCCAGTATGTCTAGAGCTTGTTGATATTCTTTGGCGGCATACTGCAGAAAATAATAATAACGACAATAAAGTACAAATCATTGATTATTTCCTTATTTAAGTTAAGAAAAATTTGGTCTGTTAGCCATAAAATTACACAAATGCCCACCCCTTGCATGGTCATTTATCAAATATTTTGGCAAATCTGATCAGGCAGCTACAAATTAATATAATACTATTGGCTATATTAACATTTAAATGTTTATTTGTTTATTTATTTGTTCATTTGTTTTTTTTTTATTTGTATTATTGTTATTTAGCCTATTATTATTATTTTTTTGATGGTTCCTTAACTTGGCGTAAATTTACGTAGCCTACTGATGGGAATGTTATGTATAGTGTGATGTAATATGTGTATGTAAGCTTAAGGTTGTCTGTACAATTTTATTTGATGGGAGCTGTTTGTTAATGTTCTACCAATGTCAATAAAAAAAAAAAAAAAAAAAAAAAAAAAATTTACATGTAAAATCCATTCCACAAATTGGCCATCAAAAATGATTTTTTATATATTGTATCATGTATAAAATAAATCAAATTTGTAATGTAAATACTCACGTGACATCTTGCAGCTAGATACTGACAGGCCCCATACAACTAAAAAAAGAGGAAAAAAAAGTCTGTCATAGATAACAAGAATTTAATACTTCTTCATTAATTCCCTTGAACATTAAGCTGATTTGTTTGCTCCATTCTATTGCATTAATCCACTACAAACATTTCAGTAATATACATTTGTGTAAATTCTTTTACTGGGTTAGGCCTACGTGTTTGAAAGACTACGGAGAACTAAGAATATCTGATACTATTGAAATGACTGCTTTCTTTACCCCAAAAAAACAATAGCTCTTACCTTGTCAAGTTTGCGAGATCTGAGGGCATGAGAGGCTCTGTGATACTGTGCTGTCAAATAAAGGCACTGCGCTAACCAATAAATATCTTGAGGATCCTCTATAAGAGATTAAAGAGTCTGTGATTAATCCAATAGACAATTACGAGTCAAGCTAAATAATTAATTAAAACAAAATATGCATTTTATCTTAGAATTATCTACATTAACAACTGCTATTTGACAGTACACACACTGTGTTTAGGAGGATGAAGACACTTACCATGTGATAAGGATGATACTTTGTCAGCCCAGAACAGAGCACTTTGATACTGTTGCTATAATATAGATCATGCAAAAACAACAGAGGGAAACTACATTTAATTTATATTTTGAGATGTTCACTACTGAGGTAAAATTGGACTTTTATTCAGCAGTCAACATAATTGGGGAAATCATTTTGTCACATTAGTGCAGTTTGAGGTGCACAAGCCCTCATAGATGTTATATTGCGTATCTATTCCCTAGAATAGAATAGCCCTAAACAACATGATGTCATGTCTATTATTAACCGATACTTTTGTTATTTAAATGTAATTTAAGAAGCTTTCAAACCTGGTAGCATGGAAATAACCTGGGTAGCTTCGTAAATACACACATTATTGCCTAATTCAGTGTATTAACCATACCTCCTTCTTTTCTATAATATTCCGATAACGTAATGTCATATGATCAGCTTCATACAATCAGAAATTGATTCAAATCTAATTTGCTGAGTAAATTAAAGCTAGTGTTTATGCTAAATATACTGCCTCTACTTACCTGATCAATGTAGTGTCTCACTCTTTTACGAAGCCTGTCAAGATTCATTGTGATTGTACTGTTTGTCAAATACAAAAAACTGTCATTCTTGTCAAATGCAATAGATTGTAAATGAGTTTGTAAGACTGATCCTCTGTATGTAGATTGAAGCCCGCGGTTAGCATAAAACGTGTGTTACATTGATACCACTCCGTGAAGAAACACAGATTTTGTGAAGTTCCGTCATTTTTAAATATTTGTATATGGACTGGAAGTAACAACGCAACAAAAAAATACAGATTTCAGTGAAAATATTTTTTTTTACAGACTGAGAATATAACATACACATAAACACAAATAATAAAAATACAGCAATACATAAATTAAATACACAAGCTCTTAAAACGTCAAACGTAAAGCTTCTTTGGGTTATAAACACATTGCCGCTCTCTTGTGGTACACAGGGAAATCGCATTGCACAAGTCCATTTCCGCCATTAAAGGACCAAAATAAAAAAATCTGTCATCATTTAATCACCCTCATGCTGTCCCAGATCCACAAGGCTTTCTTTCCTCTGTGCAACACAAATATTTCGATTTTCAGGCTGAAAGGCAGCCTTAAATCTAGTGTTCCTCAGAAGAAAGTCATCAGCTAAACATACTGTTTTAAATAGCCTAAATTAAGTGAAATAACCAGTTATTTTGAAATATACTTCAATTTAAACTGTTCCAATCCACTAAAACAAAAGATCTGCATGTGATGTGAAACTCTGAGATTAATTAAATGATTATAAAAGCTACAAAAGTTATATTATTAGCAAAGCTTTGTATATTACTACACACATTTAGTTCATTGTGGATGGAAGTTCAACAGAATGGATGAAAGAAGCATGAGCAATACACAAAAACAGGGAAGATGTTATTCGGGTGACCAAGAGGCCAGATACAGTACAGAACGCGTTGCAGAGCATTTTGTCTGACATCAATATTTTCAACTGCAGATTTGGCACTCTCTTTGGTGAGAAGGAAACCACTCCTGAAAAAGATGAACATAACAGCATGCCTGGTTTTTACTAGAAGCCATGTGACAAATCTGAAAGCTCTTAGAAGAAAATTGTGGGCTGAAGACACTAAAATTAACCTCAATGTCCTGAATGTTTGGTGCAACCCAAATGCAGTTATCCCTACCATCATGCTCTGGGGTTGCTTTGCAGCAGGATGAATTGCAAAACAGTTTGAAGCATTGTGATTTATGAAGTGAGATATTCATATTCTGGAATGATTATTTTGATTCATAAGTGTGTTGAATTTGTGATACTGATGGGAGAATGAGTCCTGTTAAAGGTTGTTGTAGATTGAGAAAAAGTAAAGGGCAATAATTTATTTCTTAACATAAATCTGGTAAACAAAAAAGGTGTAACACTTAACCGCGCGGTGTTACAAATTCCGCAACAGGGCAGATGACACATTTGACCTAAAATCACACAAGAACATGGTATGGAGGCATCTTTTTTAGACCACGCTTTTCTTTCATATGTCTCGTATTTCATATAATAAAACATTACAGATAATACATTTCTCTCTATACATACTGCTGCAGTAGATACAGTATTTTACAACTGTAACAATAGTGCTGGTGTTGCGAGCTGCATGCTGTGCTGCCCATGAACGTCTGGCTTAAAATGCCGACATGATCAGCATCAAGTCCTGCATGAGATACACACCCAGACAGATGGTACATAATCTAAAACAAAACTGGAGAGACTATTCCATAATTCAGACTGTAAGGAGTGGGTAGGCAATGAGGACTCTGCCCTATAGAGTGACACTGATTGCTATGGAGATGAGGTACTAGGTTCAAAGATATCCACCCAAAATCTCCAAGGGTTTCGGGCTAGAAATGAGTAGCCAGTGCAAATATAGCTGGCCATGTGCATTTGATTGCTCTATCAGAAATCTTGAGTCTCGTGCTCTTGTCCTTCCCGTGTGGTGTGTGGAAGTCTGAGACGTATTTTCCATCCTGTTTTCCTTTTGCAAAGCTTGCCGGGTTCAAGTGTTTCTCTTAGTTCTCTCTTATTATGCTTACAAGTCTTTAAAAAAACTACAAAGTCAATGAGGCGACCAAGGTGCGAGTTCTCGCCCGATGGTAGCACTACTATACAGTTTTGCGTTTTGATCCTGTCACGATTGGCCGAGCATATTCCACAAAGTCATCAATGAGAACAGGCCATGCTCCTGAAACAAAACAGGAGGTCACGTGATTAAAATCTATCATAATCTATGAATAAAGGCAGCCAATTTACAGTATAACTTCAAAAATACAAAAACCAATCACAAAAAAATTCAGTCAGCAGCATATTAGCTCACAAAATACAACAAAAATGGATGATGTCTCACCTTCTTCATCATAGTTTGACATGTCATCTGCAATCATGTTGCCGAAATCCAGAAGCAAGTTCCACGTGTCTTTGGGAATTGATCGTTTATGATGCTCCTGCGCAAAATAAGGGCAGAGACTAGAGAAGCATCTAAATTAATTGCTAAAGGAAATTATTCCACTATGTGGTTAATGTGTTGCGTAGCAGCCAGAAAGCCCATTTTAATTTGTATTGAGTGCTAAAGAGGGTCAAAAGTCCAATGCTGCTATGACTTACCAATAAAAATCTGTTCCAGAGGTCTAGGAACTTAAAACGTCCAGCCAGAACCAGGTTCCAATATGCTACTGCCATCTCTAAATCTGTAATGGAAAAAGACAGTTAAATTCCAAATGAAGAGACACAAAAATGCAGAAAGAAAAAATATTAAGGTGCAATTACCTAAACCTTTTTGTCCAGGATTCTTGGCAAAGTTGAAGGTAAACTGGTAAAAATCTTTAAACTTTCCGCTGTCTTTCAGATCCTGTTCTAATCGGGGCAGAAGAGCTCGAAGTTTCTCTGGACTGTCACAGCTGAAGAAGAAATTAAACGTTTAGGCTCATCATTAGTCAGTCTAATCACTGGCTCATATACATGTCATTCATACACAAATATGTATATTAAACTTGCTGTTAGCGACTGAAACCTGACTTCCATTCTGAGAATTTCAACTACAGCTTCACTTAGCAAATCCAAACATGCTAAATCATTTAAAGTAACACCAAGTAACTTTTCCTCTTCGGTCGCCCTACTGGTTGGAAACGAAATTGTCCATTGCCGCTGTCGTAAATAATTTAGCCTACCGTCGCACGCACGCTCGCTGTTTATCCAGCACCGGCTTTAGAATGAACGATGTCCACAGACAAGGTAGAGTATGTTACATGATTTCATGAAAGGATGATGTATTGCGACATCAGAAACGAAGAAAAACGAAATAATGACTATTGTAGCGCTTGACGTAAAGCAGTCGTATTTTGTAGTTCTTTTTGTGGTTGGGTTCCTACCCGAACCCCGAAGTTACATAGTGCCAGTAAAAGTAATACAGACCCCGTCATGCTATGGCAGAAGTGCCTTTCACCCTGTTACGACTTGATGAACCACAGATAAGATTTTGGAAACCTTATTTTAAGGTAAACAATGTTACATAGTGTTGCTTTAAGAGACATCAAACATTTCAATTGGGACCATTCTTCTGTGGTTATTAGAGCCGAGGAGGACTGTCACAGAAACTATTTCAGTGATTCTGTCAGGTGGTAGGACATTTTTTGTATAACATTCCAAAACCTTTCATTATTACAGAATGATAATCCCAGCCGCCACACAACCCAAATATTAACAAAATAATGACTAAATAAATTAATGATTTCATAGCCCACCCCAATTCTGTCATTCCATCAATGAACTCTTTTTTGCTGAATTCACACTGTGTTGCTGCACGGAATTTCCATGCCACAACCAGAACACTGATGCTCGCTGGATCCAAATTGAGGTCATCACAGAACTGTTGAATTCCATCAATCCCAATCTTATTCTCATCCTGGGGATCTGAGGGAGAATAAAAAAACATCTAGGTCACTTAAAAAATATTGTTAGTTCAACAAAACAAACATTTTTGCAAGGAATTCAACATTTAGGTGCACAGATAAAGTTTTTCTTTAGGTTTTGCTGGCTCTTCTTCATCCCAGTGGTTTTGGGCTTTATAATAACACATGAATGCATGAAGTTTGTTTATGAGGGTCCAGACATTTTTTTCTTCGCTCTGTGGTGTGTGCGACCTTGTTTCATTGCTCTAACAGTAACGGCTTGTTTAGACATTTTGTTTTTCCACTCAAACATACATTTTATTAGAAGTTCTATTCTATTATGTTTTTGTTTGGTTAAAGTTACAATGACAGATCTTTTCTTCCATATTGTGACGTACATCCGATTGAAAAGGATTATTGGAAAAAAGAAAAAGTGTGGTGGGGACTTGGTTCTAAATTTTACAGTCGACTGTAAGAGCAGGGGGGAAATAATTTGAGAAGCCTACTATAAGTCACCAGAAAAAGTTTCACCAGAAAAGTTATGACATTTTGAAGAAAAGAAAAAACATTGGCATGGATGAATTTTTCACAATAAGATCATTAAGATGCACTTAGAAAACACATAGGGTGTATTTTCATTTCATGCCGACTTTAAGCACTGGATAAGAACTATATAAAGTAAAACTGTTGTTTTTATTATTAGTAACTCAGTGGGAACTGCATGACACAGCTGGTCGCGTGATCTCAAAATGACAGCCCCCATGAGGCTGTAACCCACTCGGTGTAGAAAACTAAAATAGCTTTACATTTAAATCATAGTAAAAAGAAATAGAAATTTAAAAAATAGCCTTTTTTAACAAGTAAAACAAATCACCTTTAAGCATGTAATGGTACTCTCAGGCACAGAACAGAAGGCATAATAAATATCAGAATTAGAAAAACGCACCTTTATATCGATTGTAAAGCTGCTCCAGCTTTTTTCGGTCCACCGAGCTTTTCATGGATTCCTTGTGGTATAAATCTGGGTTCTGAAAGTAGTTGTCGGTGGCCACCTCTAGTTTCCAGTCATTTTGAGTGAGGCAGTATACGGCGGTCTTCTCCCCGGCTTGAGTGAAGGACATGAACTGCCGTACCTTGTCCTTTTGGGAGGATTTTAGCTTATGCTGTGTGGACACAAAAGATATGCCCTCAGACATGAACTCAGACAGACGGAGGAATACACTCAGCAGTGTGTACAAACAGAAAGAGACACAAACAAACATACAGAGAGAAAAAATTGCAAACATTCAGGCACAAGACTAAAGCTGACAACTGGAACAACCGTAAACAAAGCGTTGAGCAAACGTCCAGGCCAATGTGTCAATACAAAAGGACATTCTACCGGTTATAGCAAGTTCGTCTGAAGCACCAAGCATGTGAGAACCTGTGACAGGCCACTTGCTCTTGGCATGTAATATGAGATGGCAAGCTCAGGGCAGCCAGTGCAAAACAACCAGGTTACCCCACAGTTATTTCCATCGATGCACAGTAAGCTGTTTTTACTCTAGTTCTTTAAACAAGTTCAAAATAACCATTTTGACCAGGCCATCACAAGACATGGAACCATAACACATTGTGCAAAAAGTTTGATAGCCCACTCAAGACGTGTTGTTTAGAGGGTATTACAATCTGGTAACTAACCAGGCTACTATTGAGGGCTGGGTTAAAAAGGCAGGGCTAAAAGACTGACGTTTGAAATTTCATGGGCTGGGTATGGATGACACTTAACCCCCCTGTTCTGCTGACATTTACTGCATGGTTGTTTGGGGTCCCAGAGGCCCCTATTGTATATGTGTGAAATAATAGAAGACATATCAATATCAGTGCGGGTTTTAACTTGGGGTTTCAATGACACCATAACAGATATGCTTTGTTTTGAATGTAAAACAATGAAAACGTGTCATCAAAGTGAAATCTTATTTAAAATCAGCTCGCATGCATTTTGGAAAAGTCATGACGTTTAACCTGTTCAATGTTAGGTTCGATTTTGATGTATTAAAAAGGGGCTAGGGGTCTCTATAAAACCCTCAACAGAACACCAGGGTTAACAGCATGCATGTCTGGCTGAAGCATAGAATAATATTCATTCTCGTATGTTTTATGCATTACATAGGATATGATTCCAGAACACCTAAGCGGAAAGGTACATGCTGAACTCCCTAAATATCAACAACTGACCTTCCTGCACATACAAAACATACACAAAATTATGAGCATTCTCGGTGCGACACGCGCAGAAACCGACTGATACAAGACGTGTAATATCTACGTTTGCCGGATCTTCTCCGTCGAACACAGAAGCATAAAACGAAAGCAATATTTTTAAATTCTATGTCACCTACCATTTTATCACCCGCTGTTTGACCAAATTGATACCCAATGCTCCCATATACGACTGCGCATGCGTGTAGGCATCAAGGGAATGCGCTAGAACTCCAGCGAGTCTGCGCGGTGAAACAGTTAAGCATTGGGAGTTGTAGTTCAGTAGTTCCTTCGTTCTATGATTATACATTTTCAACCAGTGTTGGTAATAACTAATTAAAAGTCGCGACGCTGTGAAACTACATTTAACTAAATTCTCTATAGTGTGTAAGTAGGTTACTTCAGCTTTTTCGATTCTATCGTAGGCTGGCTACTTCATGCGGTTCAAATGGTTTATTCGTTGCGCTTGGAAAGTCCGATTCATTTTAGAGAATCGGTTTGGTCAGACGACTCTGTTATGAATCTGCTTGTCTGTACTGCTCTGTAATGTGCAGCATGACAAATTAGTGGTTGCCTGGCGAAAAATAATCTATTGTAGCCTATGCCTTTTACTATTGATAGTTTTTTAATAAGTAAAAGGCCTTTTACTATAATTCTGGAAGTCTTTAATGATTTTTATGAAGTAAACATAAGAACCACTTTTATATTTTTAGTAGCCTTATATTGTAGATGAACATTCACTTCATGTTAATTCAACATTCATGTTAAAATGTAGGCTATGTGTCAAATATGATACAATCATCATTGTCTTACAGTTAAATAACATTGGTAGGTTAGTGATAAGTGAGATTTATAGGCATTTTATATAAGGTGTCTGATATACCTTTATAACAAGCTTGTTGATTTACATAAACTATCTTACCTTTTTGCCATAATAAGTATACAACAACAGAACCATTTTTCCTCGGCTCCAAATTCTAAATGTAGCCTATCATATGGGCCATAAAAAAAAGAAAACATAAAACACATTTGCTAACTTTTATTTAGATTTTGTCTAAATATTCAATGCTCTATTTAATTTTTTTTATTATTATTATTCAGACCATTATTTCATATGTCTGGCTTTACATAGTTAAACAAACTAGCCTGGGGGATTAATTAATGTAAAATCTAATAATAGGGAAAATTCTGAATGTTATTATACTACTATACTGTCCTCTCTCAGTAGCACAATCTGCAGACTCTAACACTATATGACCTACTTTCGAGCATGTTCAGCTGACCAGTGCAGTATGGCTAAACCTTTGAGTGGATAACATAACAGTGTTGGTTGTTTAGTGTAGAGCAAAACAGACTGATTTGAACATGTATTATAATACTAAAAAATAATCATTTGTTATATTTATATAGCACTTTTCTCTGCATTCAAAGCGGTTTATTGAAGGGGGAATCTCCTCAACCCCCATGTGCAGCATCCACCTGGATGACACTGTGTTTAAAGTAATATTTGTTATATTTATTCAGGTCTGTTCATATTTCATGTATGTTGAGCGTCATGTTACCTGCTGCTCAAAGTGTTTCAGTAACTCTTAATAAACAGTCACAGCAGTGTTGCAAGAGCAAGGCCTTCTCTGATTTACAGTTATTTGCAGTTATTTGTGAACACAAACAGTGTTTGAAGTCAGGTACATGAACATATTGTGATTCATTGTTGCAATAAAGCTTGAATTATGTTTAATACAGTATGTCTCATTTATTGGATGAATATTTTAGAAAATATATAACAAAATTGTATTTATGTTTGGCCTATATTCTATTTTCTAAAGGTAGCAAATCCACCTTCATAAATGTATTTAACCTAGATAATTTCTTCAAATATGCCCACCCAGAGAATGATAGTGACATGAAAATGGTGACACCCTTTTTTGAACTCATCTCCATTTAGTTATCTGTATAAAACATACTGTACAGTCCTGTCTGTGGGGGCAGCATGAATACAGATAAACAGATCACAAAGCCTGAAACCAAAAACCACCTTATACACATTACAGCAATTTTACAGTCATACAGCTGATTTATACTTTCAAGATATTGACATCTGTTTACGTAACACCAATTGTCTCCATTATATGGATTTTAGAAAACACTATGGAGTAAAATATTTAAGTACTTCAAATTATAATATTTTGCAGAATTTGTACTTTATAGAGTTCTGTTAAACCTAATGCATACTTTTACTTAATTACATTTACAAGGACAAAGTAATACTTTTTTGTTACTCCATTACAGACATAATACATGTCATATGACTTCAGGACTTTACATAATTATTTAAAAATTAAAAGTATCCTTCTACTTTATCCTATAATGTGACTAACAAGCCAATCAATCATGCTCACATAAGTTTAACTTTTCTTTAATTTTAACAGCCAATGGATTTTTTTTTATTGAGTTAATTGAGGACTTGTATCAAAAATACTAAAATGAGAACACATCTCTGTCTCTTGTTAGAAGTCCATTTTGGAAAGTTAAGTAAATTGTTTTTTACTTTTACTTTTACTTTTAAAATCTTAATTTTCTCATTATTTTTTGGCTGGGTACTTACTTATTCATTGAATTTAATAAAACTTTTGATAAATTATCTTTACTTGAGGCCTACAATTTGAGGAATTGGTACTATTTCCACTTCTACCTAATAATGATGGATTTATGTACTGGTTATTAATGCAAATGTATCGTTAGAAAGTGGGAAATACTGATAACAACTATTATCATAGTCTTTGACGCTTTTGAGCAAAAAAATATAAGATACTTTATATGCATTGACCTTTTTATTTGTGAATTTCTTTTTAATATGTACATGTATTCCTGTGCACGCTCCGCCTTCAGACGTAGTGGGTGGGGTCCAGATAAATGAACCAATAAGAAAATTCTAACTCGGGTACTGTAGAGCTTTGCCCAATCAGAATTCCATGTGGGCGTGCCTTCCGTACTACGCTTCTCCAACGTCACGCGCAGTACTGCCCAATCAGATTTCCCGTGGCGTAGACACCGCCAAGCTCAGTTTTACAGACCCAGAGAGGGAGCAATTTCTACTGTGTGCGCTCCTATTCATTCAGTCCTAGACAGTTGAAGGCGGATGCAACCGACCGTAAGTGAAACCAGAGGGGGCTTTGAGTCCACGTAAACAGCTTGGACCGATATTTTCTGTATCTAAAATTCATCATTACATAAAGAAGCTGTCATTTATCTGCGTTTGAATATGTTAAGATAATTTGGCATGCAATAATCGCGTCTGCCAGCCAAACCGGTCTGTAAACTCAGCGTGTATCTTTATGTTATTATACATAATGGAATCCATGATCGTTAGTCTGTTAACCGTCGGTCCGGATTAATTATGATTTATGTGAAAGACCGAAACGGTCTGTCTCAAATGGCTTAAGTTAGCCAACAAGCTAACCCATGTCAAGTGCTTCTGTCAGTACCATGCAATAGGAAATCCGCACTGATCTTCAGTGATGGTTGGCCATTGCACGAAAAAGCACTGGTATACAACACTGGGCGTGTAGTAAACAATACTATGCAGATCCTAAGTTGATTATATTAAAGAAGCGGAGATGACCTCGATTTGAGTGGAAGTTAGCTTACTAGCTCGCCTGGTCGCTAGCTTAACCTCTTTATCCTATGTTCGCTCTAAAGCGTTTTTGAAATACTTTTGCGAAATGGAACGGTTAGGCTATTATAAACTGTGTATAACCGTGAGGGGTGTAAGATAACTATATTATTGGTAGTTTAGGTCATCATAAGGACCTGTCACATCAGCTAGCAAGCTATTAAAGCATCACTGCATGTTGGCTTTGCTTTAGCTTCCATGTAAAATGGCTGCCAGGCATTAAACCAAAACCACCCTGCTTGTTAAATTAGTTCTGGTGGCTTGGTAAACAATTGTGCCCCCTTTTGATAGATTATTTTCCATTTTTGAAGGATTTTCAGTAGTCAAAACTCATGCTGTGGTGAACCAATGTATTCTGTCACCCTCCAGCAGTATAGTGTTATGACTGTGTTGCCACATGTAAATAGATCTTTTTTTATATAATGTGCTTAAGATAAACTGCAGAAACTCTTTATAAAACATTTAGATATTTTTAATTCCTTTTTGAAAGCATGCATGATGATTTCACAGTTGCCATGCGTCTTTTATGTGCATGCATCTAACATCCGCATCCATTTTGGGTTTTATGAATGTGCAATGGTCTTGCAATCAAACATCTCCCAAATACAAGCTCGTTACAAAAGCATGATCATTCATTGCTCATGAGATTTTATATTTCGTATTATTTGATTTATCTTTGTTTCCTGTTTGAGGGATGGGGTTCAGACCTCCTCTTCCTCTGTCCTCTTGCTAACTGGCTATGCCAACAAAAACAGCACCTAAGAAGGCAAAGGGCTTTCAGGACTCTAAGTTAAGAGGAAAGTTTACACACTTCATTTCCAGATGGCCATTTAAGTACTATCCGTTCGCAAAACGGTACGAGCAAATGCACAATATCCGACCTCATCGCATTTAAACAGGTGGGGTACGTTTTGATCACATTTAGAACTGGGTTTCATTCCAAAACGTGTTTGTAAGGCAGCTAGCTAACTGGGCTAACACGCTTTATTATAGTGCATACTGCTACGAATGTGCATTATGTTTAGAGCGGAAAATATAACCGAATAAAACAGACAATCGTTCTGCTTTGTGTTTACATGCTTTTTATAACTTAGGACATTGACCATGAATGTTTTCTGTATTTTAGGGCCCATTGCTTTTGCTAAAAAGTTACTCAAAACGACAGGAACTGTTGCGTATGGATGGTTTAAAAAAAGATTGCATGTAGTTTTTGAGTGGACGTCCTGAAGTTTTGATGTTAAAGCGATGGAAAGATTCGTCGAGGTCTTTGTCTGCTAATATAAGCTGCATGAGTGCTTTGGAAGCAAATCGGCGGGCCTCGTTCTCTTACGAGAGTATCTCTCGTACTGCGTAATATCTTACGCTATGGGGAAACACTCTTTCCTCGAGATATTGAAGCCAAAAATTATCCTTAATTTTTAATCATGCAAAACGCTTTTGCAGCAGCAAGCAGACAAGGGCGAGACAGCTCGCGCGCCCATTGGCTGCCTTGCTGGAAAAGCTGCAGCCTATCGAGTGAGGCACTGCGTGACGTAATGACAAATGGGGGCGCTTCGCGCCCATTTCGTCATGTCCCGCCAGTAAAGGCGTGGTCTCGCCCTATAATACCCTCGATAGCTGTATTTCCTCTGATTTTTTCATTCTTCACGCGAAGCTCACGCATCGCGGGATCCAGAGTGAGAAGCCGCGCCGTTGACTTGTAGCCTTCTCAGCGGGACGTGCCATCTTCTGAAGTCGCTGGCCCAGCCGCCTTCAACTGCCGTACCTGCTGCGCTTTCCGGCGTACTATATCCTTTTACTCTGCTAAGTGTGTGTGTGTTTGCTTACGTGACGCAACACCCATTTCTAAAAGAGCTGCGTCTTTTTAAAGATGCCTTCCTGTGGTTCTTGCCGAGCCCCACTCAGCGACGAGGAACGCCACGTCATCTGCGTGTCCTGCCTGGGTGAGGATCACGCGGCCACCGCGCTCGCTGACGGCGGATGCCATCATTGTGAACGCTTGCCTATGGTGACTCTGCGGACTCGCCTAGCTTCGTTCTCCGAGCCCGCATCCCAGCCCGCCGTGATGCCGCGCCGCAAGAAGCGCCGCGCCCTGCGCGCGCCCGAGCTATTTCCAGCCCGCCAAAGCTCGCCGGTTCGCCCGCCAGCTTCGCCGGCTTCGCTCGAGTCGCTCCCAGACGGACAGCGGCCGCCGTCTGCCGCCGCGTCCGCACTTGAGCTCGACAAACTTACCGGAGACGGCATTGAAACTGAGCCGATGCGTCCGCTCTCTCAAGCCGTGGATTACATCGGTCTGAATGGTGAGATACATTTGTGGCTAACGCTATCCGAGATGACGGAAGCTGAGCGCTCCGTGTTCCTCGACGTTCTCGCTCTGCTGGACGCCGCCCCCCTCAGCGCGGGCCCCGGCCGAGGATTGAGATAAAGCCCGAGGTCTCAAGGCCTTCCTAGTCTCTCTAGGAAAGCGACGGTGTTCAGTTCCCGCTGCGGCCGGATTTTCACCAAAACTTCTCGCTCGTTCAGTTCCAAGCAATGTGACTGTTCCAGTGTATTTCGCAGTGAGCAAGCTGGTTCCACAGCCCGCTTGCCTGCGCACAAAGGCCGTCGTTTCGGCTAACTAGCAGCGCCGCCAGGCCCGAGATCAAACACCGCGCTCTCGCTCTGCTGGACGCCGCCCCCCTCAGCGCGGGCCCCGGCCGAGGATTGAGGTAAAGCCCGAGGTCTCAAGGCCTTCCTAGTCTCTCTAGGAAAGTGACGGTGTTCAGATCCCGCTGCGGCCGGATTTCCACCAAAACTTCTCGCTCGTTCAGTTCCATGCGTTGTGACTGTCCCAGTGTGTTTCGCAGTGAAGCAGCCGGTGTCTCAGCCCGCTTGCCTGCGCACAAAAGCCGTTTCTATGGCTACCCAGATAAATCCAATAAAGAGTGCATTTTCTGGTGTTCCGGCCACGGCCGATGGTGTTACGAGTGTTGTAAGAATGCCCACGTCCCAGTGCCCATTCCCACACCCAGACACAGCCCGCCACGGTGCAGGGCTAGCACAAATAAACCAACTCATGTTGGTTGTGCAGAAAATGTAGTGAAAGCGCCCATACAATGCCCGCTTACACTACACGATGCGTGTCCCTTGGTTTCTGTAAAAACGAAACTAACACACATTTAGTCGGCGCGAGCCGACAGTGTTCTCAGTGCAGTAAATGTGCCCGCTGTTTTCGCATTTCCTCACTGACACGCCGAATCCCACGGGATTCACCCCCGCTCGCTTTCTATGCACAACCCGTCACAGAGAAGCTGAGCGCGGCCAGGCTGCCCGCTGTGATTAGCGCGCACCTCGCACGCTGTGAACACAGCGTTGATTCAGTCGGCGCGAGCCGAGTGTTCTCCGTGCAGAAAATGTGCCCGCTGTCTCGTGCCCGCGTTTCTCACAGACACTCCGAATCTCACGGGATTCGCCCCCGCTCGTCTTCTCTGCACAACCCGTCACAGAGAGGCTGAGCGCGGCCAGGCTGCCGGCTGTGATCAGCGCGCGCCTCGCACGCTGTAAACACAGCAGTGATTTAGTCGCGCGAGCTGACAGTATTCTCAGTGTAGTAAATGTGCCGCATTTAGTAAATGTGCCCACATTCCCTCACACGCGCCGAATCCCACAGGATTCGCCCCGCTCGCTTTCTCTGCGCGTCCCGCCATAGAGAAGCTGAGCGCGGCCAGGCTGCCCGCTGTGATCAGCGCGCCCCCCGCCTCGAACGCTGTAAACACGGTGCTGTGTTCCCAGTACACAGGGGCTCTCGAGCCGCCGTCCTGCCGCGGCCAGAGCCCAGATTTCATTCTACCCCTAGCTATTCACGCAGATGCGTGGTCAAGGCTTCCCGGGGTATCAGAATGGGTGTTGAACACTATAACGAGAGGCTGTTCGCTACAGTTCGCTCGACGCCCCCGCCGTTATACGGCGCGAGTCGAAACTACGGTGTATAGCGAAGTGTTTCATCTACTTCGAGCCGAGATAGCGAAACTACTGAGAAAAGGGGCTATAGAACCTCTATCTCAGGGCGAAGGGGGCTTATACAGCAGATATTTTCTGGTACCATAAAAAGATGGTGGGCTCAGACCCATTCTAGATCTGCGACTGCTGAACAGAACGCTCGGGAAGCGCCAGTTCAGAATGCTTACGACCAGGAAAATCCTCGCGCAAGTGCGCCAAGGAGACTGGTTCATGTCAATAGATCTGAAAGACGCCTATTTTCAAATACAAATAGCGTCCCATCACAGGCGATTCTTGAGATTCGCCTTCGAGGGCCAGGCATATCAATACACAGTCCTGCCGTTCGGCCTGTCCATAGCACCCCGTACGTTCACGTAGTGCATGGACGCGGCCCTCGCCCCCCTGAGACTTCGGGGCATGCGAGTTTTGAACTACTTGGACGATTGGCTGATTCTATCTCGTTCACGAACGGAGCTCATAGAACACAGGGCCGCATTACTCGAGCACCTCGAGGAGCTGGGCCTTACAGTCAATTAAGCGAAAAGCTCACTGCTCCCCAGTCGGAGAATTTCCTTTCTGGGAACAGTGTTAGACTCGCTATCCATGACAGCACGCCTGTCACCGGAGCGCGGATTGAATATTCAGCACGTCGCGAGATCCTTCCGCCACGGCTCTATAGTCCCGCTCAGAAGGTTTCAGAAAATGCTGGGTCTGATGGCCTCAGCAGCCTCCGTACTCCAGTTGGGCCTGCTCCGCATGCGCCCACTGCAGCTATGGCTAAAAGCACGAGTTCCCCCAGGGCGTGGACCGCGGGTCTATTTCGCCTCAGGGTCGACCTTCAGTGCGTTTCAGCTCTGAAACCGTGGAAAGTGACCGACTGGTATCAGTCAGGTGTGAGTCTGGGGATCGCCTCGGGTGTGAAGGTGGTGTCTACGGACGCCTCCACATCGGGGCGGGGAGCGCTGCTCGAGGGCAGACCGCTAGCTGGCCTATGGTCAGTACGGGAGAAGCTCCTTCACATAAACTGCTTGGAATTAATAGCAGTCGACAAAGCGCTAAGGCGCTTCTGTCCCCAGATAATAGGCCACCACGTATTGGTCCGGTCGGACAACATGTCAGTGGTGGCGTACATAAATCGCCAGGGCGGCGTCAGGTCCCGAAACCTTACAGGCTGACGGAACGCCTCCTGGTCTGGGCTCAGCACAACCTGCTCTCGCTGAGAGCGGCGCATGTGCCTGGTCACCTAAATGTGGGGCCAGACAGGCTGTCCAGAAACAACGTCCCAGCAGGAGAATGGTCTCTGCACCCGCAGACGATCCAGCTGCTGTGGGAAACGTTTGGCAAAGCGCAGGTGGACCTGTTCGCGTCCCAAGAAAACGCTCACTGCCCGAGATTCTTCTCGAAAAGCCGGGACGCGCTGGCCCATGTTGGCCCCGCCGCCCCCCCCTATATGCTTTTCCCCCTGTCTCACTCCTGCCTCAGGTGTTGGAGCGAATCAGGAGGGAGGGATGCCCAGTGCTACTCATAGCTCCGCTCTGGACAAACCAGTCGTGGTTCCCTGTCCTGATGCAGCTGACCAGCGCTGCCCCATGGCCTTTACCGTTGAGGAGAGACCTCCTCTCTCAGGCAGGAGGCTCGATTTGGCATCCTCGCCCGGATTTGTGGTCCCGGCACGCATGGGCCATCAACGGGTACCCGCTGACCTCCCAGAGGGAGTGTTAAACACGATCGCGTAGGCTAGAGCCCCGTCTACCAGACGGCTCTACACCTCGAAGTGGTCTGTGTTCTCTGCTTGGTGTCAAGCGTAGAGCTTTTCACCTGTAGACTGCGGGGTTACGGAAGTGCTTTCCTTCCTTCAGGAGCTACTGGATAAGGGCAGGACCCCTTCCACGCTCAAAGTATACGTGGCGGCCATAGCAACGTTTGTAAAACCGGTGTCTGGCCAGTCACTAGGAAAGAACGACTTAGTCGTGCGTTTCCTTAGAGGAGCTCGGAGGCTAAACCCTCCCAGGCCCCTTCAGTTCCGACATGGGACCTTTCCACGGTCTTGGAGGCCATGAAAGGTGCCCCATTCGAGCCAATCCAGTCGTCAGACATCAAACACTTGTCTTTCAAGACAGCGTTTCTTATGGCTCTCGCTTCAGTGAAGCGCGTAGGGGACTTGCAAGCGCTCTCAGTGAGCGCGTCATGCATGGAGTTTGGACCTAATGACTCAAAGGTCATACTCAAACCGAAGCACGGCTACGTGCCAAAATCCCTCAACACACCGTTCAGGGCACAGGTGATTTCCCTGTCTGCCCTTCCGGTTCTCAATGAGGAGAAGGACGCGAGTCTCCTTTGCCCTGTCAGGGCACTAAGGGCTTATGTGTCCCGCTCGTCTGGTTCAGACAGACTGAGCAGCTTTTCGTTTCGTTTGGCGGCCGTGCTAAGGGACTTGCCACTTCGAAACAGAGCCTATCCAGATGGATAGTCGGTGCCATAGCGCTGGCTTACACTGCTAAGGGCCTACAGTGCCCTTTGGGTGTTAGAGCGCACTCCACAAGAGGCATGGCCTCCTCGTGGGCATGGTCTAGCGGGGTTACCCTGCAAGATATTTGTATGGCCGCGGGCTGGGCCTCGCCGTCTACATTTATAAAATACTATAACCTGGAGGTTCCCGCCTTGCAAGCTAAGCTTTTGGCGGTATAAAGTTCAGTGCTATCTGCCCGCTGTGCGGCTCAGATACTGAGTTTGACCTGCGTATTGCTCACTGACCGGTACAGCAGCTCATTAAATTGTCGACACACTTGTGGCCACCCAGTTCAGGCTGAATGTTCACCCTGACGGTATGGTCTATTTGTCACATGATCAGCTCCTTCGGATGCTATTTACAGGGAATGATGCTTCTAGCCTCTCTTCCCTCACTCTCTGTGAGTTTATGGTGATTATGCACTATATGCGCCCCGGGCTTCGGCCCCTGGGACTTTGGTGTTGGATCCCTACCAGCACGGCGTGTTGCATGGTGTTCCCCATAGCGTAAGATATTACGCAGTACGAGAGATACTCTCGTAAGAGAACGTACTCGGTTACTAACGTAACCTCGGTTCTCTCTAGAGAGGGAACGAGTACTGCGTATCTTGCCGTGCTTGGAATACGCTCTGGTTCGCTTCAGCGTTGAAAAATCAGAGGAAATACAGCTATCGAGGGTATTATAGGGCGAGACCACGCCTTTACTGGCGGGACATGACGAAATGGGCGCGAAGCGCCCCCATTTGTCATTACGTCACGCAGTGCCTCACTCGATAGGCTGCAGCTTTTCCAGCAAGGCAGCCAATGGGCGCGCGAGCTGTCTCGCCCTTGTCTGCTTGCTGCTGCAAAAGCGTTTTGCATGATTAAAAATTAAGGATAATTTTTGGCTTCAATATCTCGAGGAAAGAGTGTTTCCCCATAGCGTAAGATATTACGCAGTACTCGTTCCCTCTCTAGAGAGAACCGAGGTTACGTTAGTAACCGAGTACGTTTTCATCACTTATGGTTGTGTCTCAAAACCTAATGAGCTTCCTACCTAGACCGCATTTTAAATAAGCGAACTTTAACCCATTTTAGTGAATTGCTCGTCAAAGAATCCTACTGTCTTTGCATTCACGCTGTGCCTGTGTTTGAAAGTGGGCTCAAGTCTTATTTTAGTCCACTTTACCTGTGACAGGGTGTCAGTCCATTTCTCATTCACCCTAGCAAGAGTGCTGTTGTGTGGACTATTAGCATAGGATCAGAATAGCAGATAATATTCACTACTACAGCATGATTGCTAGTATGATGTTGCTTTTTATAAAACAACGCAATAAACAAATAATTAATATTGACTAACTTGAGGTTTAGACATAATGGGGAGTTTGATGTTCCAAACAAAAATAGTAAGAGATGAGGACCCCCTGATATGATTGTAAAGCGCTTTGGGTATACAATAATACCACATTAAAGTGCATTATAAATGCCTCATTTCAATCCAAAGCATCAAGCTTTGTATGTTTAGTAATAGTTTACTGATAATAATCATCCAATAAAACATCCTGATGACCCACTGGTGGTTTTCAAACATGCAGAGGGCCATTGTCTCATTTTCTTTGAGTTATTTATTGTGAAAATTTAGCATTTTGGATGAATGCTTGTTCGCAGGGGGTTTAGGCATGTAGACAAACATGAGGCCTACTGTAAAGAACAGCCACTTCTGTTCATAGTTTAGTTTAGTTTAGTTTAGTTTATTTTTTTATATAGCACATTTCTACTGCCTCAAGTGCAGCCCAAAGTGCTGTACAATTCCAACAATAAAACCAAACCGACAGAATACAAAACAAAACCACATAAAATTAATATATTTAGGTCTCTCTTGGGTCGGAGTTAAATGCCAAGCTTAAGAAGTGCTTTTTCAAAGCTGTTTTAAAAGAATGCAACGTGGGGATGGAGCGGATGGCGGGAGGTAAAGTATTCCATAGCCTAGGACCAGCTATCGAAAAGGCTCGGTCGCCTTTCCACTTAAGTTTGGACCGCGGTACCTGGAGCAATAATTTATCTGCTGATCTCAGATTCTTTACTGGCTGGTGCAGAATAATAAGATCAGATAGGTAGGAGGGTGCCAGATCATTTAAAATTTTATAAATTAATATTAAGGTCTTAAAATCGATCCGAAATCTGATTGGTAGCCATTGAACGGATTTTAGAATTGGGGTGATTCTATCACTCTTTCTCATGCTGGTCAAAAGTCTAGCAGCGGCATTTTGAACCAGCTGCAATCGATTCAGCAATGACTGAGAGAGTCCCAAATATACCACGTTGCAATAGTCCAGTCTTGATGATATAAATGCGTGGATGATCGTCTCCAAATCCCTACGTGAGAGCATAGGTTTCATTTTCGCTATTAATCTTAAGTAATAGAAACTACTTTTCACCACAGCACTTACTTGTTTCGTAAACTTTAATTCGGAGTCAAAAAATACACCCAGATTTTTTGCACATGGGTGGACATTACTGGATAGTGGCCCCAGATAGGAAGAGATGAGTGCTGAAGAGCCAAGAGGACCAAAAACAATAACATAGATCAAGGAACCACCTAAAACTATAAGATGTCCTTTTGGAAATCTTTGCACCTTTTTGGTGGATGTTGCGAATGAAAACTTTCCTCATAAGTCACTTTCTCTAACAAAGATTTGTGTTGTGTCCTTGGTTACAGTCTTCAGTTGTCCTTGGCTCTTTTGCCTAACCAGTTTTCAATTATGTTGCAGAGTCGTTTTGTTGTGGAAATTTGGCTCAGGTTTTTCAGCTAGACCAAGCATCTATTTCCTCAGCCCCAGGGATCATGGCCAAAGATGTGAGTATTCTCTAGCTCTATTAGATCTAATCGACTGAAAATAGTCAATGAGTTTGAATGGTCATCTTCTCTACAGGCTGGTCTGATTGAGGCCAATGGGGAGCTGAAGGTTTTCATTGATCAGAACTTGAGCCCTGGCAAAGGTAAGAGGAACATTGGAAGTTTTTCAAGATAATAGTGCACTGCATCAGCAGCTGAATTTTGATATTCAAGGACGTTTGACTTTACAGTAATGCTTTTCAAACACCCAGACACCTGCTTGACCTTATATAGCACTGCATTAAGATGTCTTCTGTGAATACTACCCTTGCAGGTGTGCTGTCTTTAGTAACGGTGCATCCACAGTCATTGACTGTTGGAAAACAGCTTTTGCCAAAAACACTGGGCCCTTCCAACGTAAACATCGCACCACATATGGTAAGATTTAAATGGAGTTTGTTTGCATAAACACTAAAACGTATGTGCTTGATCATATAGGCGGTATTTACACTGCAGGTCTTGATGCCCAATTCCGATTTGTTGACTATATCCCTTTTCTTTTTCTTTTTTTTTTACATCTTTTAAAAGTGACCCATATCAGATATCTGCATTTACACCCTGGTGAAACAACTCAAGGTAGACGTACCGACCCAGAAAAGCTTAGGCCGAATAGGCAAATGCAGATGAAATGATAATAAAAGTGGTTGCTTTCTGCATCATCTTCAAAAGGTCAACAAAACATTGGTCTCTACAAAGAGCCCTTATTGCAGCCTGGGCATTGAAAAGATTCATGATCACGGTTGGTTGATTCGGCACCATTGCTTTTTCAATGATGTCCATTCATTGATGGGATTATCAGCTCTGTCCACTTACATGACAGACGCAAATGCACATATTTGATTCATATCAGATTTATTTCCACATATGAATGAGGCCTGAAACCGATCTGAGAATATTGGAATACATGTGTTGTTGTTTTTTTGTGGGTAATATCTGATTTGTGCCACATGGGAATTAGGTCACTTGAACCATGTAATGTAAATGCAGCCATTAGACTTATTCACATCACATGCAATTCCAGTTTGTTCTTCAGGGTTCTCCTGTCTGTCCTCAATGTTTTTTAGCCAATGCTCTAATCGGATGTTTGTTCAGGCATTGTGGACATTGTCTAGTTTATCAGTTACTGTAGTAATGCCAAGTGCAGGGCTCAAAAATAGTTGATTTAAAATATTTCATGTAATCGGGGCTTGACATTAACACCCGCCAAATGCGGGTGGATTTTGCTCATGGCGGGTAACACAGTCACTCCAACTAGCCACTTTGGCAGGTTGAATAATTGTAGTCTTTTCAAAAGACATCTGAAATAAGCACACTGGCTGTGTGGCGTGCGTGTCTCAGCTGCGTGGTGTGTCCGTTTTTATTTCGGCTCCCACTTTAACAGGTTAGAGCTTGCACTGCGTGACATAGGCGCCGAAAACGCGTGTATGCTAGAAATAGAACCGACGCCTATTTTTCACGCGACACGCAAGCGTGTTGGAAGGGTTTCCAGACAAAATAGAATAGGAAAAGATGTCATTTTGACACGAACACATATTACACCGGTGGAGCTATGTGGTGTCCGAACCATGGCATGCATTTTTCGTGAGGTTTCAAGACTGACCTACTTTCCATTGCAACTTGTAACAAAGAATTTCCCATCGGGGCTCAATAAAGTAATAATGGGTCTGATTCTGATATTTAAACAGAGTGAACTAATGCTAAAGGTTTTTTTCAGTTTAGTTTTTAAAAAAAATCTTTTCATTAATCTTCTACAGCCATGCACCACTTTTATTATGCAATAAGAAAGCTACTTTTTATGTCTTTATCTTAATACATGGTTTTATTTTTAAAAAAAAAGGAGCTTTACACACAACCTTATCAGAGCTAATGATAATGACCTGTATTGTTATACATTTATGTAGTCTTGATTTGGGTGTGTACAGTGGTTTTACATTTAAAAGGGTTGTAAATCTAGTTCAAGTAAATTTTAGCACACCTTAGTCAACTTTTAATCAGGTAATTTCACAACAACAAAAAATGTGGCTTGTAAAAATGCTGTGTGGCTAGTAACGTTGGAAAACCACTAGCCACATTGGCTAGTGAGCAAAAAAGTTAATGTCAAGCACTGCATGTAATGCATTTCTGTTTGCCCTTTCAATATTTTCACATGTTCCACCCCAAAAAATAGCACTATACACTATTCAAAAGTTTGGTATCAGTAAGATTTTTTTTAATGTTTCTGAAAGAAGTCTCTTATGCTACCAAAGTTGCATTTATTTGATCAAAAATACTTTTAAAAAGGTAATATTCTGAAATTGTATTACAATTTAAAATAACTGTTTTCTAATGTAATATATTTTAAATGTAATTTATTCCTGTCATGGCAATGCTTTTTCAGCCATTTCAGTCTTCAGTGTCACATGATCCTTCAGAAATCATTCTGAAATGCTGATTTGATGCTCAAGAAACTTTTTTTTATTATTATTATCAGTGTTGAAAACATCTGTGCATCTTAAAGGGATAGTTCACCCCAAAATGAAAATTGTCATTACTCACCCTCATGTCGTTCCGTACCTGTAAGCTTGACGTGTGAGAACCAATGAGGTTCAGTCTCTTTACACAGCACGTTTGAGCTTCCGCAAGAACCAATGAGGTTTGTTCTTACGTCAAGCAGGTTCAGTTTATATTCGCTGTTCAAAGTTTATATGTAAATAAAGCCTAAATTATATCTGTTCATCATATAAAGCGATCGAATCAGAAAATTTGGACTAAACCGTTTGATTCATATGGAATAGTTTTACAATCTCTTTTTTTTTTTTTTACATTTTGAAGCATCAAAATGTTAGTATCGTGGACTGTCACAGACATCTCTTAGATTTAATTAAAATATCTTCAATATTTTATGCGGTTTGGAATGGCATGAGGGGGAGTAAGTAATGTCAGAATGTTCATTTGAACTAACCCTTCAATATTTTTCTGGAAACTGTTATTTTTCCCCAGGATTCATTGATTGATTGAGTTCTCCTCTCTCTCTCTCTCTCTCTCTCTCTCTCTCTCTCTCTCTCTCTCTCTCTCTCCTCTCTCTCTCTCTCTCTTCTCTCTCTCTCTCTCTCTCTCTCTCTCTCTCTCTCTCTCTCTCTCTCTCTCTCTCTCTCTCTCTCTCTCTCTCTCTCTCTCTCTCTCTCTCTCTCTCTCTCTCTCTCTCTCTCTCTCTCTCTCTCCTCTTTCTCTCTCTCTCTCTCTCTCCTCTCTCCTCTCTCTCTGAGAGAATATTTTAAATTCAATTAAACAGCTCTTTATAAATGTCTTTATGATCTTAAACTTTTGATCAATTTAATGTGTCCTTGCAGAATAAGTGTTAATTTCTTTCAACAAAAAAACAACAACCTGACCTCTTTTTAATGGTAGTGTATATTTAAGGTTCTTAAAATTGTGTGCTTTTATATAGCACACAATTAAAAACTTAAAATTGTGTAATATATAGCAGTATATATTTTTCACTACAACATTTGTTTTGCAGTATAGCCCTTTTACAACTATAATGTTGTTATTTGACAGATTTAACCATCCTTCATGGCTATTGAGCAGAACATTACTGATTTAATATTCCATCCATTTTAATTTAACCATCACAAGTCATTCTTGCAGTTTTAACAAAGCAAGGCATAAGACATGTATATATAAAACGATACATTTTTTTTTAAAAATGTTGAGCGTTGAAAATAAAGAATGCAAACATTAGCAAAATAGAGCAAGTTACACTTTCGTCAGCTGGCACAAATCTCTCACTTTGGGCCCGGGCCATCAGGTTATTTTTATTTTTGAGCCCTGCAAGTGACTTTCATTTGCGACAACTAAGAGTTGCTAGGCGTCAGAATGGGAAGAGCTAATGGAAAACTGGAAATGTTGCTTTAGCCCTTTTAGTGTTTTACACATAGCTAGAGTCTCAGACGCTGCTTGCATTGTGCAGGATGCTGAACACTTGCCATCTCCTGAATGAAGAAAGAGAATTACTTGAATTCTTATCTGACAGTTCAGGCTGAAATAGATTTACAAGAATGGTTCTGTTTAGTTTATAATTTTATTAATCCAGATAGAGCAATTCACAGTAATCATTGAATGAGTGAGGTATCTCCTCCTCAGGGATAGGAACAGTTGTGAAATATGTATACTGTCTGAACCTGAAGCTTTAATATATATAAGGAAGGGATGCAGCTTTCAGTTATGGGACAGAATCAGGGTTTGTCAGTTGTCTTCCATGTCAGAGACTGAAACGGCTTTCCATAACTAAAAAATTATTAAATTCATTTAGAAAAGGGGAATTGTTGGCTCCTTCAACTGACACTTGCTGTTTAGCCACCTGCATATTCACAGCTGCTATGTTGTTAGTTCCTTGCCATATGTCAGTGAGAATAGGAACCGTGTCATTTGTGTAACCAGCATAAAAAAGAAATGAAATAAATCAGCTTGCATTTGTCCTAGCTGATTAAATGTTTACCTTCCTTAACATTAGTGTTAATAACTCTATTAGTTTAGATGTCATGATTGTAAAGGTCTGTTTAATATCATACTTCAGTATACAGCATCATTACTTTTTTATTATGTTTGCCGTATTACCTTGTAACCTGATCGTCTCTCTATCACAGCTCATCAGCACACCTCAGAGGCCCAGTGGCTCCAATGTGATCCTAATGAACAGCCCACACACACCCAGCTCTCAGTTTATCACCCAGAGTCAACCATCGGAAGCCTCTCCTTGGTCCTCAGGGTAAGTCAGCATACTACTTTATAACATAATAACATTTCTCTTTCCGGAATAGATTTTCTGGTACCAGGTGCTTTTCTGTCGTTAGCCGCTTTTCCTCTGTGGGGCCAGTGCGAGCCAGGGCTAACAACGTTCTAGGAGTGGCCAATACCCTCTGACCTTAATGGAACACTCCACCGTTTTTTCATATTAAACTGTTAAACATATTAAACTCAATCGCTCTGGAGCACGGCGACACTTTGACAGCCCAGTTCATTCATTGGGATGCAAACAGAGATGAAGTTAGAAGCAACCAAACACCTCCACGTTTTCCCTATTTAAATACAGTTACACGGCCAAGTATGGTGACAAAATAAAACATGGCGCTTTTCTTAGCGGGTAAAATCGATAACTATAATATAATGTGGAATAGCACTTGGGAGCACTTCGACTCGGCGCAGTAATATCATCACTCCTGAATGATCCTGGAGTGATATTACTGCGCCGAGTCGAAGTGCTCTCAAGTGCTATTCCGCCATGCGCGCCAGAGCAATTGAGTGTATGTACCAACTCGTCTTAGTTAAGGGAATAACATAGTTTTATATGAAAAAACAGTGACTTTTTTTTTTATAATGGCAGCAGCAGCACACTTTTTTTTTTAATCATGATGTTAAATATCATGCAATAATTTGGTTTTTGCCTGGCTTTTCTTCAGGAAGAGGGGTAAGAAGGGGGAGAAGAATGGGAAAGGCCTCAGACATTTCTCCATGAAGGTTTGTGAGAAGGTCCAGCGGAAGGGTGTCACAACCTACAATGAGGTTGCTGATGAGCTTGTGGCTGAGTTCAGCTCTGGTGATAATCATATCTCCCCTAATGATGCGGTAAGCCTCTTCCTGTGGCCAGACATTGATCCACAGCTTTGTTTGTTGAGTGCAGAAGAAGTGCAGCCTTTTAAACCGATCAAATAGTTGCTTTTACACATACATCCCATAATGAATAGTGCTTTACTTTCTGTGTTTGTTTCCTCTCAGCATGTGTATGACCAGAAGAACATTCGACGGCGTGTGTACGATGCGCTCAATGTGCTGATGGCCATGAACATCATCTCCAAAGAGAAAAAAGAGATCAAATGGATTGGCCTGCCCACAAACTCTGCTCAGGAGTGCCAGAACCTGGAGGTGGATGCACTGGTCCTTTTATTTCACTAACATTTTTGAGATATCCTATTAGACAATTAGAAGGGCAACTACAGTAGTCAACATTTGAAGTGGATCAAAACCTTTCATCAAAGATATGCATGAGTTTTCAACAATACCCGTTCTTGTCTTAGGACAACTTTGATGAACTTTTTTGATACAGTAGTCAACATTTGAAGTGGAGTTTAAACTGATTGTGTTTTTTAAGGTGGAGAGGCAAAGACGTTTGGAGAGAATCAAACAAAAACAGTCGCAACTTCAAGAACTTATTTTACAGGTCAGAAGTTGCTCTTTTGTTTTCTAAGAATTATTTAATGTTGATGATGAACATTTGAAAATGAATATATTGTTTCAATTGCAGCAAATTGCCTTCAAGAACCTTGTACAGCGGAACCGCCAGAGAGAACAACAGACGAAAAGACCCCCACCTGCCAACTCGGTCATTCACCTGCCATTTATCATCGTCAACACCAGCAAGAAACAGTCTGACTGCAGCATCTCCAATGACAAGTATGATCTCAAAAGCCAAACTTGTAGGCTGTTGGTGGCATGTCTGGCAAATCAAAGATCCTCACTTCACACACTCTTTCTCATTACTTTCATTTGTGGTCAGGTTTGAGTACCTCTTCAACTTTGATAGCATGTTCGAGATTCACGATGACATTGAGGTTTTGAAGCGCATGGGCATGGCTTGTGGTCTCGAGGTGGGTAAGTGCTCTGCTGAGGACCTGAAGACTGCCAGAAGCTTGGTGCCCAAAGCACTGGAGCCCTACGTCACAGGTCAGTGCTAGTTGGCCACCACATCGAAGTATATGTGATCAAAAGATCAAATGTTTAATTTAATGGTTACTTTTTTGAATGCAGAAATGGCACAGGGGCCTATCAGTAATGTCTACATGACAGGGGCTTCGTCTGCTAACGGAGGCCGCTTTCATGTTGGGAGGTGAGTTTCTGTTGTGCACCTTTCAGTTGTTCATTAAAGGACAACTCCGGCGCAAAATAAACCTTTGGTCTAATTACACATTGGTACATAGTCAACCGTTCTCTGAGATTTGTTTTCATGATTATCGAATGTAAAGAGTTTTATCTCTAAAGACTGTTTAGCTTATAACGCTAGTATATGGGGCATAGAGTAATGAAAATAGAAATCAGTTAATACCACTAACAAGGCTCAAAATAGCCCAACACTAACACGGTAGCATAATCAGGGTCCCTACATACAAACCGAAGCATTGAGAACATTGTAAGTGTACAGACAGTTTAATAAGAAGATATTTTATAAAGACAGTCCACTTCGCGTATACAGACAGGAGCCATCTTTGGAAAACAGTCTCGAGCAGTCGAACCACAAACGCCGAGCCAAGTGCGCTGGTGAGATGTGAACCAGCCAGAACTTGGCTCGGCGTTCGTGGTTCGACTGCTCGAGACTGTTTTCCAAAGATGGCTCCTTTGGGCTCGTTAAGATTTCTAAAAAAAAGAAAAGAAAAAGTAATGTTTATTCAGCAGTGATTTATAAGAAATGTTTCCTGAACACCAAATAAGCATATTCGAATTCTGCAGGATCATGTGGCATTAAAAACTATATTTTAAATGTATAAAAAATATAAAGCAGTTATTTTAAACTCTAGTAATATTTCACAATATTAATCTTTTTACTGTGCTTTTGTACAAATAAGAGACTTTTCAAAACCATTTTAAAAATCTTACTAAGCCCAAGCTTTTGAACGGTAGTGTACCTGTACAATATAGTGACCACTGTGCACTATTTAACCTTAGGCCATAACCTGGGATGCTTTGACAAGTTTGAGTTTGAATTAAATTGATGATAAATAAGATGATGATGATAAATATAGTTCTGGTGTTACTTTTGATTGTCTGGTTAATTGACAGTGAGGGGAAATGGTGCTAATACCAATCTTATATCCTTTTGACCTTCAAATCTTACAATCTGAAGGTTCACTGATCGGGAATTTAATTTTCAAGTAGTTCACCCAAACATGCTCTTTTTTTTCCATACAATAGTGAAAACGGAGGCGGACTCTTTGAAGCTCCAAAAATCTTAGGGTGCCATAAAAGTAATCCATAATAGTTAATATGCACTATATTGCCATCTGATAACTTTGTGTGAGGAATAGATGTGGTGGGGAATATGTGGAATAGATTCAGTCAATAATGGCTTCAATTTTGGCCACAAAGCTATCAAAAGACTTGGAATATAGCAGGCACGCTCTACTATGGACTCGTGTGTTTTTTTTTTTTTTTTTTTTTTGGAGTTTGACTGTCCGTATGTCCCTGTTCACTTTCAATATATGGATAAGAGCATCAACATTCAGCTAAATGTTTATAAGTCATACGAGTTTGTATTGACACAAGGGAGATTTAAAGAATTCATTTTGGTGGACTATCCCTTTTAAAAGATTTAGTTAGTCTTGTTTTTCCTCATGTTTCCCTTTCATCCGTTTCTCTGACAGTGACGGTGGGGCAGACGGCACGATGGCCTCTAGTTCTAACGACTCCCACTACAGCGGCTCTCGGGTCGAGACCCCCGTCTCTTACATGGGCGAGGATGATGAGGACGATGACGAATTTGACGAAAACGATGACGAGGACTAAGCCCCGCCCTTATTCAACCTGTCCATCATTCACAAGTTCTTCCAGCTGCCATATCCGAGGATTGATCAACCACACCGTTCTTTTTACTCTTCTGCAACTCACCATTTCCTTCACTCTCTGTCTGAGAAGGGCATTGAAGAACTCGGGCTTTAATGGAATGAGTTGTTTTCATCCTCGTCTTTTTGAGCTCAGGACAAGCACATCATCCTAGGCGGTGTGTTTTGCCTGCTGGGAATGATAGTTTTCAGCTGAAGGACTTTGCTGAAGTTTAGAGGTGTCACTTTATTCCCTGTTGCAGCGCTCCTACTGGATGTTATCCGCTCTGTTCTGCGTGACCCTCTGAAACCTTCCCTCCTGAAGAAAACCCCTCTTGCGTACAGCCTTGCGTGCTGTTGAAAAATGTTGTGTGGATCTCTGTGTGAAGTAGTTCTCTTCTGTTTTTGAATTATCTTTTTTTTTTTTTTTTTTTTTTTTGAATGTGCTGGCTTGATTCGCATTCTGATGATTCGGAGACTAATGAAGCGAAGAACCTACAAAGCCGGCTGCTATTTTTTTGCCCCATGGAGGGCAGGTCTTTGGATGTGAACTCTTTTTCGTATGCTGACCTGATCATTTCTTGCAGGCTTTTTTTGTAGAATCTCCTCCCGTGTGTGTTCGGCTCCTTGGCGTTCTGCAGAGCGCTACTTTTTTGGAGGACTCTGAGAAGTCAGTCTTTTCGTGTTTTGTTTGTTTTCTTTTGGTTTCCGAACTTCATAGGCCAACCTGTCCTAGAGACACCGGAGAAACTTCAGTACCTTAAAGCAGTTATAGGAATATAAAAATGCTTTGTTTCTTAACCACATGATATCAAGATTCGTTTCTCAGTAATACCTTGAAGCGTGTACGATTATTGTTGTGTATTAAAAAGATGTGGTCTTTAGGTTTCTCTGGACTTCCCTTTGAAAATTTCCTTAAAAAACGGAATCCTTATACTGACTCCTCAAAGTAACTTTTCTGTAATCTAATATAAGTTTCAAATTTAAATATAAAGAATGTTTTAAAAATTCAAACTCATTGTGTTTATTTGCGACACTAATGTAATACTACTAATTTCAATAAACTTTATTTTATATATGTGCCTAGTGTGACTAGATTTGCATTCAGGAATTTGACATGACATAAGATTTTCTATTTCATTGCTGTTTATATGACCTCATAGTATTTGAGTGTTTGTACTTTTTTGTTAAAAAAAATTGTACTTTTAGCATTCACTTGCCGCACCACAGCACATAAAAATGGTGACACTATCAAGGAATGTTAAAGCTGGAGTAATTATTTTTCTTGAATATGTTCTCTTCTGACATATTTTATTGGTTTGATATTATTTTAAAATAATAGAGTTTTTCTCTCTATTAGTGGAAAACATCATTTTAGTCATGTGACAACGTATGAAAGTTGGGTCCCTGATGTGCAATCCAGAGTGAAACCCCCTTCAGGACTCTTTTTCTCATTTATTTGTTTATGCTGTTTGCAAAGGCCCTAAACAAGTAATATTGTTTAGTGATCTCTTCCATGAGCTTGTCTGTTTCAAAGCTACACTACTATTCAAAGGTTTGGGGTCTGTAAAATTATGAAAATGTAATATATTTTAAAATGTAATTAATTGCTGTGATGGCAAAGCTGAATTTTTAGCATCATTACTCCAGACTTGAGTGTCACATTATCCTTTAGAAATCTTTCTAATATGCAGTTGGTGCTCAAGAAACATATCTCATTATTATCAATGTTGAAAACAGTGCTGCTTATTTTTGTGCAAACTGATGCTTTTTTCAGGATTCTTTGATGAATGGAAAGCTCAAGAGAACAGCATTTATTTGGAATGGAAATCTTAGAAAAAATGTAGAGATTTATTTGGAATAGAAAAAACCCATATGAAAAAAAAAAGTATAAATTTCCTTGAAACAAATACTGACCACCAACTTCTGAAAGGTAGTGTAGGGTAGTGCAAAAAGTATTTTAATAACAATGACGGTATATAAATGATTGCTTGCATATACATTTGGGAGCAAAACCAACAGTCTTCAGTCTTGTTTTTAGAAATGCACAAAAAAATCTGTTTTCTATGGAAGCCTGTTTCCAACTTGAACTAATAAATACAACAGATTACTTATTTTTAAATATTTAAAATAAGAAATAGAAAATTGTGAGAAATGGTTGCTTTGAGACAAATTGACAATTACAAGTATGACTTAGCATTACAAAAAAAACAACATTTTTTAAACTGAAGTAAAAAGAAGCTTCCATAATTTTTTACTAAACACATAAAATCATACATGTATCCACTTTTTCATCCCCTTTTTTTTAGATCCATTATTGACAGGAATTGTAGTGTTCAGCTGTCCTTTATTGTAATTTTATAGATGGCCAACAGGTGGAGCACTTTCCATTCAATATTCGGGCTGCTGGAATCATATTTCATGTATAATCTCTCATGTCGAATACATTTCTTGCTACACATCATGTTTTTGGTTCTCTCTCCTCCTCTCATTTGGGCTCACTTCCTTGCAGTGGCCTGGTAGATCCTTACTTCCTCTTGTGGGATCTCTTCCAGCAATGTAACGTTGAAAGCATTTTTGAAGTTTTCAATGAAACGCAGGTCAGATTGGAATCTCACCTGTTGGAAATGAGACATCAAGAGACAACAGGTCTTATAAAAGAGACTACCTCTCAGACCCTTATAAGTGTAACGTTAGCTAAAATGAATGGCTAAATGAAAAGCATACAGAGCCTGACCTTATTTGCCAACAGTACGGTGGTTCCTGGCTTGCAGAAGTACTGCATGGTGATCAGTAGATCCAGAAAGTTGTGATGATAAACCACGTCTGAACACAGCACATAGTTGTAATGGTAGACAGAGCTGGGAAAGTTTCGTTTCACATCCTGACCCCAGGTCAGAGCCGCCACCTGAGGCGTGTACCTGCAGCGGCCCCGTGTGTTGCGGGAAAGGTTAAAGTTCAGATTTGACAAGACATCGGGCAGATCTGTGGCCGTGACCCAGGCACCTTGATGCAAAAAAAAAAAAAAAAAAAAATTAAAGACTTTAGTACATGGGAATAAATGATCAAATAAGTAATTTAAAGTCAAATCAATTTCTTCTACAGCATTCTAAAAAAAAGTGTAGGATAGTTTACGTAGGCCTACCCAGAAAACTTGCCACTATGGATACCAGTCCTGTTCCCGCACCAAGTTCCAGCACTGCTTTATCCAACAGATCAACCTGTTCCCGGTTCTTCTCCAAATACTGACAGAGAGCCACAGCCTATGTGCACACAACACACACACACACACACACACACACACACACACACACACACACACACACACACACACACACACACACACACACACACACACACACACACACACACACACACACACACACACACACACACACACACACACACACACACACACACACACACACACACACACACACACACACACACACACACACACACACCACACACACACAGGCAATCTGAGCAAACGCCTATGCCACAAAACTCATAAGGGCTTTTCACACTTGAAAACCTGGGTTATCTTGCTAACATTTTGCATGGTTCATTTCTAAACCCTGGGTTAAAGTCGGCATGAAACGGAAGGTGCAATCGTATTTTCTTCCCTATTGTGATGTGTAGGCCTATTCAAGTGAAATGGCTTCTCAAACCAAAAAATAGATGGTGAGACATGATTTTGTCCATCAGGCAATCTCATTTGAGTGACAGGTTGTAGCCTATAAAAAAATAATGATGTGCACATAAATACTGCCATATTTCATAAAAATAGAATGGTCAATTTTATAGTGAGATTAAAGTTATTATTTGCATTTGCGGTGTCAGTGTCATTTACTGGATGAAAATAGCACACAGCCTGTTTACTTAAAGGCTATAGCATTACGCTTCCTCATTTTATAGGCCTATATTGCCGACTGCACTACTAGTTTTACCTGAATGGACAAAAGTAAGTGAGAAACTTTTTTGGGGTGTGCCATGAATTTAAAACATAGCTGAGGCCTGAGGGGAGAATGATTGCTGCCATTTGAAGCATAATTAATGTTTTACAATTAATTTATACACAGTGAAATGTATATTTGACTGAATATTCAGAGTCGTCAGCAAGCTGATTATCTAGCGTGGTGAATATGGTTGTCAATGAATAGGAAGCAACATTTTATTCAAAACAGAATATCAGTACATGTAGGCTTTAATATGATTTCCCCAGAAAGTAGGCAAGAATAAACCTGATATCCTTCATGATTCCTATTCTTTTCGACAGCAAAGCAATTGTAATTGCAATTTCCGAAGTGGGAAATAGTACATTTCCGATAGAACGTGAAGGCAGCATAAGCATATACTGGTAACATTCTAAAGGTGTGCTCATGCCATGTAGGAATTATCGTAAATTACAAGATTCCGACATGTACAAAGCATTCACGGCCTCATAGAACTCATAATTACAATTTATAAGCACAGAATTTTCTAAGAGCTCTGACTCGTTCCACGTGACCGCTGTACCACCTGACCACTTCATAGGCCTATTCATCTGGCGTTTGAAAGTGTTGCCATAGAAATGCATAATTTCAAGTCTGAGAATGTTAACATCTTTGAGAATGTCACGGGTTGTTATCTCACAATTACGATAATTACGAATTCAGCATAAAAGTGCGTTCACGCCATGTTGAATTGTTTGAGAGCTCCTACTTGTACCGTGTGACTGCTGTACCACATGACCGCTGCAGTTTCAGAGAGCTGCAGAGAAAATATTGTGTTTACGAGTTGAACACATGTGGACGCCTCCACAAAGTTGTAAGTACGAGTGGGAAGCTCTGGTTCCCTTTCGAACGGTCAGTCGTATAGCGTAGCTATATGCTATGGGAAAAACTCCTTTTATCTGAAATACTGAAGGCTTTTATAAAATAACGCAGTGCTACTGCACAGCCATAACTGTGCTGAGGCTTACTTGCACTCTATAGGCTGGTCAGTTGGAACTGCACGAACCAATGGCAGAGCGGCGTAACTGCGTGAACCAATTGGTGCGATGCCCGTCGAGCTGAGCGCAGAGTCCGCCAGTAGGGGCAGGGCATCTGCCTATAAAAGACGCTCGATTTTGCCGTGGATTCAGATTAAATCTCCTTCAGCAACATATCTCTTTTTCTTCACTGACGGACTATGAAGCCTGCGCCGCCTTCGCCGTGACCAGAGGAGCCTGCAGCGAGCGAGCCAGCGGCCAGCCTGATCCAGAGTGCTCTCCCACCAGCTCCAGCTCTGTAGCCTCGAGCCACCATAAATCCACGCCGGCTCAGCAGCAGACAAAACCAGCACCTGCAGCTACTCAGCCCCACACAGCGCCTGAGCAGCAGCAGGGCTCCGGTCAGACTAAACGCTTCCTACCTAAGCGGCAGGGACCCCAGCCTAGATAATTCGAGCAGGGAGCCGACCCTCTTGTGGTGTGGGAAGAGGAAAGTGCCCTTTAACAGAGTTTTTTTGTTTTTTATTGTGTTCGCTATAACAGTGGCCGAGTGCAGCACGTCGCCGCTCGACACTATAAAACCCTTAGCCAACCTGGCCGAGGCTTATCAAATGGTCTTTCAGGATGTTAACTCTGAAACAGATCCTTGCACAGGTTCGCCCGATGGACTGGTTTTTCTCAGTGGATCTGAAAGTTGCTTACTTTCATATCCCAATAATTCCCAGTCACAGACCGTTCTTGAGGTTCGCATTCGACAGGACGGCCTATCAGTATACAGTCCTATCATTCGGACTGTCCCTGCCCCCCCCCCCCCCCCCCCCCCCCGCCACTTTTACGAAGTGCATGGATGTAGTGTTTTCCCCTTTGAAACAAATGAGAATACGCATCTTGAACTACCTCGATGATTGGCTCGTTCTGGCCCGGTCGGAGGAGGAACTGAACCATCACAAATCTGTGCTCCTCAGCCGTTTAGAATGCCTAGGACTCAGAATAAATACTCCATCCATGAATGCCTAGGACTCAGAATACATACTCCATCCACGCTCAAGGTTTATGTGGCAGCCATCGCAGCCTCTCATGACATGATTGTCCGCTTCCAGAGGGGAGCTAGAAGGCTCAACCATCCACGACCTCCTACGATGCCCTCTTGAGATCTATTCATAGATGCCACCTACGTCATACCAAATAGAACGCCGCCATATTTACGACCGTGGGCGCCCAAACTGCCCGTTTGAATGAGAGAGAGAGACAGAGATAACTGGAGAAAATTTTAATTTTGGGCTCCGATCCTTATTTGTTACCCCCAGTTTTCTTTTGTCCATTATTATCTGCCTCATACTTGCCCCAATTTGTTTGTTTATATTATGCATAACCCCTCCCCATACAGTGGGGATCGCTTGAAGGCTTTCAAGAGTAACGTTACCGATGCATATCAATATGCTGTGGCTAAAAGTGCGGCACCTGGCCACCACGGATTTATATTTAATCATGTGAAATGTAGGTATTATTTTTAAAAAATTTCAAATGTATGATTTTGGTGGTAGTTTGCTCTGACTAGGTATAGAGTTGTTATAGTGACTTGTAGCCTTATAGCCACGGCTCACGGCTAGCTGCCATTAATCTGGATTAGGCCTGTCGCGATAATGTTAGTCATAATCAATTAATCGCACGATTAAAAAAATGAGCTCAATATTTTTTTCCGGTCGCGATCATTTCCATTTGCATGCTTATTTGTTTTCCTCGTCTCTCTCTCTCTCTCTCTCTCTCTCTCTCTCTCTCTCTCTCTCTCTCTCTCTCTCTCTCTCTCTCTCTCTACCAAAGAGACTGGATGACAACTCTGTTTAAGACATAACCGACATATTTTAAGTGAATACTCTCCAAAACGGACATTTAAACATAATGTTGTGTGTATTTGTCCATTTAACACGAAACAGCTCAGTTCAGTACTCGCGCACTGTATAGGGGTCTATGGCCGCACGCTTCGGGTCAGGTGTGTGCGCACACTGCAGAAATATGAGACATTATACACAATATGAGACATGATGCAGCGCATGTCAACTCGTGTCCCGCTAGGTAGATCAGCACGTTACAGTACAAATGTTAAAATACCAGTTCGGGGTTCCTCTTTTGGCTGTTGTTGCAGCCAACTGCACAACATTCTGCAGGCATTACTGAGAGCGTCGGTCGTAAAGATGGCGGCGGAAAGCTACAGTGACGTCATGTGAACCGAACGAATCTATGGTCCTTCATGCCCTCAAAGCTGCACTACTGCTATAGCTTTAGCATCAGTTAAGCGAGTGGGGGACCTTCAAGGGCTCTCTGTCAGCACTTCCTGTCTGGAGTTTGGCCCGGCTGACTCTAAAGTCATCCTCAAACCAAAACACGGCTATGTGCCCAAAGTGCTTTCGACCCCGTTCAAAGCACAAGTAATCACGCTCTCTGCTCTTCCCGCATTGAAAGACGAGCAGCAGTTACACCTACTCTGCCCGGTTTGGCCTCTGAGAACGTATGTGGAGCGCTCCGCCCAGTACAAACAGTCGGAGCAGCTCTTTGTGAGCTTTGGTGGCCGCACCAAAGGGCTTCAAGTCACAAAGCAAAGATTGTCCAGATGGTTGGTGGACGCTATCGCCCTGGCATATGTAATGGGCCTGCAATGCCCCATAGGCTTTAGAGCTCACTCCACGAGAGGTATGGCCTCCTCCTGGGCATGGTCCAGTGGAGTTTCTATTGGCGATATATGTAGCGTGGCTGGCTGGTCCTCGCCGTCAACATTTGCCAGATTTTATAACCCGGAAGTCCATGCAGGCACATGTCCTTTCTGTGTGATTGGCAAGCCTCAGTGAGCCCGGCCCCTTATATTAGGGCCCTTGGCCCGTTTATCATGACATGAGCTCTTGCTTTGGACCCTTATGCTAGAGTCCAACTTGAGTCCAGTATGTGTCGTTACGCTTATTATAGCACGGTGTGATTGGATTGGTTCCCCATAGCGTATAGCTACGCAATACGACTGACCCTTCGAAAGGAAACGTCTCGGTTACTTGTGTAACCTCGGTTCCCTGAGATAAGGGAACGAGTATTGTGTATACATTCGTGCTATGGCGCACACGACTTGGCGATTCGTCGCTTCAGTCGATTAAACCTCAAACCATGGTCAAATCGAGTGTATTTTATAAGCAGCTGCAGCGCCTCTTCTGGCAGGCTCTGCGCTCAGCTCAACGGACTTTACACTGATTGGTTTGCGCAGTTACGTCGCTCTGCCATTGGTTTATGCAGTTCCCTGACCAGCCAATAGCATGCGAGTAAGCCTCAGCACTGTTATGACTGTGCAGTAGCACTGTGTTTATAAAAGGCTTCAGTATTTCTGAGAAAATTTGTTGCCAAACAACAAATCTACTGTAAGATCTAGCAAGAATATTATTGTAATTAAACCAGAAAATCTAAATATCAGTGAACAAAAACAATTTCTAAAGCTAGGTCTTCTAAACATTAGATCGCTCACACCTAAGGCGGTTGTTGTAAATGAAATGGTCACAGATAATAATTTCGATGTTCTGTGCCTTACTGAAACCTGGCTTAAACCAAATGATTATTTCGGTCTAAATGAGTCTACTCCACCAGGATACTGTTATAAGCATGAGCCCCGTCTGATCGGTCGTGGCGGCGGTGTTTGCAACAATCTATAGAGATATTCTTAATGTTACTCAGAAAACTTGTCATAGGTTTAATTCGTTTGAAGTACTTGTGCTAAATGTTACGCTCTTAGATGTAAGAAAGAAATCCTTATTATCTCTAGCCATGGCTACCGTATATAGACCTCCAGGGCCATATGCTGATTTCCTAAAAGATTTTGCAGACTTTCTCTCAGACCTATTGGTCAATGTCGATAAAGCAATAATTATTGGCGACTTTAACATACACGTAGATAATACAAATGATGCGTTAGGGGCTGCGTTTACAGATCTATTAAACTCTTTTGGGGTGAAGCAAAACGTCAGTGGTCCCACTCATCGTCTAAATCATACACTAGATTTAATTATATCATATGGAACCGATCCAACCGATATAGATATTATACCGCAAAGTGACGATCTCACTGATCATTACATGGTAACTTGCATAATACGCACTGCTGAAATTTGTCATGTTGCACCACGTTATAGACCAGGCAGAACAATCCTTCCAACCACTATAGATAGATTCTCAAATAGCTTACCTGATCTATCTCAGCTGCTCAGTAAACCCAAACAATCAGATGAACTAGAGGAAATGACTAGCAGTTTGAGCACCATTTTCTCTAGTACACTAGATATTGTTGCACCAATTAGATTAAAAAAGGTTAGAGAGAAAACTAAAACACCATGGTACAACAGTGCTACGCATGCTATCAAGAGAGAAACTCGTAACTTAGAGCGTAAATGGAAACGAACTAATTTAGAGGTCTTCAGAATCGCGTGGAAAGACAGTGTCACGTTATAAAAGGGCTCTAAAATCAGCCAGGGCTGAGCATATCCGCAAACTAATTGAAAATAACCAAAATAATCCAAGGTTTTTATTTAACACCGTGGCTAGACTAACAAATAATCAGACATCTCCAGAGCAAAATATTCCGTTACAATATAGTAGTAATGATTTTATGAATTACTTCAATGAGAAAATAGAAAGCATCCGAAACACAATTGTAAATGTACAATCCTCTATGGTGTCTTATGACTCAGCCTCAATTATGGCCCCTCTAGAACAACTACACCGCTTTACAACTATAGGACAGGAAGAACTAAATAAACTTATCATTGCATCTAAACCAACAACATGTTTATTAGATCCAATACCCACTAAACTACTTAAAGAAGTGTTACCTGTAGTGGAAGAGCCTCTTCTCAATATTATTAACTCGTCTTTATTTTTAGGTCACGTTCCAAAAATATTCAAGCTGGCAGTAATAAAACCTCTCATTAAGAAACCGCAATTAGATCCAAATAACCTAGCAAATTACAGACCCATCTCAAATCTTCCATTTATGTCTAAAATACTAGAAAAAATTGTGTCCGCTCAATTATACTCTTTCTTGCAAGAAAATGATATCTACGAAAAATTTCAGTCGGGATTCAGACCGCATCATAGCACAGAAACTGCGCTAGTTAAAATTACAAATGATTTACTCTTAGCCTCTGACCAAGGCTGTATCTCAATACTAGTTCTACTTGATCTTAGTGCTGCGTTCGACACTATAGATCATAAAATACTCTTAGATCGACTACAAAACTACACTGGTGTTCAGGGACAGGCATTAAGCTGGTTTAGATCGTACTTATCAGACCGTTACCATTTCGTCTGTTTAAATGGGGAAAAATCAAAGATAACATCAGTAGACTATGGAGTGCCGCAAGGATCTGTCCTAGGCCCTCTGCTATTCTCAATATATATGCTGCCACTTGGTAATATTATAAGAAAACATGGAATTAATTTTCACTGTTATGCTGATGACACTCAATTATATATCTCATCACGACCAGATGAAAACACTAACTTATCTAACTTGACAGAGTGTCTAAAAGATATAAAATGCTGGATGACGTGTAATTTCCTGCTATTAAATTCAGATAAAACGGAGGTATTACTTATTGGTCCAAAAAACTACCCACAAAATCCCTTACAATACAACTTTAATTTAGAAGGATGTCCGGTTACTTTATCCACTACAGTAAAAGACCTGGGTGTTATGCTAGACCGCAACTTGACTTTCGAAAATCATATTTCATATGTTACAAGAACAGCCTTTTTCCACCTTAGAAACATTGCTAAGCTACGTAACATGCTATCTGTTTCAGATGCAGAAAAGTTAGTTCATGCATTCATGACCTCGAGACTAGATTACTGTAATGCTTTATTAGCTGGTTGTCCTGCATCTTCAATAAACAAGCTACAGTTAGTGCAAAATGCAGCCGCTAGAGTTCTTACTAGATCAAGAAAATATGATCATATAACACCAATTTTATCATCTCTACACTGGTTACCTATTAAGTTCCGTATCAATTACAAAGTATTACTATTGACTTATAAAGCTCTAAATGGTTTAGCTCCTGTGTATTTAACAGACCTTCTATCGCCCTACAATCCATCGCGCTCTTTAAGATCACAAAATTCGAGGCTTCTGGTCGTTCCTAGGATATCTAAGTCTACTAAAGGAGGGAGGGCGTTCTCACATTTATCTCCTAAACTCTGGAATAGCCTTCCTGATATTGTTCGAGACTCAGACTCGCTGTCCCAGTTTAAAACTAGATTAAAGACGCATCTCTTTAACCAAGCATTCACTTAATGCTTACCTTTTATACTACTTCTGAATCAGTTCGAATGCATTAATATTATGAACATCAGCTATGCTAATTATTTCCCATCTGTCTTTCTGCTGTTATCTCGGGACGCTAGTCCCGAGGTAAATAGCGTTCGTCAGCTCCAGTTTGTATCCAGCCTCTCACGAAGACTTCAGATGCCCCAACACCTGTGATGAGACGACTAAACGCCGGTGGAGAGACGACTAAACGCCTGTGGAGAGACGACTCGACGCCTGTGAAGAGACGACTAAACACCGGCGATATGTTATGCCTAAATTTATACATGATTAACTAACTGTATTTTTCTTTGTACATTTCTGAAATGCACTTTCTGTAAAGCTGCTTTGAGACAATGTGTATTGTGAAAAGCGCTATACAAATAAACTTGAATTGAATTGAATTGAATTGAAATTGAATTGAAAATGAGTTTTCCCCATAGCGTATAGCTACATAATACTCGCTCCCTTATCTCAGGGAACCGAGGTTACGTTAGTAACCGAGACGTTTTTCTTTAAGCCCCAATCTTTATGAGTTGGGGGCATGTGAGTTAAAAACGTGGCGGAATACCACACTATTTGGTATTTAGCAGTGACCTGTCAAGCTTTTTTTTATTTACAACAAAATAAGCTGATCCAATCTACAAAATATAATAGCTTTGCAATATAACAATATAATATGTAATGATAAAGTTTACAGCGGCTTCATAAATTAATTAAGAACAATAAAAAAAAACCTCGTCATTGTTTTTCATTTAAAAGTATACAGTTAAAAACTCAAGTAGATTGATTAATCAGTCTGTGTAGTTACCAAAGAAATGGACACTACGACCCCATAGACTTCAATGGAGAAAATTCAATTAGAAGTTGACGCAATCTTTAGCCTATTTTTACAAAAACTGCTTCTACGGGGCCACAACGTAAGATACAAGGTAATGGAGCCTTAAACATTGTTGTGTTTCTTTAGAAATAAACAATGGACAAATGGAGTCTTTAAATGCCTCAGATGTAAAGTTATTCGCTGTCAAAGTGACGCCAAAATGAATGGGAGTCAATGGAATGCTAACAGCAGGTGAAGGCTTGTTAGCCAATGGCGGCCCTCGGTGAGACTTCAGTTTCATGGCTGGTGGATTACCCCGATCACCGTGATTTAGCCAAGTAAGACATGGTCCTGGATCAACATAATTTGTTGATCCTGGATCAACATTCCTGTCCCAAAATGTACTTACCCAATTCCTACCCCTAAACCTAACCCTACTCATAACTTTTCCCTAAAATCAGAGGGTAATGAAAGGTGAATAACACTGATGTTTAAGTACTTTATCCTGGTTCTAAGTCTAAACGAGACATAAACTGTAAACTTGTCTCTCAAATCTGATTGGTTGATTGGAAAGTTGATCCAGGATCAACAAAGAAGTTGATCCTGGATCATGTGGTACTTGGTGAAATCACGTTCACAGATTACCGGATTGGCCCCCTTGGTAGTTACCTAATTAAGAAGTACACCGCCATCTTGAATCTTGAATTGAATGCACCTGACGTCGTAAATACGACTTCCCAACTTGTATACGAACTTCCCAGGAGGACTTCAACGCACCAACAGTTCGTGGAGAAGTCGAGGACGTGAACCGCTCCGATTAGAACGTCACGTCAATGGCAACGCAGCATAACACCGCATCATTTTAAGTTTGTCACCTCAATATGCTGGATTAAAAGTTTCTGCAGGGTTTTTTAACCCCAGGGTTAAAAAGTGGTGTTAACCCCGCTTCTAAATTACAAGTGTTATAGGCTACGTTTCTACCCGAGGGTTAAAAGCAGTGTTTAGAATGGCGATAACCAGGGCAGTATCTTGGAATAAAAACAAGCCCTGATAATGTCTGTTATTACGCCTGGCCAGATGACGGCGCCAAAAGAGTCGAGCGATTCTCGGATGCTGATTCCTGCCCGGTGAAGGAAAAGGTCTCGTTTCCAAGGGAGTAGAAGACACTGGGCTCCCAGGCATTGCGCCTGTTCAGTGCCTCCTTCTGCATGTCTTTGCCCTCCAGCTCCTCTGAAAAGAGCACCAGTAAAATGTGTCAGTGTGCAATCATATGAATTTGTGTGATCTAATTTGTACGTTTTGTACAATTTGCTTATGCTATGCCCCACTGACTGTTTGGTTCATGTTTATTTTTTATTTTTTAAATTGGACATTTCTGTGAGAATCACATATCAGGCTAATTCCTACGAAATCTCCAAATAGTAAAATAGTTACATTTTCTCATGAGATCGGGATACAAGTATTTGAGGAGAATAGTCAAGTTTTAAGTGTTGTCATAGTGCAAGACAAGTCTCAAATCTACAAATTCTGTTGGGTTGGGTAGTAAGATTATTGTTGCTTATTTTTATCTAAAAAAGTAAAAGAAGTTTTAATAGGCCTGCTAGCCTACCATAATGATAAAAAAATGCAAATATGTCACATAATGCAGTTTTATTCACTGTTTTTTGGATCCCACTGTCATATTTCTCACAATTCTCTACTTATTTACCTTCCTCTGGGTTGTTTGGTGGTGGTTTTTCAGGGACTGGTTGCTTTGCGATTCCTTTTTCCTGCCCATTTAGACCTGTCCCTCCATCTGTCTCCATTACGGAATCAAGTTCAAATGTCTTCACGCTCAGTGCTGCTATCATGTTCTGAAGAATCACATTTTTAATTCTCAATCAAATTCTCAATAAAACTTTCTCATTACCGGCTAAATGCTTTGACTGCAAACCTTTCTCCAGTGCTTCCATAGGCTATACTTAGATGCATTTTTTGGAGTAGCCTAGTTATTGAATTTAATAGCACAAACAAAGCAAAATTCCATTGAAATAAATGTAACTAACTAGTATCAGTAACAAACAGCAATTAAAATGAACATTTAGATGCTGTTACAAACACTTAGAAACACAAAAACAGACCTGATGCTTGACAGTTGACATCCTCAGGGCAAATATAAAGAAGCAGCATGGAAGCACTATTTAGATGTGCAGTTAGTTAAGAGAGAGAGAGAGAGTTGCATGCTGTATCAAAGCCATTTAATTCCACAGCTCCGAGTACAATCCTCTCCTCTGGGATCACTGATCTCTCTCACTGATTCCAGAGTTTGCAAAAACACAGAGATGTAGACAGACGGGGGAAAGATGGCTGTAGTATTCGTGTTTGTCCTCATGTTGACTTCATTGGGAGCCAGTTTCTTTTAAATATCTCTTATGATCCATGAAGGCTATCCCTTTACTCAGCCTGTGCTGGTTCTGGCAGATATACTGCGGCCTGGGATCTTGGAAGCTGAAAATAGGGTCCAAATAACCTGTAGCCTACAAGCGCAAATGGTAAATTAAGGATGATGAACATTTTACTGTCTGAAAGAGTATGACCAAATGGTCAGCTGTGATGGAATCAGAATAAAAAATACCTGAGACTGGACTGAGAAAATGTCTGAGAGAATGTCTGAAATACTTAAGTAATAAGCCAAGAGATTCTTGGGATTTTACCATGGTTAAGGGGTGTTCGTGGTGTGCCATTATAAAATGGCAACAACATTAATATGACAAGTATTCACATTGTTCAATAAAAGAGTTAAAAATAATGCAGTGTAGGTGCAGCAGGAGCAAAATATAAAGATATGAAAGTAAATGAGGAAAATCCGCAGACTGTTTACCTTTTGGATAAAAAAACCCCAGCATGTTTTGAATGTGCTAATATCAAGTGGTTAACTCAGCATTGTTGTATCAGTTTTGAAACATCTGTACCATCTGAAGCAAATACTTTAAAAAACTTTATTTGTTAAAAGGTAAAATGGCTTTTTAGTGCAATATTTTTGGTTATGAAACAACATTTCTGTAGAGCATACACATATTTGGCTATAAGGGTAGCAATGAGGCCAGGTGACAAGTATTAATTTCTGACTGAAATGGCTGGAGTGGTTTTGCTTTAGTCACTGCAAATCCTTCACATGACATCCAGTAGCGAAAACACAGCTGCTGAGGTAAAATGGAAAACTGACTCAGCCACGAAGAACAATGTATTGTTGCATGCCAAAGTAAACTTTAACCCCATATCCTGGAGTGCATGTCGGACAAAGTGAGAGAGATGGCGTTAATCTTTAGATATTCTGATAATAATATCTATGTGAACCATTCTGGAAAATCTTTGGCTTTAAAGATTCTAGTAGATCATCACAGAACCTGACCGTCAGCATCCACGGTTAAACACAGAAGTTTAATGCAATAATCCTTAAGTGGTGGTAACTAAGCATGTAGGCTACTAAAGTAATTTTTTAAAGGTGATGTGTGTAATTTTCTTGTTAGAATTGTTAAAATTTTAGTAAGGCATTCCTAGTTTTCTGTAAATACTGTGGCTAAGTGGTGCAACACACATTTGTATAACTGCCAAAAGTGATGTCCGGAGGGGATATTTGTTTTTAATGGCCCTACAAGTTTGATTAAATCATCAAAATATGAGGAATACATAGCTATAGCCTACATATGTACAAGGCAAACAATGCAAATAATGCAAACTAGCTACAGGTTTTATTTTACAAGCACAAAGTGCATAGAAAAACAAAAAGCTCACAGGAAAAAGCATATTTTGAGTAACATAATCAGTTACTAATATTGTATTGGTTATCTCTTGTTTTTGCATGTGTTCATAATTTCTATGTATGACAACCTGCATGACCAAAAAATTTGTTGTTTCATTGTTTTCACAAATAAAACAATGAACTCCAAGCACAACTAGACAATATGCTTACAAATACTTTAACAAATGTTTAATAATATTTGAATACAGGGTGATGTCCATTTTTCTAGACCAGACATCACGTTTATTCACTACTGTGTGTGTGTGTGTGTGTGTGTGTGTGTGTGTGTGTGTGTGTGTGTGTGTGTGTGTGTGTGTGTGTGTGTGTGTGTGTGTGTGTGTGTGTGTGTGTGTGTGTGTGTGTGTGTGTGTGTGTGTGTGTGTGTGTGTGTGTGTGTGTGTGTGTGTTGTGTGTGTGTAACATGAAAAAAATATTTTATATTTATAAAATTCTTCTACCAAATTTGCATAGTTTTTCTTCAGCTTCATGTTGTCATATGACCCAGCTGTGATTTAAAGGATTAGTTCACTTTTTAAAAAACTTTTGCTGATAATTTACTCAACCCCATGTCATCCAAGATGTCCATGTCTTTCTTTCTCCAGTCGAAAAGAAATTAAGGATTTTGATGAAAACTTTCCAGGATTTTTCTCCATATAATGGACTTCAATAGTAGCCAAAACGGTTCAAGGTCCAAATGACAGTTTCAGTGCAGCTTCAAAGGACTTTAAACATACCAGACGATGAATAAGGGTCTTATCTAGCGAAACGATGCGCCATTTCGAAAATAAATAAAACCGTTTAAGTATTATTAGCACAAATGCTCGCCTTGCTCTGTTCTCCTGTTCGAACTCGTTCATCAAAATGAACAAATCTTTTTTCGAGTCATTTCGTTCGTTGATTGAATAAAATGACTCGAAAAAAGATTTGTTCATTTTGATGAAAGAGTTCGAACAGGAGATTCACGAACGTGCATCTCAGGATAGAGCAAGGCGAGCATTTGTGCTAATAATACTTAAACTGCTTTATTTATTTTCGAAATGGCGCATCGTTTCGCTAGATAAGACCCTTATTCATCATCTGGTATGTTTAAAGTCCTTTGAAGCTGCTCTGAAACTGTCATTTGGACCTTGAAAATTCTGTTGAGAAAAATCCTGGAATGTTTTCATCAAAATCCTTAATTTCTTTTCGACTGAAGAAAGAAAGACATGGACATCTTGGATGACATGGGGGTGAGTAAATTATCAGCAAAAGTTTTTTAAAAAGTGAACTAATCCTTTAAGTATTCTCTATTCACTATTTTTATTTATTTATTTTAATGTAAAGTCAAGTTATTTTGCAAGTCTGTTTGGTAATGCTAGTGGCATAGAAATGACACACTTCACCTTTAAAACCTGATGCACTAAAATTTCCAATTTTTTAACAATATTATTGTCCCAGGGTCCACCATGGCATCACAACAAATGTGTTTGTCAGACCAAGTGGCTCTCTCTTTATCCCATAGATGATGCATAGAAACATGGGAATCCTGGCATTCCTGGGAGATGATGGGATGGAAAACAGTCTGCATGGTAGGCTTATGGTGATGAGAGCTATTAGTGTACAAGCGCCTTGCTAAAGCCTCCATGAAGCTTTAGTGAAAAGCTCTGTGAGGATTTAACATTGAGTGTCCTTTCAGTTAACAGCTAAATGGGTCAATGGCATGAAAATTACAGCAATAAAAGACTATAGTAAAAGTACATTTTATTTAATACCTTTTTACAATAGCAAGTAAACAATGAAATCACAATATACAAGACAATACAATATTAACAAATTAATCAGTTGCGGCGTATAAAAATTGATGTTTATTATTATTATTTTTTGTAAACCATGGCAAATTTAACAAAACAATTTGATTACGGCATAGCACTTTTAAATTGCTTTTTAAAAATTGCAATAATAATAATAAATATTATTATTATTATCATTATTTACATAATAGTCATAACAGTCACTGTAAAGCAGGTTAGGTTAACCTCCAGGCTGTCTAAAGTGGACAGGAACAGATGAACGTTTGAGGATTTTCGCATGGTACATCATTGAACGCCAGAACACCTGAAAGGAAAAAAACAAAGCTTTGTTGAACTAATTAAACAGATCATACAAAGAAATAAAGCATCTCTATAAGAGATGTATACATTTAATTAAACCCTTGGATTATCTCTGTGACAAGAGGTACACATTTTTTATTTTTGTTAATTGTAATTGTTAAATGTTGTTTGGCGGCAATACTTACTCGGTATCTCTACACAATCCTCCTCCACAAGTCCACCTACCTGTGGACATATCACCACATTACAATCATCATTCAATAAAAGCTTTTAAGTTTACATTACACGTTACACCGGCGGCTTGGTGAAGGCAACTGTCAACAGTGACTGTGAACACTGCAGTATTGAAAGCATTTGGGCAAATATGCTATTATCAGACATGGCTTACCAGTCTGTAATGTCAGTCTTCGTTCCCTTCATGGTTCCATTACTTCTTCTGGATCATCATCCACGATATAATCACCCTCGAGTGTAGGCTCCTCTAATAAATGTTCCTCTTTTTCAGATTCCACCTTCATCTCCATCTCAGCTACAGACTCTAACTCTTCTACAGGTTCCTCTACAGGCTCCTCTAAAGGTTCATCTACAGGTTCATCCATAGGCACGCTGTTTCTGTTCATCTGAATGGCAACTATTTCCGGGATAGGCTCTAGTTCTGTCTCTGGTGTCTCTTCATTTATATAATCTGCCTCTAGCACAGGTTCCTCCACTATCACTGACAAATCTTCTGTTACTCTCTGTTCCTCTATTGTCTCTGGCTCCAGCAGCTCTGCAACAGGTTCATCTGCATCAGGGACCTTGTTCTGCTTCAGTCAGATCATCTTCGTCTATCACAGTTCTCCATTCTCTCTGAATCTCTTCTTGTGTTCCTCATTGTCTCTGGGTCCAGCACATCTGCAACAGGTTCATCCTGCATTAGAGGACCTTGTTCTGCTTCAGTCAGATCATCTTCCTCTGCACAGGTTCTCCATTATCGCTGACATCTCTTGTTCCTCCATTGTCTCTGGTCCAGCGCATCTGCAATAAGTTCATCCTGCATCACAGGACCTTGTTCTTCTTCAGTCAGATCATCTTCCTCTAGCACAGGTTCCTCCATTCTCTCTGACATCTCTTGTTCCTCATGTCTCTGGGTCCAGCACATCTGCAACAGGTTCATCCTGCATCAGAGGACCTTGTTCTTCTTCAGTCAGATCATCATCCTCTAGCACAGGTTCCTCCATTCTCTTGACATCTCTTCTCTGTGTCCTCCATTGTCTCTGGGTCCAGCACATCTGCAACAGGTTCATCCTGCATTAGAGGACCTTGTTCTTCTTCAGTCAGATCATCTTCCTCTAGCACAGGTTCCTCCATTATCTCTGACATCTCTTGTTCCTCCATTGTCTCTGGGTCCAGCACATCTGCAACAGGTTCATCCTGCATTAGAGGACCTTGTTCTTCTTCAGTCAGATCATTTTCCTCTAGCACAGGTTCATCCATTATCGCTGACATCTCTTGTTCCTCCATTGTCTCTGGGTCCAGCACATCTGCAACAGGTTCATCCTGCATCAGAGGACCTTGTTCTGCTTCAGTCAGATCATCTTCCTCTAGCACAGGTTCCTCCATTATCGCTGACATCTCTTGTTCCTCCATTGTCTCTGGGTCCAGCGCATCTGCAATAAGTTCATCCTGCATCACAGGACCTTGTTCTGCTGCAGTCAGATCATCTTCCTCTAGCACAGGTTCCTCCATTATCTCTGACATCTCTTGTTCCTCCATTGTCTCTGGGTCCAGCACATCTGCAACAGGTTCATCCTGCATCAGAGGACCTTGTTCTGCTTCAGTCAGATCATCATCCTCTAGCACAGGTTCCTCCATTCTCTCTGACACTCTTCTCTGTGTTCCTCCATTGTCTCTGGGTCCAGCACATCTGCAACAGGTTCATCCTGCATTAGAGGACCTTGTTCTTCTTCAGTCAGATCATCATCCTCTAGCACAGGTTCCTCCATTATCTCTGACATCTCTTGTTCCTCCATTGTCTCTGGGTCCAGCACATCTGCAACAGGTTCATCCTGCATCAGAGGACCTTGTTCTGCTTCAGTCAGATCATCTTTCTCTATCACAGGTTCCTCCACTTTCACTGACGTCTCTTCTCTGTGTTCCTCTGTTATCTCTGGGTCCAGCACATCTGCAACAGGTTCATCCTGCATCAGAGGACCTTGTTCTGCTTCAGTCAGCTCATCTTTGTCTATCACAGGTTCCTCCACTCTCACTGACGTCTCTTCTCTGTGTTCCTCCATTGTCTCTGGGTCCAGCACATCTGCAACAGGTTCATCCTGCATCAGAGGACCTTGTTCTGCTTCAGTCAGCTCATCTTTGTCTATCACAGGTTCCTCCACTCTCACTGACGTCTCTTCTCTGTGTTCCTCCATTGTCCCTGGGTCCAGCACATCTGCAACAGGTTCATCCTGCTTCAAAGGACCTTGTTCTGCTTCAGTCAGATCATCTTCCTCTAGCACAGGTTCCTCCACTCTCACTGACGTCTCTTCTCTGTGTTCCTCTGTTGTCTCTTCTCTGTGTTCCTCTGTTGTCTCTGGGTCCAGCACATCTGCAACAGGTTCATCCTGCTTCAAAGGAGCTTGTTCTGCTTCTGTGTGCTGTACTGGTTCTTTTTTAACCACTGGCAAAACATCCTCCTTGACCACATGATCAAAAGGCAAATCTTTAAACGGCAGCGTTTTATCCTGAACTGGTGGACTGGCGGAAGCTACAGAGTTGTGATGAGAAAGTAATAATGTTAATCAATCTAGTAATTAAATATAGTTATTCACCTCTTTTAGGATTCATTTAACATTTAGCTAGTTAGATATTCTAAGCTGTCAGCAGCAATAATGACTACTTTAACAACAACAACACAAATCATAAACACTGAAAATAGAATAAACTGTTAATTATTAAACTAACACAGTTAATATTATCTGTGTATTTGAATGATGGTATAAATAGAGCACAAATCATACCTGTTAAGGTGAGGACTAGCAACAGTAATTTTCTCATCTTGGCAAAAATCTTCAAAGAGTTGCTTTCTGAAAGAGATGATTTAATAAATAAACCAATGTAAACCAACCAGTTATTTTAGTTTTCACTTAATAAAGTAAGAATAGAATTCACAAAATTATTATTCATTTAACAGGATTCCACTACACTGAGAGAAACGTTATTAAATGAACAGATTTAATTAAAGGTACACTATGTAACTGTTGGCCCTCTAGCGGTGAAAAAACAAAACTGAACATTGTTTTGTTGTGCTTCGGGTCTGCGTGAGTGTGTGGATGAATATGGTTCTTTTTTATAACTAAAAAGAGAGAGATTATCCTACTACTCATAAATCATTTACTAATAGGCTATAACCAGATGGAAAGGATATCAAGCTGAAGACGCTGTAGCTATCGGCTACCCATTAACAGACATGGTAACTTCCTTTAAAATAAATTCCAACACAACTCTAAAACAACCTATAAGGAAATGACCCTTCACAAAAGATAATGCTTTACAATGAAGAGAGCGATGGCAATTTATCTGTTCAATAAAATACATACTTCCCTGTTGAGTAATAAAAACATAATCTCCGTGTCTCTTTTACACATATAAAATTCCTTATTGCTATCTCTAAAAAGCCAAGCCAATGCACAAATTTAAATTCACGTGAATAAACGAGCCGGTACTGAGCTTGTCTCAGTTTTTATAAAATGTAAGACAAAAATTATGTTTTCAGACATGAAAGTATAGATGTTATCTTTTGTTTTGCAGTAAATGAATCACTAAAACTAATCTGCCAATAATGTAAGCCACTGGGAGACCGCAAACGGCTGTCATTCATTGCATTAATAAAAAGTCAGTTAATATAAAGATTTTTAATAAAAAGTATTTTTCCAAAATTAAGTTTTAGTAGTATTTTCGTGCAATGACCGTGGGGGTGGGAAAATGTGTGACGTAGCCATGCGCTCTTACTAGACCGTCCAATTCTAGCGTTTAATTGCTGAAGAGGACACTAGCCTACAAGCCTCAGAAGGACTGAACTATAGGACGCAGTCTAGGATGCAGCCTTCAGTTTGAGAAATAGCCTACCCAATGTAGCCGGAACAACTTTTCTCCATTTACGGATATGATACGCAATTTCCCTTGAAAACCATCCCTCAATAGGTCAGAAATATAATAGGTTAATAATAAATCAAGGTAAGACAAAAACATGTTTTGGAAGAAGGACTGATGATGTATTGACTGATTATTTAAATTTGGTTGATTTTGAACAAAAATGTTACACAGTGTACCTTTAAGTTAACATCACTGAATCAACCAAAATACAAGTTATGCCAAACACATTTAAGGGGTTAGAACAGGATAACATTAACACCCTTTGTTTGAAACAAAATCAAACAATTATTTTCAAACAAATCACCTCAAGAGTAAAGAAAGAAAGAAAGAAAGAAAGAAAGAAAAGAAAGAAAGAAAGAAAGAAAGAAGAAGAAAGAAAGAAAGAAAGAAAGTTTTTCTCCAGAAATATGTACAGGTGGTTATTCTTCTTACCTGTGTTGATTTTGCTGGTCTGTATTGACTCTTCCCTTGTGTTTTTCTCAGTGATGTGGGATCAAATCAGTGCGTCTTATAAAAGACATTATTTACAACCCGTTTATAACCTTTGTCTTGTCACGTTTATGAGAGTACAATAGCTTTTGCCATCACATGCTTCAACACGTTTTATGTTTATCTAAATAACATCTCATTATATTTCATTGTTGTTTGCTTTTCTTGTAAACTTTTGCTTTTAAGTTCAGAGTACCAGATCACTTCCTTATGAGATAGAAATTGGATGCTCTTCTTCTTTCTTTCTTTCTTTCTTTCTTTCTTTCTTTCTTTTCTTTCTTTCTTTCTTTCTTTCTTTCTTTCTTTCTTTCTTTCTTTCTTTTTTTTTTTTACATTTATTTGACCTAGTTTGAGAACAAATCTTTCCCCCCCACACATAATAACAGTGGAGTGGTGCATATCGGTTGGGCACATGTGTGAGTGTGTGGATAACATGCACATGTGTGGATTTGACATCAGCACAACAACTGATACTGTGGACAGGTGTTGATGCCATGTCATACTGAGGAAAGGGATACTGTGGATAAAGCAGCTGTCAAAAGTTTCATACCCATAAGAGTGTGAGGTCTCAAAATCAACATCCATGAACAATGCATCCCTGTTCCTGAAACCTAAACCCATAGCAGTGCAAAACAGCTATTATCTCTCCCATGTTATCTTAATTGCACACGTGTGGATTTTTCAGAATTATGACAGACAAATCAATTGCATTAAGCAAAACATTTCCCTGAAAGGGGAACTCATAAAACATGAAGCCAAACTGCAGGACTTCAGCACTTGTTTACCATGAAATTACCATTGTAATCACAGTTTACTGATCAATCTCAGGTTTGTGTTCAATAGAAGAAAAAAACAATGGAACAACATGAGGGTGAGTAAATGATGACAAAACTCCCCATGGGTGAATGAACTTCTATCCTTTCAAGGATAGTTTGATCTGAGTTTGCTTTAATTAACCCAATCGTTAAGTTAATTCAGTCATACTATTTACTTTTGACTAAACCAAAAACCAAGCCAAAGGTTCCAAATTTGATGCAATTTTATAGACAAAATGTAATTTGTGCATAGCACAAAACTTCATTACAGTAATATGATATTATTGTCATAACTATAAAGTAAGTCAACTTAGAAAAATGTGGGAAAGATATAGCCTATTGTTTTAATAGGCCTAGTTTTACAGAAGTAACAATATCTATATTTTGAAACTGTAGTTACCATTGCCTATACAAAAAATGTTAAGAAAGATCATAAGGAATAAGATTTTTCATGTTGTAAATATGTCGCTCATATGCAAAGCAACGACACAACAAAATGTCTCAGAGCATCTGCGGCGGGCTCGCGCAGCCTTCTGACGAGAGCGCGCAAACCATCTTGAAGAACTTCCGAATAGCAAGAAACACATCAGACTCTCCACGCGCCGGACAATCTGAAGATGAGCACAACACACATACTAACCTTGCCCGCTCTTCTCATGCTGCTCTACAGTAAGTTTATTGATGATGCGTGTATTTCTCAATATCCGATGCTCTTTATGGGTTGTGTCGTGTTCTGGACGTTTTAAAATAAATAATTTTCTAACTGAAATGGTGGGAACTCTGAGGGGTGAGTTGCAAAACACAGATCCTAACTTTCATTAATAATTTGAATCTACATTTAGCCCTGTTAATAATTTTTTATCATTAAATTATTTTTAGTGTTAGCCTTGCGAATTGAATTGGCTGCTACACTGAATATAAAAACATTTACATGCTATATAAATGTTATTACAAATGATATAAAGAATAATGTTATGTATTCATCATTATTATTTATTTTATTTTTAATTAAATTAATGTTTTTATTTTATTTGTGTCAACATGAATGATTGTGTGTGTGTGGTGTGTGTGTGTGTGTGTGTGTGGTGTGTGTGTGTGTGTGTGTGTGTGTGTGTGTGTGTGGTGTGTGTGTGTGTGTGTGTGTGTGTGTGTGTGTGTGTGTGGTTTAGGTAAACACTTTATGTAGACAAAATGTCCCCACAAATGTGCCAATGTTACAATCCTTGACCTTGTGGGGAAATGCTTTGGTCCCCATGAGGAAAACAGCTTATAAATCATACAAAGTGATGTTTTTGAAAATCTAATCATGCAGAACGTTTTCTGTGATGGGTAGGTTTAGGGGATAGAAAATACAATTTGTATAGTATAAAAATCATTACGCCTATAAAATAAAAATCATTATTTGTCCCCATAAAACATGAAAACCCATGTTGTGTGTGTGTGTGTGTGTGTGTGTGTGTGTGTGTGTGTGTGTGTGTGTGTGTGTGTGTGTGTGTGTGTGTGTCCACAAGGATAGCAAAACCTGAAATCAGCCAGTGGTCCCCACAAGGGAAATGAATTAATAAACAAACTAAATCATATATTTTTTTGAAAATGTAAAAATTCAGCAGGTTTTCTATGATGGGTATAGGTTTAGGAGATAGAATATACAATTTGTACAGTACTATAAAAATCCTTGCGCTTATGAAGCGGAACAGAGTTTTGTGTGTGTGTGTGTGTGTGTGTGTGTGTGTGTTGTGTGTGTGTGTGTGTGTGTGTGTGTGTGTGTGTGTGTGTGTGTGTGTGTGTGTGTGTGTGTGTGTGTGTGTGTGTGTGTGTGTGTTGTGGTGTGTGTGTGTGTGGTGTGTGTGTGTGTGTTTTCAAAGTGAGATGGATGCTTTGAGGGTCTGGATAGAATGGGTGGGGGTCTTGTGAGACACTGTGTTTACTCAAACTTCTTAAACAGCATTTGAACACATGAGATCCTGAAGGTGATAAATGTCTGTGAAGAAGCTGTCCAGATCTGAACTTCAGTCTGATGTGGCAGGGACCCTTTCATGTCGCTGATGCCCCTTGCCTGACTCCTTGTGTATTGGTCATTATCATGAAGATTATGGTTACCCGGCTTACCATGAGAAATGCTTGCTCCCACCCAGTCTAGAGAGATCTAAATATATGTTTTACAAATTATGTAACAACAATTTACTTTTTCCATAAATGTTAAAAAAGAGTGATAAATGTAGCTATAAAACGTTAGGTTAACTTTCATAACATTGATTGGATTTATTCTGAGACCTTTCAGATCTCATGCCACTGAGTGCTAGTTAGGGTTGTTAAATACCCTGTGGTCTGTGATTTGAACTCCAGTCCTCTTCCAGCTGAGGTGGTTTTAAGTTACAGCAGCACAGTACGTCTTTGTGTCTCCGGGTAAAAAGACCCTCCACACCTTTTCTCTCTCGTCACATATGAAACTCAGTTCTTTTCTAGGGCTATAGAAAGGGAGCTACAGATAAAAGGAAAATATTTCCCCTCACTTTCCCCAGAAGTGCATGTTTTTCAGTGTGTGTGGAGGTTATCAGGCCTGGTTTGTACTGCCACCCCCCACAGCCAGACTGTGTCAGAAGAACATCCATTACGTAAATTCCTACACACCCCTGTTCCTGGCACCACCAGAGCAGGGCAGTGAGTGAGTGTTAGTGAGGTTTCACAATTGAGAAAAAACTTCAGTGTGTTTTAACTTCTTTTAACTTCTAAGAAGTTTTAACTTCTTTTAACTTCTCTTCACTCTATTCCTTATTTATAGCATTGCTCAGGGACATAATAACTTGTAACACTTTTACAGATAATACATTAACTAACTTTAACAATGAGCAATACATTTGTTACAGTATATATTCATCTTTGTTCATGTTAATTAATAACTTTTCATTGTTAGTTCATGTTAGCTCAGGTCCATTAAGTATTATTATAAGAAACAACCTTTGTTTTTAATAATGTATTAGTAAATTATGTTTACAATAACTATTATTATTATTAATAAATGCTTTAGAAGTACTTTTCAATCTGTTAACTTTTGTTGTTAACTAAAGTTTAGAACCTTGTTGTAAAGTATAATCTATCATACACTCTTGATTAAAGAAATATAATTTAAAGGAATGTTTGTGATTATCACTGTAAAAAAAGTTTGTGAATTTTACAGAAAAATAAAAAACGGCAACTACTATTAAAAATGCAGATTTAAGATTTAATGATTTAAGGTTTAGACTTTACCTTTAACTGAATTTTTTTAATATACCAAATAAAATCTGCCTTTTACCTAATAGTATACCTACAACTGACTGCCTTAAAGACACATATGGTGAAGAGAAAACTAAGAAGAAACATAGTTATTTCAATGAATAACTATCAAATAAGAGCTGTGAACAGAGAATTTTTCCCCCAGTTATGACTTATTTTCACTTCCAAAAACTGTACGTTGTATTTTACTGTAAAATTACATGAAATGTCCCATTAGATCTATTTCAGTTTTTCACCGTATAGTCAGGTAACATACCGTTAAACAATGAACAGCTTTTTACTGTAGCATTTTAGTATTTTACTGTCAAAATGTTACTGTGTAAGTTAAGCTATATCATCATCTATAATGATTCTCATAGTCTTTCATTGTAGATGGATTTTTATTTTTCTACAAACTAAGTTTGCTATTATAGAAATGCTGTGGGAGTGTGTTACAACATTCATGTGTTTGTTTGTATCTTTTCTATCCTCCAGTTCCTAGCTCAGATCCTGTTACTGTGACGACAAGCAAAGCAAAAGTGGAAGTACATGAAAACACAAGTGAGTTCTTTAGTCTTGAGATAATCAGCTGGACGTGTTTAAAAGCTTTCAGATAATATTGATTTGACACTTTTATCTGCTCTTTCCAAAGATGCTATCCTTTCCTGTGAGTTCAGGACAGAGAAAGAAACAAAACCACGTGTTGAATGGAAGAAGAGAGGCAAAGAGGTTTCATATGTTTATTTTGATGGCGATTTTACAGGTTTGTTGTTGTTTAGCCCATTCCACTTTTTAAACAGTCCCTTATCTCTCTTATTTGTATACAGATTTAATTAAGATATTTTATGGAATCTTTTAAAAGGAAAAGTGTGTCATTCACACCACTTGTGGCACCAAATGACATTCTGTTTGGTGCGGTCACGTCTGCAAAATTTCTGTGCAATTTTACGAGCAAAAAAGGTTCATTGTCAGTAGTGTAATGATGATGTATGAAGCTCACACAGAAGTCACTTTAAAACCAAGCAGCTTTTTTTCGGTCGATGCTAAACCCATTGCTAAATCTGTGTCTGGAAATCTTTCACCCTCATGTGAAACTTCTGATCGCACAGATTCCTATTGAAATTTCTAGATTTCGTCCACGAAACTCTGCCAAGCATTTGTAAATGTGACTGCACCATAACAATGTGTTTCAATGAACAGTACTTTCATTCACATACAGTATGTTTTTTCTTCAGAATGTTCTGACTTACTCTCACCATTACCAGGTGCATTTAAGAGCCGTGCGTCCATTGACGGGGCAACAATGACCCTCCGTGGTGTCACACAGAAAGACTCGGGAGTGTATCATTGCGAAGTCACAGCCCGCCAAGACAAAATCAAGCTCGGGGAGGTGACCGTCACCCTCATTGTGCTTGGTGGGAATGAAAATCTTCTACACTTATTTTCATTATTTACATGTGCAGCAAATTATAGATACACTCTTAAAAATAAAGGTTTCAAAGGCATTTCACAGCGATGCCATAGAATAACTATTTTTGGTTCCCCAAATAACCTTTCAATAAACATGTTTTCTAACTCTGAATAACCTTTATTTTTAAGAGTGTATTCATAACTCCTTGTCTTAAACATAACCGTTCTGTCAGTGAGCAGTATGATCTGTCTTACATGGACAGTGCCGCCACATGCGCCGTCATGTGAGGTTCCAGAAACAGTCATGAAAGGATTTTCTGCGGAGCTCCACTGTAAAGACAAACTCAGTGTTCCTGCTGCCACCTACAGCTGGTACAAAGACAACAAACCACTTAACACTGACAAGCCCGCTGAAATCAACTACACCCTGGACCCCAAAACAGGGACTCTGGTTGGTGTAGTGCTTTAATCTCTTTCCATCACATGGGCAAACATTTTGATAAAAACATTGAACTTTCTGTAGCCTTTTCCCTTGACTGCTCACAAACGCTGCTAATGGTTTGGCTTTGATACATTTATGGCATATGTGATTTATATACAGTTTCTTTTCCTTTGCTTTTGAACAGAAATTCAAGACGGTATCACAATCTGATGAGGGTCAGTATCGATGTGAGGCATCCAATGGAGTGGGGGCACCAAAAAGCTGTGCAGGCCAGCATATGAAGATAACTGAATGTAAGTTAATTACAAATTGGTAATTTAAGGAAATCAATTATACTTAAAATGAAAATATACAAAGAGGGCATTTAGATCAAAGTCTTAAAGGTACTTGCCCCCCCCCCCCCCCCCCCAAAAAAAAAAAACAACCTATTGATGTTGACTACAGTATATTATTTTCGTTTGGGCCTTATGAAAAAAACCTATATCAAAATGTATTTAAAATACATTTATTTCCTACTAAGTATAGTACAAATCCATTAACATATTTACTGACATATTGCCTGGAGACTTTCTGATATAAATATTATAAGTATACTTTATTTGGAGTACTTCTTTATTGCACAATGCACATTTCAACACGTACACATTAGTAAAGAAAGTATGGTCACTGCATAATATCAGTCTTTAAATGCAGGATACTTTAAATGTACCTAAAGTATATTTGCATAGTTTGCACAATCTTTAGCACAATCAAATATACTTAAGTATATCTTTAGTTGGACCTCAGCACTATTTCCGGATAACTAAAGAGCATTAAGTACAAAACAAGCTGCTAAAGCTGTTTAGCAGACTTTAAGTTTATCAGTTTAGTATGCCAACAGTACAATTGCAGGGTATTTATATTAAGTGCATAAATATGTAAATGTATTTTTTGTATACTAATTACATTTTGGTATATTAAAGGATTAGTTCACTTTTTAAAAAACTTTTGCTGATAATTTACTCACCCCCATGTCATCCAAGATGTCCATGTCTTTCTTTCTTCAGTCGAAAAGAAATTAATGATTTCGATGAAAACATTCCAGGATTTTTCTCCATATAATGGACTTCAACAGTAGCCAAAACGGTTCAAGGTCCAAATGACAGTTTCAGTGCAGCTTCAAATGACTTCAAATGACAAATGACGATACCAGACGATGAATAAGGGTCTTATCTAGCGAAACGATGCGCCATTTCGAAAATAAATAAAACAGTTAAAGTATTATTAGCACAAATGCTCGCCTTGTTCTGTCCTGAGATGTACGTTTGTGATTCTCCTGTTCAAACTCGTTCATTAAAATGAACGAATCTTTTTTCGAGTCATTTCGTTCGTTGAATGAACATAATGACTCGAAAAAAGACTTGTTCAAAATGAACAAATCTTTTTTCGAGTCATTTCGTTCGTTGAATGAATAAAATGACTCGAAAAAGATTTGTTCATTTTAATGAGCGAGTTCGAAGAGGAGAATCACAAACGTACATCTCAGGATTCGTGCTGCACTGATTGCAACGGCGAATGTGAGTTAACTGGTGGAATATTCTATGATAATAGAAATCGCGAGACAGCTTTTCACTCGACGGGAAATCTCATCATGTTAAAGTCTCGCGAGATCTCGTGGCACGAGATCTCGTTACACCCCTACTTTGTACTGTTTATTTGTCCTTGTCAACAGTCATTGTCTAGTTGTTCAAAAAAATTGGTATATCTTGATGTGTGTGCTCTCTGTTTATGTCGATTTGATCTGTCGTCCTTACTGTATTGATCCTCCTTTTTCAGAAAAATTGGTATATGTTGATATAGACAACTAGACAATGACAAGGACAAATGAATAGTATAAATCACAAAGCAGTCGACTCATTTTTGGCACAAATAGAACCCCATAAGGGATATCTTCCAAAGATGTTTTAATTTTGGCGCAAATTGTTCTTTATAGTGTTGATATGGCAACTAGTAAATACATTAAGTTTTGTCATGCTGGCATGTGTGTAAAGTTTTAAACCATGTGTGTTACAACTTGCCCCGCGTTAGTTTGTGCCCCTCTCACCTCTAACATAGATAAAAAGTGCACATGACCCCTTTGCATATCTGTTTGACATGCTCTGTTGCAGTTGAGCTCAACATGACAATAGTTATAGCATTAGAAGTGGGAGCGTTCCTGTTGCTTCTTTCGTGCTGTGTGTCCATATGTGTGTGCTGCAGACGAGGGTGCTGTCGATGCTGCCGCAGTGAGTGATACTTCATTTAAAACAGTATATGGGCTGTTGGGGAACTTACTATACCTGTTTATGAACTGAAATGTGTCTAGTCTTCATCTACTAACATAAGTCTTACATTTACCAACAGAGAGCAAAGGAGAGACAATACAAAGGTAAGTCTTTTGCAGTACTTTTTAATGCACTCTAATAAGAATAAAGCATAACAGACCATTTGAAACAAAGTGGTTATTTCTCTTTACTTTTTAGCAGAACAAAGACCAGCTGTAACCCTCCAACAGATGTAAGTCTTTGAGTTTCCTATTTATAACTGAACAGTCAAATGGTACAGTAATGACACTGTAGAGGCTTCTGTTTAAAATAATGGCTGGTCTTCATCAGAATGTTCATCTCTCTCCTCAGCCGAGACGCTACAAACATACACAATCCTTTGTGCTTTGAAGAGTGTGCACATTTTTGACAGCACCATGCTGACAGAAGTGAATTCAATTGACCTCAAAGGCTAGAGAGAATGAAATATTACATCAAATACACCTCTATATCTCTGCTTTGCTCTAATGGGCCATGAGAGCAGAAACACGCCCCCTGGTGGTGAGGGCCGATTACAGCTGAACAAACCACAAAAGACTTCAAGTTAATCTCTGCTGTTACTCTTCTACTACTGTAAAAAGCTTTTGGATACTGTGTATTATTGTGATATTATTTTGGCTTTGGGCACCTAGTCTTTATAGATACTGTATGACAATGTTGCACTATTTTATGCCAGATTTGTCCAATGCAGGTTACAGGTAATGGTTTCAATCACCAAGCCACTGAGCATAAAGGCCAAATTACAGATGTGATGGTCTACTTGATTTGAGCAGAAACAAGCTTGGCTTGTCTCAGGATGTCTCTAAAGTCTATTAATCATCATACAATTAATGTTCAGTAGAACTTTAATCACAGTTACCTTGCCTTGCTTTTTTTTTCATGTTTCAATAAGTGTCATCAGTTGTCTGATGATAGGTATTTCTAAATGAGAGAGAGTACGGTTAAAAAAACTGCACGGACAAACAAACAATACATTTCTCAGAATATCTTTTTTTTACATTCCACCCATGTCAAATTGGCTTGTAACAATAAAAGTGAGGCTAACTTACACGATGACAGAATTTTATTTTTATTTATTTATTTTTTTACTATTTGTAGCGTGCACAGAAAGCCAAGACAGAAAATTCCTTTCAGCAACTTCGTGCTTTTTGTTTTCTGCACACTTCTCTTTTAATAACAGAAGCAGTTTTAACCAATTGAACACTTTTCACTAGACATGCATAGTGATAAACAAACAATCCACCATAGACAACACTACACTATCCCTTTAACATCTAGAGTTAAATAATGTGTTTGAGCTTACTTAACTGTTTGGTTTAGCTGATTTGTGGCTCAAATGAACCTACAATGTACAACCAACAATGAACCAACTAGATGTCTTTTTTTTTTTGTTGGTATTTTGTTACATTATCTGTAATGTAAAAGGAAGCAAATGCAAAATTCAGACTTCACTGCAATATCTATTCCTCTTTTTACACAGAATAAATGACTTTAGCATACTATTTCACTGTTAAATAAAGAAATGCACAAATCAGTTTTTCCAGTTGTTTATTTATTCATTGGTTTCAAGGCATCGATAAAAGTCACATCCAAAATCAGTTTTATACAACAGGGTGAGGCATTGTGGCAAGTGTCACAGGACTGTAATGTTAGTATCAATCACCTTGTGAAAAATTCAAAACACTTTGTAATATAATGTGCTTTATTCGCCAAATATGCACAAACAAGGAATATGTTGTGGTTTCCAGGAACACTCGAAAACATACGTATAGAATAGACAGAACAATTAAATTAATAGGATTAAGAATAAAATAAACACCTAAACACAACACACACACACACACACACACACACACAGTAGGCTACTATAGGCATAAAGATGAAGTAAACAGAAGGGCTGATTTCCAGATGTGAACATTATGCAATGTATAGCCTACACAACTGTATAAGTATATATTTCCAAGTATCCATTAATAACTGCGTCAATTTTCACACTTCGGACACTGAGAAAGTCAACACCTTCTGAATCTGCTGCTGGCTATTTAGTACAACTAACCAAATAAATACCAATATGTTTTATGATATATTGTGGAAAAACTGCACAGAATGGGGTGTACATGTTGCTGTCAGTGGGCAGCGAGGCCTCCAGCTCATCCCCGCCCCCAATGCAATGTTGACCAAAAACCAGCATGAACATTCGCTCAACTTATTAGCACACACACTAAACTATAGCCCTTGACACACAGCTTTAGTCCGAAAAAACTCCAACACAGCACTTACTGAACGGGATAAAGAGGTACGTTGGGCCGCGATACTAATTTATCTGAAATAAACGCGGACAGAAATAAGAATGATACAAGTGTGTGAGGTTATAAGCGTGTCAGTTTTCCCGCTTTCTGCGTGAGCTAACTGTTAGCATCCTGAGGGGAAACAGAGCTAGCTGGAGTGCTAACAGAACTGACAATAACCCAGCCCTCTCACACCCGACAAACAGTAGGTAAAGATATCAGTATATTTTATTATGGATCTTGTAAAATATAACTATTTTATCGAGATATGTTGTTTATGTATATAACTCGATTTGTAAAAAACAGATGCGCGAGTTTTGGTAAAAGTTAGCGCGAGCTGTTCGCGTGAGCATATATTCAGTTCAACCAGGCGTGTCTCTCTGTCTTTCGTCAGCATACGCTAAGCTGCTAACAAAGAGGCCAGGTATACATACACATTCCATTCATGATTGTACCTTCCATAGATATAATATTCCGCATAATTAAACACCGTGATGTTTCCGTTCGTTTCTCAGTCGCACGGCTGTTTTCGGAAGTCTTGTCAGCCGCCGTGACTTCGGCCAGGATTTCCGGCTGCTTTTACATCTGCCCTTCTCTTGTTTTGTTTCCGTTTCTTCCATTTCCGTTTTAACTTTCCAGAATCAAAAGTCTTTATGTGTAGCTACCCTGAAAGTTTCAGAAGTTTTAAAAAGTCGTCTTTTACGCCCAATTCTGCGGTTATATTACGAAACCCAAAAGCATTCCAACATGGCAACTGCGTTTGTATGGATTCGCGCGTCGTCTTCCCACCCAGTCGCTGGTGGAAATTATATTAATAAAATATTGCGTTTAAATCTACACACTAAAATAAAAATTGGATTGACCAAATAATTGTCATATTTAATAATAAATGCGTCTCTTGTGTTGAATAAGAGTGCTAATGCAGGGGAAATGTCATGGTGGGCCTCTACTCTAGCAAAGCCTCGGTGTTGCGTGAGAGTTTATGAGACTTCAGAGACTTCTTTGACAGCCTGCGTAAGTGCGTTAAGCTGACAATTTAGTGCCTTTTGGCTCACATTTAGATGTTTTATATAACCTAACTGTTCATTAAAATTCTAGAAATTATTTTAAATAAAAGTTTATTTACAAGATTATACGTATGAGATAATTTGGTTACACTTTACAATAAAGTTTAATTTGTTACCGTTAGTTACCATAAACTAACAACGATGAAAACGTCTACACTACAGCATTTATTAATCTTAGTCAATGTTTGCTAATAGATATGTTACCTAACATTATTATTAACTAGGGTGACCAACTGTCCTGTTTTCCCAGGACATGTCCTGTTTTCATATAACAATATAACAAATTTCTATCCATACAGAGGAGGCATAACCTACTTTAAATGTATTGAAATTAATAAGGTTTCTTTGAGTAAACTTCGAGTATCATTTGAGTAGGCCTATCTGTTTGCCGGGCCGAGTGTCCTGTTTTTTCAGGACAAAATATGGTCACCCTATTATTAACTAATTTAACTTTAACAAAGACTAATAAACACACACACAAAAATATATGTTGTTAGTTCATGTTAACTAATGCTTAAGTAATATTAACAAAGGAGGCCTTGTTGTAAAGTGTTACTGATAATTGTACACTTGCTTGTGATTAAATGAATTACAAAAAATATTTTCTCTTTAAAAAATGTGTTTTTTAATGCATTTGCTTCATAGTTGGACAAGGAGTTTTAGGGATGTCAAAAAGTGAGACAGAGGAGATGATTGAAATTGAGATTGATGGACGGGAGAAACAGGAGTGTTTAGAGGAAGGGTAAGTGATTTCTCTATCTTTCTCATCCATTTTTTCCTCTTTATGTGATATGTTTTGTGGAATCATCTCATTGAACAATGTGTATCTTGTGCCTGTGAAATTATAATTTTTTTTGTGACCAAATGTCAGGATTGAGGAGCAAACCATCACAGCAGCTGAACTGATTACTCAAGACATTGACATCAATGAGCCGATCGGTAACCTAAAGAAGTTACTGGAGCCTCGTCTTCAGGTCCCGCTGGATGGATATGACATTTGTCTGCAGGACATCCTAGTATGTGCTTCTGTATTAATGTAAACTTATTTGAGCACACTCATTGTATTTATTGGCTGAGCTCTTCACTCCCTGTCTCTGCTCTTTTCCTCATGTAGCTACATCCTGATCATAGCCTGTTCGATCAAGGAGTGAAGACAGATGGCACAGTACAGCTCAGCGTGCAGATTGTCACGAAACAGGGTAACAGTTTACAATGATCTTGTATTGCTGTTGGACAAATCTGAACTTGTCAACATGCCCTTCAGACAACTGAAAATATTTGGTTAGTTGACGTGTCCTGTGGTGTGAGCACTTTGCTAATTCTTTTATAATTATGCATGCAGCTTTTACGGGCCCATATTGATTGAGAGCTACATGAATATTTGTACTTTAAAAAATTCTGAAAGGACCATTTACATTGAACTAGTGAAGGCAAAAAGAAAACTACCCATTTACAGCAATAAAAAATAATAATACTTGACCTGCTTGTGGGCGTGTGGTCTGTTTTAGGTGAAGAGAAATTGAATATTCTGGAGATCGTGAAACCAGTGGAGACTGTGGAGGTGGTGATCGATCCAGACGCGTCTGCTGGCGAAGAAGCCCATCTGGTGGAGGACGGACATGTGATTGCAGTGGAGCGAGCCTCCATTCCTGATGAGACATCAGAGCAGGTGACCCGCTGGGCGGCCGCATTGGAAGGCTACCGCAAGGAGCAGGTTCGACTGAACATTCCCTATGGTGAGTAGTCCTTTGATATTAACGTGTTTCAGAGTTAAATCAGGGCTCGAGAGTGCAGGCATTTCACTTGCATTTGCAACTAAAAATAGATGTGCGCGAACTGTAAAATACATTTAGGTGCACGTGTGCAAATAAAGTTTTTTTTTTTAACAAAAAAGTTTTTTGAACAAAGACACTGTCTCTACGCTGAACCAATGTTGTCTGTTGAAAATAATAATAATCACGTGATCCACACAAATGCGCCTTAAATTAATGGGTTTCATAGCGCAGCGCATCATATCGCGTCCCTATGCTAAAAACTCGTGGAAAGTATGGCCGCGCCGCTTTCTCCTTCTTTCCACAAGCGCTTGCGCTCCTATGGCGTCTGTCGTTGCTATGCAACCATAAACTGCGCTCTCCATGATGACGAGGAAGTATAAGTAAAGGATTTTGATTTCTAGCCCTTGCATTAGCTTTACTACTAGATATATTTATGGAGATGAGAAATAAAAACCCGCCCTGAACTGCTATGATCAGCTGTTCGGCCGTGTTTTCGATGTTATGGAAAGGCCGAAGCTGATTGATTTTTTTTTTTTTTGTCACATGAGCTGCGGTGCTGTTGTTTCATCACGCGCACCTGGAAAAATGATTGTGTCGCTTCCATTCATTTCATTTTGGAGTAACTTATGACACTTTTCCACTGCAAGGTAAGACTCGGCTCGGCGCGCTCTGCTTTTCCACTGCAGTTTAGTAGGCTACCACTTCGAAGTGGGTTTGTTTATATATTGCTCGTTAACGTTGCTGAAAAACGGCTACCAACGAGAGGAACGTCTGCACCTCGTCTACTGACCAGTCACCACGATTCAGCTATTTCTTTTGTCAAGTTTATTTTTCATTTTTTTTCAAGCAAGTCTAAGCAATATTGTGCGAACAAATAATACTGCAGTGGCTGTTACTGACTATTTCAATCTAGCGGTTTGGTGTCTCGTGTTGCTGCAAATCCTCTAACCAATCAGTGATCTGTTGTGTTTTCACGTCACATTTTAGTATCGGTATATGGTACGCTTGGTACGGGTGCTTGAAATCAGGCAGAGTCTTCTGGATTAAAATGGAATTACAGTTGTTGCACTGTCTCCGATTTTGTTTAAAACTTGTCTTTATCAAGAATGTGTCCCAAAACCAAGGCCTGTTAAATATTTCTGTCTTCATATTTTCAGCCCTTGAAATTACTTCAGTTTTACAGCCTGAAAATCACATTATCTGGGAAGCAATATTTGGACATTAATATAATGAAAAGTATCGTCATAGGTAGGGGTGGTGAAAAAAATCGATTATTGATTAATCGCGATTATGTAATGAACGAGTATGAATCGATTATTAAATTTTCAAAAATCGATTTTTTTTTCTTTTCTTATTTTATTTTGTAAAAAATGTTATACCGAAAGTTGAACGTTACGTCACGAACGCGCCCAGTTCCAGTTAGCAACTTTTACTGTCTATGCCCGCGGCTCTCTCTCTCTCTCACACACACACACATACAGTTTGATCGCGCCCGCGGCTCTCTCTCTCTCTCTCTCTCTCTCCTCTCTCTCTCTCTCTCTCTCTCTCTCTCTCTCTCTCTCTCTCTCTCTCTCTCTCCTCTCTCTCTCTCTCTCTCACACACACACAAAGGGTTTGATCGCGCTCGCATCTCCCTCTCTCTCTCTCTCACACACACATACAGTTTGATCGCGCTCGCGTCTCCCTCTCTCTCTCTCACACACACACACACACACACACACACACACACACACATACAGTTTGATCGCGCTCGCGTCTCCCTCTCTCTCTCTCACACACACAAAGAGTTTGATCGCGCTCGCGTTCTCTCTCTCTCTCTCTCTCTCTCTCTCTCTCTCTCTCTCTCTCTCTCTCTCTCTCTCTCTCTCTCTCCTCTCTCTCCTCTCAGTTAGTACAACTTGATTACTCACAAGATAGTGTGTTGCATTTTGTCACTGTGTTCTACAGTATATAAGCTGAAGCTACAGTAAGTTGTTCAAAAATGTTCATTTTGTCTTCTTAATGATTAAATTGGTCAATTTTCTTCTAGAAAGATAAGGTGTTCAGGTGGAGAAAAAACTTTTTCTTTACATTGACATGTTTCGACTGCAACCTGCAGTCTTCCTCCACCTGAACAACACCTTGTCTTTCTAGAAGAAAATTGTCCAATTTCTACAGTATGTTGGTTCTGATCTACTTCCTAAAGGAAATAAGCCTTTCATTTATTTGTTATTGTTTAGTTCAACTTGATGAGTCACAGCACAATGTGATGTATTCATTTCTGTGTTCTACAGAACATAAGCTACATATAAATAATTCTACACGACACAGAAAGTGCTTTGAGTTGTTGTTACTCAACAAAAGAGTTCAGCAGCTGACTTTTTTTAATACTGCAATCACTTTGTAGTGTATTTTCGTTTACTGTTGTGAAATGGAAAATCAATAATCGCTAATCGAGAATCGTTAATAATCGAAAATCGTCTGTAATCGAATCGGGACTTCAATAATCGTAATCGAATCGAATCGGGAAATCAGACAGATTAACCACCCCTATTATAGGCATTATCTCTTAGACAGTGATACATTTTGAAAAATAGAACTTGTGACTTGCTTAAATATCTGATCCTTCTGCTTTACGAAACACAATTTTGGCTGTTTATAGCACTATCTCTTTTAATGTGATAAAAACACTAAATAATAATTTTGACTATGTAAATTTACGGTGGTATAAGGTGCTAGAAAAAGGTTAGGGTTAGTAAATGGACCTAGAAAGTCCCCGAAAAGTGCTTGAATTTGACCTGGGAAAAGGTGTACGAACCCTGGAGGTGGTATGGTACCATTTAAAGCGAGCAGTACCATGCAGTGGAAAAGTGCCATTAATGTAAGCCTACTGCAAAGGGCAGAAGCAAGCGGGCATTTATTTTGTTTTTTTCGCACTATAATTACTTTATTGAGGTGTTCATACTGTTTATACATTTTGAAGGAAAAATAATTACACAATACTTAAAGGGATAGTTCACCCAAAAATGACAATTCTGTCATTAATTACTAGCCCTCATGTCGTTCCAAACCTGTAAGACTTTCATTCATCTTCAGAACACAAATGAAGATATTTTAATGAAATCTAAGACCTTTCTGTACTCTCCATAGACAGCTACGCAACTACCTGTTTGAAGTTCATGAAGAAATTGTAAAATTAATCCATATGAATTGAGCGGTTAAGTCCAAATTTTCTAAAGAGACACGTCACGATCGCTTTATATGATAAACAGATTGAATTCAGGCTTTTATTAACATAAACATTCATCGAGGAACATAAACAAAAGCTCAACCGAACCTGCTTTACTCGAGAGAACAAACCTCTTGGGGAACTCAAACATGAGAATGAATGAACCCCATGCTCGAGCTTCCGTTTACCATAAATGATGTGAGTGGATGAATGTTTATATGTGAATAAAAGCCTAAATTAAATCAGTTCATCAAATAAAGTGATCGTGTCTCTTCAGAACATTTGGACTAAACCACTCAATTCATATGGATTAGTTTTATAATCTCTTTATGAACTTTTTGAAGCATCTAAGTGGTAGTTGCATAGCTGTCAATGGAGGGACACTCACATGACAGAGAGGCAATTTACGAACGCACCCAAAATAGCCTAGTTTTTTATGTACCTGTTCGTTTTTTTAATAAAAATGACTAAATTCACACACTTTTACGATGTTTTTGGGACTCAAACTGTTAGACCGCTAATTCAGAAAAAAATACTTCAAAATTTAAGACTTTATAAACCCGTGATAAGACTTTTTAATACTTTTTAAGGGTCTTAGTTTTCCCAAAATTGATTTATCACCTTTTAATACTTTTCAAGACCCTTAAAAAGTATTAAAAAGTCTTATCACGGGTTTATAAAGTCTTAAATTTTGAAGTATTTTTTTCTGAATTAGCGGTCTAACAGTTTGAGTCCCAAAAACATCGTAAAAGTGTGTGAATTTAGTCATTTTTATTAAAAAAAACGAACAGGTACATAAAAAACTAGGCTATTTTGGGTGCGTTCGTAAATTGCCTCTCTGTCATGTCAATCACTGTACTGATTGCCTACACCAAACACTAATCCCTAAACCTACCCGTCACTGTAACCTAAACCAATGAAATCGGTTGCAGGGCGGGAAAAAAAAAAGCACACGTATTACAACGAACTAAAACTGTTAAATTAAAAGTATCACTGATGTAAATGGTTACAGCTTGAAGTGGCGGTGAGGTATTAAAAAATATTGAGAAGGTCTTGAAAAGGTATTAAAATTAACTTCAAGATTCCTGCATATACCCTGACAAAGCTCTCAGATTTCATTAAAATATTTTAATTTGTGTTCCTAAGATGAATGAAAGTCTAACGAGTTTGGAACAACATGAGGCTGAGTAATCAATGACAGAATTTTCATTTTTGGGAGAAGTATCCCTTTAAATACTGTTTTACGGCAGAAAAAAACCCTGAATGTACTTTTTGCATTCAAATGAATTTGCTTATAAATGTCTCCTCGTATCCCTCTATACATATTTTTTTTTGTTGTAAATTTCCATTGTGTCCCTAAAAATCTTACTGTGCTCCTAAAATTTTCAACTTAGGAGCAAGTGCTCCTTCTGGGAAAAGTCATTTTCAGAGAAAATGAAAAAAAAAATTTAAAGGATTTTTAAAAAGATTTAGGGTTGGTAAGATTTTTTTAAATGTGTTAAGTCTCAAAGCCTGGTTTATACTCGCCTCATCCAAGTGCAAAACAATAACATCAACGCAGTGTGGCCAGTCGTGTACGTTGACTGCACAAGACCCCATTTCGTGTACACAGCAATGTATGTAATTTTCTGCTCCGCAATATTGATTAAAAAATCGTAATGGATTATTTTCCAAAATGGTTCAGCCTACGTCAACCCTTAACATTTGTTTACAAAACTGTTCAACTCACAAGTGGTTAGTGGTGTTCACTGATGTTCCAAAACAAGTAGCGTAGCGAAATACAGTTTCTGTCGTGTTTTAATTATTTAAAATGTTGTAAAATTTGTGTACATTTTTTGTACAATTTTTTTTTGTATTTGCCATTTTGTAAAATCGCATGATTTCTGTTGCAATAACTTGTGCAATAAAACACGACAGAAAACGAACGTTAAGGGTTGTTTTAAGGACATGTTTGTGTATGCTCGTAGACAGCCACTCTGAAAGGGTCAGAGGCGATTCTAAAAGAGTCAAAATTTCGGTGTCCACCACTCTAGTTCATCCAAAACAAACTACAAAATAGACTCAAAGTGCTAAATACCGGAATTATCCTTTAACACTGTTAAAGGACACACACATGTGGCATTACTGTCGAGTCCATATCATAAAAGTATGTTTGCAAAGCCTGCGCTGAAATTGCGACTGATTTACCAATTCTCCACAGTGAAATGTGCCGAATACAAATAAATAATGCTCAACTGAGACATTCACATTGTTGAAAATAAATTACCTTCCAATGGATCCTAATGCTAGGAAAGTGGTTATGTTATTTTTAGTCCAATGATCCTGTATCACTCTTCTCTCCTCGTCATCTCACTAACACACCAGTGGGTGGGGCCAAAGTTGGAATGATGTAGTAGGCGTTGATTTTCTTCTGCAGAGGTGGATTTTTCTTTCACCTATTAGGGGTGGAACGGTACACAGAAGTCACGGTTCGGTTCATACCTCGGTTCAGACATCACAGTTCGGTATGATTTCGGTACAATGGAGTGAAAATCTAAACAAAAATGCAGAAGGCATTTTTATAAATGTCTTAAGCCTTGTATTTTTTAAATAAGTTTTATTAATAAAGGCATAGAACCAGTTTATTTGTAGTGCACTGACAATTATATAAATAGTTTTATATAATTAGTTTATTAATTAAATTAATAAAAAGACAAAAAGACCTTGAGATATGTTTGGTAATTGTACTTGAATGAATGTAAAATTGATTTGCTATATTTCAGATCAAAAAATGTGTTTTCCTTAATTTTAATTAACCCTAACTTTATTCTCAATGAATTATAAATTGATTTCCGTATAATTGTCATTTGTAGGTTACAGTTTGACAAGAGTTTAGAGTGTGACAAAAGCACAATGTTGTGTTTTATTGCGAGTGAACACAAATATATGTAAACACTTTGCAGTTTGAACGATGTCCTTGTATGAACAAAATGACAGAGTATGTTTTTATATTTCGATCGATCTCTCACACACACACACACACACACACACACACACACACACACACACACACACACACACACACACACACACACACACACACACAAGTCGACAGCGCCTCTCCACTCATCCACCACTCCATTCTCCGCTCTCTCTCTCTCTCTCTCTCTCTCTCTCTCTCTCTCTCTCTCTCTCTCTCTCTCTCTCTCTCTCTCTCTCTCTCTCTCTTCTCTCTCTCTCTCTCTCTACACACACACACACACCAGCATTGCAATCTTGACATCGCAGCCTGTTCATTATGCTGCGTTCACACCAGACGCGAATAGAGCAAAATTTATCGCTATTTAGAGTTTTATTTATTTTTATTCCGTGCAAATTCGTGCACTGAGCCGTGGCACCCGTACCGTTTCGGTTCAATACAAATACATGTACCGTTCCACCCCTATCACCTATAGATAGCACATTCCACAATGAGTTGTTCTCTGGGCTTGGTTACAGTAAAAAAATATCTCTGAATAAACAACTAAGCAGAAGCGCTTGTCGACCCCTGCGAAGAATACGCGTCTGGTGTGAACAGGCAGGCGCCGGACCGTGCGTGATTTTCCGTTCCGTGTCGCTTCAGCGTCCGGTGTGAACCCGGCGTGATACAATTAATTGGTGCAATTAATAGCAAGTTTAATTCTGAAAATAGGTCAGGAATTGTATTTTTAGATAAGAAATAAATATGTAAAATACTTACTACAAATTATAACTTTGCAGCATTTATGAATTTAATTTTATTATAGTAATGTATTGTCATTGTCGGATCATTGCATTTTTACATTTGCATTGCATTTTTTGTCAGAAACAAAGTAAAGCCATCTGATGAGTTTTGTGTCTTTATGTCAGACCCGGTGCAGTGGACAGCAGATCAGGTGATCCACTGGGCAGTTTGGGTTATGAAGGAGTTTGGCATTGAGGAAATGGAGGTGGGTGGCATTCACATCCCCGGCCGCCAGCTTTGTGCTTTTAGCCAGGAGGAGTTCCTCCAGAGAGTGCCTAGTGGAGAGATCCTGTGGAGCCACCTGGAGCTTCTTCGCAAGTGTAAGTTTCACAAAGGAAAGAGTGTGTGTGGTGTGTAAACCCTCAAATGCAACCCTCTCAGATACAATCACAATATTTTTAGCCAATTTTCAATCTTTGTAATGCTCTGTGCAGATGTACTTGCAAGTCAGGATCAGGGTCAGGAAGCAACAGTCACCATTGATCAACGTGAGTATATATAGATCCTGAATCTTCAACAAAATCACTTTTTGAGTACCTTCTTGAGTAACACTTTATATAACCTGCACATGACTGTTGCTTAAAGGGCAGTTTTGTGTCTCCAGGCAACACTTAAGCTTTTCGATGAAAGGAGCATGTGTTGGTGTTCTGGGTAACACAGTTTCTTGATATTCTCCAGCTATGCAGATCATTCCTGCCCCCGTGCAGCAGGCCACACCCACAGCCATTAAGGTGATGAAGCACAACAAAACCCCCCGAGCCCCCCGGATCTCAGGAGAGGAGCGCAGCTCCCCTGGCAACCGCACAGGTACATACAAACACTGTGTAAAAGTGCAGGCTTTTCAGTATTATCATGCTTATTTGAAATAAATTAATGCAAGTGGTGTGTTAAATACATGTAATATTTCAGTATAAATTGTTAATGTATTAAATATTATACAATATCATCTAATATATTGATGAAATTAGTAAGTAATCTTTTAAATACCACCTATATAATGTATTGTGTGAGGTCAGTATAATAATAAAAAAAGAAATTAATACTTTTATTCAGGAAGGACAAATTCTATTTCAAATAACTGTTGTCATTAACTTTCGATTCATCAAAATAATCCTCAATGTATCATGGTTTCCACAAAAATAGTACGTTTTCAACTGATGGTTGTTTTTTTGCGCACCGAATCATCATATTAGAACGATTTCAGAAGGATCATGTGACACTTAAGACTGGAGTAAAAACAGTTATTTTAAATTGTAATATTTCACAATATTACTGTTTTTAATGCATTTCGTCAGCATAAGAGACCTGTAGATTACATATTGATGAAATGTCAGAAATCTTATGTCTTCATTTTATTGAATAAATTGACTTTCATTTTAAGGACCATGGTGGAGAATAAAGCAATAAGCTGTCATGGAGAGTAGTGCCCAACCCCCCACCCCAGCTCTAAAACACTGCTTAACCGGGCTTATTGCTTTTTTAAAACCGTTAGTTCATAAAAAAGTTATTTTAATATTTATCACATATGTTTGTAGAGTAATTTACAACAGCTTGGAAGATGGCTCAACCAATTACAATCAAGGACCGAAACTATCTGTTTTGTAAGCATTTTCCTCTTCCTGTCATTCCAAATTCATCATCCTGGGGTGTGTTCAATTCAAATCGCAAATCAACAATTTAATGGAAGCCATTACTGAAATTCTAAATTTGCCCAACCCTCATACTAAGAAAAATACCATGCACAACTCTTAATAAATGATTTTTGAGTTGATTATTATTGTGTTGCGTGACCTCTCAGGTAATAACGGTCAGATTCAGCTGTGGCAGTTTCTCCTGGAGCTGCTGACGGATAAGGACTCTCGGGACTGCATTTCCTGGGTGGGAGAGGAAGGCGAGTTCAAACTCAATCAGCCTGAGCTGGTAGCTCAGAAATGGGGTCAACGCAAGAACAAGCCCACCATGAACTACGAGAAACTAAGCAGAGCTCTCAGGTGCATTTCATTTCCTTTCTCTAGTTTAGGTGCTTTTGGAGAGATGCAACTAGTAATCAGCAATGTATATATTTTTTTAATTGTTTTAGATGATATAAAACTTCAACAAAAATACTATCTTGTCTCCTCTCCACAGGTACTACTATGACGGAGACATGATCAGCAAAGTGCAGGGTAAGCGCTTTGTCTACAAGTTTGTGTGCGACCTGAGGACTCTGATTGGGTACAGCGCTGCAGAGCTCAACAACCTGGTGACGGAGTGTGAACAGAAGAAACTCGCCCGAGTTCAGCTGCACGGCCTCGGCCAGCCCGTCAACACAGTCACGCTGGCCACCGCCTCAGGGCAGCCCGTCACCACAGTCACTCTGGCTGCAGCAACTTTAGAGAAAGACAGTTGAGGAGGGAGTGGCTTGCCTCTCCCAGCCAATTAGGAGACAAGTTTAAGATGGGAGGAAACCGGGTTAAACATTTGACTTTGGGCAGGGAGGGAGACAGCGGGTTTGTAAGCAGATGTGCGCTTTGTTATGAGTGTGTATGTGTGTTTGCGTGTCCTTAAAATGCTTAAGAGAGCGAATGTGTGCGTTTGTGAGATATAAGAATAGATGATCATGTATGAGCTTTCAGTTTTTGTATGCTTGTTCTCTGACTGCAGGGTTGCATCGGCTATATTTCCATTGTATATACATCTATGTTTTTGATAGCCATGTGGGCAGTGTATTTTGATATTTTCCATTTGTAAAGGATCTTTTCTTTTTTATTTTTGAGCGTCCAATTCCCTCAAGGTGAGGTACTTTTTACTGTCCACCAGAGGGCAATAAAGAGACAGTTGGTTTTTGAATTGATCAAGTCTTGCATAATGCAGCAGAAAATGAAACACACCCCCTTTTTTTTCTTGTCTTGTGCACCAAACAATACATCACAAGGAGTTTGTATGTACATTCAAAACTTTATTCATGGGTTACAGTGTTGTAGAAAGCTTTCCCCTTCTAAGCCAATAATTTGATAGATACTGAAGGAAAATGTCACAGAATGAGCTTTCTCTGCTCCCTACTGACCACAGACACTCACCTCAGAGTATCCACAAATCAGCACAACATCAGATTTTTAGAGCTAAGGTACTTCTATACAGGAACATAATGAGCAGTGTGCAGTGCACTGACATAACTGCACAATGTTTGAATCGTTTAATGGCTGTCTCATACAATGCGTTATACAACAGTTCACAATTTCCTTCAACATCGTGGCACTTTCAAAATAACTTAAAAGGTCATTTCAAAAGACCATATGGCATGAGTTCATCACATTATTATTATTTCATTATCTACCCGTCCCTTCCTACCTGCTCTGACCTATAAGGTGCTATGCCATACTTAAGTGAAACAAAAGAGGGGAGGTGAAGTGTTTCTGTCCCAAAATGTGTTCGTGAATATCACAGACACTGGGAGAGTACAAAGAGGGGAGAGTGGGACAAAAATCACACAATCAAAAAAATGAAGTAAATTCCCACCACTTCATACCTCCTTTCCCTAATCCCGGCCCCATACCAAATCCTGACATGGAATAAAACTTCATGAGGCAAAAAGGGTGTAGTAGACCCTTAAAAAAATGCAGAGTGCGTAGAACGTTAACAAACCAAAACGTGGGCTAATATTACACTTCATAATACAATACATACATCTTTTTCCAGCCCCATGCAACCATTTAAGTGTGTGCGGCATGGTCCAAAAGAAAGAAAAAGCACACTTCAGTTAAAGCATGTCCCTGTGACAATGTAGCCAAGCAGATTTTTTTGTTCACTTATTTAAAATATGATCACAAGAAGACAATAAAATGTACAATCCAGCTAAAATCTCTACACGAGAGAGGTCAAAGTCTGTTTGGATTCAGAAACCATCTCTCTGTTAAAATTTCCATGCACTACATAGATACAGCTAGCTTCTGTCTTAAGTCAATACATATTACACATAAAATAAAAACATTCATTGCTTATGTTTTTTTTTTTTTTTACTTTTTCCTTTTTTTTTTAAATGTGTATTTTTTTTTACAGAAAAAATAACCTGAATGGAAAGTTTATTGATGAGTACATTATTCTGCATCTGGTTGTTTGCGTTTGGAGCCTCATGTAGCCAAACACAACACTGCATCATCTGAGTGCCAAGGAAAAAGGAAGGAGGACGAAAGAGGAAGGAAACGTGCAAACAAAAGAGTAAGTGCGTAAAGAAATTTCTGGAGGGGAACAAAAATGGTCACATGAGAGAAAAAAAACCATGTGAATTAGAGAACCATGGGTAAGTTAGAAGGAAAGCATGCATTGGTGAAGAGAACAGAGCAGAAGATGCATCATTCACCACACAATGCTGTGACGGACGAGCATGTGAACGCACGATGGACCATCGTACTGACAGATGGCTGAATGGGCAGCAATGATACATCACTTCTCTGTGCAAACCGATTGAGCGCTCATTCGATTGGATGAAATGGTCAGGTGATGGAAGCCACTCACATCTCCATGGTGACAGAGCTGATCAACAGTGTGTATGAGGGATCAGTCTGCATTCTCTGTCCTGATGCAGTGGGGTGATGGTGCTGATGGTGTTGGTGAGGGGGAGTGCGGGGATTTAAAGTGGTTCTTTAATTCTGCATCTGCTCAAAGAACTTGTAGGTGGGGTTCTCATAGCCGTTCTGCTGCATCTTAGTAAGATGGCGTTCCTCAGGGGTCACCGCTGCGTCAACCTGAGATATTAAAAAAATATGGTGGTCATTAAATGTGTTTTTTTTTCATTCCCAGCAGTGTTATTGTAGTATTACTATTAAAGTATGTTTTAATATTATGAACTAGCCTTTATTTTTATATTTTCAGTTTTTATTGTAAAAATCTGGAAACAAAGATGCCGTGATGCCAAACCCCCTCATGGAAGAAGAAAGCTGTGCGTTTACGATTGTGCCAACGAGTGCCTATCAGGATCAACTAAACGCTGGATTTTCAAAAGTATGTACAATATGTAAAGCCTGCGGCATAGACTCTTTAAAATACATCTAAGAGTTTTACACACCGGTCTGTGATTTTAGGGACATCAATGTTACATTTTCACGCCCCTAAACATGACACAGAACAAAACAAAATGTGATTGGTTGCTTTAAATGTCAGTCAGATGGCCTCTGGGTGGTCCTTGGCCAATGAAAGCTGCTATGGAGTCCAGAGCTTCTGCCGTCACAGACTATATGAGCAGTAACTTGGCCTACCTTCCTCCAATGACATTTCTCCAGCATCCCTCCTCTTTCCCTTCTCCATTTTTAGGCCTACATTTATCATCCTATGTATTACTCAGGGGGAATATGAAAAATACATAGGATGACAAATGTAGGCCTAAAGCTGTAGAAGGGAGAAAGGAGGGATGATGGAGAAATATAATTGGAGGAAGGTAGGTAGGCTAATCCTGGATTCAGACTACACAACATTTTTGTCTGTAAGTGACGATAGTCAGTGTCAGATTATGCTATTTTGACTCCTAAATTCTTGTTGTGTTGTAAACAAGAAACATGTCAGACTGCACGTTGCTTTACGACCAGCAGGGGCGCCGTTAGAAATTGTGGGCCCTATGAAAGAATATGAGGTTGGGCCCCCCACCACACCCATTCCATTAATAAAATCGATTTCTGGGGGCCCCAAAAGTGTGTGGGCCCTTAGAATCGTACTAACTTTTCCCGCCTTAGCGGCGCCCCTGACGACCAGTCATCAGTAGCCATCTATAACGACGTGCGTGATGTCATCGAGATGGCATAACAATGGACTGACAACAGGTGTTGTAAGAGTAAACAAACAATGGCTATCGAAGCGACGTTAAGCACTGGCTGTCCTATAAACCTAACAGTGGACACATTCCTGGATTCCTAGATTGTGAACTTAAGGTAGAATTTCGTTTTTATTTTTTTTTAGCCAGTAGTAAAAATAAATTAAAATGTACTAAAAGTGTTAGCCTATGGTTCGCCAGCATTTATCATTTTCACTTTTTTGCCGTATTGTTGCCATAGCTCCACAAACCTTTCCTCCATTACATAATTCTACATAGCAGCACCAATAGCATCGTCTTTCTTTTGTTTCAGCATGTTTGAGAGCTGTGTACAGAAGAGCTTCTGTCCTCCTATTGGTCAAAGTCATGTGACCGAAAGAATATTATACATGCTAGTCTTTCCGTTGTGAAGCGTCACAGACATGGGGTCAGTTGTTGCCCACTATGACACACAATACAAGATAAAATGATAGATTCTTACGTTCTGACCCCCAATTTACAAATCACCATGACACCCTACACCAAACGGATCGTGCCAAAATCGGGCTGATATCATGCAGTCTGAACCTGACATAAGAGATCGATCTCAATTCAAAATCGAACTTTCAGTTATGAACAGCACGGCAAATCTGTTTCAGAAAACACTTTTCATCTCTGATTTATAATCAAGTGAACTTTAAAAAAGACTACATTTTGAAATCATTCTAGCTAATGAAATATTTTAGCGCAGGCAACAGAAATTTCATTAAAGACTTTAAAATACTTTTTTTTATTTTTTATTATTTCAATGACATTTCCAAGTTTGCAAATCACAAAATGGCCATGTAAAGATATTTGAACATGTTTCTCACCTCAATAACTCCATGGTGAATGGAAGTGTACTGCTTCTTCCTTAGCATAACAAGGGTGATTACAATGACTGTAGCGATGACAACTCCACCCACCATCAGTCCAATGATTGCCCCCTTATTAGAGCCCATATCTTCTGCAAGGAACATCTGATTTGACACAAACACATTAATTACTTTGTGTATGTGAAATATTAGATACATAAAGATATTTTGTCTGTATGTATGCATGTTTAGCGAAATATGTGTGTAAATTGTTGTACCAGTCTCTTGTCACGAACATCATAACCAGCATTGTGTCTTTCTTCAATATCCAACCGAACCTTAGGAATCTCTAAAAAAAACATACATATGAACATATTCATTAGATATGTGATATTAAAGTCGTTACCTTTATTTATACAGCCTTTTATACAATACAGATTGTTTCAAAGTAGCTTTAAACAAACTTTCAAATTCTGCTGTAGAGAAGCTGTAAAAAGTGTTGTTATATGAACTAAATATGTTGATTCAGTTCAGTTTAATAATTAACAAAGCAACTAAACAAAGTAGTTGCTGAAAATAATAAGTAGACACTCACCAGGTCTCGTAGGCAGACCCCTATCTGGAATTGGACGGGCATCTACGGGTTCAACTGAGTAAAAAAAAAAAAAATAAAGCTGCTCAGCATCTTTTTAATCCAGTGTTTGATTATTTACACTACCGTTCAAAAAGTTTTGGGTTGGCAAGATTGTTGGCAAATGTTTTTAACAGAATTCTCTTCTGCTCACCAAGGCTGCATAAAAAAAAAACTAAAATACAGTAAAAAAACTATAATATTGTGAAATATCATTACAATTTTAAATAACTGCTGTTTATTTTGAAATATTTTAAAAGTAATTTATTGCTGTAAAAGAAAAGCTGAATTTTCAGCATCATTACGCCAGTTATCAGTGTAACATGATCCTTCAGAAATTCTGATATGCTGATTTGGCACTCAAGAAACATATCTTTTTATTGTCAATTTTGGAACTGGTTGTGCTGCTTAATATTTTTTGTAGAAACCATGATACATTAAAAAAATTAAATAAATGAATGACCCCAAATTTTTGAACGGCAGTGTATAGTTGTATATGATTGGTTACTCAACCTGTATATAATTTTCATACAATTGTAAAGTTTTGCGGTTCAGTTACAATGAATGTGCTAATGTTTACCATGGTTGTCAGTGTTGGCCTGGTTGAAGCTTTCTGGGTGGATGAAGCCCAGGCCGTCCTGCTCTGGTGGCAGGATGTCCAGGGTGGTGGTGCTGTCAGGCAGGTCCGGCATCAGGGCGTCGTTCCCGTAGCTAACCCTCATCTTACTCTGGAGAGATGACAGCTGTTGGGTGACTTCCGCCTGGTCACGCTGAACCAGCAGTGCTGAGAAAGTTCCAGTAGACCCAAGTTTGAAACTTGTCTAAATGATATGACAGTGAACTCAATACTAAATAAAGCACTTCACACTCACCCACTTGGTCCTGGATTTCACTAGCCACTTGTGGCACCTTGTAGAGGTACCCCAAGGATTGGTTCATGCGCTCCTCAATAACACGCAGGTGGGTCATCACCTATGAGCACAAGGGGTCAAACTGAAGTTTGAAGTGTCTACACATTTTATATCTAAAGTAGGAAAGAACAACCTTGACATAAGCTTACAAATGGTCGAATCTGGGACGCCTTCTTCGGATCCACCTCCCGCACATGCTCAAAGTGTTTGAGGGTGTGCTGCCTGTCTTTCTGCTCCGCTCGTATGTACTTCTTCAACAGACTGAGAACCTGCCGAGGCTGTCCGAGACGGGACACAGATTAGCGAGGAAATTATACAATTTACTATTGTAAACAACATGTGTGCGTCATTTTGTTAGTGGTTCAGTAGCATGGTTGTGTGCGAATACCCGAGGCTGGTCTGATTGAAGGGCGCTAAGGTAGCTTTCCAGAGCCTGACGGCGACGGTCGTTCAGCAGAGCTTCCACTCGTGCCATGTGGGTTTCTACCAGCTGCTGTCTCTCCCCGGCCGCTTCTTTCTCCAACGCCTCCACCTTCTCCTGAAAGCGCTATAGAAACACGAATAAACATTAAGCCAGAAGCCTTTTATTAATCCCGGAGAATAAAATACAGTGCCTTTCAATCCGCTTGAAAATCCCCTCTCCGCTTTAATGGAAACTGTATGCGTGCTACTAAATCTGAATGCACTTGGACCGTAACCCCGCTAAGTGCTTTTATATAACAGGTTCACAAACCGCTAGATTATATTAACAATAAACTATGTTTACTTTCTGCCGTTCACCGCTTATGAATCATCAGCCAGCATATTCTATTCAGATTTATTAAGATTACCTGAATTATGGTCTTCTTATCAGCACGAGGAAGATTCTTTGCCTGTCTCTCTGCCTCCTCCCATTCTCTCATTACCTGAAGAGAGATAAGAGAGATGAAAAGACAGGAAAATAAGTCATTAGATGAATTCTAAACACTTATTAACTAAAAAAATATTTTAGACATGTACAATGGAACATATAATTAATATGTGATATTATAATATGACATTTTTTTATATTCATTTCTAAATATTTAAATAAAAATATTAATAATGGTTTCTAATTAAATACTACATTTATGTCTTTTTTAAAATAAAAATGTGTATCTTTAACATTGCATTGACATACATAATTATACTTTTAAGGTTTTAATAAACAATAACATACCAATTAAATAGTTTATGCATTTTCATAATTCACTTTAAACTTTCAGTTTCACTGAACTAAATCTGACTCTGATTTTTTGAAAAAGAACAAGGAATGCATCAAACATTGTAATTGTACAATTTGTCAGGGTTATGTCATGCTCGATGCGTTTCTTTTGTTCCTTTTTCCCTCTTCTAGTTAGTTTCTATGGTTACTTATGGTTTGATTAGTATTTGCACCTAATCTTCATTTGGTTGATTGGTTTGTTCAATGTATTTAAACTCTGTGTTTTCTTCTGTTTATTGGGCCTCATTCAAGAAACACAAGCAGAACAAATTTTTGTGTACATCATTCGTAATGCCGCTCTGACATAAATTTTTAAGGATTCATGAAAATGTTAGTACTTTCAAAATGTTAGTTGGTACCAACGCCTGCTATATACACACAACACACAACACACACCACAACAATGCACACCACAAAACACAACACACAAAACAACAACTATCACACACACACACACACCCACACACACACACACGACACACTCACCCACCAACACGCATCACACACAACCACCACACACACACCTCTACATTCACTCATGCACATAATATTGTCCTATATCCAAAAAAAGGAACTTTTTTTTTCTGTGCAGCCTTGTCGACCACACTGTTTTTATAAGAGAACTTGCCCACTGCTATAACCCCATTATACCACTCTATCAGGTTCCCACCTTGACTTTGCTCTCTGTGTTTGCCTCCAGCTTCTTTGCTTTCGGAAGCGTGTGCTATTCACATCTCCTGGCTTCAGTAACGATCCACAGCAAAGTGGGGCATGTTGGCATAGGAAGTGAAATCTGTCAGGGTGTCAAAAAACAAAATAAATGTGAGCCAGAGAATCTTCCTTTCGGCAAAGAGAGTGAAGACTCCAGGGAAAGAACAGCTAGTTCCGATGCAGGTTAAAATTGGTTAGCAAAGTCAGAAACATTTGTGTGAGATTACTGATGCCAAAGGTTGCTATAATGCATGTTTTAGGTACGCTCAGAGAGTTAAAAGAGTTTTCATGCTGGAAAATCATCCAGTATGGTAGATCTATGTTATATACAGTGACAACAAAAAGTGTTTTGACACTTAAGCCACTAAAGAAAATAAATGAATGTCACCGCATGAACTGAAGTAGGAAATATCAAATATGAGGCATATGCACACTTTATTGCAGAACTTTGAAAGACCTGGTATTTTAGGGTACGTTTACACTACAATGATATTCTTAAAATGGTTTATCCTTTGAGTTTTACACGTACAGACCATAGACAGTGGTACAGACGACACCATTGTCAAAACGATACCCATTCACACGGATCCGGGTAAACGACTGAAAACGCTGCATTCTGCTGCCAGGCTATTAGATGGCAATGGAACACATAGACTGAACACGTAATATGCATGTGCATGACGTCATCGTTTTCAGATAAAACTTTTTTTGTTGTTTACACAGAGACCGTTTTCTAAAACTTACCCTTTTAAACCCGTTTTCAAAATCTTGCATTTTTAGGCACCCAAAACGCTGTTGTCGTGTAAATTAACCGCCAAAACGCATACAACATTTTTCGTTTTTAGTTGAAAACGGTGTTGTTTAAACAGCCCCAAAGAGTAAACAGTTATACTAATACTTTGATCTTAATTTTGAACAGTTTGTCTATTGTTTTACCATTTTAAACCTAACATGTCATTTGTGATTTTTAAAGAAAGTGAGCTTGAGCTATCTTTAAAATAATGTTAATAAAATAAAGTAATGCAGTGACATTTTTAATTGTGGAATAAGTGTCCAAATACTTTTTTTGTGCCGCTGTAAGTGTGTGTGGGTGTGAGAGCTTTATTTCTATGGGTGTGTTCTGCAGCAGCTCATGTGAAGCTGCTGTGACACTTTCTGACAGCGAACATGCGGGAACTAGCCAGGCTGGCTGTGAGGAATATGCCCTGTCAGAATGAGGCTCCTCCGCTGTCACTCTCCCACAGGGTCCAGCATTGTGCTTAACCGAGCGTAAACCGCCCACTGAACCACTGCCGAGACTGGTCTGACCAGAGGCCGACTACAGCTCCATCACTGGCCCACACACAGAGATAAACACAAACCGAGAGAGAGAATAGGGGAGGTACATACAGAAGTGCAGTGTTCAGCAGGTTAAGAAATGTACCCACTGACATGCAGGTGATTTAAAAACAGACAAAAGCACAAAAAAACATCCAAGCTATCAAATATGTCAGTATCTACTCAAAATCTGTAGTGGCTAAAACTCAAAAAAAGCAAACACGAAACAGTAGTACAGTATGGAAAACATTGCCCACCATGAAGAATAATTGATTAAATAAATAAATAAATACACTCTCCTACAAACATATTCAATTAAACTATAGCTTAATAACCAATTAATTATAATTACTTACTACAAAACAATCTGTATTGTATAAAGCACTATATAAATAAAGCTGACTTGACTTGAATACCATTTTTGGAAAAATATAGATTGTATTGCTACTATTGACTCTATATCTGCTACTATTTTTTTAAATCGAAATTTTAAAATCTGTATTTGATCCGATAACATTCAGTTCAGTAATTAAGTCAGATGTAATTCTGCAAATGCTTTTTGAACAATTCATTAAACAAACAGGCTCATAAGGTTTACTTGTGCATGAATTAAACTACACTGGTTGCGCTGTCTTTGTTTTTGCATACAGCTAGCAAAGACAATACAATTAAAAGACATGGTCTTTGTATCCAGTTAAGGGACGGGAGGTATGAGTAATGTTAAATCACATTGATAATATAAATACTATGATTTAGTTACTTTTACTGGAATTTACAGAGCAAGAAATATTTATAAATTAAATAACCATGCATGCATGGCTATTTATGGATAATTCAGTTAATTAAATACTTTACGAATCTCACTTGAACATTTTATTTGATAATGTCCTTTTTTATTTGAAACTTGATGCACAGAAGATAAGAGATGTATGATAAGACTGGCATCAGTGCCAAAACACCTTCACATTGTGTAGCACTTGTGTTAAAAACTTGAGTGTCATCAAAAAAGGATCAACACAAGCAAATCTCACGGCACTTAGCCCTATGGCCCGTGTTTTTACGTATCACTTACAATCCGGATTTGAATATCAAAACAATATTCTTTTAACATGGTGCTGTAGATTCAGGAAACGAAGATGGGAGTTTCAGAAAGTTCCAGTGTGCTCAGAAAAGACAGCAGGAGGTTAAACTACAGGAACTAGGCGCTCTGCCTGTACAGTCACCTCACAGAGACCTGTAATCCATGCGGGCTAAAGCATCCAGCCATCTGCTGAGCTTGTGAGTTTAGCACGAGTGAAGAAGAAAGTGAGAAAGAGACGATGTGCTGGTTAGCAGAGAGGTGAACTTCCTCTCAGGAGTCGTCTGGACTTACACACACTGCTGCTGCAGACAGCCATGCAGTACTCCTCTGATTCAAAGTTATTGCGGTTGCCCCCACAGCCCCCAAAGATGAAGGGGGCGCATCGGCCCGTCTCCACCACAAAATACCAGCGGGGAAGCTTGTCATGGCATGGCCCCAACCGAGCAGGGGCCCAGCACACCGCTATTGGAGAAGAGACACTCTTTGATTTGTTTAAATAGTTAAATGTAACATTTTGCTCCAGTTTTGCCTATCCTTGCATTCTCTCAAACATGTCTTTTAAGGGTGCTTTTTCACATTTGGATACTGAAATGTACATATGGACACTTAAGCATACACAAATCTCACCTCGCACAACCTCCTCTATAGACTCTGTGGTTGTAGTGGTGGTGGTTGTCATTGCAACGTTGGAGGTCTGCTCGCTGGTGTCTTGTTCGTCGGTTGGGTCTTCCTCGTCATCTTCCTCGTCTTCATCATCTTCACCGTCACCATCTTCATCGTTGTCCCATACTTCTTTTTCCTCATTGTTGATATCCTCATCATCCTCAGTCACAGCGGGCTCAGGTTTGGTCGGGGTCTGCTCTCTCAGCACGCTGTGATGCAAAAATGTATGAAGTTCATGGCATATACAAGTCTGAGACTGTATTGAAAAGGTGGGATTCAAAATATTATTTAAACAAGGAAATGAACAGATTTAAGATTCTGCACTATTTCTTTGTCACTAATCAAATAATGTTTGTTTGATCATGTGAACTCCTATGTAGAGACGGTCAGATGTTTTTCTTCAATTAAAGCACAAGTATCACATACGTCAAAAAATCTAATATATTCATACATTTATTTCAAAATATACAAAAAGATTTTTTTTATATATATATATATATATATATATATATTTACACTTAAAAAACACTTATGCATTTAACCCAAAATGTATTATTAGGAATTAATTTGCTTGCCCCTTTAACCCTCTGGTGCTGATTTGTTTTTGTTTTTTAATTCATCGGAATGGTACAAAACTTGGTAAAGGTTAAATGGTCCTGAAAAATTAAAATTGTGCTCCATTCCATTTCTCCATTCTGCCACCTGATGGGAGTTTTGGTTCCTTGCCACTGTCACCTTTTTTGCCTTTTTCACTTTGTTGCCATTAGCTTTTGGCTTTCTTAGTTGGGAACATTACATTTAACATTTAATTTAATATTCAACAATAATATTGATCTGCCTGCTTGACACCATTATATGAAAACTGAACTGAACAGGACTGACGACATCTCGGGTTTTCTCCAGAGCGCTATATATATAAATAAACATCATCAAACTTACTTAAGCTGGACTGTGACAGTATTTTCTTCTGGAAACAAACTCTGTTGCATTATTTTCCTGTTATCTCTGTAAAGCAGTTTTGAAGCAATCTGCATTGTAAAAAGCGCTATATATATAAATGTGACTTTACTTGAACTGTTCGTGGTCAAAAATAACCGCATTGGAAAAGAATGGGAAGCGAATTTCTTCTAGTGGAAACATTTGGTACTGCGCCTAAACCAAATGTTACTGAAAGCTCATTTTTTTAGATATCAAGCTCAAATTTGAAACACAGCTTGTTAAGATTTATGGATTTGATTTTCTCACAGTTTTAGAGTAAAACATGTTTTGGAAAATAAATCTACTTTTTTCACTTTTCACAGCAATAATCTGCCAACATTCAAGATTCTTTAAAAACCATAGGTAAACATGATTTCATAACATCTATTCTATAAATATTATATTTTATAGTACCATAAGAATCCCCCCAAAAATACAAAATATTAAATAAAAAACATTATCAAATAAAATATAGTACATTAATTTTGTTTAAAAAAAAAAAAATATTGACTGCCATGCGAGCAGCACCAGAAGGTTAAGTACATTTTGCAATATATTTTGCATTACATTAGCAATACATTTTCAAATTGAAAATATTTAGTACATTTTACAACATTTATGTAGCATATATTTTGATCCAAAAAATATATTTTTTTCCATAAGGGATGCTTTTCATCATGCTGGAGAACATAATAATCAGGTTGTACACAAATTTGGGATATATCATGCAGCTCGAGTGCTTCTGTCATGAAAGCAATGGGTGGACATAATAAATTTCAAAAATATCATTATTATTTATTCTGATAATATAATTTATATAAAAAACGCTGTTCAAAATAAACATGTTCACAAGTGGTCTCAGAACGAAGTGTCAATAATACCACTTGTGTTTGTATACCTGCTGTCGGTATACTCGGCCTCTGCGCCGCCCCCACCACACATCTGAGTTGGCCTCCTCCAGCTCCTCGCTGTCTAACTCCTTGTGCTCCTCCATGGGGCAGCACACAAACTCTACACCACGGAAACGGTCGATGCCGCACGGCAGCAGCATGCCATAGTCATGGAGATTCATGGAACGATCACCGCAGGACTGCAGAGGGGCAGCCACAGGGAAGGTGTGAGTGAGAACGAAAGCAAGAGAGGTATAAGGCACTGAGTCATCATCATAGAGCTATAAGTAGAACGCTCTCGTGGGTTAGATAGAGATGAATTATACATCCTATTCAATCATAATCTGCCTGCACCATTATTTAACATGCATGGCTGGATGTTTAATGTGTGTTAAAATGCATTTTGGGGATATCATTTTATATTAAACATTTATAGAAACATTTCTTTTCAAATGGGGATCCACTAAAATAGGAACTAGATTGTGTTCTGGAGGTGCCTGATCTGAATCCAGCTTTTCTGGCACAGATTACAGCTGTGTATGGTTTTATAACTTTGTGAAAGAGTACAGAAAATGTCATGTGGTGTGACCTCTGACCTCTTTGGCCACCGTGTGCCAATGCAGATGACTCTCGCACATGTCCATTCTCTCCTGGTGCAGGAACTTGCACTTATCTGGGACCAGGAGGGCATCGCTTACAAACTCCCCAACTAATAAAAACACACAAACATTTGCTCATCAGGTGCTCAAATTGATTTTTGCTGATATGTAACTTGCAGGTTAAGATATCCTGAGCAAAAGTTGTGTTTTGATGGATCTCATCTTATCTGATTTGGAAGGATGATGGGAAATCACACAACAGCCACGCTAAAAGCATTAGTTTAATGTTCCATAAATCCAGGTTAATACCCGAGGAGTACTGATGTAATCATCACATCGAAGGATAGTTTAATGTAAAACACTAATATGTACCCAAGCAGCGGTAGGGGACCACAATGTGTGTGTGACTGCGGCACTGGCGGCGACCCATTTTGCACCAGTTCTGGATGCTGATGGGCTGGTTGGCCTCCACTACGTTAGTGATCTGGAGGTCTGGGTATACCTGTGGGAGGCAAGACAAATGTACAATTACCAGCTGTTGTTGAGGTCAACAGAAAAGCCATTTGCAATCCATTTTACTTGCATAATCTGACCTATTTTCAAGTAAAACAGGATATTCAATGAGACAGGATGAGGGATCTTGATTTTATCCATTGGTTAGTGCTTGGATGGTGAAAAGGAGGTGGTATATATTAGAATATAGAAAAATTAGAGGGGTTGGTGACATCATCCAAAACAGAAAAGTCGTTTCAGAGGTGAAGCTAAATAAATTTCAATAAAAGATTGCAATATATATATTTTTTTCTTATTTTCTAGGATTAAAGGGGTCCTATTATGCTTTTCAACTTTAGTTAGTGTGTAATGTTGCTGTTTTTAAGCATAACAAAATCAGCAAGTTTACAAAGCTCAAAGTCCACTCCAAAGGGAGTTATTTTATTTAACAGAATCCACTTTCCAAGAACTACAACAAATGGCTTGTTTGGACTACAACGGGATTTTTCAGGGCTTTATGAAGTCATAATGTTACTCATTTAAATAATACCCGCCCACGGAATAGCTACGCAGAAAAGCGGATGAGGCCTGGATGAGCTGAGACGCTTTTTCACAACTCATTTGTTTGACCTTCTTAAGGCTGACGAACTTAGAATGGTTAAAATTTATTTTAAACACTGTCCCTGAACATTATAGTCCTGATGTTTATCTGTGCGCTGCACATTTTATGAAGAACAGCGTCCAGAACCGTGATGCAGGCTACACACAAATGCTGCTCCATTTTCACCTTGTCGGGACAATCTGTTTTTGTTTGTGGATGACAACTTATAAGTATGTCTTCTTATTTGTAGTTACATATTCTATTGACAGTTCTAATTATAAGTTTTATGTTGTCGCTACGTTCGCCTTTTAGCCAACATTAGTGTTGATATAGGGTTGTTTACTGTAGCTTTTGTAAGCTCTCGCTTTTGTAAGGCTGTTCACCACCCCTTATGAAAATTAACCATGTTTTTGTGAACGATTACTGTTTGTATGACCACAGTTTTCTGACAAATATCATGATTAAATGGAACATAACATCGTACTTATCATGTACATACTGTACCACTCCTGGTGAAACGACCTGTGAAATCTGTGCTTGCAAATCCATGCATGAAATCAGTTCTGGATGCTCCTCTTGTTGTTAACATTGTCAGGGTCTGTATCGGGTTTGAGATTGACGCCATCCTTTATATTTACACTAGAGCAGAACTGGTGGTTATGGAGGGGCGGGACATTTCCTGAACACACGCTAAATCACAACACACTGGGCCAGCTAACCAATCATATCACATTTCGGAAGGAGGGGTTTAATCGAAACCGGAACTAATCAATGCATTTGGGACAGACTAGGAGAGAGGAGCTGTAATAATGTAAAATTATGTGAAAAATAATGTGTTTTTTGAACAATCAAGCATGAAAGCATATTCTAGTACACCCCCCCCCCCCCTTAAAACAAAAATCAAGACTTCGTAAAAGGGCATAATAAGACCCCTTTTACTAAAAAATGAAACAATTCCCCCCCTCATCACCATCACAAACCGGGATTAATTAATTATAAATAATCCTAAAAACAACTGTTTGGTTATACATTTTTGCCCTGTTTTAAAGCAAAAGTGGCAACATGAAGCAAAAGTAGCAAAATGTATCTTTGCACAAAAAGACGATGAATGTGTAAAAAGGGTCAGTTCAGATTTTCTGAACTTCATTATATAACTGAGTTTAACTCCTAAAGTAATCATGATACAATTATGTTTTACAATGTGTGAATGCTTCTATTGACAACTAACACTGACACAGCAGCAACTCATTATATGTGCTCGTCTCATTTTATATCTTTTTCCTCTCTCATTACCTCTTGGCAGTACTGAAGGATGCCCTCTTTGGTGCCGATGCAGCTCTTGGTGCCAGTTGGATCCGGCTCCCACTTGCCACTCTGGACGTTGATATGCATGTTGAGTTTCCCACAGAACATGGCCACCTGGGGCTCCGCCAACAAGCCCACTGAGTCATCTGATGGTACCTGCCAACAGCACAATCAGCAGGAACATGAGGAACCATTATCACATAAGCCTATGATCTTCAGATGTCTTCATGTGGGGGCTTTTCTCTGCAAATATTGATGTATACGATCAACTGTGATTAACCTGATTAAGTAAACAGCCTATCATTTAATTAATTCGATAACAGAGACAGGATGACAATGAAAAGATGAAAAACTTTGATGTGCTTATGAGTATCTGATAGATATAGATAACAGCAGGATCGCCCATCTATTTAGAGCACTAAACATCATGTCCAAGAAACATGCTTTGTGGGGTTCAGACAGGGACATACAGACACAAGGAAATTACTTTGAATCTACATACAAACACGTTGGACGAACAATATTGCACCAAATGTTGCCCTAACTAGCCAAACGGAAAGTCGACTGGATAAACACTTTCATATTGAACAATGTTGGGATTTGAGTTCTCAGAATGCACTGTGTATGGAGTGAATAAATGATGTAGCTACTGTTATCAGGTTATTGCTGTACTGTTTGCTGGCTTTATTTATGCTGTTGTTGCTGTTTTTGTGGTCCTTGCTAGCAGTGTTCAAATTATACCAAAGCTTTTAGCGGTAAGCAAGTGTTAGAAAACATCTCCTGGTATTCAATAAAATATTGAATACTATATAAATATGTATACTGTATATACACTACCATTCAAAAGTTTGGGTCTGTTAGATTTTTGTATGTATCCTTGTCTTTTAAAAAAACCTAAACTAATAATCCTACCCACACTTTTAAATGGTATAGTATACATTTATCTTGATTTTCAACATATAACTATGATAACTATAGAGGATTTGTTTTCCTCCATACTAAACCGAAATAATTTCACTCTTTTTGGCTAAACTAAATTGTAAAGCTACAAGCAACTCAACTGAAACCATGAGAGTGAAAACTCTCTGCATCTGAAAAATACTTGTAAACAAACATTAATCTTTTAGAGCCACAATGACAGTTATGTAACGTACAATATCAAACATTACTGCCTTATTCGGTTCAGGGTTAAAAGCCTTGCATACAATCTAACCTCTTGAAGTGGGTGGGAAGATTTAAAAAAAAAAAAAAAAAAGATAGAAAGGGAGAGATAAAATATGAGTTTGGTCCTGAAAAGACACGAAGGAAAACATATTTGCAGAAGACACTCAATTCATAGTCAGCTAGAGAGAGAATAATGGCGGTCCTCTTTTGTGTGTCTTTGGCCTGGCCTCGACCCAGTGAGTCACAAAGGTTCCTTACAACCAGACCCACCCTGTCTGTTCAACTGAGCGTGAGGGACTATGGGACTGTTGTGTTTTCCCTCTTTTGTCATGGGTAACAAACAGTGGAAGTGCTGCTGTAGCCAGCTGTCTGAAAGATGCATCTGTCTCATTAAGATAACGGCTTAATAAGACATAGATAGATAGATAGATAGATAGATAGATAGATAGATAGATAGATAGATAGATAGATAGATAGAGATAGATAGATAGATAGATAGATAGATAAGCTTGTAACAATATATCGTGTCTTAATAATGACAATCTGTATTGTGTGTATAGTTCACCCAAAATTACAATTACTAGGCTATGTGAGAAGTTTTATTGTCAGTACTATATTAAAATACTATATATAATATTGAATATAATGTATAATAATTCAATGCAATGGGGGAATATGTTTGTGGGTCCTGATAATGCCAATTGTCCCATGCTACCAGTAAAAAGTGGCCTACATTATTTTAAATATACCTAGTCAGTGACAAAGTGCAAATATTCGTCTAAAATAATTCTGTATTTTCAGCTTCAGAATGATAATTATTTTTTATTCTGGTGTCACCATTGTACTGTGCAGAGTTACCAGCACCAAGCCTATTCATTTACACCCACAATGTTATATCAAATTTAGCATTTTAATCAACAGTACATTTTCTTGTTAACCTTTTACCATATGTCTAGGAGTATCGCAATAATATCGTATCGTTCGTGATATGTATCGAATCATGACATGAGGGTATCATAGATAGACTCTGTCTGTAATGTTTTTTTCTTTCTAACCTTTTAACAAATGGCTTGGTGGTTATAGTGTAATAAAACATCTCTATGCTGTAGGGCAATTTAAAAACAGAATACTGTAATTATGCTGGCCGCACAACAGTAGTTAGCCTAACTCTTTAGGAAAACCATGTGTTAGACACGAAATGGTCTTAACTACTGCAATAAGCTGCAAAATTTCAGCTATAGATTGTTTTACGTGAGATCATTACCATCATAAGATATAAGAAATGCTTCAATAAATGCGGATATCAGTGTACCAAAATAGTGTCTCAGCCAGGTTGTCATAGCAGTTCAGGATCCACATTAGTGCAAAATGAAAATGTGCAGCTTTAAACATCCATTCAGCTCTGGCTTAATCTTAAAGACAATCTAAACCCGACCATGTTTACATGTTCCACTGATATTTCCCAGTCAAACAAAGGAAGCCCTTTTCAGATGGAGGCTAACCGAAAACAGATTTACCAATTAGGCTATACGCAAAATAAGCAAGGGACCTTTCAGGCAAAACATGGTGACCAGTAAAGAGGTGACAACACAAACTCTCAGAGCTTGTTTTGGCACACTACCTACAAATGACACCTTTTAATGAAAAAAGCTTTAGGCCTAGGTCTTATTTCTTTTAAGTCATTATATAATTTGCACTCTGACTGGTACAAGGGTTACTTTTTAAAAGGAATTTGTAACTTTTTAGTTCACAACTCAAATTGTCATTTGACACAGCTACATCACAAGAATCCACACTTATTCATTTAATTTTGAAGACCCAATAAAATAGGCTATAACTAAATTAATTTAGTCAATGTTTAGGAATACAGCAGCAGCAGATGACCTCTGAGCCAACGCACATGAAATAAGACCCACAAACATGATTTTAAACAGTTGTTGTGAAATAATTGTGATTGTGAATCAATAATAATGTAAACAATGACAGAACCTATAGATGTTTTTTTTCTGCTGATCAGAAAGACTGAACAGAAAGATACTGAACAGAAAGAGCTTTAGTATTGTCCCAGTTAACAATTTTTGGTTCCCAGAATGTTCTGGAAACATTAGTTTATGGTTATTAAAAGAAAGAATTACATAGAAGTGTTCCTAGAATGTTAGGGAAAAAAATAACCAGATGGGAACATAATTCTAACATTAGGTAACTTTTTTGGGGAGCATTTGGTACCCTGCGAAAATACATAGATCTATGTGTTTGTAACTAAAATATTAGAAACTATATTATAAAATTGTTATGGATTTTCAACTAAAATATTATGATCAATTTTTTTAAATAATGTAGAAATATGTGTAATCTGGGAGTCACATCCTCAAAGGCTCCACGTTATTTGCACCATGATATTGGTACCATTATATAGGCTACCATATTTTAAAAGAACACTAACAACACCACATAGCTACATACACCAGAATTACAGAAACATATCTCAGTGTAAACTGAACTGACTATATGTCAATAAGCTCCACATTCAAGTACCACCATTAATATAATCGGTACATGCAAAGAACATGTAGTGGGGATGTGTGTGTTTGTGGGAGTGGGAAAGTTTATATTTCCATATAGCAGATTTTGCCTTATAACAAGATTAAAAAAAATGAAACGCCGCAGTTCACGGACGCCATCTTGATTCTGTCAACTAACATCTTTTTGTAGGCCTAATATTCCTCACAAAATATCTCCACCATGAACAAGTCCTACATCATTTATGCATTTTAACAATCACGCCTAGGCTATAACAAATTCCTTCATAAAGACTTGTATGAATAATAGATGCGCAAAAGGCGCCGCAGAGGAATGAGCGTTGTCCTCTGATGCTCGAATGGCTCAGGAGGGCCGTCGGATTGCTGCCACAGCATTTATTCGCCCCAAAATGGAGCTCTGCAATCTTGCAAAACAGCCACATGTTTTATATTTCTTTTCTTTTTTCGTGTAAATAAAAGGTAGGCTAACTGCATGTGGTGAGAGAATGCGCTCTTTAACACACGTCCCCTTGACAAAGAGCTGTCAGACAATGATGTTTACATGATTCCACCAGCCACATCTGCATGACATGAGTTCATATTCCTCCGATCCACATTTATTTGCTCTAACATAAAACACATTAGGGGCACAGCAGCATACAATCGCCATATCAGCGTTTTCCACAGTGCAATTCATTATAGCGCCAAGTTTCAAGCACCTTCGAATGTGATGCTATTATTTTATATGAAGGTGTGCAAGAAATGACACCCAGATATTAAAACAATGCTAAGATGCTAGAATGATGGGCGTCTTTATTTATCACGTTCATGCGCTACAGTTCGCCCGCTGTGCCTAATATTAGTGGCCATCCTGCCTGCACCAGGAGCCTCCACCCAACACTTTTTGGTGTTTGATCTAAAACACCGATGGACAAGAAGCCCAACTGGCAACTGCATGAGAGAGAGGTATAATGCCAGAATACACAACTGACAATCACGTAGCGCTCAAATGTCTCTGTCTGCATCCGTGTCATGCTCTAGCTTTGCGTTTTTCCTCCCCTTCGCTCCCAGGCCGTCATTTAAAGTATGGAGGAGAATCAAGCTCCGTCTCCATTACACACAATCACTATTCTTACCTCGATGGCGAGCGAAAAAGTCGTCAGTATTGACAGCAGGAATACCGTACGGTCCATATCCATGGCCGTGTTCCCAAGCGCAGCACGTCCTGATGGATAAATGTCCTGAGCGGTTCAGGGTTTTTCTGTCGCGATTTTCTGCTCCGTGTTCCCCTATCGTCTATGCTGGGCTGTGCTTTGTGAGAATGCGCGACTGCACACAGCTGCTCCAGTGAAAGTCAGCTGACCACACGTCTGGAGAGAGGAGAGTGTGGAAGAGAAGGGAGTCAGATTGAAGGTGGTGGTCAGTGAGGAAACCGCAGAATTTGACCGATCAAAACACAGGGATGATTGAACAGCAAAGCAGACGCAAGCTCAAAGAGCGAGGTAAAGTTAGTTTTAGGTTCGATATTCACTGCATATTCACACACGCTGCTTTAGGGACCGTCTGCAAATTCACCTCACAGTGCAAACCGATGTACAATAATTAATGGTGTTAGTTTTTTTCTAGTGACGACCCTGGCTTTCTGCAGATGAGATTTTGCCAATACCTGCCTTACTGTATGTACAGTGCATACATATTTTTAGTATCAAAATAAAAATAATTCACCTAAAGTGTTTTTTTTTTCATGTTTCCAAGCTTGTAATTCCATACTGACCATACTGACTTACTACAGCTGAAATTTGAACAATACCTCCTTTACTGTATGTACAGTAGCCTACACAAATATTAATATGAAAATATTACTGTTATTCACCTAAAGTGTTTTTTTATGTTTCAAAGGTTGTAGTACGTTCCTAGAGACCTGACTGACTTACTACATGTGATATTTGAACAATACCTCCCTTACTGTACGTACAGTACACAAATATTAATAAGAAATTATTACTGTTATTCACCTAAAGTGTTTTTTATGTTTCAAAGGTTGTAGTACGTTCCTAGTGACCTGACTGACTTACTACAGGTGAAAATTTGACAATACCTCCCTTACTGTACGTACAGTACACAAAAATTAACATACAATTTTTATTGTAATTCACCTAAAGTGTTTTTTTTTGTTTCAAAGGTTGTAGTATGTTCCTTGTGACCAGACTGACTTGCTACAGCTGAAATGTTCACAATATCTCCTTTACTGTATGTACAGTACACAAATATTAATATTAAAATATTACTGTTATTCACCTAAGGTGTTTTTTCATGTTTCAAAGGTTGTAGTACGTTCCTAGCGACCTGACTGACTTACTACAGGTGAAATATTGACCATACCTCCCTTACTGTACGTACAGTACACAAATATTAATATGAAAATAGTACTGTTACTCACCTAAAGTGTTTTTTCATGTTTCATAGGTTGTAGTACGTTCCTAGAGACCTTACTGGCTTACTACAGGTGAAATTTGAACAATACATCCTTTACTGTATGTACAGTAAAACAAATATTAATATTAAAATATTACTGTTATTCACTTAAAGTGTTTTTTCATGTTTCAAAGATTGTAGTACGTTCATAGAGACCTTACTGGCTTACTACAGGTGAAGTTTGAACAATACATCCTTTACTGTACATACAGTACAAAAATATTAATATGAAAATATTACTGTAATTGACCTAAAGTGTTTTTTTCATGTTTCAAAGGTTGTAGTACGTTCCTAGTGCCCATACGGACTTACTACAGGTGAAATTTTGACAATACCTCCTTTACTGTACGTACAGTACACACATATTAATATTATAATATTACTGTTATTCAACTAAAGTGTTTTTTCATGTTTCAAAGGTTGTAGTACGTTTATAGAGACCTGACTGACTTACTACAGGTGAAATTTTGACAATATCTCCCTTACTGTACGTACAGTACACAAATATTAATATTAAAATATTACTGTTATTCACCAAAAGTGTTTTTTCATGTTTCAAAGGTTGTAGTACGTTCATAGAGACCTGACTGACTTACTACAGGTGAAATATTGACCATACCTCCCTTACCGAATGTACAGTACACACATTAATATGAAAATAATACTGTTACTCACCTAAAGTGTTTTTTCATGTTTCATAGGTTGTAGTACGTTCCTAGAGACCTTACTGGCTTACTACAGATGAAATTTGAACAATAAATCATTTACTGTACGTACAGTACACAAATATTAATATTAAAATATTACTGTTATTCACTTAAAGTGTTTTTTCATGTTTCAAAGATTGTAGTACGTTCATAGAGACCTTACTGGCTTACTACAGGTGAAATTTGAACAATACATCCTTTACTGTACATACAGTACACAAATATTAATATGAAAATATTACTGTAATTGACCTAAAGTGTTTTTTTTTTTCATGTTTCAAACGTTGTAGTACGTTCCTAGTGCCCATACGGACTTACTACAGGTGAAATTTTGACAATACCTCCTTTACTGTACGTACAGTACACACGTATTAATATTATAATATTACTGTTATTCAACTAAAGTGTTTTTTTCATGTTTCAAAGGTTGTAGTACGTTTATAGAGACCTGACTGACTTACTACAGGTGAAAATTTGACAATACCTCCCTTACTGTACGTACAGTACACAAAAATTAATATACAATTTTTATTGTAATTCACCTAAAGTGTTTTTTTTTTGTTTCAAAGGTTGTAGTATGTTCCTTGTGACCAGACTGACTTGCTACAGCTGAAATGTTCACAATATCTCCTTTACTGTATGTACAGTACACAAATATTAATATTAAAATATTACTGTTATTCACCTAAAGTGTTTTTTCATGTTTCAAAGATTGTAGTACGTTCCTAGCGACCTGACTGACTTACTACAGGTGAAATATTGACCATACCTCCCTTACTGTATGTACAGTACACACATATTAATATGAAAATAGTACTGTTACTCACCTAAAGTGTTTTTTCATTTTTCATAGGTTGTAGTACGTTCCTATAGACCTTACTGGCTTACTACAGGTGACATTTGAACAATACATCCTTTACTGTACGTACAGTACACAAATATTAATATTAAAATATTACTGTAACAGACCTAAAGTGTTTTTTTCATGTTTCAAAGGTTGTAGTACGTTCCTAGTGCCCATACGGACTTACTACAGGTGAAATTTTGACAATACCTCCTTTACTGTACGTACAGTACACACATATTAATATTATAATATTACTGTTATTCAACTAAAGTGTTTTTTCATGTTTCAAAGGTTGTAGTACGTTTATAGAGACCTGACTGACTTACTACAGGTGAAATTTTGACAATATCTCCCTTACTGTACGTACAGTACACACATATTAATATGAAATAGTACTGTTACTCACCTAAAGTGTTTTTTCATGTTTCATAGGTTGTAGTACGTTCCTAGAGACCTTACTGGCTTACTACAGGTGAAATTTGAACAATACATCCTTTACTGTACGTACAATACACAAATATTAATATTAAAATATTACTGTTATTCACTTAAAGTGTATTTTCATGTTTCGAAGATTGTAGTACGTTCATAGAGACCTTACTGGCTTACTACAGGTGAAATTTGAACAAAACATCCTTTACTGTACATACAGTTCACAAATATTTATATGAAAATATTACTGTAATTGACCTAAAGTATTTTTTCATGTTTCAAAGGTTGCAGTACGTTCCTAGTGCCCATATGAACTTACTACAGGTGAAATTTTGACAATATCTCCCTTACTGTACGTACAGTACACAAATATTAATATTAAAATATTACTGTTATTCACCAAAAGTGTTTTTTCATGTTTCAAAGGTTGTAGTACGTTCATAGAGACCTGACTGACTTACTACAGGTGAAATATTGACCATACCTCCCTTACTGTATGTACAGTACACACATATTAATATGAAAATAGTACTGTTACTCACCTAAAGTGTTTTTTCATGTTTCATAGGTTGTAGTACGTTCCTAGAGACCTTACTGGCTTACTACAGGTGAAATTTGAACAATACATCCTTTACTGTACGTACAGTACACAAATATTAATATGAAACTATTACTGTTATTGACCTAAAGTGTTTTTTTCATGTTTCAAAGGTTGTAGTACGTTTCTAGTGCCCATACTGACTTACTACAGTGAAATTTTGACAATACCTCCCTTACTGTATGTACAGTACACAAATATTAATATTAAAATATTACTGTTATTCACTTAAAGTGTTTTTTTTATGTTTCAAAGGCTGTAGTACGTTCATAGAGACCTGACTGACTTACTACAGGTGAAATTTGAACAATACCTCCTTTACTGTACGTACAATACACAAATATTAATATGAAAATATTACTGTAATTTACCTAAAGTATTTTTTCATGTTTCAAATGTTGTAGTACGTTCATAGAGACCTGACTGACTTACTACAGGTGAAATTTTAACAATACCTCCCTTACTGTACGTACAGTACACAAATATTAATATTAAAATATTACTGTAATTTACCTAAAGTATTTTTTCATGTTTCAAATGTTGTAGTACGTTCCTAGAGACCTTACTGGCTTACTACAGGTGAAATTTGAACAATACCTCCTTTACTGTACGTACAGTACACAAATATTAATATGAAATAATTACTTTAATTCACCAAAAGTGTTTTTTTCATGTTTCAAAGGTTGTAGTAATTCCCTAGTGACCAGACTGACTTACTACAGGTGAAATTTGAACAATACCTCCTTTACTGTACGTACAGTACACACATAGTATTATGAAAATATTACTGTAATTTACCTAAAGTTTTTTTTCATGTTTCAAATGTTGTAGTACGTTCCTAGAGACCTTACTGGCTTACTACAGGTGAAATTTGAACAATACCTCCTTTACTGTACGTACAGTACACAAATATTAATATGAAAATATCACTGTAATTGACCTGAAGTGTTTTTTTTTTCATGTTTCAAAGGTTGTAGTACGTTCCTAGAGACCTGACTGACACACTACGGGTAAAATTTGAACAATACCTCCTTTACTGTACGTACAGTAAGGGAGGTATTGTCAAAATTTCACCTGTAGTAAGTCAGTCTGGTCACTAGGGAATTACTACAACCGTTGAAACCTGAAAAGACACTTTAAGTGAAATACAGTAATATTTGCATAATAATATTTGTGTACTGTACGTACAGTAAGGGAGGTATTGTCAAAATGTCACCTGTAGTAAGTCAGTCAGGTCTCTAGGAACGTACTACAACCTTTGAAACATGAAAAAAAAAACACTTTTGGTGAATTACAGTAATATTTTCATATTAATATGTGTGTACTGTACTTACAGTAAGGGAGGTATTGTCAAAATTTCACCTGTAGTAAGTCAGTAAGGTCTCTAGGAACGTACTACAACCTTTGAAACATGAAAAAAAAAAGACTTTAGGTGAATACAGTACTATTTTCATATTAATATGTGTGTACTGTACGTACAGTAAAGGAGGTATTGTCAAAATTTCACCTGTAGTAAGTTAGTCTGGTCACTAGGCAAGGCAAGGCAAGGCAAGGCAAGTTTATTTATATAGCACATTTCATACACAATGGTAATTCAAAGTGCTTTACATAGGAGAAAATAAAATAATCAAAACAAATAAGAATAATTAAAACATTTTAGAATAAGAAATAAAATAAAGTACAGTAAAAACAGTCGGACGAACAGTGGCACAGTGCTCATTCAGTAAATGCATGGCTAAACAGAAGTGTTTTGAGTCTGGATTTGAATGTGACTACTGTAGGAGCACATCTGATCTCTTCTGGAAGCTGGTTCCAGCTGCGGCTGGCATAGTAGCTAAAAGCAGACTCTCCTTGCTTAGAGTGAACCCTTGGTATTTCTAACTGATGTGATCCTAATGATCTGAGTGATCTGTTGGGTTTATATTCAGTGAGCATATCTGCAATATATTGAGGTCCTAGCCCATTGAATGATTTATATACCAGTAATAATACTTTAAAATCAATCCTAAATGTAACTGGGAGCCAGTGTAAAGACCTGAGGACTGGTGTGATATGTTCATATTTTCTGGTTCTGCTCAGAATCCTAGCAGCAGCGTTCTGTATGAGCTGCAACTGTCTTATGGTCTTTTTAGGAAGGCCAGTGAGGAGTCCATTACAGTAATCCGCCCTGCTGGTGATGAAAGCATGCACAAGTTTCTCTAAGTCTTGACTGGAAACAAAGCATCTAATTCTTGCAATATTTTTCAAATGATAGTATGCTGATTTAGTTATTGCTTTGACATGACTACTGAAGCTAAGGTCTGACTCTAGAGACACACCAAGATTCCTCCCTTGATTTTTAGTTGTTAGACCTCTAGAGTGAAGGTATGCATTCACCTTGAGAACTTCATCTTTGTTTCCAAACGCAATGACTTCAGTTTTGTCTTTGTTTAACTGAAGATAGTTTTGGCACATCCAACCATTTACTTCATCAATGCATTGGCACAGGGAGTCAATGGGGCTGTAATCGTTAGGCGATAGGGCTAAGTAGAGCTGTGTGTCGTCTGCATAGCTGTGGTAAGAGATTCGGTTCTTTCTCATTATTTGGCTCATTGGGAGCATATACAGGTTGAATAGGAGTGGTGCAAGAATTGAGCCTTGGGGGACTCCGCATGTCATGGATGTCCACTCAGACTTATGGTCTCCTATACTCACATAATAACCTCTCCCTTCTAAGTATGACCTGAACCATTTTAGGACTATCCCAGAAAGCCCCACCCAGTTTTCAAGCCTGTCAATAAGTATGTTGTGATCGACAGTGTCAAATGCAGCACTGAGGTCGAGTAGTACCAGCACTGATAATTTGCCTGTATCAGTATTTAAGCGAATATCATTTATTATCTTTATGAGCGCTGTCTCTGTACTGTGATGCGATCGGAAACCAGATTGAAAATTGTCAAAGTAACCATTCAAGCTTAAGAATTTGTTCAGCTGATTGAAGACAACTTTTTCAATGATCTTGCCTATGAAGGGAAGATTTGAGATCGGTCTATAATTGCTTAATATGGTCTTATCTAGATTGTCTTTTTCAGGAGGGGCTTGACAACTGCAGTTTTTAGGGAGTTTGGAAAACTCCCAGAGAGAAGTGAGGCATTTACCACTTCTAGGAGATCTGCTTCTAAACTGTTTAACACACTTTTGAAAAAAGATGTGGGAAGTGTGTCAAGGGCGCAGGTTGATGTTTTAAGGTGCTGTACGGTTTCTTCCAAAATTTTGCCATCAATTTCTTCGAAAACAGACATAGTAACTACTTTCTCAGGTAGTGGTCGGATCTGTTTGACCCCAGCACAACTCAAGGATGAGCTGATCACCTTTCTGATATTACTGATTTTCTCAGAGAAGAAAGAAGCAAACTCACTACACTTGCTGTCTGAGAGCATTTCACTGGGAATCTGGCTTGGGGGGTTTGTCAGTCTCTCTACAGTAGCAAAAAGAGTGCGTGTGTTGTTTAAGTTGCTGTTTATAATATTTGAGAAGAAAGTCTGTCTAGCTTTGCCTAGTTCCATATTAAAAGCATGGATGCTGTCTTTGTAGATGTTATAATGGACTACAAGTTTTGTCTTCCGCCACATGCGCTCTGCTCTTCTGCATTGTCTTTTCATATTTTGCACTGCTGTTGAGTTTCTCCAAGGTGCTTTTTGTCTACCACTATTCTTCCTGACTTTCGCAGGAGCAATATCATCAATTACACTTTTAATTTTTGAGTTAAAAGATTCAAGGAGAAAATCAACAGAGTCAGCAGATATGCTTGGTTTTAATGATATAGCCTTCATAAATAGCACACTAGTGTTCTCATTTAAGCATCTCTTCTTGACAGACACAGATCTAGCTTCAATGGCAGGAGAGATCAAAATATCAAAGAAAATACAGAAATGATCAGACAGTGCTACATCCTTAATAACAATCGATGAGAGGTTTAGACCCGTACTGATAAGTAGATCTAGAGTGTGTCCACGATTATGTGTGGGTCCATTTACATGCTGTGTCAGATCAAAAGTTTTTAAAACAGTTTTGATTTCTTTTGCCATATTGGTTTCTGCATTATCTATGTGAATGTTAAAATCTCCAGCAATGGCAAAACAGTTAAACTCAGAGGAAATTGTTGATAACAGTTCTGTAAAGTCCTCAGCAAAGGCTGGAGAGTATTTTGGAGGCCTGTAAACAATGATAAGTAAAATACGTGGAGCACCTTTTAACACAATACCCAGATATTCAAAAGATGGGTAATTCCCAAGTGATTTTTGCTTACATTGATAGACATCTTTAAAAAGAGCAGCTAAGCCCCCGCCTCTCTTACCCGCTCTGCAAGCACTCATAAAAGTAAAGTTAGGAGGGGATGTTTCATTGAGGACTGTTGCACTGCAGCTGTCTTCTAGCCAAGTTTCATTTAGAAGCATAAAGTCCAGGTTGTATGTGGTTATTAAGTCGTTGACTAGAAGTGATTTATTTTTAAGTGAGCGGATGTTTAAAAGTGCTAACTTAACGGTCTTACTTTTTGTCCCCACAGCGATCTTAGTTTGGCGTGTAATAGGCACCAGATTAGATGGGTTTGCTGTACGGCTTTTGAAGGCCTTAGATTTTCTATCATGTAGTTGAACAGCAATAGGGAAAGATTCAGGCACACTGGGTTCCCGCTTGTTTTGTAAACATTTAAGAAAGTTACTGTTATCATAGCGGGGACCCGACACATATCACTGAGAGCTGGTATCAGTTGTTTTTGGTTCACCGCGAGCTGCTGGAGGAGGGTGTGAGCCCTGGCGCTGTGGCAGAGGCCGAAGAGCTCTCACAGGAGGAGGGGGAGGGCGAGCTGGGCCCGCAGGCTTTGGTGGTTGTGGGGCCTGCCGTTTTTTGGTTGACATCTGGGGGCTTGCAAAAGAGTGGGATAGTCTGGTTCCAGCATACACCAGTTGTTCCATTTTCTCCGAGAAGCACAGAAGTGGAGATGCTGGAGAGAGGGACAACGTGTCTTGCTCTGGTGTTATCGGAGGCTGTAATATGCTGTCCTGGATTTCCTGGCTGTTTTCCAGAAAGTCGTCCTTGGGTGCTGAATCTTCTAGCAGTTCTAGTATGTCACAGTCTGTCTGTGGTGAGCTCTGTGGGCAGGACTCAGCTGAGATTGTGTCCGTCAGCAGAGGTTGTTGTGGCTGAGTGGTGTTATCATTGTCCTTGTGTGATGTGTCAGCCGCATGTCCATTAAGGTGCAGAAGTGAAGTCCTGTGGTCATTAATACTGTGTCCAGCTGTGTGTGTGCCATTCAGGTTGAGTGGATTGGCACATACTGCAGAAGGATGATGGATTGAAAAGAAGATATTGTCCTTTAGCACTCTTGAACCAAGTTTGTTTGGGTGGAGCCCATCCTGTTGAAACAGTTGCCTCTGATTCCAGAAAAGATTGAAGTTGTCAATGAAGTTCAGTCCTTTTATATTGCAGGTTTTTTGCAGCCATGTGTTAAGCCCAAGCAACCGTGAAAACCTGTTTGTTCCTCTTGCTGGGAGTGGTCCACTGATGAATGTCTGAACTTTCAGTCTTTTAAGTGTTTCAAAAAGTTCATTGAAATCCTTCTTAAGGAGTTCTGACTGCCCTTTATGAATATCATTCTTCCCCACATGAACAATGAGTCGATTTGCAGTCTTATGTTTCATCAGAATGTTCTGAAGTTCCCTGTTTACATCAGAAGTTGTTGCTTGTGGAAGGCAGCATGTAGTTGTGTCCCTGCTACTAATGTTTCTGATTATGGAATCACCCACTATCAGAGTCCTGGGCTCGGCTGCGCTCTGAGCTGAGTGCCGCTGTCTGCTCGACCTTGAGCGCCTGTTAGCAGTGTTAGCTACTGGCTGATTCAGTCTGTGTTCGATCACATTCATCACATTCATGGATTCCTCATTCATTAATACTGCAAATCTGTTCTCAAGATGTATAGGCGGTGGTAGGAGACCAGTGTTTGCAATCCTTGTCAGAGCCGTATCTGGGGTAGAGGATGCTACTGCAGCAATGTGTGATGCTCGTGACAATCTGATGTCTCGAGTGCCTTTGGGTCTCGCTCCCTGTTTGTGCCATCGATTTGTAAGTCGATCGGCTTGTTTCTCTACACTCAGTATGGCCTGTATTGGAGCACTAGATTCATGGGACTCACCGGCTGTATGCTGAGGGCGTCCATGATGAAGCTCTGTTGTGTGTTCTGTCTGGTTTGGAGGTCCCATAAGTAACTTTGTTTCAAGAACTGCAATCCTTTGTAAAAGTCTCTGGCAGTTAGTGCAGCAAGTAGATTCCAGAAGAGGCATTTTCTCTTATCCTTATGAATGTAGGCAGTTGTGTTTTCTCTTCCCCGGAATGTAAGCTTTCAGTGGGAGGCTGGTCGAAGAAAAGTATTCCGCTTTTTTCTAGTAATCAAGCGTTTGAGCACTGTGCTGATTTGCTGAAGTTAAAATTAGGTGATAAAAGGAAATAAAATATGAAAATATAAACACGATAGAGCAATAAAAAAATAAAAGCGATAGAGCGAATTACTAGGGAATTACTACAACCTTTGAAACATGAAAAAACACTTTAAGTGAAATACAGTAATATTTTCATAATAATATGTGTGTACTGTATGTACAGTAAAGGAGGTATTGTTCAAATTTCACCTGTAATAAGTCAGTCTGGTCACTAGGGAATTACTACAACATTTGAAACATGAAAAAAACACTTTAGGTGAATACCAGTACTATTTTCATATTAATATTTGTGTACTGTACATACAGTAAGGGAGGTATTGTCAAAATTTCACCTGTAGTAAGTCAGTCAGGTCTCTAGGAACGTACTACAACCTTTGAAACATGAAAAAAAAAACACTTTTGGTGAATTACAGTAATATTTTCATATTAATATGTGTGTACTGTACGTACAGTAAGGGAGGTATTGTCAAAATTTCACCTGTAGTAAGTCAGTCAGGTCTCTAGGAACGTACTACAACCTTTGAAACATGAAAAAAACACTTTTGGTGAATTACAGTAATATTTTCATATTAATATGTGTGTACTGTACTTACAGTAAGGGAGGTATTGTCAAAATTTCACCTGTAGTAAGTCAGTATGGTCACTAGGGAATTACTACAACATTTGAAACATGAAAAAAACACTTTAGGTGAATACCAGTACTATTTTCATATTAATATGTGTGTACTGTACGTACAGTAAAGGAGGTATTGTCAACATTTCACCTGTAGTAAGTCAGTCTGGTCACTAGGGAATTACTACAACCTTTGAAACATGAAAAAACACTAAGTGAAATACAGTAATATTTTCATAATAATATGTGTGTACTGTACGTACAGTAAAGGAGGTATTGTTCAAATTTCACCTGTAATAAGTCAGTCTGGTCACTAGGGAATTACTACAACTGTTGAAACCTGAAAAGACACTTTAAGTGAAATACAGTAATATTTTCATATTAATGTGTGTACTGTACGTACAGTAAAGGAGGTATTGTTCAAATTTCACCTATAGTAAGTCAGTCTGGTCACTAGGGAATTACTACAACCGTTGAAACCTGAAAAGACACTTTAAGTGAAATACAGTAATATTTTCATATTAATGTGTGTACTGTACGTACAGTAAAGGAGGTATTGTCAAAATTTCACCTGTAGTAAGTCAGTCTGGTCACTAGGGAATTACTACAACCGTTGAAACATGAAAAAAAGACTTTAGGTGAATACCAGTACTATTTTCATATTAATATTTGTGTACTGTACGTACAGTAAGGGAGGTATTGTCAAAATTTCACCTGTAGTAAGTCAGTCTGGTCACTAGGGAATTACTACAACCGTTGAAACATGAAAAAAAGACTTTAGGTTAATACCAGTACTATTTTCATATTAATATTTGTGTACTGTACGTACAGTAAGGGAGGTATTGTCAAAATTTCACCTGTAGTAAGTCAGTCTGGTCACTAGGGAATTACTACAACTTTTGAAACATGAAAAAAAGACTTTAGGTGAATACCAGTACTATTTTCATATTAATATTTGTGTACTGTACGTAAAGTAAGGGAGGTATTGTCAAAATTTCACCTGTAGTAAGTCAGTCTGGTCACTAGGGAATTACTACAACCGTTGAAACATGAAAAGACACTCTAAGTGAAATACAGTAATATTTTTATATTAATATTTGTGTACTGTACGTACAGTAAGGGAGGTATTGTCAAAATTTCACCTGTAGTAAGTCAGTCAGGTCTCTAGGAACATACTACAACCTTTGAAACATGAAAAAACACTTTAAGTGAAATACAGTAATATTTTCATAATAATATGTGTGTACTGTACGTACAGTAAAGGAGGTATTGTTCAAATTTCACCTGTAATAAGTCAGTCTGGTCACTAGGGAATTACTACAACCGTTGAAACCTGAAAAGACACTAAGTGAAATACAGTAATATTTTCATATTAATGTGTGTACTGTACGTACAGTAAAGGAGGTATTGTTCAAATTTCACCTATAGTAAGTCAGTCTGGTCACTAGGAAATTACTACAACCGTTGAAACCTGAAAAGACACTTTAAGTGAAATACAGTAATATTTTCATATTAATGTGTGTACTGTACGTACAGTAAAGGAGGTATTGTCAAAATTTCACCTGTAGTAAGTCAGTCTGGTCACTAGGGAATTACTACAACTTTTGAAACATGAAAAAAAGACTTTAGGTGAATACCAGTACTATTTTCATATTAATATTTGTGTACTGTACGTACAGTAAGGGAGGTATTGTCAAAATTTCACCTGTAGTAAGTCAGTCTGGTCACTAGGGAATTACTACAACCGTTGAAACATGAAAAGACACTTTAAGTGAAATACAGTAATATTTTTATATTAATATTTGTGAAAAAAACTTTAGGTGAATAACAGTATTAATTTCTTATTAATATGTGTGTACTGTACGTACAGTAAGGGAGGTATTGTTCAAATTTCACCTGTAGTAAGTCAGTATAGTCACTAGGGAATTACTACAACATCTGAAACATGAAAAACACTTTAAGTGAATTACAATAATATTTTCATATTAATATTAGTGTAGGCTACTGTACGTACAGTAAATGAGGTATTGACAAAATGTCACTGGTAAGTTTGTACTAATAGTAACCAACTGCAAGCTTTGAATTTTGAACATGTCTTTTAAAATGTTAGAAGTATTTTTAACTGGTAAAAATTCTACGTTTTAACGCAGTTTGTGTAGTTGGCAGACTTTCCCTCAAGCATCATTAGCCGTGACAGCGCGTTAAAGCAATCTCCGATATAAATATGCAGCTATAATGCACGTAAGGTTATTTTTAACGAATATTTCATATCGACATTAATTGTTTGACTACTGTTAAAAGTAATTTTGGTATTGACATATATTAAAGACTGCCGACTCTATAGAGCAGTGGCATGGAAAAACGAATGTCTGGCGAATAACGAACCTAAAACTAACTTTACCCCGCTACCGCAAAGCATGTTTGAGAGTTAAATCTCTATTGCATTATTTTGGAGTGACGTTCCGGTTTAGGTTTCAACGAAGTAATTTGGCTATTTCCCAGACAGCAACATAGTGCAACATAGTATCCGGAATCCAAGTGTAGCCTACCAGATGTGGGCCGGATCTGGACACTGTGTTGCTGTCTGGGTTACTTATAAACCGACACGTTAAATAAAGGCCTATAGAATGAGCAAAGCCATGATTTTATTCAGTTTTTGTAGCCTCAAAACCACCCTAAAATGAGGTCAAAGAAAACGCTTGGAAGAACTCTTGAAAGTGTCTAAAAATTACAATGGAGCAAAAAAAAAAAAAAAAGAAAAAAAAAAGAAAAGATGACTTGAAAATTATTAACTAATTCACAGCCTAGATATAATTTCTTACATTTACTTTTAAAACAATTATATGATATAATTATTTTTAAATTGAATGTGACGGAAAAAAAAGTATAGGCTATAACTTTGTTACCAGAGCCCTGTCCACACTAATACGTTTTCATTTGAAAACGTATATTTTTTTCTCCGTTTTGGCCTTCCGTCCACACTGAAACGGCGTTTTAAGTCAACAAAAACGTAGCTTTTGGAAAACGCTCTCCAAAGTGGATAAATTTGAAAACGCCGTTTTCGCGTTGTAGTGTGGACTATGAAGCCGGAGGTATTTGAAAACGATGACGTAAGTTTAGTCATGTGATCCATGTTGTACCAATAGATATTCATGTTTACCGGTATTGTGCCTGTTAATTATGTGCGATTCACTTTTACAATGTTGCTAAAATATGTTACTTTCCACACTCTTCATATCACAGTAGCCTACTGCAAAGATGACAGAAAATGTACTCACATTTGCTGTCCTGCGTCAATACAGGAGAGCAGTCGCGTTTTAGACCAAACATATGGTGACTGAGTGCGACCTGGACGCATCAGTGAATGGTGAGATATTTTGCTAAATAAAATTATCATGAAGAATTGCGCGATACCTTTCTTTATTTTTCCATCTGTATCATCTGTGAGCTTTTGTGAGGTTTCACGCATGCGCAGTAAGGTGAATTTATAAGTTTCTCATCCACACTGAAACGTCTGAAAACGCCTGAAAACGCTAGTGTGGACGGAGAGCGTTTTTAAACGAAAACTCCGTTTTCAAATTTATCCGGATTAATGTAGACGTAGCCTAGATGACCATTGTAAATTCAAAAATAGCATATAGGGCCTATGTAAAATTGTATACACAATGTCTTAATGTACCTATGTAGATTTGTTGTTTTATAATATTGTATTCACTTTATTAATTCTCTCTGTTCTATATATTCAAACTGGCACATTACGTAGCAATGGCACACATGTGAACCAGAAACATCAAACCTGGCACAGCAAAACAATCAGTTTTAAATTTCATTGCAAATTTGTATAGATTTCAGAGCTTTCATTTTAAGTAGGCCAATTTTGATTCATTTTTGAAATACGCCGGTAGCTATCATTAAAACTCCAACACATACATGTTCAGATACTAAAACAGAAAGAATGAGTTGTTATAGAATGAATAGGCTACTTGAAATGTTTTAATGAAATGATACACCTTTAAAGTGATTACTATGAATAAATATATAAAAAACATAGCATGTGTTATTTATAGGCCTATACATTTTAATCTTCTGCTCACAGAAAATGTGTTGCGTCCTCAGTATTACGCTAAATATAATTATATTTGAACTTCATTCACTTTTGGACCATAAACAACTCCCAAAGTATTACCCAAATTAATTAGGCCTACCCCTCTATAATTAATAGGGTCAATGAACTTTATTTCCTGGGCAATAACAGTAGGAAAGCCAAGAGAAAACGAATTAGGCACAGAAAGGGAATTTAAAGCCCTCTAGCGCCATCTTGTGGAATTTACATAACAATGCATTGGACATCTTGTTTATCTTGTCCGGTCTGGGGTTTTCCCCAACTAATATCGCTCCCCACAAACAAGTCAGTTGCATGTGCAGATCCAGGTGAAAATTAGCCTATTGCCTAACCATAAAATTCTAGGTGAACACGTGAACTCAGCCACACCCAGCAGCGTTGCAATCTGTGTGTGGGATGATGATGTAGGCTAGTAGGCGCGTCTTAAAACTGAAACAAACTCCAAGCGTATACATGTAGCCTCTATTTCACTTACTCACAGCGATCGGATGCGTGCGCGTCTTCTGCAGAGGAAATATAACCCAAAGGTCAGCACGATACTGTTTTTTTTTTTTTTTACCGATCATATTTTTAATATGTTTGATACATAATATGTTAGGACTATAATAAAAGGTTAGATTGAATATGTTTGATATATATAGGCTATATATAAAATAGTTTTTGAATAATTTCTTAGCAGTTGTTTTATGGTCCACAACTTATGCGTTAGAGATCATCGACACGTTAAGTGCGTTTCAACGGGTGCATTGTTTGGAGGAGCTTTGTTTCTCACACATGACATTCCAGTGTAAATGTCAGATGACTGGATTTTTTAGGACAAAAATCCTAAAAATTGTCTCTTTTTCTTATGTGACCTGTGGGAAATTGTCTGACTTAATTTCACCAATGCATTGAGCTGCTAGGAGATCGTTTCCTTCATTTAACGAAAGATACAATGTCTCACTAGTACAAAAGTGCAGATGTTTATAATCATGTATTAGTAGGCTATGCACATTTCACCTTGTTTGTAGTTTGTTTGAGAACTTGGGAATTTCCAGCGGCAAATAGCTTACTTCAACACTTCTCTCTCCTCCAGGACAACCATGATGATCTTGGCATTACTGACTCTTCTGCTGATCAAAGTGAGTCTTTATTGAATCCTTCTGGACCCTTAAATGCAGCTCTATTCTATAAAAAAAAACTTACTTTTTATTGATTATCTCTTGTCACATACAGATTAAAAAGTTCAAATGTAAAATTATATGTATCAAATAAATGTCAAACAGTTTCTGATGTTCCTTTAGAGAATCATATCTTCTTTTTGTGTTTATTTGGTGTTCCAAATTTTGTAAATTAAGTTGAGTATTTGTTATGATGAGAATCTGTTACTATTCTTGTAGGTGGTTCTGCAGTGCATACTAATGCAACTGGCATCGTTGGACAGACCGTCATTTTACCATGTAACTGTTCTAGTGTGTCTAAACTGGTATGGCAGAATGGTCAAAGAGTAGTGAATGGTTATCCGCAAGAAAGGAAAACAATAGACGAAGCTTACATCGACAGGACTGAACTCTTCAAGGAAATGGAGAAAACAAACTGCTCCCTTATGATCCTCAACATCTCTTTAGAGGATGCAGGAGTTTACACCTGTCATGTCCTATTGAAAGTTTCTGACACCCTCTGGACGAGGAAGCCATTAGAAGTGAATCTAACAGGTGAGTTATATAAAACTGAATTTATTTCTATCCTAGCAAATCAGTAGCAATAACTTGAAAGGAAACAAGCCTCTTCCTCTTTTAAAATTTCATTGTGCTTCTCTTTTCAAAGTGCTAGTCTGCTTAGCTTTAGTCTATTATGTTTGGTTAGATGATGACGTGTGAGAGACTTACAGGTCGGAAAAAGCAGCCAAAAAACAGAACATTCACGACAACCAAAGGAAGTTGAATTTGTCGCCACTGCAGCAGAACCGAAAGTCATAGCCCCCAGAGAGTTGCCTATCACTATATTAAAACATCGTCCTGACGTCATCTGCTGTGCAGCCAGCAGTAATAAAATAGCTTATCTGTTGAATGGTATCAGAATAAGACTACAGAGCAAAAAAACATTACTTGTGTTGTGAAAAAAGTATAAATAAGGCTATAGGCTCAGAGCTGGTGTTACGAATGCTGAGGTTCGTCTAGAACATCAGTTCAAGTGTTATATTAATATAATTTTAAGACTAAATATAATAATTTAAAACAAAATCAAATATTTAAGACTTATTCTGAAGTTTGCTGATTGAGAACCACTGCCTTAGAACCTCTGCCTGTATGGATATTTTAACAAGTTGGGCTTGTAATCTGTAATGTGTGATAATCATGTCTTATAAATTGCCATTGTCTTCAACCAGTGTCTGAAAAGGAAGACGGTAATCTACAAACCTTCTCTGGAGAAATGAAAACTGACAACACTGTCTCTATTAGTGTTCCCATTCTGATTCTGCTAATACTCGCTGTTGCCATGCTTCTAACCCTACTGATCAAAAGACGACATCGGACAAACACGGTAAACACAGTTTTTGTCTATATATTATGTTTCGTTGATTTTTTTGTGATTAGTCATTAAATGACATAAAACATCATAGCAAATACTCTCTAAATTATTTCATTTATGATATAAAAAAACAAGGGGGTCGTTCAGACCAGATGCCTGTAATTGGGATGCATCTGTTTATTCAGCATCTCGAAACCTGAGTGTCACATTTTAAGTTGAAAACACTTTTAAAAATGTGCTACAGGGCACCTGGCACACATTTTTATTCCATTCCGTTTATCTTCCAAGAACGTGACCTTGAATGACAGCTTTTGAGGTTTGACTTTACAAAGGGGCCGTATTCCTTGAATTGCGCTCATGGCAAAAGTAAATCTACACCAGTTGCTCACTGCAGATCACATATTTTCAGAGCGGTGCTTGCAGGTCATGTGTTTGACATGTTTAGTTCTGTTCCCTGAAACATTTCCAAAAACCTGACTGTGAATGCTTTTTTTTCTTTTTTTGCTATAGGACACTGATTTACCAGCACCCCAGCCTATGATCAAAAGTGTGTGATCTTGCTTGAAAGTATAATGGACTAACTTCTATGTTGTAATACAAGGTCCTCTACAACAGCACAGACAATATGAGGCCTTAGCCCTAAACACACGTGTTTGTATGTGGGCATTACTGAGTGGTGCGTTCTGCGTCCAGACAATCGTTGCAATGTGCAGTCTTCAGTTGTAGCTCTGTTAGACCACTGAATTGTGAATACACTGTGAATATACTTCCTGTAAACATTGCAGTTTGTAAGATGACAAGATTCTCCTTGTAGGAACTGTTTATTCATTCTTTCAAGAACAGATGTAAGAGGTGGGGGATGATTCCTCTCTGATTTGAGTCATTGGTGGGCTCATGCTTAAAAGACTTTTCAAATCACTATTTTTTATAGTCATATGTGTATTGCAATGATTTATTAAGCACACACCATGTAAGCTTCTTTACATTTACTCTTGAATGGATTGTCTTCCTCAGCTTGCGCTGATTTTCATTTATGTGGAAGAAATATTGCACTCCCTATGGGATATGTTTGCTTTTTTTTACTCTGCTAAATTTCATTTACTTTTAAATGAATTCTGCTTCAAACCTGCTGAGGCAATAAACCTTTTACAAATACCCTTTTCTGTATCTCTCTTCTGTTACTAAAGTTTTTGTATTTTTAGAACAATACCATACAGAATGAATTATAACTAAAGCTTGGCATTTAGCAAATTTAGCTGACTTAGGATTTTAGTCAAAAATTCCATCTAGAGGTTCAAACTCTCGGCTGTTGCGTAATGTTGAGGTTGTAATCCTGTCCATATTTCTAACCGCAGCTGGAACAAAAGAAAGAACTTTTGTTCCCTGTCTCAAACTTTTTTAATTCTTTCCACTGGTTTGCTTTCAGTTTCTATATGACTGTGCAAGTATAATGGCCAAATAACCATGTCTTGAATGAAGAAGTCAGAATGCACAAACTGCAATGAACAGATTAATCACTCATAGTACTATATGAACTGATATACACTTAGAACTATACTATCGTGAGAACATTTAATGCATAAGCATATCAACACATTCTGCTGTCATAAAGTATGACCATTCAAAGCAATTTTTTTATTACTTGAATGTCGGAAGCCTTACAACCTGCTGGTTACTGTTGTGTTTATGAGTAAACCATTGTGAGAGTTAATAATTATAAAAATCTGCTCTAGTTCATATTAGCGATACATCAATGGAATCTTCCTGGTTGTAATGAGGTCAAGAATTTACTCGGTTTTCTCTAGTGGACCATATCTTTACTGTAGATTGTTTCTTCTGGAATGTTTTTGCCAAAACAAGATGATGTGTTTTCAGATTATTCAATTTAGACCAGTAAGGTCACAATCAGAAACCTCACCCATATATTAGAGTAATGGCTTGTCATGTTGGGTGTGTTTGATTTGAAAGAACTTGCATATTTTGGATTTAAAGCTTCTAATTGAGGAAGTTTCTGCAGGCGGTTGAAGATGTGTGCCAAACGTTTATAGCTCAGGTTACAGTTCCAACCTCAAGATATATCTTTTAACAAAAGATCACACTTTCCCACAGTGTTGACAGTAAAATTAAAGTTATAGTTCATCATAATTCTTTCATTATTTACTCACCCACATTTCAAACCATGATTTTCTTGCCTCGGTGGCTTCAAAAAGATGGCACACCAGGAGGTTCAGGCATTTGATCTCTGTGTATTTTTAGGGATGATAAACTCATTTTAGGGCATGCCACGTGGAAACATGAAACACATCTAAGATAAAAACATCATAAAAAAAATAATTCTGTCTTTTGCCCTCTTTCAAGCCATAAAATACCAAAGGTAATTGACCTTTTAAATCATGCCGATGAAAAGATTAATATTTGACAATATAGTAAAGCTGAGTTGGCATAAATTATTAACATTGAATCTCTGCCTGGGAAAATGACAGCAGTAATTCTAGTATTTTTATTTTATTTTGTCAAGCTATTTAAAAACCTGTCAAAAAATTGCGTTAACTTTCTAGAACACAATGGATTGAAGAAAGTTTTGTAACACAAATAAAAGCAAACAACTTCTTGATTGAATTGAAGTCAGCCCTTAAAAGAAAGAAAAACACTCTCTCTCCTCTGTGATTGTTTGGCCTTGGAAAGTCCCATGCTGATGTCAGCGGAGCAGGACATTGTCATGTGATGATGTAATTTTTACACTACAGTGAAATCAAGTTTTTAAAAATATATATATATATATATATATATATATAATATATATATATATATATATATATATATATTATATATATATATATATATAATACAACAATGTTTTATATATGACATATTTATTGACATGCTGTTGCCAGTTTTTGTCTTCAAGCTGCTTAAAGGATTAGTTCACTTTTTAAAAAACTTTTGCTGATAATTTACTCACCCCCATGTCATCCAAGATGTCCATGTCTTTCTTTCTTCAGTCGAAAAGAAATTAATGATTTCGATGAAAACATTCCAGGATTTTTCTCCATATAATGGACTTCAATAGTGGCCAAAACGGTTCAAGGTCCAAATGAGTTTTCAGTGCAGCTTCAAATGACTTCAAATGACAAATGACGATACCAGACGATGAATAAGGGTCTTATCTAGCGAAACGATGCACCATTTCGAAAATAAACAAAACAGTAAAAGTATTATTAGCACAATTGCTCGCCTTGTTCTGTCCTGAGATGTACGTTTGTGATTCTCCTGTTCGAACTCGTTCATTAAAATGAACAAATCTTTTTTCGAGTCATTTTATTCATTCAACGAACGAAATGACTCGAAAAAAGATTTGTTCATTTTGAACGAGTCTTTTTTCGAGTCATTTTGTTCATTCAACGAACGAAATGACTCGAAAAAAGATTTGTTCATTTTAATGAACGAGTTTCAAACGTACATCTCAGGACAGAACAAGGCGAGCATTTGTGCTAATAATACTTTAACTGTTTTATTTATTTTCGAAACGGCGCATCGTTTCGCTAGATAAGACCCTTATTTATCGTCTGGTATCGTCATTTGTCATTTGAAGTCATTTGAAGCTGCACTGAAAACTCATTTGGACCTTGAACCGTTTTGGCCACTATTGAAGTCCATTATATGGAGAAAAATCCTGGAATATTTTCATCGAAATCATTAATTTCTTTTCGACTGAAGAAAGAAAGACATGGACATCTTGGATGACATGGGGGTAAGTAAATTATCAGCAAAAGTTTTTTAAAAAGTGAACTAATACTTTAAGTAGCCTATCTTTTCATTCTTAGAGAGCTTTACTTAACATTGACAAAAATAAAATAATTTAGTGAAAATACTTGATGATACATGATATTCCTCATGATGTGAGGTGAACAATGAGAAGTTTATAATGTATCTTCTTTCACAAGATTGCATAATATTCAAGTCTCCAGGAAGTAAAGAAAGGAACCGGACAGGAAAGTTTGTGTTTGTTAAACCTTTGTGTGTGGGAGAGATTGAGATCCTGGAAGTTTCTGTAAAACAAGCTGTGTAACATTTTATAACAACTCAAAAACAAAGCGTATTAACACCAAGGCATAATTGTTGTGCACGTTACTTAAAGGGTCAAATCATATTTCCTTGATCTTTTATGATCAAGTTTTATATAATATACTGTAACTTCCAGAACAAAACTTCTTCTCCTGTCCAAATTGAGTATTTAGCCTACTGAAACTAAACTGTGAAATAAATCTTTAAGAACTTCCACAACTTTGTGTCATTACAGCGTTACATTTACAATCATTCATTTGGCTGACACTTTCATTTAAAGCAACTTGCAAGATGCCTGAACACAAGCGTTACGTGCCCATGATATATATTAGGTGAGCAAGCACTAAGTCATGGTGAAAAAATAAGAAGGAAGTAAGATAGATGCCACTGTTTCTTAGAACTAACTGGAACTTATTCCTTTAATGTTTTTCAACCGAATAGGCAGCACAAAATGGAACCAATAAGTTCCATTTTATGTTAATAAGAACTATGTTTATGTTAACAATCTGAGGAACCAAAATGTGGCCCGGACTATCTTTATATTATGTTTACTCTTTCATTATGCTAACATTTTCATAGTTTTACAAACTGTCATATAAACTTGAGCATTTTGGCACCCAATACAATAGATTTGTTTGAAAATATTTTGAAATGTTAGTAGTATACATAGGAATTTACGAAAAAACAACTTTTCCCACTATTTACAGAATTTTCTGTTATTTATGACACAACTCTTCCCCACTAGCCTGGCATGCCAGACCTACATCAAGATGTTAGGTCTGGGAACTCTCCATTGACATACCTCAATCCGAGGGGCGGGATAAACGGTTGTCTTTCAAAATCCCTCGGCACGCAATAGGATAGCGCTAACCAACCAGAGCAACGAACGGCTGTGGATGAGTGAGTCCCGTGCGTTTTCCCACTAGCGGAGCTAATTGATATATTAAACTTTTGCCGTATCCGGTCGTCAAAACTCCGAACACATCTTCCTTTTTTAAGAATGACTTAAGTGACGTTCTCTTAACTCCAAGTCCTCCAGAGTCGCGGCCAAAGCCGATTCGAAAGACCGCTGCATCTTTATTGTTTTCAAGCAGCAGGGAAATCACCTATGGAAATCACGTGGAACGTCATGAACTGTGCCGTCATTGTATTAAGCCCGCCCGCCGACTCTATACACGATGTGATTGGCCTGACCAGTTTTTGTTTTTTCCAGCTCAAAAGCCTATGGAGAGTTGCTAGACCACACTGGCAGCGAAATGATTTTCGCGGCCGCTAGGGTGCGTCTAGATTTCTAGGCTACTTCCCCACCATTAATGGAAAATTTCGGCAATCCGTGTTTTCACTGTAATACCGTAGGGGGCGCTATGACCCATCTTTAGAAAGAGTACAGAATCTCTGGATCAAAACACAGGTGAAGAAGAAGCAGAAACAAGCAATAGAAGCATTGCTTATGCACATGTAAAATAACACATCTGACATTAAAACAGCATATAAATGAAAACTGCCAAACATTACTGAATGGAATGTCGAACCCATGAAGAAGAAACGACTGTGAAGCTTTAGGGGTGTTGATGGACTCAATCTACTCCATCTTTGATTATCGTTCTAAATCAGATCCGGATGGAGTTTTTGATATAGGTATTTGACAAAAAAACAAAATAAAACAAAATATCTGCCTAAACACTAAAAAGTGGGCCACTTTAGTCCCAAGTATTGAAGCAGTACACTTCCAAGTATACATCTAGAAGTAGGCCTATACTATATTTTTTTTGGAGGGGTATTCAACAGAGATACTTCATATTGTCCTCTACATATTATCTCTACAAAACGTTGTAAGTATAGCATTCATTCTTGTGTGAGATTTTCTTCCTTCTCTTTCTCAGTCCGCCTCTAAGGGTCTCTCTAAGACCTTGAAATCCACAGCCTGAACCCACCACTCAAAGGAGAGCGGGAAATCAAGCCACTATGTTTGGATGAAAAAAAAGATTGTGCATATATATACCGTAGTCAAAAATAAATATACCAAAATGTATAGCCTATTTGAAATACATTTATTTTATGCTAAGTATACTACAAATACATTTACATAAATATGTACTTAAATACCCAGTTGTACTTTTGATATACTAAACTGATATACTTAAAGTCTGCTAAATTGGAACTACTAATTTAGTTCTAAATGTACTTTAGTTATCCAGAAATAGTGCTGAGGTCCAACTAAAGATATAATTAAGTATTTTTGATTGTGCTATATTGGAACTATTGCAAGTATACTTTAGGTACACTTTAAATATATTGCATTTAAAGACTGATATTATACAGAGATCATAATATCCTTACTAATAGTGATATTAAAACACATTCTAGGCTTAATATTAAGAAATGTGCATTATGCAATAAAGAAGTATACTCCACATACTGTAAGGTTTAATTATAATATTTATATCAGTAAGTTTCAAGCGATATATCAGTAAATATGTTAATGGTTTTGTAGTACTTATATGTATTTTAAATACATTTCGGTATAGATTTATTCACTATATGTATTTTAAAACATTTCGGTATAGATTTATTCACTATAGGATATATATATATATATATATATATATATATATATATATATATATATATATATATATATATATATATATATCCCGATTAAAGTGTTTTGACTCACTGTCACAAGAAGAACATGCAATATCATCACTTCCCTTCAAAGAAACAAGAATCAAGGTTCATGAAAGTTATTTTGTACTTTTTTAAATCTTATCTTCACAGCTATCCATCTGTAACCCATTGTACAATCTCCCTTTTAAATTTAACTGCCTCATGCATCATTTTTGACAAGCTGCGGTGCAGTATGATTTCTGAATATGAGTCACGCTCCCTCAACAGACACCTGTGAAATACAGGGCTGTTTATGCATTTGAACTCCAATCAAATCCCTTTAATTCCAATGACGTCATAATTTTGATATTTATTTTTTCTCTGGAATAGTTTCTCAAGCAATTTCCTTGTAATATAAAGGTACAGTAAAATGTATGATTTTACTGACTATAGAACTGCATTAACCTTAGAACATACATTACAATAAATCATCACACATTAATATCTCATTCTTGACTCATCATCATCTTCTTCTGCTTATCCGAGGCCGGGTCACGGGGGCAGCAGTCTAAGCAGAGATGCCCAGACTTCCCTCTCCTCGGACACTTCCTCCAGCTCTTCCGTGGGGACACCGAGGCGTTCCCAGGCCAGCCGGGAGACTGCTTATCCCTCCCTTCCCGGGAAGGCGTCCAGGAGGCATCCGGAACAGATGCCCGAGCGACCTCAGCTGGCCCCTCTCAATGTGGAGGAGCAGTGGCTCTAGTCTGAGCTCTATTCCTTCCACCGATGACGACATCCCCAGTTGAGGTCAACAGCTGCCCACCTCTACTGTAAACAGTGTTGGTAGGGCACTGCTTCCCTCTCCTGAGACGCCGGACGGTTTGCCAGAATCTTTTCAAGCCAACCGGTAGTCCTTCTCCATGGCCTCACCGAACTCCTCCCAGGCCCGATTTTTTGCCTCCATATAGCCCTGGACAACATAGCTCCTAGGATTGTTCGGGTACTCAAACCCCTCCACCAAGGTAAGGTGGCAGTTCAAGGAGGGGTCATTCTTGACTAAGTTCACAAAACAATTTTTATGTTGGTGCCAATGCCAATCTCTTAAACAGCTACTGTTTTGGTCTATTTGCATAATTAGACTAGCCAAATTATAATAGATAATTTTACCTCAACTGATATGAACAGCGATTGTTATGACTAATGTCAGCAATATGTTTCATCATTGAGGGAGTTTTGAAGTGGCTAGTGACATTTTGATAAGGCGATTATGTAACATGCACATGCACCTCAAGCCATCAGTGAAGAATAGCGAAGACAAAGCCAAACTCAACAAACAATGTTCCTCTGCAACTGACTTCTATGCTTCAACCACTAGACAGCCATACATTACATTGTGCAGCTTTAAAAGCTGAACATTAAAACACATGAAAAGCAGTACTTCTCACGTTTGAAATAAATTAAATTAACCTATTAGCACTGTCGCATTGATGTTTAAACATGGTGTCCTGTGGCACAACTGGCACTGGCTTGCCCTCGTGTCATACTCAACTCTCCAGGGGCTGTATTGTGTCTGCTGAGGGGCACCGCTGCCAGCTGCCCATGCCATGTTTGCCACGCTACTCGAGTGCTTAACATACAACGCGAGAATCAAGAATGGCCCTGGCTCTGTACAGTACTGCGCATTATCTATTTTCAGTCTTAGAGACAATTGCTTTCTCATCCTGATGGGAACTATGCTGATGTAAACCAGTTGAGTCAGTGTGGAGTACACTGACTTGTTTTATCTGTCACCGCATTGCCTTTCATCAGTCAGTTTGCTTTTAACAAATACTTGTGGTAATTGCAAAGGTTTTGCAAGATATGTAAGGTGTTGATATCTTCTATAAGTTCAAGAGTGTAAATCTGATATTTCACTACTGTGGTTTCAAGCCATCTGACTAAATAATTATAGGCATCTCTTTGAAAGACAAATACCTGACCTTGTCAAATATGTAAACTAATTCTACCAAAATGTGTAAATATCCTGGGTATAGAAAGCTAACATGACTTTAATCCTTTAAAGTGCCCCTATTATAGGGTGACCATATTTTGTCCTGAAAAAACAGGACACTCGGCCCGGCAAACAGATAGGCCTACTCAAATGATACTCGAAGTTTGCTCAAAGAAACCTTATTAATTTCAATACATTTAAAGTAGGTTATGTTATATTGTTATATGAAAACAGGACATGTCCTGGGAAAACAGGACAGTTGGTCACCCTACCCTATTAAATTTTTTTCATAATACACATTGCACATAATTTTTCACTGATTCTTAAACGACTCGATGGATCGGTCAGTCTCTCTAAATCCCTCATTTCCGTGAGCTACTCTGCTCTGATTGGCCAGATGGCACAGTCTGTTGTGATTGGTCTACCGTGTACAGCACCTGTCGGAAACAAAAACGCCTACTTCCATAAAAACTTCAGCCCTGTCCAGAGGCATCCTACAGTCCAGCGATTGTACACACTATAAACTAAAGACAGTAAACAGTACTAAAGACTCACAAGTCCGAAGATGAAACATTGGAAGAACTAGTTTTCTTGAGAAATTCTTCCTTCAATATACTGACTTCAGTTCAATGTTATTTGAACCTAAAGGGGGTAAATTATCTGTTTTTTACTAACATGTAAAAATTACTAAAGACCTGGAGTAAAATCGCTGGTTTTAAAATTGATAACATCATTATGAAAACAATGATCATTTCATAGAAAATCTCTCGATTTGTGGCAGGTTTTGAGAAATGCAGTTTAACTAGTATATGGTGTAATGGTACTGTATGTGCAGAAAAAATATTACATGGAATGGCCTGGAATAACTGAAAGATTATAGATGTTGGCAAGCAGATGTGATTTACATAGAATGCTTTCATAGTTAGTAATGTAAGGCTTCAGGATTGTGGCTTTGGTATCCCACGATGAAAGGATCAGGTTGCATGAAGTGTTGGAGGTGAAACTAAATAGAGGATGACTCTCAAAAAAACTGTTAAAACATTTCAAGGCCACACTTCATCTCAACATCCACAAATTATAGTTTGTATTGATTGTAATTTTGGATTAAAAACTGCTTTAATGCACATTATCCCTTCCAATTTTCATACACAGTAAAAAAATATTGTTCTCATTACTGGGATAAGATATTACCTTGTTTATTGTGGTTTAAATACACAACCACTAATACAGTAATGAACAAATTGGAATCACATGTTTTTGAAGATTTTTGTGTAATCAACCCCTCCAGATTATCACATGCCCCGTGATTTAGGGTATGTTTACACATCAACGTTTTCAACTGAAAACGGGAAACTTTTATTCATTTTGGACGTTCATTTACAAGACAACTGCGTTTTAGGGGCCTGAAAATGCTAGCTTTTGAAAACGAGATTTAAAATGCAAGGTTTTAAAAACCTTTACCGTCTCCATGTAAACAACAAAAACGTGTATTTGTGCAAATTACATGTTCACGCATGTGTTTTACACATTTCTTGACAAAGTGACATCGCCAACTACTGGCCTGGCATGCATAATACAGCCTTTTTAGTCATTTTAGCAGATCCATGTGAACGGGGATCGTTTTGACATCGTTGTCGTGTACCCTCATAGATCTATTACAGTTGCACTTAAGATTTTGATCAGAAGTTACTGTTCAGAAAGTTTGCCCTATTTTTTTATCAGTATGTCAGTGTCATCTAACTTCTGTAAGTGTGCTGATTCTGTTGATATATACTTTAGTGTTTAGTGGGATCTCTTGGTGGTTACCAGTCATACCAGTGACACTGAAAAACCAATAAAACAACAACAATGAAAAAAGAAAAAGCATTAGAGATTAGTAAATGATACCAAGATACTCCTCACCCTCTCTTTAATACAAAGAAAATTGTGCAATATGCAGTTAGTGTGTGTAGGTGTATTTTTCAGTTCTAGAATTTTCAAATATATTTAGTGCATGCAAATATTTGTTGTCAGGCAAGGTTTGATGGCCAGTGTTTACTTTTTCCTCATACTGTAAGTGGTCATTGCATTAGCCTGGTACATTGTAAACACAACTTTGTTTCCAGGCGGACCGGTTTACCCCAGACAACTGGTGCGTTGGTATGGTAAGTAAAAGCCAGCCAATCAGATTGGAACTGCCAATTTTTGGACAATGCCTGCCAGTTTTGTGTGCATTAAACAGTCAGTTAACGGCCTGTGGGCAGTCTGTGGCTTGCCATCTGAAGCATGAGATTGGATAAAACATAAAATTGGACAAAATGCAATCTTGGCTGGGATTCACATTAAATTTGTTTCATATTTTATTAGGTTAGGCCTCCGCTATTTCATCCCTAGGACATAAAAGTCTTGGTTTGATACAACCTCAATTGAAAATGTAGAGAAATAATGTGTTTTCTCATTAAACAAACAAATAAAACTTAATTGAAAGTGACTTAATTCCCCTTTAAAAGTTATTTTCATTTTCACAGCTCACTCAGGTTTTATTTGAATACAAAAGACTATGTGTGAGGGTAAGACATCTCATTTTGTTGAGCCGTCTCATTCTGTCTAGATCTGGATAGATATATTCAGTTCCTCATTTCTTGCTCTGGAAGTTATTTGAATGAAAATGCAAGAGCCTGATTTTATAGATGTGAATGAAGTCTTCAATTACACAGATTAAAAGAACATCATGTTACCATTCCACACCCTTTCAGTGTGTCCTCATGTTTTGATTACATCACCCAGTTCTGCAAGATTTATTTGAGCTATTTCTTTGGTTATTTTCATGAAAAACTACAATTATTACTCTAATATTAATTGGCTGAAGGATGAATGTGCAGCACCTATATGACTGGTTCATTTCAAACCCACAAGTGCACAAAATTGCACACATATCAGAAAAATACTTCCACTGTGACCTCAGGATGCTCTGTCTGAACAGATACTCTTTCATTGACATAGCGCCTCTCTCACTCTTTTGTTAAGACATCAAAAAGTAATTTGAGAGAACTGTTGCCTATGGCTATCTTGTTTTATCCATGCAGACTTTAACTCACTAACTTTTTAAACTTTAAACTTTCATTTTTAAAATGTTTTTTAAAATATATATATTTTAATAATTATTAATTAAACTAGTTTGGCCTTGGCAGAACCTTATGTAACGGTCATATAAGTTTACTGTAAACTGAGTAGCTTTAGTTGTATTGCCTGGGGGTTAGTGCTATAAATTCAAAAAGTCAGTTCCCTACAGACAGCATTCTCTTATGTAAGCCACTGTATATTGTTACACTCATGATGGAAAATTAGCTGATCACACGTGGCTTTGGTCTGCGCACGAGTTTTGCGTACAATGCTCACAAGACTGCGGTAAAAGTGTCCACCATAGGAAGTGTGATCTGAGGTTTAGGAACTGAGGTCAGCTATTCACAAATGATCAATTCAGAGAAAAGTCCTGGCTGTAAATGAAATGTAAAGAGAATAACATTCAGGAAAAAAGGGTACCATAATTAGGGCCCAAGCCCAAAGGGCGAAGGCCCTATTGTTTTCCTAAGGATTATTTATTATTATTATATATTATTATTATTATTATTATTATTATTTTTTTTTTTTTTTACTACCTTTTGGACACTTTTGGAGGCCTTAACATGCTCAAAAACTCCTGAAACTTTGCACACATGTCAGAACCCGCGGCCATCAGGGCCGGGCTGAAGATGGTACCCGGGCGTGGCAGGGGGGCTCGACAGCGCCCCCTGGAACGGGGTCCGAAAACATGGTCCATAAATCAAACACGCTTGCCTGTAATAATATGAAACTCGGTACACATGTAGATCTCATCGTTTCATATATACTTCACACTCTTACTTTTTACCCCAGCCCAACAGGAAGTGGGCTATTTAGGGTTGTTGGTAAAACACACGCAAAGGAATTTGAAGTACTCCTCCTAGAGAATTCAAACACACGGCACGAAACTCGGTCAGCGTGAAGTCAAGACATTGAGGATGAAAGTTTGCGAGGGGATTTTTGATATCTCGAACGGTTTGGCCGTGGCGAGGAAACAAAATTATGGCGAGAAACGTGAAACAGGAAGTGTGTCATAACTTCAGCATACATTAACTGATCTTGATGAAACTTCAGCAGTGTGTTCGTTGTAAGAGCCCGATCACATGGATGTGACTATTGTGAGTCAAAGTTATAGCGCCACCAACTGGCAGCAGGAAGTGTGTCACTTTCAAAATGCTTTGAAATCACCCTCTTATTTTTACCCGATTTGCTTCAAACTTCATTTGTATAATGTAAATACACGGCAGATGAAGACCTGTGAATGGATTCTTGATATCTTTGAAACTGTTGCTGTGGCAATCCATCAAACTTTAATATTCTTTTTGGATGCTTTTGAGACTCTTAGCATGCCTGAAATTGCTTAAAATTGCATGAAACTCGACAGACAGATCACATTTATTAGCCAGGTGACATGTGCATAGTTTCAGAAACGGGCGTGGTGCAGGGACTCAGTAGCGCCACCTTTTGACAAAAGTGGGGGGGTTAGTTTCATCTAGAGTTACAAAAATCTGTATTTATATAGTTCTCCTCCAGCCAGACAACTTTCTAATTTACAGTCATTAGTAACAACCAAGAGGAAGTCAGATATTTTGGTTTGAATATGGTCATTTCTCTCTGAGCCTACGTCTCTGTGACTGCTCTCTGTGTGTGTGTGTCTGTGAGTGTGGGAAGGGGGAGGGGGAGTGGGGCTAGATTAACCATTTCACTGCTGTGTGGTTTGGCCTTCATTAAAAAAGAAAATAAATGTCTTAAGCCTTGTATTTTTTAAATACGTTTTTTTAATAAAGGCATATAACAGACATGCTGCATTTAAATTTTTTTAATAAAACATTGTTTTTTATGTTTTTCAAGCCATTTGATTTATGAGGACGTTTGAAATGTCCTCATAAACCACCCATAAGTTGTAATACCAGTGTAATACACGTCATTATACAAATTTGTGTCCTCATAAATCACATAAACCAACCCACACAAACCAACCCACACACACACACACACACACACACACACACACACACACACACACACACACACACACACCAAATTGACGGTGGGTGGCAATGGTATATTTAAAAGTGCATAATTGTAATATCTGCAAGGCACCCCTAGTCCAATCTTATTAAATGTATGCTTCATCTTTCATTTTAATTTGTAAATTTGATCAATAAATTCAATTATTTAGAATAATAAGATACTATATGGCTCTTACCCTAGGTAGGGCTGATCAAATTACATCATTTACATTGAAAAATAACAATGCATTAAATGATGTTATGAGATTGTTTTAAATATGAGTCAATTAAAAATCGTTGGAAAGAATGATACTTTTAAACATAACACTGAACCGTCACTAGGTGTCGCCAGGCTACCGTCTTAATGAGCGAGTCATTGATTCATTCGTTCAAACGATTCGTTCGAACGACTGAGTCATTCATGAATGAGACAGGTATGGATTGGTCATTGGATCTAGGGTTTGCGATGTCTACCAATTTGGCATCAGACGATGTGTACAGTGAAACATCGCGATGGACGATGATATCGGAGGAGGGTCGGGGCTAACGTTTTAATTTTTCACTTAAGCAATAAGCCCCGCAAAGCCGTGTTTTACAGTGGATTTAGAACAGCTAAGGGGCGTAGGCACAACGCGGAGATATTTTCCTCTACATCTCATCAGCAATTTTGATTTCGGCACGCTCTGAGTCTGCAGCAGCTGACCACTAGGAGCGAATGTACATGATGTACAATGTACACGTGACAGAGCAGCCAGATCCAGACTGTGCTTTCGCGCTGTGGCTGGCGCTGAGCCAGAGACAGACGCGTTCAGTGCTTGTCATATTATTTCACAACTATTCAGTGTTTTTAACCACATAATGTTTATTTTAGGTTTCAGACATTTAAATGCATATAACTTATAGCAAAACAATACATTTATAGTTTGTAAAATACACAATGGTGTCTATGGAAGCAGCCATAACAACCCATTCAAATATATTTGCCGACGGATTTTATTCATATCAGACACACAGTGTAAGTAACTATAAAGTTAACTCTATAACTCTTCTCCCAGTTCACCGGCCATGTATTTCGGGAGAAACTGTTTTTTAAACGACAAAACAAACTCACTTACACACATTTGAGAATCAGAATAGAAGATAGTTAATGACATGGTAACCAGGTTTGTTAATATTTATAAATAAAAGCGCTAACGTTACATGTCTATTTTGGCTGTGGTGAATCACGTGCCAAGCATGACGCGTCACCATGGAAACATGGGGGGGGGGGGGGGGGGGGTCGCGATGCTGGCTTAAAGCAAAGAGTATAGAAGCACAAGAGGCGAAACTCCGATGCTTTTTTGGTAACAGCCACTAGGTGGCGCTTCGGTAGCGCGGCCGCCATTTTGGAGTGAAGATTCCAGCGGGAGTTACTGGACAATAGCACAGATAACAGTTTTCTGAGGTAGTTTTTTCTTGCATTATTGAGTATTTCCATTTTATGCAACTTTATAGATTTACTACTATTATTAGTTACCAACTCCACTAGGCCTGAAATATATTTTGTACGTTTTAATCCCCTGGATCATGCTACAAACATGATGATCTTATAGAACATGATGCGTTGCTGTGTCCGTTATCCTATAATTGCCACTTTTGTACAGTGTTTTTGTTTACATAGTCTTGCTTTAACGGTCATTATTATATGATATAAGAGCTTTACTGTAAAGCTTTTCTATCGCTGTTATATTTGTTGTCCAACATTTACATTTTAGTAGGCAACAGTTATATTTATTTGCTGAATTCATTTATTTCATTGATAACTTATTTTTGAACATATCTCGTTATTTCAACATATGCTGGGACATTCTAATCTGTATTAAGCCAAGTGTTCTTAGGTTTTCTTAATGTGTAAGCTAATTAAACATGTTGCGTTTATATTCTGGGCTCATCTGATTTTTTTAACCTACTTTATTTTGATTTTAGTATCATAATGATTATGCATGCACAATTAATCGTGAACTTGATAAATGTTGCAGATATATTTTACTATGCACAAAAATGCCTTTCAACGTGCAAAATTCAGAATTAAATGAATTTGCAGCAATTTATACATAGTCTGTTGCCTTCTATACTGTATACGTGTTGTAGCCATTAAATAAGTGCATTTCATATTTGTTCATAAATTTATAATGCATGAGTAGGATGATATCGGAAGACATGAAGTGGGTCATACATGATTTTGACTCATTAGCCTACATTGTATTTTGTAGAAAGCGTTTCTTTAAAGTGAATTTCGTATTTGTATAAATTGTATCTTAATTAAAAAAAAAAAAAAAATCGTATTTATTAAAATTGCCTGGATTTAATAAATAAGCAAATATACCAGACAATATAATCATGACATGGAGGCTGAATGTTGTGCTTATTCAATTTAGTAAAATTAAAACTTTAGTTGTGATAATTCAAATTATTGAATATTAAATATAAATTTTGCTAATTTAATAATAGTATTTATATACAATGTAGGCTAAATAATTGCGCAGCTCCCCCTGTCAGTGATCTAGCACCCCCTCAGCACCTGCGTTAAAAACTTAATGTAGATAGCAGATCGAGTAGCCTAATATAATTAATTAAATCCTTGAACTTCACTGTCTCAAGTTATGTGGGGGAAAAGCCTGGTTAGCAACTTCTTTTTCTTTTTACCTAATTATTTCAACCTAAAAATGACCTCTGCACTGCACTAAATACATGTATAATATATGACTGCCGAGTGGCTTTCACCCCAAAATGGCGGAAGCGTAGCGCTGCTGCTGGGCGCTGGTGTTGCAATGGAACGTTCTATTGGCTTTCACTTCTTGTAAATATATATGTTCTTTGCTTAAAGCAAAGAGGCACAAGAGGCGAAACTCTGATATTTTTCTGGTAACAGCCACTAGGTGGCGCTTCGGGAGCGCGGCCGCCATTTTGGGATGAATATTCCAACGGGAGTTACTGGACAACAGCACAGATAACAGTTTTTTGAGGTAGTTTTTTCTTGCATTATAGAATATTTCCATTTTATGCAACTTTACACATTTACTACTATTATTAGTTACCAACTCCACTTGGCCTGAAATATATTTTGTACGTTTTAATCCCCTGGATCATGCTACAAACATGATGATCTTATGGAACATTATGCATTGCTGTGTCCGTTATCCTATAATTGCCACAATTTTGTACAGTGGCTGTGTGTTTTTGTTTACATAGTCTTGCTTTAACGGTCATTAATATACGATATAAGAAGTTTACTGTAAAGCTGTTTCTATTGCTGTTGTATAGGCCTAATAGTTGTACAAATAGAGAGTTTGTAGGCCTAATACTGTATACGTGTTGTTGTAGCCATTAAATAAGCGCATTTAGTTTCATATTTGTTCAAATATTATAATGTTTTTTTCCCCATATTGATTATGAAAAGTGAACAGCATGAGTATGATATCGGGAGACATGAAGTGGCTCATACATGATTTTGACTCATTAGCCTACGCTGTGTTTTGTAGAAAGCCTTTCTTTAAAATTAATTTCGTTTTGTATAAATTCTATCTTATTTTTATTTTTTTTAAATTTAATCGGCTGGATTTAATAAATGGCAAATATAGCAGACATAATCATGACATCCGGCGCTTGTCTTGAGCGAATCTCATCATAAATTAACCGAAATATGCCTCAGACATGAGAAATATAGAAAGCTTGCAACTAAATATTTAAACGAAACTATTCCAAACGAAAAGAAATAGGCTACTCTCTGATTATGTTGCACACTCACATATGTTGAAATAACGAGATATTATGTTGAAATAACATTATAAATAATACATCTTTAAATATATTTGATTGAATGCTGAATGTTGTTCTTATTCAATTTAGTAAAATTAAAACTTTAGTTGTGATAATTAAAATGATTGAATATTAAATATCGAAGTTTTGCTCATTTAATAATAGTAGCACAATATAGGCTATAAGTGCGCAGCTCCCCCTGTCAATGATCTAGCACCCCCTCGGCACCTGCGTTAAAAAATCTGGCGCTGCCTCCTCTTTTTACATAATTATTTCAACCTAAAAATGACCTCTGCACTGGGCTAAATATATGGCTTTCACCCCAAAATGGCGGAAGCGTAGCGCTGCTGCTGGGCGCTGGTGTTGCAATGGAACGTTCTATTGGCTTTCACTTCTTGTAAATATACGTTCTTTGCTTAAAGTCCCCATGAACCGGAAGTTGCAAACGGCTTTTCTCCAGTGCTGTGACGTATTTCCGAGAGAAACGGAATACTTATGAGGCAAAATAGTGAGCGTGGCTTTTTTTTTCCAACTAGCACCTGATTGGATCTAGAAAAATGCACCTCCTCGCCATCTCTCCAAAAGACAAGGCCTTAAAGCAGTGGATCTCAATCCTGGTCCTAGGGAGCCACTGCTCTGCATAGTTTGTATGTCTCCCTCATTTAACACACCTGATTCAGATCATCAGCTCGTTAGGAAAGAGCTTTATTAACTGAAGTGGGTGTGTCAGATAAAGGAGACATATAAAATGTGCAGAGCAGTGGCACCCTAGGACCAAGATTGAGAACCACTGCTTTAAGGCCTTGTCTTTTTTGGATATATCTTCTTTTTTTTTTATGTGCATACAACCCATATATTTTAAATGTATTGTTTGCTTTAAATTAAATTAAGATTGTATGTTTGGTAATTGAACCTAAATAAATTTAAAATTAATGTGCTATATTTCAGATCAATATAATTGTTTTCTTTCATTTTAATCAACACTAACTTTATTCTCTATCTGTATTATAAATAACTTATTTCTGCATAAATGAAAAAATCCCCAATAATCCAGACCAACCAGAGCGCACTAATTCTACAACATCATCAGTGCTGAAGCGGAACTACCAGAGCCGTTCGGCAGATAGCGAGCAGATATTTTGTGTCACGTCGTGCACAATAACCCTAAAGGCACCAGGCTGGCGGTGCCACTGGCTTTATATATATATATATATATATATATATATATATATATATATATATATATATATATATATATATATATATATATATTATATATATATATAAATATAGCTGCGAGCAGCGATGAAGGGCCAAAGCCGACGGTAGCGCCACCCTGGTGCACCAGGGTTGCGGTGCCACCGGCTTGGGCCCGTAATCGCTGCTCGCAGCTATATTTAAATATTGTTATTCAATTTTTTTGCATCCATTCTGCATGGCATATACACTGGCATTAAGGGATCGACACGATTTTTTTTAATGATTTAAAAAAAGTCTCTTGTCTTGACCAAGGATGCCACGGATGACCATTTTCTATTTGAATATATTTAAAAAAAACAATTTATTCCTGTGATCAAAGCTGAATTTTTAGCATCATTACTCCAGTCTTCAGTGTCACATGACCCTTCAGAAATCATTCACTGATTTGCTGCTCAGGAAACATTTATTATTATCAGTGATGGAAACAGTGTAAATTTTTTTTTTCAGCATTATTTGATGTATAGAAAGTTCAAAAGAACAGAATTAATCTGAAATAGAACACTTTTGTAACTTTATACTACTGTTCAAATGTTTGGGGCCACTAAGTTTTGTGTGTGTGTGTGTGTGTGTGTGTGTGTGTGTGTGTGTGTGTGTGTGTGTGTGTGTGTGTGTGTGTGTGTGCAACCCAGTCTCACGGCAGTTCGTGACATAGTCACGAAATTTAATGTATTGATTCGTGTTCATGGACACGAATTTCCCTTTTTTTTCGTGTCACTCAGCACGACTTTCAATCCAATGTATTTCAATGGGACCTATTTTTCGTGCCTGCACCACGTTTTTCTTTCGAGGGCACGTATTGTTTTTTCTCAATTCGTAATCATTTTGCAAACTTTAGGGTACACTACCAACATTTAATCAGGAGATTTTAATCCTTGTTTTTATTGCTTTATATTCGGTAGGCTAAGTTACGCAACATGAATGATGATTCGTGTCCATGAGCGCGAATTTTCTTCTTTTTGATCGTGTCACTCAGCACGACTTTCAATCCAATGTATTTCAATGAATATGGGACATGTTTTTCTTTCGAGAGCACAGTATTGTTTTTTCTCAATTTTGTGAACTTTATGGGTTGGCCTACACTACCAACATTTAATCAGGAGATTTGAATCCTTGTTTTTTGCTTTATATTCGGTAGGCTACGCAACATCAAATGATGATTCGTGTCCATGGGCACGAATTTCCTTCTTTTTTTTCGTGTCACTCAACACGACTTTCAAGCCAACGTATTTCAATGGGACATATTTTTCGTGCCTGCACCACGTTTTTTTCGAGAGCACAGTATTTTCCCCCCTACAATTTTTATTAATTTTGCAAACTTCAAGGGTAGCCTACACTATAGGCCCTAGCAACAATTAATCAGACGATTTGAATCCTTGTTTTTATTGCTTTATATTCGGTAGGCTACGCAACATGAATCAAATGATGATTCGTGTCCATGGGCACGAATTTCCTTCTTTTTTTCGTGTCACTCAACACGACTTTCAATCCCATGTATTTCAATGGGACATATTTTTCGTGCCTGCACCACGTTTTTTTTTTGAGAGAGCACAGTATTGTTTTTTCCCCCTCAATTTTTATTAATTTTACAAACTTAAAGGGTAACCTACACTATAGGCCCTAGCAACAATTAATCAGAAGATTTGAATCCTTGTTTTTATTGCTTTATATTCGGTAGGCTACGCAACATGAATCAAATGATGATTCGTGTCCATGGGCACGAATTTCCTTCTTTTTTTCGTGTCACTCAACACGACTTTCAATCCCATGTATTTCAATGGGACATATTTTTCGTGCCTGCACCACGTTTTTTTTTTGAGAGAGAGCACAGTATTGTTTTTTCCCCCTCAATTTTTATTAATTTTACAAACTTAAAGGGGAACCTACACTATAGGCCCTAGCAACAATTAATCAGAAGATTTGAATCCTTGTTTTTATTGCTTTATATTCGGTAGGCTACGCAACATGAATCAAATGATGATTCGTGTCTATGGGCACGAATTTCCTTCTTTTTTTCGTGTCACTCAACACGACTTTCAATCCCATGTATTTCAATGGGACATATTTTTCGTATTTTTCATATTTTTCCAAACAATTTAGGCTATTGTTTTTTCCTCACTTGTTAATTATTTTGCGGTATAATCGGTAGGATACTCAAATATTGTAAACAATCGTCCGTGCTATAAGTACCCTAAATATATAATAAATAGCCTATAGTAAATATATTCTTCCTGAACGGGAATGTGCAGAGTTGAGTTACGGCTAAATGTTGCCCTTTCTTTTTGGAGAAATACCGGTTTTCCATCGGTTTGGTGTGTCAAATCCTATGGTCAAATCTAACAGTAACTACATTTCCCACGAGCCTTATCGACCGTTACTATGGTGATGAAGACGACAGATAAAACTGAGGACCCTCCGCCGATTGTCTTTTAATTATACCCTCATCTTTTTTCAACACAAACGCGAAAGTGTGCTTGATAATTCAACAATATTATGATATGGCCATCAGTTTTATTTGTTTCCAGCATTACCCATTATCATCAACTTCCGTTGCTATGGAGACGGAGCCAGTCCGCGCTCAAACCACTTTCCAGGTAAGTTGCGAGGCTCATAACAGTCATACGTAACGATCACGTTTTGCTTAAATGCTATAAAAATTGATGACTTCTTTTGATGAAAATGTATGATTCACATGGTGTACAGGGTAGGGCAACGAATTAAAGCCAGACGAAGTAAAGGTTTCCTCAATATCCGAGAAAAAAAAGTGAAATTAGGCTTGCTAAATGGCTAGCCAACTTCAACATAAGCTAACTCTAGTTATCTAGATGATGTAATTTTCTCTCGATCATCGTGGTTCACCCATAACGTCACTGTAATGTGTCAGTAATAACAATATTATCACTTTATCTGCACATAATAACGCTGCCTTTAAATCTGGGATGACGAACCCCAGGCACACGTTACACGCCTTTTAACAGTCGCACAGGAAATAGGAACAACGTGAATATGTATTTATAAGAAAATGGGAATCACTCACTATTATTGTACACTTTTTAAATCGTATATCAACATAACACTAAGTTACATAATGAACATTTTCTGTTCTTCCTGCAGATCCTGTTAAACACCACCTGTCCGAACCTAGCCACTCCTGATTCTAAAAACACAAAGGCACTTTTAAGAGCCAACCTCTATCTCTTTTATTTTCTATATCTCACATCCTCTCTGTTCTCAATATCTATATTTATGTCCATCTCTCTAATCTATATCTATCTATCTCAGTCTTTATCTGTTGCTTGTTCTTTTCTCTCTGTCTGTCTTTGTCACTTGTCTGTCTTATTCATCTTTGTCTGTCTGTCTGTCTGTCTGTCTGTATCTGACTGTATAATGCCAGGGGGCTCTACAAAAAAGATCTGCCCCTTTTGTCAGGGCATTTTATTTTGTTCAAAAAAAAATCTGTACACATTTAAAAAGGAGCAGCCATTGAAGCAGCACCTCAAGAAGAAGCTTCAGAGGTTAAATGAGAAGCGAGAGGAATGGGTGGTTGGGCACAAGAAAAACCACAACATCGCATCCATCAAGGATGAAGCCAATATCATGGTATGTACAATTTCATACATGACATTAAACTGTCCAGATCATTTAGGAAGTACATTCAGTGGTACCATTTGTTATTAAGTGAGCATGCTAGCGCAAGGTCAGAAAGGCATTATTTTTTGCCAATATAGATAAAGTTGAATAATTTTTTTCAATGATACTTTGTCCTCCCTGTGTCATCAGAACTAATTTAAAAGTAAAATTTAACTATCAACTTTGAAGGCAGATGTAATTGTGATTTGTAGTTTTTTTTTTGTTGTGGTAATACCCTTAAATAATCCCATCTTCACCGTAACACATCACAGACCTAAATTATCTACCAGAGCAAAATTTGAACACAGTAAATATAATTGATACTCAGGAATTCTTGAGTTCATAACAAATACAGGCATGCATTATGATAGAATTACAGGTGCAATATAATAATCAAACATTTTATTATTGAGTGGATGAGAAATAACAAATGAACTGCATTCATACTGTACTACTCACAGCACTTTACAATGTGCATGCGTCAACTGTAAATATGTGCAGCATTCACCCATTTGGTCATGTAATCACTAAGGTTTTGCTTTTATTTTTAATAAATCTTTATATTGTCATTGTCCATGGTTACATAATCTTATCAACGTAGGTGCAAAACCCGAACTACTAATGTTACAAAAAGTTATATTGTACCCTCATGGTGTCAGATTCATCTTTATGCTGTTTTAGAGTTGGTTTTTGCTGCTACTGTACGAGCCTTTCCTGTTTGCACATACTTTGTTATACAAAAGCTAAACTCACCATTAGGTTAAAAATAACCTGGATGCTGTCATCAATAATGTTATATTCTCTTAATAATTAATAATCTGTTGTTTTTCTATTACTTTAAACAGCAAACATACAATGTTGTCATTGCAGCTTGAGAAACTCCATGCCATTGGATACAAGCCAGTTCTCCTTCTTGGAAAGGAGACCAAAAAAAAAGAAATGAAGTGTGAAATTTTAACCCCTCGCTGCACACTCTCCGCCTATGCCAAGGACTACCTTCAGAAGATAGGTTCATTTTATGAATACCTTTGTGAAGGTGATATGCATACACTGTATCTTAAAGTGCACTTCACAGTTCACAACTTGTGTTGAGTACGCAAAATATTTTATTAATGTTTAAATTTTAAAGGGATGGCTCACTCCTAAAACTTAAATTCAGTGATTCTTTTTTTCTCCTGCTGAATGCTTGTATGATCATAGGCTACTCTATGTGACGTCTACCAACACATGTAATCTAGACGCAAATAGGTAGAAAAACATAAAAAATTCACACCTGGCAATTGATTATGGGAATTGAAGTAAACTGTTTCAAAACAGTAGTTTCTAGTTTCCCCGTTCTGTGATTGGTCCCCTCGCTAAGGCGAAAATCTGGTCCATGGAATCCAGGCTACCTTACACCTACAAATTTACACTGCTACTAACTTTGAGGCATAAAGCCCAAAGTTTTTTAGCGCACACAGTCCAGTCTGAACTAAATAGTTTGACACAGACTGTAAACAAACATTATACTTGTCATTTTTTTAATAGATATTATGAAACCTCAGTTTTATTTTCCTGACTTAAAGGTGCAGTGTGTAAAGATTTTGAGTATCTATTAACAAAAATGCAATATGACATCCATAACTATGTGTTCAGTGGTGTATAAAGAACTTACTTAATAAACCGTAATTTTTTTATTACCTTAGAATTAGGCATTTATATCTACATAGGCGCGGGAATCCCCTTCTATGAAGGTCGCCATATTATGACGTCATATTTCTACAGTAGCCGACAGCGAACAAACAGCGTTACAGAGCGCGTTTCGTCACTACCTTGAAAGAGAAGCGGCAGAAAGCTAGAAGAAGCTAGTCATAAACACCGTGAGTAGTGACTTTTCCCTTGTCAGTGGTGTCAAATATGTAGTTCATGTAATTTAGTTCTTCTCCCTCGCTGTGTTATGGGTTTGCTATGTGTGGATAAATGTGCTGGTTACGTTCGTGAGACAGATGATTAGTAGGCTACTCTTGTCATTGACCGTAAAACAGTTACAGGAATCACCAACCCGTCGATCTTGAAAGCTTTTTAAGTCGATCGAGTTTCCAAAATCAGAGAAAAAAAAAGTCTATTGTGTGTAGTAAGTGGTGTCTATGGGATGCGGAGGCACGCGCGCTGTTACAATCACGTCATTTTTGCCGCACGCACCTTTGGGCTCATGCGGACGCGTCGAGTATAAACAAGGCTTAACGCTTTAACCAGCTCAGCCACAGTAACAGCTCATATTAGCCAGCTAAATGTTTACTACCCTGTTAGAAAAAATCTATAGTTGCATAGTTTCATGTGGTTGTTCTCCCTCACTGTATTATGGGTTTGCTATGTGGGGAGAATGCGCTGGTTACGTTCGTGAGACAATCAGCTGATTACTATTATTATATTATGTATTAATACCCTTGATCCTCACCTGACTATGGCTTTGTAAACTTTATCCATGATGTGGTTTATAATGGACTGTGGTACAGAAACTTGGTTTACTCTGGCTATTCTCTGCTGTCTCAGATGACGATGTTTGTCCCGTTTTAGCCACCGTAGCTTCTTCGAAAGGGAGGTGTGAGTGGTAGGCTGAGCCCTTAGTGCAAACTCGCAACCGAACCGTTAGATGTCGCCAAAAGCTACACACTGCACCTTTAAAGATATATTGTATTGGTTATAGTCATAGGTTATAGTCATAGAAAATCAATCAAATATATTGCAGATATCTAATACATCCAGTAGACTCTCAATAGTTCTCCTGCAATCAAAGGTGCCTTCAAATCTGGTTGGGGAAAATTTGGACTATTTAATTCAAACAGATTAACACTTAAAACAGGTACAGATCAAGCTTATGGTTAACCTCTGTGTGAAATAAGCTAAATACAACACTTGTTTAACTTGCACAGGTTGGACCCAGGATTCCATTGGCAATGATCAGCTGATTACGCTGCAGCTCACACCCTGTGACCCATTGGAGCAGGTGAGCCCCGCGGAGGGGCAGGTGGAGCAGGCGAGCCCCACAGAGAGGCAGGTGGAGCAGGCGAGCCCCGCGGAGGGGCAGGTGGAGCAGGCGAGCCCCGCGGAGGGGCAGGTGGAGCTGGCGAGCCCCGCGGAGGGGCAGGTGGAGCTGGCGAGCCCCGCGGAGGGGCAGGTGGAGCTGGCGAGCCCCGCGGAGGGGCAGGTGGAGCTGGCGAGCCCCGCGGAGGGGCAGGTGGAGCAGGCGAGCCCCGCGGATGGGCAGGTGGAGCTGGCGAGCCCCGCAGAGGGGCAGGTGGAGCTGGCGAGCCCCACGGAGGGGCAGGTGGAGCTGGCGAGCCCCACGGAGGGGCAGGTGGAGCTGGCGAGCCCCGCGGAGGGGCAGGTGGAGCTGGCGAGCCCCGCGGAGGGGCAGGTGGAGCTGGCGAGCCCCGCGGAGGGGCAGGTGGAGCTGGCGAGCCCCGCGGAGGGGCAGGTGGAGCAGGCGAGCCCCGCGGAGGGGCAGGTGGAGCTGGCGAGCCCCACGGAGGGGCAGGTGGAGCTGGCGAGCCCCACGGAGGGGCAGGTGGAGCTGGCGAGCCCCACGGAGGGGCAGGTGGAGCTGGCGAGCCCCGCGGAGGGGCAGGTGGAGCTGGCGAGCCCCGCGGAGGGGCAGGTGGAGCTGGCGAGCCCCACGGAGGGGCAGGTGGAGCTGGCGAGCCCCACGGAGGGGCAAGGTAATTAGAACAAATTTTCAAGATTTACAATTTATATTTGTGAAGACCTAAAGTGTTTGATCCATGGGTTACCTTAACTTTACACGACTTCCAGTGTTTTTCCCCCATCGAGCTTGATGCAGGTTAAGGCTCTTTTCAGCACCGACATGAATGCTGAAATTACTAGGCCAAATTTAATGATTAAAGATATTAGGATAATTTGACTATTCAAAATAATTGGGAATGTCAGTGTCTCATGAACATTTAACATTTAACATCTGTGTAGATGAGAGAATCATCTACAGTGTATGCGCGTTGTTCACACTCTGTATTATGACCAAGCATGCGCACTTAAAATAGCATCTGAATGTACGCTCAACGCGCCACTGACTTTAGACTAGTTTTTTTCTGGTCAGTGGCGCAATTGTTTTCTGGAACTGAAAAATAGCACCAGGGAATGTTTGTGCCGGAACACGTCTCCTTTTTTGCGCTGAACCGCCCAGGGAGCGCAAGTTCATTCTTTAGTTTACCGGCGTGCGTCTGTGGAGGGAAAAGTCCGCTTTGCGCGGGTGCAAAATACGAATGATACATGCGTCAGTACACAAAGTCCATTTGCCCCGGGTGCAAGATAGGGCCCCATATCTCAAAATCTATTGGATTGCTATGAAATTTGATGAGCACATTTCATGCTCACAACCACACCACCATTTTCCCACCCCTTGTGTTCCCTGAACAAGTCAGCGAAGGATCAGCGCTTGTTGAAACAAATTAGGATTACATAATGCACAGAGCTATCACAAACAGGATGAACATAAGCAAGAAAATAAAACACATGGAGTTAAAGGAGCAACCTTAATTCAATCGCAATAAGAATGCATGTACTTTACACCTATTAATACATGTACTGCCACACTTGTGCGATGTTGTAATCTTCCAGTATTTTAAATAATAAGATAATAAGTTAAAGATTTATTTGGTATACGAGTAATTTTCTTTCTCTAAACCCACAGCTGTCTTCACAGGGTCAGCCAGGGGCACAGTTGCAAGTCGCAAAAAGAAAAAGTCAGGTATGTAAATAATGTTTGTAGGGTAATTATTGGTGGTTCTGACAACTGTTACCATAGCTCATTAGTTAAGCAGATTCTTTTAAGTAAATAAATAAATTAAATAGAATTTAAAGGGGACCTATTATGCTAATTTCCAGTTCTATATTTGTATTCTGATACTCCACTAGAGTAGCTTTGCATGATCCTTAAAAAAATCCTTATTTATCTTAAACTGGTCCTTTATGCAGACCCTGTCTGAAACGAGTCATTTTAGATGGAGTATTCTATAAGCCTACTATGATTGCTATTCTAATGAGCCTGCACGTGATGTAAAATGTGGAGCCAAATATAAACAGCGTGTTTGCACACACATTACCTGAAAGAGAGGATGGTCTTTTTTCATATTTAAGGGGTCTCTAGACACACCAGGGACATATATTTATGTTGAAAAGACATTACAAAGTGCATTTTGTCTAATTATTGTAAATGTGTTTTTTTTTCTGAGTGAGTTTTTTTCTTATATCCCACAGGGGGACTGCATATGCCTGAAAGGAAAAGGCCACAAAAGAGTAAGTGCATGTAAATGCAATGATTGATACTTTGCTATACATTGCAACTTTTACCCCTGTTTATTTGCTATAGTTCAATTGTTTATTTTTTTTAACTATTTACAACAGACAATTAGGCACAATTTTATTTATTTAATAATTTAGCAAACGCTTTTATCCAAGCGACTTACAAATAAATACAATATTTACAATACAAGCAGTCAAATCAACAAAAGGGCAACAATATGTAAATGTCGTGACCAGTCCAGCTAGTCCAGTGTAGCACAAATGACCATGATTATTCATAATAGATATAGAATAGGAAGTGATTAGTATTATTGAGATTAGTACAATTGACAACCTATAAAATCCAACTGGCTTAATTAGTCTAATTTGACCAAAATGCATTGCCAAGTAGTAGAAGCAGCAGCAGTGGAGTATTCTCCGTTGTGAGCTGTGCCTTAGCAGTAGTATGGTTATTCAAGCAAGCATACCACATTGGAACTGAGATTCCATGATGCATGTTTTGATTAGTGATAAACATCACTTGTCTTCCTTGCAAGTCTGGTCACTACTTAAGTCTTCATAGTTGTGTTTATTTAGTTTCTAATCTAACTATCTAAGAAATATTTGAAACGTGTTTTTGATGTTCACAGATTGCTCCTACCACACTCGCCTAGAGGTTTTCCCCATCAGGAGTGTAGTAAGAGAAAGAGTGAGAAAGGTTAGACAGCCATAAAGGAACTGCAGAGTGTAGGCAGTATGCAGAGTGTAATATAGGATTTAGAAACTTCCTTGTGTGTTGGCAAATACATATAATACATACCATAATTGTTAGGTAGATACTTTTTATGTGTTTAGTCTTTTTGAATTACAGTTTATGAAGGAGTGTCTTCTGAAAATAATGACCCATTATGTGATATCAATGAAACTCAATGCCTATAACCAGACATAATAGCCTTATGCTAAGAATGGAATAACATTTTTTTTCTTGATAGGGCAAAGCAGAAATGTTGGTTGACCGGGAGCCCTGTCCAGTATGGTATGTATTCTTCTGTTCTTCTACTTTATGAGTTAATGCATTCATTACTTTAACTTTGTTTTTGTTTTTTTTGGCTACAATATTTTTTTTATTTATCTGTTCTTTTAACAAGTATAAAGCACACATCATTACTGAACATGTCTTTTATAAGTATAACAGTTTCATTTTCCATCTATGGAATGGATGGAAATTCCATCCATTTCCATAGATGGAAAATTAAACTGTTATACTTATAAAAGACATGTTTGGTAATGATGTGTGCTTTTTATTGGAAAATGTGACCAGTAACAGAAAAAAAATTCCCTTCTGTTTTTAGTGGTGAGCAGTGGGCCAATTCCTGGCAGCCAAAGGATTCTCTCCGAAATAATGAAAATAAATAAAATGTATGTTTTGAACTCCATTTTGGTTTCAGCCTATTTATTAAATTGTTTCTGTGCTGCATTTGAAGTCATATCTCATCTTTCTGTTGTAGTGAAAAGGTGAAAATCTCCAAGAATTTGACCTGGAGTTTAATCTCGAGAGCGCTATACTAAAAATGTACTTATTCCAAATCAATTTTCTTCTTCAGATGTTATTCAAAAGCATGTTTTCATATTTCATGATTATACATTGCACTGTTATTTTATTACAGTTGACGCGTAACTTGATTTCATGTTCTGTTGTCTGTGCTTTTCAAGTTCATTTAACCTCACAGTCCACTGTTAAGAAATACAGCCTTATGGCTTGTTTGGCATGAAGCCTAAATATGAAGTTCAACAAATAAGACTGACCTTCTTTATACTCACTCATTACATCATATCTTTTACATTGTCTCTCTTACTCTCTTCTACTCCAAACTCATCAGCTGACTGGGCGTTTTACGTCTTAAACCAAATGTATTTTCGTCTCAACCCTCTTGAGCCAATCGTGTCATAGGTCCCTCCACTGTGCTCATCAGGAACAGAGCTCCACATTCATCCAGATCTCAGCTACTCACCCCTTCACCACCACCAGTGTCACTCCATGTAGGGGATATCCCTTTTCATATCATGCATTTCTCTACAGTACACCTTTAAAAGAACAATGTCTCGATGTGGTCCAATTGCCAAAGACTATATAGTTTCAACTTGTTATGCACCTTCAATAAATTTGTTTGATCACTCTTTACGCCTCTAGTGAGTAATTAAGCAATACATAAGCATTTGGCGTATTTTCACTTATATTTTTGTGAAAGACCAAAAACACACTACGATGACATTTTTCAAAATATGATTTTTGTTTTTACTTTTCCATACATCAATTTAATTCAAAACAATATGATGATGATGTGGACAAAAGAAAACCAACATTGAGCATATTTATATGTGGAATTTGTTTAACTTTACAAGTGGATTCTTTTTAAATGAACATTTGGGGTTGAATATATAATTTAATCAGGGCTCTTAAGTTTTATAAAAAATCAATTGGAGTGAGGTTACATTTGTTAGGGGAGGAGCATACTTATAAGCGGCAGTGTATTACATTAATCAGGGGGCAAAAAACAAACATGTGGAGGCCATAATTTAAATTTTTTTTAAAAAGTCGCGCTTTGAAGGGTAACGTTATCATAACTCCCGCAGACAAACTCGAATTCATGTCTACTGTAAGCCTACCAGCTAAAACCTCAGATGTGAACCTCAGATGAACATCCTGTCGATTTTTTTCACCCTGATCATCTATAATGCAGCATAATGTATGTTTCGACTGTATAATGTATGTTTCTTGATATATAATAGTAAAGACATTTTTATAACCATATTCCTGGTCGGGAAAAACAACCAGAAGAACTACAACTATGGTGGCTGATTTGTACACTTTGTAAGAAGTTCTATGGCGCGTCTTTTGTGGGAACTGTAGTTTATAAATAGTGTGCATTGGAGACGGCCCTGATGGTTGTTCTACAACTACAATAACAGTTAAATATAATGACCTGATATCCTCGCGTTTTATTTTTCATCTTGATCATCTAAATACAGTATAATGTATGTTTCGACTGTAGGTCGAGGTTGTTTATATAGTAAAGCTACATTTTTATAACCCTAAAACTAGGCTAACCCTACTCTGTAAATTTGAAGAACTTCAAGTTATGGACATTGGACGCTGATTTGTACACTTAGTAACAAGTTCAATGGCACGTCTCTACAGGGAACTGAAGTTTTTTAGGAGCCATATAGAATCTCAAAAACACACACACTACATATACTGTAGGCCTACTGGTGAGATAAATTCAAACCAATAGTACAAAAACTAATACGGTAATAAAGCGATGCTTGTGGTTCTTCCCTTCAAACCTTTTCACATGATGAACACAACATTAGATACAACAAATGTATACATTTGCATTTTTTATTCCTTAATGTAGGCTACTGTACAGTAGCCTACAATACACAAAATAACACCAATAAAGATGATTCTGCTCCAGCATCCCATCTTTGGTCTGGTATGGGACAGGCCAGAGAATCTTGTCACATCACAGTCTATATTGGCCCTAGCCAGGCATTGGGGGTAAAATCCTCTTGCATGCCTGATCCACTCCTGGGATGCATGAAATGCAATGTCCAAGCTGGCTTCTTCCAATCCATCGTGTCCTACAAAAGTAGAAGCACTGATTACTGTAACTATAATGCATCCTTTTTATAACATGGAAGCATGCAGAAACTCTATCTGTATGTGAGGCAATATGATGCATTTCTTTTCATTACAGTAGTATAGTGCAACTGTATGTGTTGTCAAAGCACTGAGTACAGCAGCACTCAAAAGTTACAGTAGAGAGCACCAGTCTGAAGTACACCTACTGTCTGTGTTCCTCCCTGAAGGTTCTGATGATGGAGGCGACGGGGAAGCAACTCCAGTTTGGCTGTACTTGTCGCCCAGCCTCCCTCATAGTCATACCATGGACAAGAACATGGTCAACTAGAGTGGCACAAATCTCATCTGAAACTGCTTGTCTCTTTGCCCTTCCTCTTTCTCCTCCCCCTCTCATCTTATCCCTTTCATCAATCTATTGAAGGTTCTGATTGCTGTGTGAACAGTTTTGACTCTTTGTGTTTCCTCCTGGGTTAGGGTTAGGGTTAACCCAAACCCTAACCCTAACTCTCCTGGGTGATTGTGTGCTAATTGAGCTGAAGCTGTGCTGAATGCAAGTGCTTTCTAAAGTGCTTTCACTTTTTATTGTGTAGGCAATGATAAATGAAGTGATATGTGTGTAAAGTTTTGCAGTGAAAGTTCAACAAATCTGACTCTTGTCAAAACTGGGGAATAGTGTTTAGTTTGGGGAAAAGGGTGTGGTTTTTGACAAACTGTTACAGTTGTGAAATTTTAGTTCAAAACCATAGTGTTTCAGCAATCGAGGAAAACTGTAACATGCATATACTGTACCTTAGATACACATTACACATTATACTAGATCTTACTTGTTTAATTACAAGCAAGGTTGGTTGTTTGAAAATAGAAAAAACACATGCATTAAAGTAATGAATTAATAATGCAGTGTAATCTTAAATTAAAAACGATGACACATAAATAAGCTATTTAAGTTATATCCAGCTATTGGCTTTTATCAACCATAAAAATGTCAAATATTGTTTTTCAAAAACAATGTATGAAAAAGTAAAAACATAAAATGCTCATTTTTGGAAATTGTCTTTATTTCTTATACTTTATTTCTTGTCTTTCTCAACAATACCAGTGAAAATACACCAAATGCATATTTGTCAAACAAGCTATAAGGCTGTATTTAAAAACACTGGACAGTGAGGTTATGTTCACTTGAAAAGCTCCAGCAGAACAGAGAAGCAAGTCATCTGTCAACTGTAATAATATACAATATAAAGTATAATCATAACATATAAAACTGTGTATTTTTCTGTTACATACTTTATATGCATCTGTGCAGTAATATAGTTACACAACAGTTATATCCTATAATACACTCAATCAAGTAGTGATCCAAAGGCAGCGTCCACTGGGTAAAAACAAAATGACATATACTGACACAGACACTGCTGCTACACTGCAGAATAAGTGAATGTGGAGAAATGCAAGTAATCAAGAACAAGTTTTTACATTATGGCCTAAATGTGATGATAGAGGAATGGTCATGAGGTCACCAAAGTCCTCATGTGCTTACAAGATTTTAAGATCTGCCCAATTAGACAATATCAAATTTTACATTCTGGTCTAATGGTTGTGCTACAGGGAACGTCATGAGGTAAACAAAAATGACATGATTCATTGCTCAGCAAATTACAGAAATCGGTTCATAACATTTGTTGTATGCAAGTCAAAAGTTTGGCCTGACATCGGTGCAAGAGGAAAGGTCACAGGGTCACCACAATCAAGGGGAGTTTCTCTTAAAAGAGTATGAATACACTACCCAAATATCATGTGAGCCCAGTAATTACATCTGGTAATATCATACATGCAAAAGTTGACATTTTTGGCTAAGATTGGTGCACCTATACTGAGAGGTTTGTGCATCTTCAATGAAATGTGCAATGTGCTTAATAAATTGCTTGGTAATCTAAAGACACAGTTTGAATTTTAGATAGAATGCACACAGATTTTAATGTGGTTAATCAATCAGCATACAAATAATACACAGATATAGGGCAAGTCCATTTCCTTCAACACAGTCCTTCGTGCAGCTTCCACCTGGGGAAATATAGAAAAACAAAAAAGCAAGAATTAGGATAAGAGGGTGAATTTCAGCTGTTTAAGAACAAATAAGGTGTGTAAAGCATTAATAAAATACACAAATAAATGATGAAAAACAGTAATGTGGTTATTCCAAAAACAGAAAAAAGTACATATTAATAAATAAATTACCTAAATTGTGTTTTCCTCTTCATCCTCACTGGTGTCTGGACTACTGAGGCCACTTGGACATTCCTCTTCAACATGTAGATAGAAGGACAAAGGCCTCAGGACCTAAAGCAGTCTTGTACTGTTGGAGGACCACTTGGAACCTTTCTGACACCTCTGACAGTCTTCTTCTTAAGAGACAGCAAAGTCCCTCATTCCCCTTGTCTACGTCTCAAAATACAAAAGAAATTACATTAAAGACAAACTATATTAAGATTGTTTCATAAGGCCTAAGAACTTAAATGGAGTAAAACGATATCAGTTCACCTATTCAAATCTAGATAGCAGGATGGATACCCATTTTTATGTGTATCGCTGACATGGGACCAGGCTAGCTTCTGTATAAAACGACTTGAGGCAACATGACGGCTCACTGAGGTGACTTAATGGAGGGAGGCCCAAAGCAGCATGTAAGCGTTTTGTGCCCATGTCTGATAGCTGATTTTAAGTTTTCTTCACTACAGTTGAGCTGAAATAACGCATTGTGTTACTTGTTGACCAGCAAGGTTTTTTATTTTGACTGGAGGAGATAATAATATTAATCTTGATGTTATGCTAACCCCATTTAACATATCAGGACAAAAATTCCAATGTTCAAAATTCTTTTGTTAATTTCCGCTTTCAAGTAACAGCCATAGTACAACAAATCTGCACATCTTTCGAGCAAATGTGAATCTTTATAGTCTTACTGACATGTTACCATAGCTACAGTAACAACTTTAATCCCCATTTTATGTACATGCCAAATGGCTACGGCAAACAGAGCAATAACTGTTCTACTCCATCCAAGTTCTGTGACTGAGACTGATGACTGAAAATACACCATTAAACTAAATGAATATTACAACACTCAATATGTAACATGCATGCCATAGTTCAGTATACTCTATAAAGCAGAACTGTAAATAAATTCCTGTGAAGCATCTGAAAACAGACATACCACTGCCATGAACCTCCCATAGCCATATTTGAGACACAGTGCTCTCTCCAGTAAGGGAATGCTCCACCACAGCTACATCAATGTTTGTTGCAGTGTCTAGTACAAGATCATTGTATTTCTTTATCTCCTGAAGAATGAGCTTTTTGTCTTCTGCCAGCTTCCTTCGAAGGCGATGGCAAAACTTGCTGCTTTCTAGAAAGAAATGAAGTATAGGGGCAGAGGTGTGAGGCAAGGAAAAGACCAAAAATGTGAAAAGCAAAGCTGCAGTTATTGAAGTATGTGAAAATAATAATGTAGACTGACATGGGTAACAAAGGTCCAGTGTTTAACATTTTGGGTGGAATCTATTGGCAGGAATAACACGCACACATGCACGCACGCACACACTTTTCATGATTTCCTGAAAATAATAATTGTGCATAAATATATAAAAGATAGAGGTGAGGGGAGCTGGTTGCAATCGTCAAACATCATTGATAGATACCACTAAACCCTACAGACTGGTCATTTAAAGAACAGAATTCAATTATTGAGCTGAACTGTGCTACTACATTATTTCCTAATTCCAGCTTGAATTTATCAACCTATTCTATTATATAGTTATACCATTCTGACGGTAGAGGATTCGCTTTCGCTGCCTCACACTAAGGTAGCGCCCCTCAATTGATTGCTGTTAGTCCTCTGTGTGTGGTGCCTTGACTGGCATGAGTTGTATCAGGTGTCTCTGTAGAAGAAATAGTGAAAGCAAATTCACTGTTAAAACACAGAACCGTATCTCTGTTTGAATTTGTATGTAAAACCTTTTAATCCAACTTAATTAAACTTGGTATGTGCACTTCCTGCAGGGAAACTGGAATATACTAATAAACCTGACATAAATGTGGCATCACATTAGATGTTGACACATAGTTGGCTGGTCTTCGGTGGCAGGTGATGTCAACAACTGTTGTAATCCATAGATGATCAGCCTAATATTTTTTGCTGCTCTTTAATATCAAACTTAATTTAGATAGTGGAAATGATGTTTGTTGTTTCTTTTATCTGGTCATGCTTACCACCAGCTGCCCATTACTTCACATCAGATAGCCACTGGGACACCACTTCATCTGTGCAATGTAGCTCTGTTTTTAGGTCAGCTAGCCTTGCAGTCTCATCCTGGAGTCTCTGACAAGTCTGATAAACAGTGTTATACAATAATCAGGATTAAAACTTTGTATGATTAACAACAGGCCAAGTGAACACAACAAAAGGACACACAAAACAATTAATAGGAGACTTACCTTCACATATCTTGTGGAAAGTGCCTGATGTAAAGAGAGATTTTTTTTCTCATTCCACCCCATTGCATGCAATGTAAGCATGTCCACCCGTGCTGTTGAAAGCAAATAATGAGGTTATGATGATCAATCTAAAAAAAGTATACAAGAATACTGCAAACACTCTGATCACCTGCTTTGGACATATATTTGGTCGTCAGGGCACAACGTGAGAGGTAGCTGTTCACTTGCTCCACCTCCTCACCAGCGGTTGTCCCTGCTCCTTCCTGGTTCCTCCCACTCCATTTAATCTGTTAGTAAAGGGTGGAAGAAATTCAATTCAATTTTATGTATATAGCCCAATATCACAAACAACAATTTGCATCAAAGGGCATTACAATCTGTGCAAGAATTGGTTATGCAAAAAGACAAGCTATTGTCACGATTAGCCACGCACTTCCTGGGTTTACTTGGACCATATTTCCCATCATACACCTCCCTGGACTGATTACACCAAACACCTGCACTGCACTGATTACACACACACACACCTGCACTTCATTTACACACACATAAAAGCCACTTCCACACACCACTTCTCTGCGAAGTCTTGTACTTGCTACGGCCTACATTTCTGAGCGTGACACTCCATAGTTCTCCTGGTTTCTTGATCCCTGCCTGCTTTCCTGGTTTCCCAGCCTGGAATCTTTCGTTGAACCTGTCTGCCTGCCTCAACCCCTGCCTGATATCGACACCGAGCCTGGACTTTCCCTGATACCCAGTTTGACTCCCTTTGTCTGTTATTCACAATAACGTTACTGCACATGGATCCGCACGACTCTGAGCCTTCGTTACAGCTATATTTTAGCTTAACTTCAATTTCATATTATTAATGTGCTTGTAAAAACTACAAATGTACATATGATGGCAAAATATTATACACACCTCACACTTAGTAGCATGGGCTCGAGCATGCATCACACTGAGAAAGGGTTTCATAGTGGTCAGCTCCTGAAGAGCAGGAAGAACACTAGCAGCTTTCTCCAAGTATGGCCAGTATTTGCAAGCCACGTCCATTGCAAAGAATTGTGCCTTGGCTGGCATGAGGTCATTCTGAAGATACATAGGGTAGGCAAATATTTCCCCCCTGTACATATTAAGGGCTTTCAGAAGGCATCCATGACGGCACACAGCAACCTCCATCCCCTCTTCATCCAATTTTGAAGCCCTCCTTGACGTTTCCCTCGCTGCTGTCCACTGGGAGTCCCCACATGTGCCTCTTCCCTGTGTCTATGACACACAAAACAAACACGACAAATCAAATAAAAGCAATGGTGTCATTCAATATATGGCATTTATTCTCTCAATTTGATTTTGTAGTTGGTAGGCAGAAGTAGTTGAAGTGGGGGTTATGGTTAATATTGTAACAACTATTTTGTCAACTTGCATTTCTCACTGCTTTCTGTATGGTGTCGACAAATCTAGACACTGCACTGTCTTCAGCCACAAAGAGCCCCTCAAAAAAGCCAGGATCATCAGAGCTGAGGAAGAAAGAAAAATAGAAAATCCATCCATGAAATATATAAAGTAAGAAAATGAATCAGTAAAAAGACTGAAGTAAAGATCACCTTCCGTTTCGGTGAAAGCGATATAGCTTTCTGTTTCCATCTGCTGAAACAGCCAACATTTCCGGCGTGCAGGCTGGGCAGGTGAAAGGAGCACTACAGCAGAGCTGGTCTTCCTCAAATGATGCATATGAAAGCTCTAAGAAGCTGCGCTGCAGTGCATCGCCGTTGATAGGTCCAGACTAGAAAATATATAGAATTAAATAGTTTTTGTGATATTGTCTGCTTATGAAAAGAAATGTTATAATATGGTAATAACATTTACACTTACTCTTCCTCCACACTTAGTGCGATGCTCCAGCAGCTTTGCGAAGGCTTGTCTAGAGAATCCCGGAGAAATAATCTTGAGTTCTTGAAGGGAGCTCAGGAGGTCCAGTGTAAAGTGTGGAATTGTTGACAGAGGCTGGCCAATATCCACTTCTTAGGAGGTCCTTCAAGTCAGGGGTCCACTGCTGCTGGCACGTTTGACATACATATAGTGGCTGATGCAAGTCAAAACGCCCTTGGAACAAAAAATTCAATAAAAAACATAATATACATTTAATTACCACATACTTAATTTTACAACACTTAGTTCATTATGCACATTTTGAATGGTTGAGAGACATTGCGCAAGTTCCTATAATCCCACATTTATATTTGTCTAATTCACCAAATTCCACACTGCTGTGTTGATTGGACTTCATGCTGGAGAGATGCTAACTATTGTTTTGCCTTGCAGAGGACAAAAATAAAAAAGATATCTGTCTGTTTCAGGTAAAACAATACCATGTGCTATTCCATAGGTTTTGACACTTCTGCAATTGTAAACACAATGCCACATTACACTAGTGTGAAATTTAAATATTAATGATTATTTTTTTACCATTGATGGTAATTAAAATCACTGGTTTGCCTGCTAACACAGTGAAGTTTGTGGCTCCACAGGAGCAGTCTGGCACCTTCACAGTTGGCAAAATGCAAGCTCGCAAAAAGAAGGAAAACCAATAATTTAGATTATCTGTAACTATTGGCAGACACACGTTGAAACGCAAAATTAGGGCTTTCATGAGAACGTACCTTGCTTATGGGTGCAATATCCATCTTCCCCTTTACTGATGCATGAGGTTGGAGGAATGGGTTGAAAAAAAACACGAATCACGCATTCCCTGTTGTGGAGTGGCTGTTTTTTGTGATGCAATACATCACAGTCCCCACAGAACCACTCCTCAGGAAGACACTCTCTGCACCTAGGGAGAAAAGAAAACAATATTATAATATAATACATTAATTTCAGGTGAATAACTCATAAAGTACAGTACACTCAATTTAAGATTTATGTGCACAGTGTGGCTCAGTGTTTAGCACTGTCACTTCACAGCAAGAATTTTCATCATCCAAGTCTTCTCCCATCCCAAAAGACATGTATCTTATCCTATAAAGCAGGGCACTCAGCAAACCTACCCTGGGTAATTGAAGTTTGATATTAATGAAAACCAACCTAATAACAGCAGGCTCGTTGCAAAGGCAACACAGGGAATGACCAACAGCCTCTTTTGAAATACGGCATTTTAGGTGGTATGGTCTTGCTTCTTTCCAGCGCTCTGAGGCTTTCTGCTGCCAAAAAGACAATGATGATGCAGAGCTTCTTTGAGGCTCAGCAGCAGAAGGAGATGATGCCAAAATATCAGAGAGCCTCTCCATATTTTTTTCTGTAAAGAAAACACGAAATAAAACGGTAAGGTATAATTTAGATAAGGAACAATTAAAAGTCAACTGATCAGTATTAGAATGAACAATTTTTTTTTTAATTATGCATGCATAAATTCATCACTGTGAATTACCAAATTCCTCTTGAGGATTTAGTTCTGTTGAGGTTGCAGTAAGTGGAACCTCCACACTGGATGACAGGGAGCACTCAACCATGGGGTATGTGGCTGTAAAACAGCACATAGAAGAATAAGAACAAGTTAGGCTATCACACTGCATTCATGTTCTTCATTTCAATACTGAACAATTTATGAAATCAGACATACTTCTGTTAAGTACTTGGTAATGTCCCTAAAATAGTGTCACTGAAAGTTTTATCTACTTTTTAATGTCTTTTTAGATATTTGAATATTTTAAACTCTCAATAAACAATTAAGTGTTCTAATTTGAGTTGGTCCAACATTGTCATAGTAAATTCCTAGAACACATGTCAAATAAGTCAGATATAACCTGTAGCGGAGGCTTGGCGTCGCCCTCCTCGCCTCCCCCTCGGCTTACCACGTCCTACAGAGTCCCTTTTAAAGGTGTGTGGAGGGTCTCGTACACGTTTTCTCTCATCAGCTGCTCTCTGTGTATTGAAGTGAATATGTCTTGTAAGACTGATGTTGTTAAAAGTACTGTAACCAAAAGGCAGGTAATTAGTGAAAGGAAAACACAACAAAGTGTGTTAGTAAGCTGTTGAACAGCTTAAATAAGCCTTGGAATAGATTATCCAAGTCTCTGTAACTCGGAGGAAGTCCATTCTTCTAAAATATAATGGAGATGGTGATTGGGGTGATTGTCCCTGTAAATGCACTGCAAGTCGCTTTGGATAAAAGTGTCAGCCAAATGCATATAGTATTATTATTATTATTATTAATAGTATTATATTATATTCCCTCATTAACACAGAGCATGCAGGATGCATCATGCAATATACCTGTATAAAATCTTCTACACTCATCCTTCTTACACATTCCTCATCACGTTTTACTTTAATTTGTTATGTTCAAGTATAGAATTAATGAGGTGTATAAAAAGTCTAACCCTGGCTTCAGCTAGAATGTGTCATGTTACAGCTCCAGAGCCATGCGTCTCCCCTCTTGGTAGTGGGGATCCTGTGAATCAAGTTTATGCTTGGTGGCCATTGCAATGCAGTCAGATATAGACAGACAGACAGACAGAGACAGACAAAGATGAATAAGACAGACAAGTAGACAAAGACAGACAGAGAGAAAAGAACAAGCAACAGATAAAGACTGAGATAGATAGATATAGATTAGAGAGATGGACATAAATATAGATATTGAGAACAGAGAGGATGTGAGATATAGAAAATAAAAGAGATAGAGGTTGGCTCTTAAAAGTGCCTTTGTGTTTTTAGAATCAGGAGTGGCTAGGTTCGGACAGGTGGTGTTTAACAGGATCTGCAGGAAGAACAGAAAATGTTAATTATGTAACTTAGTGTTATGTTGATATACGATTTAAAAAGTGTACAATAATAGTGAGTGATTCCCATTTTCTTATAAATACATATTCACGTTGTTCCTATTTCCTGTGCGACTGTTAAAAGGCGTGTAACGTGTGCCTGGGGTTCGTCATCCCAGATTTAAAGGCAGCGTTATTATGTGCAGATAAAGTGATAATATTGTTATTACTGACACATTACAGTGACGTTATGGGTGAACCACGATGATCGAGAGAAAATTACATCATCTAGATAACTAGAGTTAGCTTATGTTGAAGTTGGCTAGCCATTTAGCAAGCCTAATTTCACTTTTTTTTCTCGGATATTGAGGAAACCTTTACTTCGTCTGGCTTTAATTCGTTGCCCTACCCTGTACACCATGTGAATCATACATTTTCATCAAAAGAAGTCATCAATTTTTATAGCATTTAAGCAAAACGTGATCGTTACGTATGACTGTTATGAGCCTCGCAACTTACCTGGAAAGTGGTTTGAGCGCGGACTGGCTCCGTCTCCATAGCAACGGAAGTTGATGATAATGGGTAATGCTGGAAACAAATAAAACTGATGGCCATAACATAATATTGTTGAATTATCAAGCACACTTTCGCGTTTGTGTTGAAAAAAGATGAGGGTATAATTAAAAGACAATCGGCGGAGGGTCCTCAGTTTTATCTGTCGTCTTCATCACCATAGTAACGGTCGATAAGGCTCGTGGGAAATGTAGTTACTGTTAGATTTGACCATAGGATTTGACACACCAAACCGATGGAAAACCGGTAGCACTATTTCTCCAAAAAGAAAGGGCAACATTTAGCCGTAACTCAACTCTGCACATTCCCGTTCAGGAAGAATATATTTACTATAGGCTATTTATTATATATTTAGGGTACTTATAGCACGGACGATTGTTTACAATATTTGAGTATCCTACCGATTATACCGCAAAATAATTAACAAGTGAGGAAAAAACAATAGCCTAAATTGTTTTGAAAAATATGAAAAATACGAAAAATATATCCCATTGAAATACATGGGATTGAAAGTCGTGTTGAGTGACACGAAAAAAAGAAGGAAATTCGTGCCCATGGACACGAATCATCATTTGATTCATGTTGCGTACGTTACCGAATATAAAGCAATAAAAACAAGGATTCAAATCTTCTGATTAATTGTTGCTAGGGCCTATAGTGTAGGTTCCCCTTTAAGTTTGTAAAATTAATAAAAATTGAGGGGGAAAAAACAATACTGTGCTCTCTCAAAAAAAAAAAAACGTGGTGCAGGCACGAAAAATATGTCCCATTGAAATACATGGGATTGAAAGTCGTGTTGAGTGACACGAAAAAAAGAAGGAAATTCGTGCCCATGGACACGAATCATCATTTGATTCATGTTGCGTAGCCTACCGAATATAAAGCAATAAAAACAAGGATTCAAATCGTCTGATTAATTGTTGCTAGGGCCTAGTGTAGGCTACCCTTGAAGTTTGCAAAATTAATAAAAATTGTAGGGGGGAAAATACTGTGCTCTCGAAAAAAACGTGGTGCAGGCACGAAAAATATGTCCCATTGAAATACGTTGGCTTGAAAGTCGTGTTGAGTGACACGAAAAAAAGAAGGAAATTCGTGCCCATGGACACGAATCATCATTTGATGTTGCGTAGCCTACCGAATATAAAGCAAAAAACAAGGATTCAAATCTCCTGATTAAATGTTGGTAGTGTAGGCCAACCCATAAAGTTCACAAAATTGAGAAAAAACAATACTGTGCTCTCGAAAGAAAAACATGTCCCATATTCATTGAAATACATTGGATTGAAAGTCGTGCTGAGTGACACGATCAAAAAGAAGAAAATTCGCGCTCATGGACACGAATCATCATTCATGTTGCGTAACTTAGCCTACCGAATATAAAGCAATAAAAACAAGGATTAAAATCTCCTGATTAAATGTTGGTAGTGTACCCTAAAGTTTGCAAAATGATTACGAATTGAGAAAAAACAATACGTGCCCTCGAAAGAAAAACGTGGTGCAGGCACGAAAAATAGGTCCCATTGAAATACATTCGATTGAAAGTCGTGCTGAGTGACACGAAAAAAAAGGGAAATTCGTGTCCATGAACACGAATCAATACATTAAATTTCGTGACTATGTCACGAACTGCCGTGAGACTGGGTTGGTGTGTGTGTGTGTGTGTGTGCGTGCGTGCGTGTGTGTGTGTGTGTGTGTGTGTGTGTGTAAATAAATTAATAATATTATTCAGAAAGGATGCATCAAATTGATTCAAAAGCTTATTTCAGACAAATGCTGTTATTTTTAATTTTATATTCATCAACGAATCCTGAAAAAATAGGACACAACTGTTTTCAACATTGTCATAATAATACATGTTGAGCAGCAAATCACTATATTAGAATGATTTCTGAAGGATCACATGACACTGAAGACTGGAGTAATGATGCTAAAAATTCAGCTTTGATCACAATTGCTTTTTAAAATATATTCATATTATGTTTATAATCTTTCACAATATTACTGAATCTTACTGTATTCATTACAGGCTAGGCCATCGTTTGGCTTCCACAATAGCCATCTTGTTTTATAAGAATGACTAGATATATGAATGGAGGTGTGCCTAGAGTTATCTTGTTCACTGAAACAAACCTCATGATCTGCAAACTCCAGAAACTCTTTAGAAAAAGGCTTTAATCAAATGTTGCAAGCTTCTGAAAATAAAGTTTGGAGCCTGTATTATGTAACATAACTCCACAGAGCTTTCCCAGAGGATATTGAAAGCCCCAAATGAGACTGTAGGCAATTTACTTAATTAAAATGAGCTAATGCAATACTATTCTTATACATTTTGTCACAACTTATTTTTATTGTATGCATTCCATTTTAATTTGTAAAATAGATGTTTACTTAATCCATTTGTGTTGGCACTAAATGAATAATTTCTGTCGGCATTAGTGTAGCATTGCTAAAACCGGGCATGGAATTTCCAGTCATGAAAAGCATGCTAGGAGAAGGAGAAGAGGTTACCTATTTGGGGGTTACCATTACCATTACCATTACCATAAAAGTGTTTATTCACAATAGTTTATTCAATGGTGCTTTTAGTATGAGCTAATATAAACTAACAATATGCTATTTGTCTTTTTTGTACTTATACTTAACAAAATTAAACTATACGTATATTGATAAATATACAAAAACAGATATTAGGTCTACACTTGTACTGAATCTTTGATATACTTGATTTCCATTACACGAGAGTAGATGTTAAAACTTCATGCTGATTTGTACTCTGCTTTCGCCAAGATAAGCAAAACTAAGACGTAGCTTTACGGTACTATGCTTCTCCATCCATTTACGCTTCTTTCCATGTGGTGGTGTGACTCCCCTTCTGTCCGGCATTAATGGCTGCAGTGTACTTGGCGCGTCAGCATCCACGACGGCTGCAACTACAGGACCAGCACGACAACCGTCTGGATTGAGCCGAGTAGGGGACATCTCTAGGGTCTTCAAGTGGGCACCTTCCGTCCTCAGTGTTTCGTCGACTAGCCCACGACACCTCAAGAGGGCTCGACAGTGACTCTGGCGTCCCAGAGTCACCCCCCTCTGTCCCCCACTCAACTCAGCCCAGCTTACTGACCTCTACATCCCTCCTGCTGCCGAGACCAAACCACAATCTCACGATCTCTCGGTGACCCAACCATACGCGCCAACCCGTTTGACTAAGGCTGTCGAGCCCCACTGGTGCGTTATAAAGCAGTTTCAGTGGCAACGGTTCCGTATGGCATACCACCTACCGCAAAACACAATATCTGCCCAACCACCCGTCATTCATGCAATATCCACAGAAACGTAAACAAATAAACCAACAGACTCTATAAGTTTTCAAGAATTTTATGAAATCGTAGCGTGACGGCCAGTACACAGCCAGCTAGAATCTTTAGGTCTCAACCACAGCCAGTTGCTGCTTCAGATAAGTTCTTTACTATGCGACGCAACTCTTGGCCGCTGAATCCGACGTCTCTGAGGAACCGGGTTGTAGAGTGTGCCACAACATCTCGGCAACCCACTTCCACTGGATAAACCTGGACTCTCCATCCTCGCTGTTCTATTTCAGTGGCCAGATGAGCATACCGCAGATTCTTACTCTCATATGCCTCATCTACCGCATCCTCCCATGGCACTGTTAACTCTATCAGTTGAACAATGCAAGCTGATCCAGACCACAAAACAATATCTGGTCGTAGGTTAGTGGTGGCAATCTCAGGAGGAAAAATAAGCCGTTGATCATGATCAGCCAGCATCTTCCAGTCCCTAGCAGCTCCCAGTTGTCCTGGGCGAGAATTGGTGTTAAAGGGGTCATATAATGCCATTTTTGTAAGTTAATATGAATCTTTAGGGTCTAAATGAAAACATTGTAATATACTTTTATTAAAAATTCTCATTAGTATTTTAAGAAAACACCCATTTTACCTGCTCAAAAACAGCTCTGTTGTCAGCAAGCCATTTAAGTGTATGTGCCTTTAAATGATAATGAGCTTCGCTGACTCCGCCCCTCTGTTCTCTGGGCGCTTTGACACATCGCACGTGGAGTGTTGACTTGACAACAGTAGTTGAGGGTTTATTATGGCAGCGGGATTCTCTCTGAGGACACATCTGTGCAACCGTATCAGTTTGAACCGGAGTCGGACCCGAAACAAGATGACGCCCCGAAGAAGTTCGACAATTAAGGCTCGAACAGGACATTTCTGAAAGGTTGGTTAACAATGTCACTTTGATCTATTTTTGTATGTACTGGCAGGGTAAGTTAACGTTAGAGTTGTGAGATACAAACGCTATGTGTTTAACGTTACTAATGTAAGTTATAGGTTAGTTCGTTGACAGATTTATGTTGAAACATTATTATTATTTTTTTTTGTAAATGTAGGCTTGTCAGTGATGCATGATGTTATCTCAATGTTAGATACAACTATCTAGACCTTCCAATGCTGCGTGTAATGCTTTGCTAGAACAGGCGGCAACTTATTGGTTATACTACGCTTACCTTCCAATGCTAAAGCCAAACATCGCAGTACTTGGTCATGGCGCCAAGTAACCCGACCTTGACTAAGAGCCACCTTACATCCTGTCAAAATGTGCCTTAATGTGGCAGGTGATGAACACAAAGGACAAGAGGAATCCTCTCCTACCCAGAGGTTTAGGTTCTGCGGTGATGGGAGAACATCATATGTTGACCTAATAAGAAAACTGATCCTACTCTCTTCCATTGACCAAAGGTCTTTCCAGCCCATCTTGCGTTGTTCCACACTCTCCCATCTCATCCACTCTCCCTGCTTGGCCTGGGAAATGGCCTTTATACACCTCATCCTCTCCTCCTGCTTTCGCACCTCGTTGACTACCAGCTTCCTCCTTTGAGCTATGTCTGCCTTGTGCCATCTAGTCGGAGCTAAACTGAGCCCAAAACCCCCTCTTCCATGCTGTACATGTCCCACGATATCCACAATTTGAAGGGCAGCCTTTGCCTCTACTACAGATTTCTTTGCTGACCACTTTCTACCAGTTTTTACCAGAGGCTGCCTCCCTTACACATTTGTCGCGTGACTCTACTAAGGTCATTTCCAGTCTGACCTTGGCACACTTAAACTCCTCGGTTAAAGCAGAAACTGGCAGCTGCAATATTCCTTTACTATAAAGTCCCACTCTGCTGAGGCAGCGTGGAACTCCCAACCATTTCCTGATGTATGAATTTATCAACGCTTCCAGCCAATCCACTGTTGTCAAAGAAACATCGTACACAGTCAGTGGCCACATCAACATCGGCAGTAGACCAAACTGAAAGCACCAGTGTTTTAGTTTGCCAGGTAGAGCACAGCTGTTCATGCTCTTCAACCCTTCCACTGCCTGTCGCCTAACTTCTCCCACCCGAACTGTGTCCTTTAGATCCCCATCGTACCATCTCCCAAGACTCTTCACTGGCTTCTCAGAAACTGTTGGTATTGCCTCACCATTAATGAAGAATGTTTTATCTACACCTTTCCTTTAACTATAGAGATGCTACTTGACTTAGACGGCTTAAATTGTATTCGTGCCCATTCAGTATTATCTGTTAACTTCCCCAATAACCGATTAGTGCAGGCTACTGTTGTAGTCATGGTTGTCATGTCATCCATGTATGCTCTGATTGGTGGTAGTCGCATCCCAGAAGCCAAGTGCTCACCTCCTACTACCCATCTTGATGCCCTAATGATTGCTTCCATTACCATGGTAAAAGCCAGTGGCAAAATGGTGCATCCTGCCATTATTCCAACCTCTAGGCATTGCCATGCAGTGCTGAATTTTGGAGTTGAGAAACTGAATTGCAAATCTCCAAAATAGGCTTTCACTAACTTTGTTATTGACATTGGTACTCTGAAAAAATCAAATGCTGCCCAAAGAAGCTCATGTGGCACTGAACCACATGCATTAGCCAAATCCAGGAATGTCACATGGAGCCCCTCCTCTCCTTTTTAGCTGACTGAATTCGTTGCCAGATAACATTGGTGTGTTCTAAGCATCCTGAGAACCCTGGAATGCCCGCTTTTTGAACTGAGGTGTCAATGAAGCCATTCTTTAATAGGTAGGTGGACAATCTCTGGGCAATAATGCTGAAGAAAATCTTACCTTCAACGTTTAATAGTGAAATAGGACGAAACTGACTGATGCTTGTAGCATCTTTTTCTTTAGGTATAAAGACTCCACCTGCTCTGCACCATGCTCTAGGTACAACCTGTTTTTCCCATGCCACTTTTGTCAATTTCCACAAAATTCGCAGAACTCCTGAAGCACTCTTGTACACTCTGTACGGAACTCCATTAGGCCCTGGAGATGATGAAGCCCTTGCCTTTCTCACAGCCTGCTCTACCTCTTTCCACTTAGGTGCACAGACCTCCATTTGGTATTCTGGTGGGTTGATAGGTGGTATGTCTGATGGAATTGACATAGGCTCATGCCTTTTTGCATCTGTATGCGTGTCCTCCAAATATCTCTCTAGCTCAATCCTAGATGTTTTTAAAGTGCCATTCTTCTCACTGCTGAATAACTTCTTTACGAATTTGAATGGGTCTTTATAGAAATTAGCCCTCGCACGTTCCTTCTTTTTGTAGCGTTTCCGTAGGCGCTCAGCTCTGCGTAATGTTGCCAGCTTATCTTTTATGGCCCTTTGTAAGAGATTGAGTCCCTCCTTCTGACTTTGTTCTGCTCTTTTCCATTGCTTTCTCAGCTGTCTCCTTTCTCTAACTAACCCTTCAATTTTTGCTGCCGTCTAGACATTCTAGGAGTAGTTTGTACTTTTTCCTTCCTTTTTCCACACCAAACCTCTCACTTCCATATGCGTAAATGATGTCCCCAAATTTATCCAGCTTCTTTTCAACTGTGCCAGTTAATCTTTCCAATGCAATGCATAGATCTGTGTTTACCGTGTCCAATGCAGTTTTCTCACAAGCTCTTGGCCATCTAACTCCAGGCCTATGCCCGTTGAGGTTCTTTTCTCTTTAGTATACTAATTTACTATTATTATTGTAGCCTGACAGAGTAGGTTATTACTTTCCCACACATACAAACAAACAGATAAACATTTGACTGATTTGACTGACAATTCTACAGAGACCGTTGTTGGTTTATTGAGAGTACTTTAAGTGTACTGTCATAAATTTAAAAGTGGGCTTGAACGTATACTGTAGCTAACAATTTCAGTGTAAGTTCAATTCCCAGTATAGTTGCAATTCAAAAGAATAAATATTGTATCAAGGTTTATAACTGTTATATTATAAAAATTTTAGTCGCAATAAGTATTGAATTAATACACTTACAAGTATACTACTATTACATTGATTTTAGTACTTACTATATAAAGTATACTTGGAAAATATACTTGAACTTAAATTTAACTTAAAGTATACCTCTACTTTTTAAGGGTATGCTTAGTTGAGAAATGTTATCATGAAGTGTCACTTTGAAAATGCATGTGGAATAACCATTTTTTCTTCTTCATGCTGCTAACACCATGTTACGTGAGAGGGAATTTCAATGCATTACAATGCATTATGTGCTTGCTAGTTAAATGCAAGATATTCAGTAGAATAACATTTGACATGTCTAATTGTATTGTGTTTTACTCAATTCAGCTAGATTCTCATTCCTACAAGATATTTGAGTGGACTTCACAATTTAATTTAATGTCAAGAAAACCCATTTCCAGAGTATATAGCCACAGTCTACAACTGAATTAAGCTTACCCCAAGAATCATATTTTTGAGTGTGTATAAGGACAAGCTGGAGCAATAAGTTTATGGTGGGCAGGAATAAAGTGAAATCATATTGGTCACAAAGATTTAGGTGGGAACCTGTTATTGGTCCCTGCAGGTAAACATCATAACTGAGGCATTTATAGGCCTTATAATCATCACAATACAATCAAAAAATACCATTAATTTCACAGTCACTAAACTGTCAAACAAGTTGCTGCTTTAAATTTTTAAGTAAAATCACTTTGGATGTTTAAGTCAATTCAACTTAAATTACATTTTAACTGACTTAATGAGTTGATTCTTGTATAACTTTGAAAAAGTTGAAAATTGCTTAACTCATTTTGATGAGTTAAAGCAATATAAAACATATGTTGTCATGAATTATTGATCATATCATTTTTTACAGTGCATCTATATTTACAGTAAATTTTAATTTTCAGCTGTAAAGTTTAGCACTGTGTGAATTGGTTTGAAGTGTCAACGCATTCACATTACAAATCATAGTTGATTGCCTTTGTTCAGATCAAACTATCAGTATGGGGGTTACTGTCTTTTTTCAATAGCTCCAGCTTTATTTTGTCAAAGCACAAGGCAATTAATGGGTTTCTAATGGTTTTATTGCGTCGCAGTGGTATTGCCCTCACAGTCAACATATAACCCTGCTGAGATGTGAACAAGGATCATCTTTTCACAGGAAACAAGAAGCTCCATTTCCTGACGACGAGCCCTTGAGAAACAGTCCAACAGGACAAGGAGAAAAAAGAGAGAGAAAACAGCAAGTTTTGAGAGATTAACCCTGTCAAACACAGTTAGAGAGCGGGGCTGCTCACATCTCTCTCCTTCTGTCCAATTACACAAGCATGCTTCTAATGCAGTGGAAACTAATGAAATTGTTGCAATGATGATGAATGGTGGATGGTGAGGAAGGACAGATGGGAATGTAATTACTAGTGTTTGGGGATCAACCAAAAAAGGCAGGTTCAAGGAACCATGGCAACATCATCCGTCATATGGCAGAAACCAATAGAAATCACATCACTTTCCATTTCAATCCTTTGCCTGGTGTTCTCTCATTTTACAGTTAAACGTACATGAATTATGATATCCCATAAATGGCCTTTTAGTGTTTGGTTTGAAACTTTCAGAGCTATTTGAATCTAAACATATTGGCTAAAACTATAAGGAACAATATGATATATTATAGTATCAGAATATTCGAAAAACTTGAAATAACTTCAATAACTCAACCATAAAGTATACCATTCATTATATTTTATTTTTTAGTATTTTGCAATATTATAGTCTAAATTATTTGTATTTATTTCCATTTACCTGTTTGGCCTTGAAGCAAGATTTTCAAAGCTATTTGAATCTAAACATCTTGGATTAAAACTGAAAGGACACGACTGACTGAACGACTGAAAGGACGTATAGTAGAATATTTACTGAGCTAAATTTAACTCTCACTTGAATATTATTTTGGGTTTCCATTTAAGAACTTGCAGATAAAATAATGTCTCTGTTCCAAAAACCTAGTGGTCTGCCCTGTCTGTATAGGCAGAGTCCAAAGAGAAAAGGATCCTCATAACTGTTTTGGAAAGCTTTACATAGGCAGCAACTCCTTAGCATGTTGCTAAGCTAACAATACAGTTGTCTAATAAGCATAATTATTTTTGAATAAGATCAAAGGACATATTCTATACTGCATTAGAATTTGGTGATAGACTTCAAAGTCTGAACTAACTATAATGTCTTAAAAATGCCGTCTACCCGGGGAGTTTAAGGTTTTGGAACAGAGCTAATGTGTGATATTTCTCAAAAATGTGATATGAAATGAAACCTTGCTTTAGCTGTAAAAAAATACAAAGGAATTACAGAGATGACCCCTTGATAATCTTTTGAGATTAGATTTATGATTTAGAGACTATTTCCTTTAGCTCGCATTTGCACCACGACACTTTTCAGGCAGTCTTGTTCTTTAACTGCAATCCAGCCCCTGTTATTTTCGACAGGGTCAACTCACAGGGGATTTTCAAAGGATCCAACATTAAATCAGTCAGTAATGGTTTCAACACAACCAGTCTCTACCAGTGATGTGCCACAGGGTGCCAACATTTTCAGATCTGACTGGATATGCCTAGATGTTTAAACTCAGAATTAAAAAGATACTATGTCTGGAAGTTTTTTTGGCTTAGAAATACAAGTGTTTGTTTATAACTTAATTGTTACCGTGTTGTGAGGGTAATTGTTCTCCATGACAATGATGTGACAGAGAGAGAGATATCATTGCAACTGCTTAAAAGTGGTTGTTTTTAAAATTGTTGTTGTCTCAAGCTCAAGAGCGTGATTTAATTGTTTAACTCAACTTTCCATCTGAAAGTTACCATGTGCATCAGAATGTGCATCTCTAGTTCAAAACAAGTTTTATTTCAGTAATGAGTCCAACAGCATAATTTACATTTACATGTGGTGAATCTCTCAAGAAAACTCCTGTGGCATAAAAAAAGTATGCTTTTGCTTTTTATTGATGCCATTTTCTTATTTGGATGAAGATACTAAATATTTTTCATAGTTTAAAATATTCATATTTCGCTTATTCATATAAGATTGTAAATTACTCAGCAAAGTTACAGTATGATAACCTGACATATGTAGCTCTATTTCAGAGCATTGACCTTTCAGTCGGTCGTCGGTCCGTTCCGACATAACGTCTCCGTTCCCTCCTTCAGGAAACCAGTGTTACATATGAAACCGAGACGATTTGCATACAGGGAAAAACAAACAACTGGTTATTAAAAACATGATGACATTATGTGGGCCACTACTGACCATTTCCACAGTGTAATTTGGGAATATCCTTCTACATCAAGAAAATATTCGGGGTTTTCTAGGGATCTTTTCATATCACGTGAGAAAACTGAAGAAATGAGAAATGAGAACAAATGTGAAGACACACATTTTTAATTTGTTATTTTTACTGGGAATGTATTCATTTGCATGATCCCTTTCTCCCCCATCTGCTTTGTTTAGAATTAGTGCAACTTGCTATATTTTAATATTTTCATTATGTATGTAGATGTCACAGTCTACCATTATACCACATTGCATTTATACCATTAAATAAAAAATAGTATACAGGTGCAAAACGTAAGAGTATAAAGTAGGACATGCTAAAGGGGTAGGCTACCTGAAATTCTCTCAGTCAACACCCCTGACAACATAGTGCACAGTACATTTTAGATTTAACAGCACACTCGCATCCACAATGACACATATACCAGATAAGAAAGCAATTTACCTGGTTGTGAACCCAAAGTGGGAAGCCCAGGCAGATAACTGCAGTTGCATAGGAAAGAAGGATGCATTGTGGCTGCATATACTGCTTTATAATGGTGTTTTAATGGTGTAGGAAACACAGCGACAATCTTTGATCTTTCTTCTTAGATCACTATACTTTTTTCCTTTACCTTAAGCTCTTTTTCTTGGAAAGTTAGATTTAGCATTCTTCCTGCCACATATATCAAGAAAGAAGGCTTTTAAGTAATTTGCTCTTATGCCTATCCTGCACATGTGGATAATGTTGACCATGTGCAGAATGTATTTTTCATATTTCTGATATGTTAAATGAACATGAAATAACAATAAAATAAAGAGGGTACATTTAAATGACAACGGTGTACTAAAAATGGAAGCGTAGAGACGTAAGTTGCCAAAACGATCCCCGTTCACACGGATCTGCAGAACTATTAAAATGCTGTATTATGCATTCCAGGCCAGTAGTTGGCGATGTCCCTTTGTAAAAAAAAAAAAACTATGTTCCTAGACTAAACATTAATTGCCTTCGTATGGGCATGACGTTACCTCCATAAGTTAAATCCCTGTCTCTCAACACCTCATAACCTCTGTTTGCAAGAGTGGAAAAGTTAATTCGACTTGTCACATGACATCAGATAGGCTACTCGATTATTTTGTCATGATCTGGGGCCTCATTTATAAAACTTTGCGTAGGATTTGCGTCAGAAGTGGCGTACGGATGAAACATAGGACGTGCGTACGCACAGAAATATTCGGATTTATAAAACCGTGCGCACGCACATCCTACGCAGTTTTCCCTTAATAAATCACAATCGATTCTAAATGTAGCGCAGCTTTTGCGGCTTCATGTCACGCCCATAGTTGCCCATAAATAGCCCGTGAAACGCCCATAGTTGCCCATAAATAGTCAGTGAAATGCCCACAATTTAATATTCATCGATTGCGAAATCATGGCAAATACAGAGAGGAAAAACCAAGAAACGTAACTTCACTTAATGTCAAGTAGAAATTATGGTTGGCGAGGTGGAAAAGAGGAGTAAAATGTTGTTTGGAGGGCACAGTGTGGGCATTACTAATGCCAAAAAGGCACTTGAGTGGCAAAAGTTTGCAGACGCCGTTAATGCTGCAGCCTCACAACCTCGGACCGTGGCCGAAATAAAACAGAAATGGTCGGACATCAAAGTCGATGCAAAAAAGCGTCTAGCGCTCCATTATTGTGATGGCATCATGGCATTTTATTACCATCCATTTGATTGCATCTGACAGCTACAGATGTGTTATGAGGATGAATTGCATAACATGCCAATATTATTGCAGAACATATTTCACGTTTCTTTTTGCAAATATGTGTTAATTTGCATTTATGTTGTAATCTTCGTTTGATTTTGTTTGTTTTGCACTGCAGATCGATCAAACGGGTGTTCGTGTATAGGCTGTTAATTGTAACACTTGCTTTGTGAAGTCTTCATTTTATTTATGAAAGGCAGTATTGCCATTTCTTTAACACAACGGTCGTTTCACACACTTTCACGTGTTTCTTCCATCTGCCGATGGTGTCGCCATTTCTCATTTCACCCGTTTTTGTGCGTACGCCTGGGTCAGAGCGTGCGTGAAGGACCGCACATTTTCCCGTCAAGTTTGCTTTTTATAAATACCAATTATTGCGTAGAGAGCGGCGTACGCCTTCTTTTGTGCGCACGCAACGTTTATAAATGAGGCCCCTGATCAGTTACACTGCTGATAACTGTCATGTAAATCGTGCTATTTTTAAACAAATTCATATGAATATTGCTTGGTATTAAAGACATAGGCCTACTTTTATTAATAGAAATGCCGTCATATCAGTAAACTTATTACATAAAAATGCATTTAACATTTAATAATGCAACACTCTTTACAGAAATACATCCAACAGTTATATATAAACTTTCTACTTGCATGTCATGTAATAAAATTACCTTCCTTTCTGTCTTGCAGGATTACTTAGTCCTTTTTTTAAGATCTCTACAATATCAAACTCAAAAGCTCTTTTAAGAGCCAACCCTCACAAGAGGTACAAGTGAGTCTCAGCGAATCTTGCCGTGATCAGCCCTTCCCAGGTAAAGTTAATATTTCAATCAGTACTTATCAAAAGCTCTCTCCTGGATCGTATGGTAAATTAACTTAATTATAAAGGTCCTAATTGATAAGAACAATAGTAATTGCACATAAAGTAAGAAGAGACTTTCTTGTTTTACATACGTCTTCTAAGTCTCATTAGAGTGTTCGTAGAGTATTAGTAGACTGATAGGGTTAGAATAAGTTGACATGTAGTTGCAAAGTAGTCAGTAGAATGTTTGTTGGAGGACCATCACAAAAAAGTGTTAGCAGATAAGCTAACGGCAAGTATGTATGGCTCTTGGTTCACAGAAGCCAGTCAGTTTACGGGGTGCTATTCCTGCAGGAGAGGTTGATGGGATTGTTCCCCTGCTTTGCACTGACCCTGAGGCTGAGGACGTTAGCACTGCAGTGCAGCCACATCCATCTCTGTCACTCCACTACTGAGAGCACTCAGGGCAGCGAGGACTCCGCGCTGTCAGGTTATAACTCCATACCTCAATCCTTAAATACGTCTCTATCTCATACAACCTCTTCCCATCTAAATAACTCTCACCTCTCCTAACCTAGAAAGCCTTTTGGAATGCTGATTTTGATATCGAGCAAGAACACTTTCTAACATGTCCTTCTCAATCAGCTGCCTTTAGTGGAAACCCATTGTTAGATTGTTCAAATGATTTGTAAAACGGATGTCTGAAAGGTGAAAGGTTTTTGGATATTATAATTGCAGCTTTTTTAAAAGACCAAAAGAGAAAAATAAAAACTTTTATCTAGCCAAACTTTGAAAGGCAGAATTTCTGCCACAAATTATTATTTAATTTTTCTTTTACTCACCCTCATGTTTTTGCAAACCTGTATGTTGTTATTTCTTCCATGAAAGCCTTGAAAGCAAGGAGATATTTTATGCGGGTAGAACTAGATAGTGACCGTGACCGTTAAGACAGTTAAAAAAATGAAAATCCCCATAACAGGTAATCCATTCAACTAAGAGGAAATTTTACATTTTAGACTATAAACAGCTTCAAATATTATGATTAAAAAGGAACTCAGCACAAAAAAAAAAAAAAAACAAGAACTGGGTCAAAGGTCTTCCATGTTTCAGCTTACATCTGTAAAAATTCAGAAAAAAACCCTGCTGTTTAAAAATGCAATTCTTGAAAACATGCCAGAAAAACATATTCAGTTTTGTTAAATGTTATGTTTAAAACTCAAATCCACACAATTCTATTTTAAATCTTTGTGTAATTTTTCTAGCTCCATGGATTTGAACACAAGCAAAAAAAAGAGGATTAAGCTCTCGAAAGATCATTAGTAATGGAATGGAAATCTTGTAACAGCCCAACACTACAGATTACACATTAGACGTTGTGCATTGCTAGCGGTCTCTGAGAAAACATTTTAAACCTTCCTATTACTGTCATTTCATGTTACAGACATCATGCTTATAGGTGCCATGAGGGTGTTCTGTAAATGCCCAGCATGGCACAACTTACCTTAAAAAAGTAAGTTACCTGGTTGCCTTAACATTTTGAGTTCATTGAAATAAAAATTGAGTTTAATACAACAAAGGAGATTGGTTTAATAAATAAAGTGAACCACATTAATTACCTACGTTTATTTGAAAAAATATAAAAAGTTGTGATAAGTCATGGAAATCATTTTTACAGTAGCCTAATTGGGCATAAACGGGCAAAAAGTTACTTATTTATTTATTTTTTTGCCATTTGTGATTTGCCACCCACAGGCAAGCACACTCACAGTGAATTTGCATACATTAAACATGACAAAACACATGGCGTACAGCCTGGTGCTCCACATCACACTCTCCTGGCTGATTCTATGAACACAAGTATACATATGGGTAATTGTTGTGTTGAGTGCCACTGGATTGATACTAAAGCAAGGGTCATTCCTTACCAAAAAAAAAAAAAAAAAGTGGGCAGGGACCTGAGGATGTGTCTTGTCAGCTGGGGTTGAGGTAAACTGTTAAAGTAGATTCATCCATCCAGCATACTCCCATTGAAAGGGAGGACCACTATAGCTAAAGTGGTCTCATCCATCTCCAATGCCACTACTGGATAAAAGCAGCATGTATGATGAATGGGAAAGGCGCCCTTGTTGAAAATAAGCAGCAGACAGTGCAAAGAGTGATGGGAAAGGAGGTTACACACCACCGCTTTGGTGATGCATCAGGAAGCAACATACAGTAAGGGAGTAGTGTCCAACTCTCTGTGTACCCTGACATTTTTAGGCCGGTGTAGTCAAAGTGTGTGGTAGGTGTTAAACATCACCATAACCCATTTGACTGGAGTAATGTTGAATGCAAACAGCTAAAGCTGTCGCTCAAGTTGACAAACTTTGTGCGACAGAGAGGAACTTTTTTTAAACTTCATGTCTAAGAGAAAAGGGAAATACCCACTGAAGTCTATATATGTCTTTGACTTCACACATGGCTCACACATGGCTACATATCTCGTTATCAACTTTCACTTCTCGTTTCACTTTCGGAAGGGAACTCATATAAACAAGTATGCCCTTTAAATTGTGTGTACTCAGTTGTATTTTCAACCACACACATTTAAATATAACACATATAAATAAATCTCCAATTTGAAGTACACTGAAAAATACATTTACTATACAAAGTAATTTCTGAAATTTGAATGTAGTATGTTTACTTGTTGAATTTTTCTATGCTGAACACCTTTATGGCATTGAAACATCAAATGTGCCTGGATTTTTTTGCCCCATCCCCCATTTTTTTTTAGTTGCGGGGTTGCATTTTTTACTGTTATTTCCAAAATGCAGTTACATATTTTGGGGTCTCTACTTAGTACTCCTCTCCTCTCACCACCCTCCCTCATTTCTCCCTCACCACAGTGAAATGTATTTATTCATTTAGGTGGCCAGTTGTAAGTGTGAAATGTTTAAATTAGTTTTGCAAAATTATATACTTTTAGAAAAAAAAACGTTTTCTTTGCAGCATGATGCCCACAGAACTTGGGTTGCTTATTTTAGTCATACCTGCTGGTTTTTCCAGCGAGATCTGGCAACCTTGCCTTGGTCTAGCAATCCACCAGAAGGAATGTTAGGAGGAGTATTCAGCCCCCGAAAAAAAAAAACACAAAGAGAAAGTGATAATTTTTTTCGAATATTACATTTATTTATGAGTCAGAGTGAAACAGAATGGAACTTTTTGTGCGTTTGTTGTGCTTGGCCTTATTTGGGCTTCAGATGCATCTCAGACCATTCCGCTCTAACAGATGTAAATGACCAGATGGATTAAACTAAGTGTGATCACATAGCCCATACCAAACAGGACATTATGGGTGAGTAACGATCAACGTGGAAATTGCTCAAACCTTGATCACATCCAGAATTGCTTTTTGCCCCTTTGCTCAGTCCTTTTCACCAAAACACTGCAGTAAACTAAATCACATTGCAAAAAAAAGTTGTCAACATGCAAGCCAAATGGTCTAAAAATGCTTGGAGAATAAAACTAACTGAAAATAAATAAAACACTTCCTCTATCAAAGTTCTTGCCAAGCGTACTGCTAAATAAAATCCTTTTGGCATATGTGCAAAAGACCCCACTGAACAGAGGACTCAAGGTCTGTTAGGACACAATACCACACGTATAGATGACAGAGCAACAGATGCATGGCAAACGTTAAGCACTTGGCGATTACTTAGCCGTAACTTGACCCAGTATGAATATGTGTTTTAGCGCTGATGGCGAGGAGCCTCTGATCACCCAAGCTGTGTGTTCCGGTCTCATGGTATTTACTTCACTAATAGATGTTCACTGAGCAATTGAATGGTCTCCATTTCCAAATAATTCCTGGGATACTTTTAAACAGTGTTCATTTCCAGTTAGAGGTGTATTTCTTGGCTGCAGGACGGTCAGACACAAACACATAATTTGCAGAATGTCCATACTTTTCAGAGAAGAAACAAGAGCGTACTGAAAGTCTTCTTTGATTATTTACAGACCTAAGAAGAGAATTTGCTTGATCTTATATGACACTTTTATTTCTGGTAAAAAATGCTAGCAACACTAAGGTTATGGGTTTGATTCCCAGCAATTTCACACATTGATAAAAATCGATCGTATTGCACTTCGGATATAAGTGTCTGCCAAATGCTAAACAAATGTTATTTCTTTCCAAAAGAGTTTAATATAGTTCTGTAAGTAACTTTGCAACTACATGTCAACTAGTTAGAGTATTAGACTGTCTGCGTAATATTTGCTAATACATTTTAATGTTCCACTAACAGTTCCACTTCTACAGACATCTCAAGTACATGTAAACATATTCTACTAATCCTATTCCTAACCCTAACCTAACAGTCTACTAATACTCTAATATGAGTTTGTTGACATGTAGTTGCATAGTTACTTATAAGTAGTAGAATATCTAAAGTGGATCATTGAAATTGTGTAATATGCATCTAAAATTGTAGAGGTGCAGGAAACAATGAAATAAATGTGGGAAAAAGAGAGTGAATTTCCAAACACTAACATTATAAGCTCAGAATGTATTTTATGCAACGGTTCAAGCTCTCAGGTCCTCATCAGGTATTCATCATTTTGCTGGATGATGATCTGATAGGTCAAAACGTTGCATTTGTAAAATAAAAAATTGGAGCTATTATATTAGTGTACAGACACTGACTTTCCCACCATAAATCTTCACTGCATTTCTTCAGAAGTTTCACAGAAACAGCAGAATTGTTTCAGCCCCATATGCAATACTGTACAACATGGGCATCAGTAACCCATGACCCCTTGGTAGATAGAGATAGATTTATTGTATAAAATGAGCGTTGTCTTATAAACCTGGCCTAAAATAACATGTATTTACATACTTTATAATGCTTACATCACCATTAAATAATTTATTTATATCAGCTGGACATCTTTTTATTTAATCTTTCTTTGAAATTATCATATTTTATTTATTTACAAAATGACTGAGATTAAACGATAACTGGTGGACCCCCTACAGTACCGGCACAGTAGCAGTTGCGTACTCTCAGGGTTTTTACACACTATCAATGGTACACCTGCTCATAAACCCCTCCAGCCAAAAGGAATCATGTGGCTCAATAAAGTGTGTGCGTGTTTGTACAAATGTTGGTATATGACGCATTATCTAAGTTACCACCTGCTCAAACAAATCTTAAGTTCTGTAACATGCAGATGGTAGGGTCAGAATTTGGCGTAAACAATTTGAATCCATGCTGCTTTTATTAACGGTATACAGCCTGGTGGCGGCGATGATGTATCCGGGTATATTTCTTGGCCAGTAGGTCTCTTGATACTGTCTGAAAATCATTCACATGCCACACAACCCCAAATAACTCTTTTAATTGTTTGCCACAATTATGAAACACCATGAAATTCTGTGCTTCAAACTTAAAGTGTAAATTGCAGGTAAAAATTTTCACGAAGATAATGCAATGTGCTTACTAAATATAAAGATAAGAACCGCCCACCATTGTTTTTTTTAATATTTTTTCTACCAAATGCTGAATATAATGAAAAGTTGGTTCGTTTAACAGTGCTTTTAACCACGCCCCCTCCTTCCACTAGGCTGGGCGTGATGTCATAACAGGGACTCCAAGCTTTTACGGTCTATGCAACAAGCCTAGAGTTACGTTAGATTGGAGTCCTAGCTAGCGAAAATGGTTAACTATTGTGCTTGTGCGGGATGTACGAATACATCAAAAACGGGGGAGAGGCTCCACAAGTTCCCCAAGGACAAACGGCTGATTCGTGCCTGTAAGTGTTCGCATAACTTACCCGAGGTAGAGCTTAGATCGGCCCAAAACATCAAGCAAGACCCTAACGTTACCCGAGCCCGCTGTGTCCGAGTCCGGCCCGACACATAAACTGTAATTATGAGCCCAAGCCCGGTTTAAACCCGGCTATTTTTGAATACGTGTGTCGTTATAACTGACGTGCTCAACTACTTTCTTATATTACTTTCTCCCGACCGCAACATTCATGTTTTGTCCCGCTCCCGCCCGCAAAAATACTTTTTTCTGTACCTCCAAATACTTTCAAGTTAGCCTACGTGTTAGCCCACCATACACATCAGCATACATGCTCCTGATCAATTGTTTGTTGCATTAACACACAAACCACTGTTATAACATAAAAGCAAGCGGGCTACTGCGTGCATGGTTTGGCATGACTGCGCGCAAAGTGCGATCCCATAATAACTAAAGCTGACATCAGTTCACAGAGATCTCGCACATCTCTGTTATTATCAATGAAGCTTCCATAATATATAACGTTACACTATGTTTGTTATAATTAGAGGATTTGCCAGCATACAGAATTCAGCACTGAACAAAAAGTCTGTTTTGAGCGGTGAGGGGAATCTATCGTAAATGCTTCTGATTGGCCATTATTGCGTTCAAGAAATCAACACATATGTCTGTGATTGGCTACATCGCTCCTCGCTGCTGACATGTTAGAAATAGAAACTCTGCCTGTAAACCGTTTCTATTTTGTTTTAGATGTTCTTATTGATTTTCTGCAACAGATGAATAAAAATGTATTAGTTTTTACGTTTTATTCAGATATTTCTAGTTTGCGGGAGTCCCGCAAATCGTTTTATTCTCCCTCAAACAGCACACACAGAGTGAGTGCATTACTGCCCGCAGCTCCCTGTTATGACATCATCACCCAGTTACGGTAAAAAACACGCTACCTTTGAAGAAACCCCAATAAATGCTATTTTAACGCATTTTAAGACAGAAATTTTTGAATATATCCATATTGTGCACTTTAATGTACACATTAATCGGTTGTGGTGGTTAACCTGCAATTTACACTTTAAAATGGGCTTGCTTTAGAATTCTGTGGGCACAGATTCCATGTTGGATTACCCCTGTGTATTCCTTTATTGGCAGATTCTCTTTAGATCCTAATCCAACAGAACACCTTTGTGATGGGATGACATAAGAGGTGTGTTGCATGAATGTGCTGCCAAAAAACAATGAGAACTGGGTGAATCTATTGGAACAATGCCTAGATTAATCCAGAATGATACTCATTACAGTTAAAGGAGTAGTTCACTTTTAAAAAAAACTTTTGCTGATAATTTACTCACCCCCATGTCATCCAAGATGTCCACGTCTTTCTTTCTTCAGTCGAAAAGAAATTAAGGTTTTTGATAAAAACATTCCAGGATTTTCTCCATATAATGGACTTCATTGGGAGCCAAACGGTTCAAGGTCCAAAAGACAGTTTCAGTGCAGCTTCAAAGGTCTTTAAACGATATCAGACGATGAATAAGGGTCTTATCTAGCGAAACCATCGGTCATTTAAAAAATAAATAACAAAGTTTAAGTTTTATAAGCACAAATGCTCGCCTTGCTCTGTTCTGTGATGAGCGTTCGTGACTGTCCTGTTCGAACTCGTTCATCAAAATGAACAAATCTTTTTTCGAGTCATGACTCGAAGGGTCCTAGATAAGACCCTTATTCATCGTCTGGAGTCGTTTAAAGCCCTTTGAAGCTGCACTGAAACTGTCTTTTTGACCTTGAACCGTTTGGCTCCCAATGAAGTCCATTATATGGAGAAAATCCTGGAATGTTTTCATCAAAAACCTTAATTTCTTTTCGACTGAAGAAAGAAAGACGTGGACATCTTGGATGACATGGGGGTGAGTAAATTATCAGCAAATGTTTTTTTAAAAGTGAACTACTCCTTTAATACTAAGTGAAAAAAAGTGTTTTTCTTATGTATACATATTCTATGTATATATCAAAAATAAATAAATAAAGTATATGAAGCAGCTGTGTGTTTTAAAAATGGAAGTTGCTAACTAGTTTCTAAATAACTGCTGCTAATTCGCTTCTGGGGGAGTTATAGTTATGCTCTTATGGAAACCATCTAATCCATAAGCCTGTTCACTGTGTTAACCTGAGATATGTGCTCAAGCATGTGCTCTGGGCTTAAAGAAACACAGAAGCAAGATTTCAGAGGGCTTTGTCCTTTAAAGAGTTCATCAGAGAACAAAGCAGATTTATATGTGACACTGGAGTGAAGAACCACTATAACCACCTCATAATTGTCTTATTTATTGGTGCAATTCTCATTTTAGGTGAAAACTCTGACACATGGTTAGCTGTTGTGTTATCACTAAATTAACCTTTGTCAGCTGGTTCACTTACCAATTTGTAAAGGTTAAGCTAAACACACTAAATCTTGTACAGGTCAAGTCAACAACAGACATGGTGTAAAAAAAAAAGGAAGAATGTTTTTTCATTAGATAGTATTGGTCTGCCACTTCATTGAAACAGTCATGAGAGGGGGAAAAAAGGGAAAATTCCAGATTGTGGTGAGGAGTTGACATTTTATTGTGTTCCTTTTAATATGTGTCTCTTCCTTTTTCTTATGTAGTACCTAAATAACCTGTGCACAAAATGTAATTTGTGTTTCAGCCGTAATGCCCCTAGATTTTCAAGACACCCCTAAAAAAAGCATGTACAGGAAGTGTCCAGTTTGATTAATATATATATATATATATATATATATATATATATAATTTTATGGAATATTGCAGGTTTTTATTATTAAATGATTTTTCCGTGCACACTATTATTTTTGTGAACAAACTTGTGCCCTCGTAATTTTAATTCAAAATATCGGTCTTACAGCGACCTCTCTTCTCTGAGTCTGATGACGTTTTTTTTTTTTTTTTTGAAAAATCAACTTTCAGACACCATCTTTATTTTTTTAAATACCAATCAAGTCCCGATTAACAAAATCAAGTCCAGCCCTACATTTTTTCTTGTTCGAGAAGCAGTTTCACTTATATGCGTCACAATGGAGAGGAAAATTCTATCACAACTTCCATTTTATTACAACTTTAAACCCACACCCTCTGTTTACTTGAGAGAAGTGCACTGCAACGTCATGTATCACTATGGGAGAACAAATTGATGTAATAAATCAAAATTTACTCAACTCTTCAAGTCACAGCAACTGGCTAGCCAGCTCAAAAAAACAAAAACAAACAAATTCTCGATGACAAATAAAAGCTTTAACCCTTTTGAGCAACAATTTATATATATATATATATATATATATATATATATATATATATATATATATATATATATATATATGACAGGCTGTTGAATGATATTTAATTTAAATAATGTATTTTCATGTTTGTCTTGTACTAATATGGCATACAGTTGTCGGCAAACATTTTCCACATTTATTACATTTAAAATGCATCAACAATCTACAAAAACGTTATCAACATAATAATGAAATAATAGCAAATAATGAGTTTACTAAGGTATCAGTACTTTACAGATTTGGATATTTTGTAGCAATTAAGTCTAGCATGCTGTCATTGTGACAGCTTTGAGTTACACATTCTGAACTAAACATTGCTAAACTTATATGAACCTACTTCAGGACAAGTAATCTGTGAGTGTAAAGGGCAACATATTAGTCAGCTTCAGCAGGCACAGTCTTTCAAAACGGGAACTGAACCAGATTGCATTTGTCTATGTGTAAATCAGATGAATATCCCTGCTGTTGAGATTGTAGTTTTGCCAATTTATATCCTCATCCTAAACATTAACATGTGCTTGAATTGAGCCACAGGGAAATATGCTATGATTTAAATGTAAATGGAAAAGACGAAAAATCTATTAAGCTAAAAGGCCTTAATAACATTTAGCACTCAAATAAGATTTGTTTTAATGATTGCTCTCACTGCTAATATCACCAAGTAGTCTGTCGCAGTATTGATTGACTGTTTCAGTCCAGAAAGAGAGAGAGAAGAGAATTTCAAACAATCAGATTTGAAGGAAAATGCATTTCCTGTGGGTATAAAATTAGATCTGCTACACAAATCCTTCTTTTTGATAATACTATGACTGAAGAGACACAACAATGAGTCTCTTCCAATAATGCGATGTTGTATGTAAGACATGGCCAGACAAAAAAGTGAAAAAGCTTATAGGTCAGCTCGGATTATGCAATTACGATTAGTTAATGATCGAGGTCGGGGGGTGACCACTGGTGAACCGCTGCCCTTTGTTTCTCCTCGTCTCACCCACAACCCCTTGTTTATTCTCCTCCTCTCTTTTAGTGGGTGTGTGTAATTGCAGAATGTCAGTGGGAACGGCTAGAGATGTGCTCTGGGGTTTCAGCGAGGCAGCTGCCCAGACTCGCTACATTCAGAAACAGCTGGTGCCGTCCATCCAGCCCAGGCAAGAGCAGGTGGGCCTGTCACGACTGACCGCCCCATCCCTGACCCAGCCTCCACCATACGGCCCACAGCAGCCAGAGAGGAGGCCGTGCCAGAACTGTGTCACTCACAAAGACACAAATAAAATGGAAGATTTGGTACTCAAAGGAATCTCTACCCACTGTGGAGGTAGAGCAGATGTTTCTTGTTGCTTTTGATGAGCAGGAAGGCGTCTAAACCTTTGACATCTAGAGAGGTTTCCTATTGGAAAAAAATTGGTAAGGTATAAAGATGTAAAGGTTTTACATTATGCTGGAACAGGCTACAGGGGCTGGATTCACAAAACATTCTTAAGAATAAAAATCATCTTAACTGCTGCTTATTTTTCTAAATTGAAAAAAATATTTCCAAAAATACAACTTAATAATATTCTTATCTTTTGTCTTATAGGGATAGTTCAAACTTCAAACAAACAAAAAAACAAACATAAATAATTAGGATTACCTCCACCTTGTTTTACAGTAAATACCAAAATGAAGATGTTTAATGAATTTTATTGATTTGTGAGCAGTAATAAGCATGTACAATTATAAAATCTTAAATTCTTTCATCATTGAGCTTATTTCCTCAATGAGAACCTCCATATTTGTTTCATTTCTAAATGGTGTCCAGCGAGTAAATTCACATATTACAGTGCCATTAAACAAACAAATCTTTTGACATAATTTTTCATTTGATTGCAAGGTGCAACTTTCTACTTAAAAAAAATAATAATAAATGGATACCTTTATTAAGAGTTGTCAGTATTTTTTTGCATTCCTAAAATGTTTTTATTCTTCCTTAGAATTTATCTAAGGACATTTCTTAACTTTTTTTCTTCATGCTAGGCTTATAATGCAATTTAACAGTGGGAAATTTGATTTAACAATGACTGAATTAATAGGATTCACATTGCACACATCAAACCACCAACTTAGGGTTTATATGATAAAAAAAAGATTACATTATCTGATTAAGGTCCCCTGAACCCTGAATCAAATCTTCGAGACGGATGTACATACATAATTTTCTTGTCTGCTGAAGTACTTTATTACTGAAAAAATAAAAGGTTATAAAATGCACTTTTTAATTCAAATGACCATAAGTAGGTTTCAAGAGTAAAACGAGGCTTACAATCGACCATTATGGTCTCAACAAGGTCCTTGGTGATGTATCAGTCATGGCCTCCCTCTGATTACACTCTGTCTTTCTGTACACTATCCTCAAGAGCGTTCCAAACTACTGAAATGCTCACAAGTGGTCCTGGAACAGAACAAACTGCCTAAAATGAGTGTCCATTTTTTGAACGAGAATAGACTGCATTTCAAATGACTAGAAGCTATGATTATCACATGTTTGTTGAGAGGTCTGTGAATGTCCATGTGCCTTCTGCTAGCCGTGGGAGGGAAGACATACAGTACAATAATGATTTGGATTGAGAGTATGATTGCGTTTGAAAGCATAATTGATGGGGATGGAAAGTCTGGAATAGTGCAGTGCAACATCATATGAAAGGTCCTCTGTGATTGTAGTGGAATAACAGTGATAAACCTCTGACAGGATCATAAGCACCTTTCAGAAGTCAATAGAGGTCTGTGGATGTCTGTTTTAAAAAGACACACTCTTCCTGTGACTGTTTGCGAAAACAGAAACAAGGAACTTTCAGAAACCCTCCAACTTCCCCAGCTCCACCTGTATAGATCTGCTATACGGCTATTTTGTAAAACAGCAGCATGTCCTTACTTGCTCACGCAGCATTTTGTGAATGGTCATGACAGAAATGCCTTCCTATAAACCTGCCAGTCAAAGAAGGAATAGAAGATTAGAAGAATCTACATAGTCAACAATTTCATATTATTGATCATTTAATTAGCGATCATCAGTCAAAGTGCACAGGAGACCCAAACTCACAATTGATTTCAATAGAGTTTGCCATTTGCATGTTGCTAAGCAAATACACACCGAAATTGTGTAAAATAGTTCATTTTGTTCAATTAAACATATACTACATACTTTTTATATACTTTTCAGCATTGAATGAGTTTTTTAAAATAATATTTATAATCAACATTTTCTTTTGGTTCGTTCATCATACCTGCCTTTGGGAATGGAGCCATTTTGAAGTAGATGCTACTACTCATCTTAACCAATCTACAAGTTCCCATCAATTTCTTACCAGTAGGCCTGTAACACAGTTTGACTAATTACATTTAATCATCAAATGCTGAATTATTTCTTATCTTTGAATCATAAACATAAACAAAAATCAAATGCATTCACATAGAAAAGGACACACTGGCACTCCACATAAATTCGATTGTGCTGGCCTTTCACGGGTTGAATGGGGCATCAGTGTAATGACGCAGCAATCAAGCTATCCAGGGTAATTGAGGGTTGAGTTACTCAAGGCTGAGAGCCTCAAGGATGGACAACATGTTTCACAAATGATTAGGTGCTGAGGGCGTCTGACAATAAAGATTACAGCTCTTATGGATATCTGAATGCCCATACTGTGCATGCCACTGGAACTGAGTGACTGTAACCTGTACATTGGTACGAATCTAATGCGTCGGATAAAAAAAAAATCACTATTATGATAACATGTTATGATAATCGTATTTCATAAATCGCAAAGGCAGTTTAAAATATTCCATCATATTACTTAACCTTCATAGATTTTAAATCCCACTTCTAAACTTATTTAGTGAAAGTGCTCTTGCATTGATTAAATATTTAATTTATTTATAAAAGTGTGTTGAGAGACAAAAATATGACATTTGCTAAGTAGTTCTGGAAATTTCATGACACCTTTTTTGAATGTGATGGGAAATATCTTTTATTTACCATGTACTGTCAGCATACTTTAAGGATCTCATGTCTCATTAACCCCAGGAATCCGAAATGCTCTACTTAAAAGCATTTCTGCTGTTGTTTGTCTCAATCTCAGAATCAGAAATGCTCTAAGTTCAAAAACATCTTTTGTAATCAGTTGCATCTACTTCTTAAAATAAAGTTATCACACTTTTATCACATACCATGACTAACCTTCACAGAATGCTTTAACTCTTCCAAAACAACTTTTAAAAGCACCTTTACTGCAATGCACTTACTGTAAAGAAACAAAGGAAAGTGATTTTCTTTATACTTTTCTGCACAGTATGAACACAACTACTCTTCCCCTTTCACGGTTATTGATGTACTGTGAAAAGATCAATGGCGGGGTGTTTGTTAGAAATCTCAGACAATAGAAAAGGCTGAACTCTGCACTGTGCAACACATCTAACCTCGACAAAGGCCTCATTTATTTGATTTATCGACTGTGTCGCTTAGAAAAAGGAAATGACAGTGTTAGCCGAGCAATTACCAGGCGCTGGAGAGTATCTCCAATACTCATAAACTGTACCAGCAACCCCTTATACCAGGTTACCACACCAGTACATTGATACAAACAAAAATCAAACTTTATCTTGAATACGTATCTCATATAAATTCCATGCACGAGATTCAAAGTTGCATATAGCAGTTATGACCAAATGCAATTTCATCAAACCTTATTGGTTTTAAAATGCAATCTGTGTAGTCGCCAAGAGTGACCTGAATGAGAATCACCTGCTAGCTTATTACAAACCAACATAACCACAGTTACAATACGCTGCCGGTATCTGGCTGTGTGGAGGAGACAACATGTGTTTCATAATCGTAAACATGATTGTGAGTCGGACAGCCTATATTACGGCAAATTCCCCGTACCATCAGTCAGCCTGCGACTGCACCACATAGACACAATCAGATGTAATTAGCGTATGCAGATTTCTTCATTAAAAGCAGGCAGACGCTAATGAGCTGTTGTATTCCTGATAGCGGGGGGTGACTGGATGCCCGTGAATGAGGACAACCTCTGGAAAACCTGTGGGAAATATAGCTGCACGCTTCCATTAGCCTTCGCGCGGACCCTGGACCTAAAGCACTGATGTTCAAGAGCGGCTGGACATGCTGACAGCCGCGGTACTGCCGTGATTGAGGGGCTTCTGCAACTAATGACCCGATGAATTATTATTGCCATGTGATAGAACCCTTTGGGCCTAGAATGGGAAATGACCATTTAACACTTCAATAGTGGGGAATTGAATTGTAAATGTCATTTTAAAAAGGCATTTTAAAATAGGTCAGAATACACTAAAACACTGCACTGAAAAAATCTTACATGGTAGCCTATTCTTTCCCATGTTGTAACATACATAAAACTAAATAAATTTAATCAAACAAAAAAAACGTGGAATTATGTTTGAATAAAGAGAAAAAATGCCAATTGGGTAAGAAAATTACACAGTTCATGTCAATTTAGGGATACTGTGCAATTACTGTAAATTTGGGACAGTTCAAACGTTGTTGCATTCAACTGCTCTGGTTTTCCATTGTTTTTCATATTGCAGCGTGTTAAAGGAGAACTCCGGTCAATTTTAACATTGAGCTAATTTTTTTGTAAATTTTGAGTGCTGTCAGTACAGAGAACAACGACAAAAATCGGTGTTTCCTACACCGTGTTATCCTCTTTTTAAAATTTGCAGCCTGTTGACTTAAACGGGGCAAGTTCTAAACCTGCTTTTAGTCTCTTAACATCCTTCATTTGTCATTACAAGTGCACAGCCATGCGAGTGGTGTTATTAAGAGTGAACATGGTGAATCTGACTGCAGTAGATGTGAAAGATATGAATAAAAATGATGTTTATTCAGCCAGCTGAATTACCTGTAATTATTTTTATAATATTTTTGTAAGTTTTTTTTCCTGTTTTCGGTCGAAGTCCACAGTAGTCAATTGTCGAGTTCGAGTCAATCATTAGTTATCTAGTTACCAATGGTCGCGCGCGCGCGCGAACTCGACAATTGACTACTGTGACTTCGACCGAAAACAGGAAGAAAATACAGGTATGTGAGCTGGCTGAATAAACATAATTTTTATTCATATCTTTCACATCTACTGCAGTCAGATTGACCGTGTTCACTCTTAATAACACCACTGGCTGTGCACTTGTAATGACACATCAATGATGTTAAGAGGCTAAAATCAGGTTTAGAACTTGCCCCGTTTAAGTCAACAAGGTGCGAATTTTAAAAAGAGGATAACACGGTGTAGGAAACACCGATTTTTGTCATTTTTGTCTGTGAGAGAAAGTGCCCTTTTTTTGGGGGCGCTTTTTAAAAAAAAAAAAATAATATATATCCTGTTTGCGCACAGCTTCCCTGTCAAACAAATATATTTATTGAATAGTGTATCTAAATATCAGGTCAGGAGTTCTAAAGCGCTCCCTCTCTCTCTCTCTCTTCTCATGTGAATGTCCTTACTGTGAAGACGCGCGCCAGTAGGCTATCGTGCGCATGCACAGACCGCGCGCCAGAATACAGTTCTCTTTCGCGCTTGAACGCACAATAACACACACAATTATGCCAAAATGTAGTTTGTCAAGTATCTTCACAACATAAGAGCAGTCTTATGATGGACATAAAGAGTTGTCGTGAGAGAATGAGGCGCGTGTGAGATCCGCGTCTCTGGCTCTGCACCGCTGCTCTTAAAGGGCCAGCTACCAATAAAGCTTTCTGTCTGTAAAGTTAATCAAAGAACAAAAGGAACAGAGAAAATTACCCACTGCTCTTGACTAAATAACTTGCGTAGCTTTAATAATGATTAGTCTATATATAATTTATAATTTATGCACCGCAGTATGTCTTATAACTTTATTCAGTTTCTGTATATGAGCTACCTGTTAGACAGGAAGGGCACAGGTAGCCTAAATAGGCCTATGACATTTATTATGGGTTTATGTGAGGATTGTTTGAAGTTCACTTAAATTAAAAGCTATTTTATTTTTTGAAGCCTAATAAATGTTTTTAAAAAATTGAATACTAAGGAGACCATGGTTTCTTTGTGAACTGATTATTTTGTAGACATCTTTTGAAAATGAAACAATTGCTTGAGTTTGAGGAAGATAGAATTAATTAACTTTTTACATACTTTTTTTAAAAAGGAGTTGTGTACGCTCAAAGGAGTTGTTAATATATGTACTTTTTGGTTTAAAAAAAGTAAAAAAAAAAAAAAAAAAACGTAATTATGAGAAGTGCCCTTTTTTTCACTTGAGCCCCTGCCCCTCAAAATGTCTGTGCACGTCCCTGACTGACAGCACTCCAAATTTACAAAAAAATGAGCTCAATGTTAAAATTGACCGGAGTTCTCCTTTAAGCATGTCATGCTCTAAATATATTAAAGCGCCCAAGTTAAAAGAAGTCAACCGTTAAAAACGCTAGATGCTAGACCTTGCATTAAAGGGATAATTCTCACAAAAATAAAAATGTAATTAATCACTCACCCTCATGCAGTGCCGATCCTGACCTCCATGGGGCCCTAAGCTAAATTCTGCTAAGGGGCCCTCTACCTGACCCGTGATGCCGTGAGATATGTAAACCATTTGCCATTGCCACAGTCACACCTGACACTTCAGTGCTCCCAATACAATCCTCCCTCCTTTAAACAAAACAGTCAAAGAATAAGTACAACAATATAGAACAGAATGATATTTACTGAATAGAGTATTTTCTATAGAATATTAAGATAACAAGTGAATATTGTGATGCAGATATCAATTATCCCTGTGAGTGAATGACATCATTGATATCAAGAATTAACTTTTGTACAAGTGAACATGTAATTCCTGATATCAAAAATAGACATTGGTAGATAAAATGTAACTAAGGGGCCCTACTAGTAAAAATAATCAAGAATTCACATTGCAAATAGTAAAAAAAAAAAATAATGAATTATTGATATCAAAAATGCATAAACTGTGAATGAATAAAAGCTAAAATGGCTTGCCATAGCATGTTAAAGTTTTTTTTATTATGCATGTTGAAGCAATTCTTGATTTATGGTTATTATTTACTGAGGGATGTGCATCCATATTGACCAGTATGTCCAGCTAATCAACATTTTAAATTCAATATAGCCCATAAATCAAAGTCAATCAATGTCAAATTGTCAATACATTGCTTTTCATCTTGCATAATTAGTGCAGTTGTTTAGAGTTTTTACTACACATTAACTGAGACTATAATCAGTGTCTTGTTTTAAAAGTGTGTATAATGTGTACTTTGATGAGGAGTGCCATCATTCACGCCCATATATTGTACAGTATGTCTGGTCTCCACATATATTTCTGCTTGAAAAATGCATGTTTCATTTCGTGCACGCGCATATGAATGCATGATAACACACGCGACGCGGTTATCTTTTCCGAGCCGTTGCACTTTAAAAAACACAATAGAAATGCACATAAACTTAACTTTACTTTGCTGACATCAAACTTGTGAACACAAGTTGAGAACACAAGTTTACCTGATTGTTGTTCCCGCAATTCACCTCTTCCTCTCTCTCTCTCTCTCCTCTCTCTCTCTCTCTCTCTCTCTCTCTCTCTCTCTCTCTCTCTCTCTCTCTCTCTCTCTCTCTCTCTCTCTCTCTCTCTCTCTTCTCTCTCTCTCTCTCTCTCTCTTCTCTCTCTTTGTGTACCAGAAGGATAGTTTCGCTTAATTTTGTCATTGATGTTGTAAACATTAATTGACGCGCTATGACACGAGGGGGAGGCGGGGCCTTGAGTAATTTGCGGGGCCCTACGCAGCTTGCGTAGTGAGCGTATAGGGCGGATCGGCTCTGCCCTCATGATGTTCCAACCACATAAGACTTAAGTTCATCTTCAAAACACAAATGAAGATATTTAAATTGAATCTGAGAGCTTTCTGTCCCTCCGTTGACAGCTACGCAACAACTACTTTGAGGCTTCAAAAAGTTCATAAAGAGATTATAAAACGAATCCATATGAATTGAGCGGTTATATGTGAATAAAAGCCTAAATTAATTCTATATAAAGCAATCGAGTCTCTTCAGAAAATTTGGACTAAACCGCTCAATTCAAAACAGCACATCACAACTATTCACAGTTTGACTGCGGCTCTAACACAAAAAGCAAGTGACACAAGGTAAAAACATTGTTACTCACACTTGTGTGTAACAATCCGACTGGAAAATAAAGTCCATTCACACTTTCTTAATGTTAGGATCACAAGGATTGCAATGCAAAGACTGTGTTTTTTCACAACTTGGCACTTAACAGAGGAATCTATAGTTTTATTGTTGGAGTGTTTGCATCTGCCTCAAACAGTATTTACTACTACATGACATGAAGAAATCGGTGAGCGGGGCTAAAGAGGCAACTATGTAGAAGTAGGTGTTGATGTGCAGAGTGAGTCGCACTATTACGTCATAATGAGACAAAATCCAAAACAAGTCATTTTGGCAGCTTTTCAATAAAAAACTGTTTTTGGACTAACAAGAACATTTTGAGTTTTAAAACTTTGAGGTACAATTACCTCTTATATGTCAAAAGATCAAGGAAAAATTAATTTCTCAATTCATGACCCCTTTAAAGCTGCTGTCCGTACCATATTTAAGTTAAAAATAATCCAAATTAATTATTTAAAAAAAACAAACATCTTCAGACAGTGTTCAAAACTATCTGCTTGCCATAGCTAGATTCAAAACGGTTAGCTTGTAATAATGATTTTAATTCCAGTGGTACTGGTGGGTTTTCGTGGGAAATTCGAGCATGTCTTTGCGTCATTACGTCACATCCGTACACATAAAGAAGGAGTTTCGGCTAGCCGACTATACTGCGCGTGAGGAGATGTAGAGATAGGCTTTTCTCGCAGCACTTTACATGATTAAACTCATGGCGGATCCAGAAAGATCCAAACAACAATCATCAGTGTCAACTGGAGATTAACCAGTTATAAAACCCCAAAGACTTCGTACTTCGGATTTAAGGTGGAAAGAGAAAGAAACCGTCTCATGCGAACACAAGGATACTCATCGGTGGGGCTTTTGAAAGGTGCGTGAACTCCCGAAGGGGTTCGAAACGGAAGAAGAGACAGCTTTTTCTGCTGAACAAGTAAGACATTTCAATAGTTCAATCGTGTAACAGTACGTTTTCTTAATTCACACAGTTATGGAGTTTTCTTTGTTGTGCCTTTCTCGTTTAGCTATTATGGAGAATATGAATTCTGAACTACACAGGTAATCATAAAACACATTAAATAACGTTAGTCACGCAATGCTGATGTTGTTAACATGAACAATTCGAGAACAAATTTAAGTAGGCTATGATTTGCACGGTTGCTGTAAATCGCGCTGATTAAATCTAACGATCGCTTGTTATGTCGAATGCTTTTCCCCCCTTAGTTGATCAGAACAAAAATGGATGTTACTTACTTGTTCAGAAGAAATTTTCCGGTTAAAATTCTTATGTCAAACTTTCAAAAAGTGAATCTGTGATTCTGAATGACAGTATCCACACAGCGCGGTGATTGACAGCAGCACTCGCCTCAAAACACTGTGTTCATCCGCGCTGTTTCATGCCGATTTACAACCCACGTAAAGATTATAATTCCGCGAATCACTGCAGTTACAGATTTCGAACAGAGATGGCGACAAAAAGGGAAAATGCTACGGACTGCAGCTTTAATCAAGATAAATACTAAAATAATATTACAGTAATATTAATAGTCCTCTAAATTACAATCGATTACTGAGACGCAAGATAATGGCCATTGCATTTGCATAAACAGACAACATCCAAGTGATTGCTTGAAAGAAGTGTTTAAAGCTGTCTACCTCGTTGCCAGACGCAAAACATCTGACCACTGGATGGCTCTATTGACCAATAAGAATCAGGCATTCAAGAATGCACTGTAATATTTTTACCAGAAAACAAAAAACAAAAGCATTGAATGATTAGAAAAATGATGTTTCGCAATGCAATCTGGTCTTTGTGTGAAGAGCTAATTTGTGATGGACACTTGACATTGTTAGTACCCAACAGGGTATTAAGCTGATGTATATATTTGTGTTCTTTCATTTCATCTAGCAGTCTGGTAATGCTCTGTTCATGTACATGTACCCATGAATATTCATAAAGTCTGATATGCACCATAAGGTTATTATCCATAAATGTCAGCAGATAATTAATTAGTTCTGTCTTCTGGCTGCTCCCTGTGTCTCATTAGCAAAGCATGGACGACTAACTCCATTCATATTCATACCAAAAATATACAGACCTACTCTTTCTCTGTCAGAGTACAACTAGATTTCTGTGTTGACATTGATGCAAGGTCTAACCTTTCTGGTGCTTTTTTCCAATTTCTACTTTTGTAACCTCCAAAGTGTGGGTCAAATGGTGTAAAAAATTCAACATTTACTCAGCGTTTCAGTAATCTTTAGTTCTGAAAAGAATCATTGGCGAATTCTCAGTGTTCAAGTGTAAAACTAAAATACTCATTGCAGATGCTTTTCAAGCACAAACACACTCTACTAAGAACTTGAAAACTGGCGAACCTGCTGAAATCTCACAGACCAATTAAATATAAATATTTTTCTCTTTTCCTTCTTTTCCCCATTTTGTGCAAATCTGGGCAAAAACAAGCCTCCATATAACGTTTTGGTGATATTTTGTAAAACATAATCTCTCCCTAACTATGGCTTTAAGCAAGTTTAAATTTTGTGCAAATCTGGGCAAAAACAAGCCTCCGTATAACGGTTTGGTGATATTTTGTAAAACATAATCTCTCCCTAACTATGGCTTTAAGCAAGTTTACGAATGTATTCCAGGATTTTCGCTGTGGAAGACGAGAAATATTTTTAATTGACACAGTTAGTTTGCGATTACTTCTGCAATATACGCATCAACACGACAGAAAACAAGAAACTGTGATTCATTAAATGCAGGGCATCAACCTTCAGTCGAGAATACTGTGCGCTTGGCTTCAATTGATTGATCCATTAGCCTATATTAGGCCCTCTCTTCTGTCTTCATTTCCTTAAACGTCATTAATAAAAATCCATTCATTATTTGCATTGACCTTCTGATTCGCATTCGCCCAAAGCAGTCATGGCGCAAGTAAATTTAGCTGCAAAATAGATAATTACATAAATAAACAGGTAGACATGTGTTGACATAAATCTGATTGCTTGCTCTGATTAAGAGACAGAGGCTTCATTATTGCTTCATTATTTTCTGCCCTTCATGTTGATGACATCACACTGAGCTTCTGAATGCATTAGCGCCTGACGGACAGCTTACACTCCATTACTGAGAATCCCAGGGCTTATGATTAACAGACACTTACTGACATTTAGAGGGCATCTACCAGGTCTCAGTAAAAAGATAACCGATTTAGATTATTTTACATGAAACACATTCTCTTTGATGTTTAACCTTTAGCATAAAGAGAACGCAACTGTGCTGCAAAGGCCATTGAAGAAATGCTTCTTTTAAAAAAGTAAAAAAAAAATTGTACTAATTAAATTGATCAAAAGTGACAGTACAGACATTATTTTGATGGTCCCTTTAACACATTCTGTTAACTATGAGTATCGTTGCACCTACATGTCTATAACTCTCATTAGAGTGTTAGTAGTGTATTAGTAGACTGATAGGGTTAGAAGTTGACATGTAGTTGCAAAGTTACTTATAGTCAGTAGAATGTTTGTTGGAGGAGCATCACAATAAAGAGTTAGCTGATATTAAAGGGATACTCCACTTTTTTTGGAAATCAGCTCATTTTACAACTCCCCCAGAGTTAAATGTTGAGTTTTATCGTTTTTGAATCCATTCAGACGATTTTCTGATATTTAGAAGAATATCAGTAACCAGACAGTTTCTGGTCTCATTGACTCCATAGTAGGAAAAAAATATACTATGGGAGTCAATGAGACCAGAAACGGTCTGGTTACTGATATTCTTCTAAATATCAGAAAATCGGCTGAATGGATTCAAAAACGGTAAAACTCAACAGTTTAACTCTGGGGGAGTTGTAAAATGAGCTGATTTCCAAAAAAAGTGGAGTATCCCTTTAAGCAGACAGTCTACTAATTCTGTAATGAGAGTTAGTTGACATGTAGTTGGAAAGTTAGCCTACGTATTAGTCAACAAAACTTTCAAAAGGGACTATCAAAATAAAATGTTATAGACATCATTTTACAAAAAAAAAAAAACACCTATTTCAATTTAACCTATTATTGAATTTTCTGTTCATCAAAAGATACTGAAAAAGTATCATAACTTCCACAAAAATATTAAGCAGCACAACTGGTGTCAACATTGATGATAATTACAGAGTTCAAAGCACCAAATCAGCATATTAGAATGATTTCTGAAGGATGATGTGACACTGAAGACCTTAATGAGTAATGATGCTGAAAATTCATCACAGAAATACATTTAATCTTAAAATATCTTAAAATAGAAAACAGATATTTTAAACAGTAATACCATTTCACAATAATACTGTTTTACTGCATTTTTGATCAAATAAATGCAGCTTTGGTCAGCAGAGACTTCTTTACATGAAACATTCTTACTTGACCCCAAACCCTAAATGGTAGTGTATGTTCAATGTGTTTTGAGCACTTAATTTGTTAATACAATAAATCAAATTTGTTTTAATGACAGTCAGATGGTGAGAGTGAGAGCTACAAAGACAGAGAGATGGATGAAGAGAATGAGAGGAGCCTGTCCCATCTGTTTGAGAGAGCCGTGTTGGCTGTGGCTATAAGACTCTCATCCTCACAGCCTGTGAGGCATTAACCGCACAGAGCCCTTGACACGCCTCTCCATCTCTTTAATTATTAAGCATTTATCTCAGCATGTCCCTCAGGCGCGCCTTATCGCAGGTGAGGAGCTGCACCAAGCAACCCATGGCATCATGGGAGATTCTGAGAGCAGGCAGATTAGGAAGGAGGAGAACCTGCCAGAAGGCTTAGTGCAGAATTTGCTCAATGAAGTTTGCAGAGATTCCGGCAACGCTTCACATGCTTTAAGAGTAAATTCAGGTGTGTGAGAGCTTGTACGTTTGCTAGATTGCAGACACACATGCATGCATTTATAGGAAAGTGTTGCTAAAGACCGCCTTGCGATCTTTTAGGAACTCGCACGCCTGCTTTTTAATCATAAGTGGGATGCCCAAAATGGTGGCTGACTTGACTGGATGATTCTGGTTGTGTGCAGATTACAGAAGGCTTTCTGCACCCCTCTGGCTTAGCCAGGGATTTGTTCGCCGAGCATGGCGATGGCGCTTCAGTCTAGCATTCTACGTCAAAAGTTTCTATTAATATGAACATGCCAGCTTGTGTTTGTGCGTGCTTCTCAAAAAAGACTGCAAGAAAATGAATCATGTAAAATAAATCATGTGTACTTTGTTTATCAGATAAGTAACTTTCAATTCCGAGTGACAAATTAAGTTGAATATCCCCATAAATCTTTTCAAACGGATCAATTTCAAACCGAACAAACGCTGCAACCATAAACGGATAAAAGCTGGCCATATAAACATGATTTATGTAGTCAGTAGGCGAGGAATACATTAAGTAAATGCGGGGTCAAGAAAGGTTATTGTTAAATCATATCATTCATATATTTGAATCACTTCTAATACATAATAAAAATACCAATATAGGTGATGTACTGTAGTAGCTTCCCCCAGTAAGCCCTCTGAGGCTTTATCATTATTGCTATCATCTGTCATTATGTTTAGTCATTCACACTGTGTCACACTGATAGTAATAAGTCCTTTTGTCGTACCGCTGTGAAAACAGGACAAACAAAAATTGGCTTGTTTGTTTCTTACATTGTGCTTTCATTTTATGGCCTGCTTTGTCATTTAAATGCTAAAATGTTGCTTAAAATAATAGCATTTATTTAAAATTACAATTTTCTTAAATGGCTGTAAAAATCAATTATAAATGCAATTAGGCACAGGTATCCGTTTGTTTCTTTAAGCTAATTACATCAGGCAAGAATGTAATTAGGGCAAAAGCAAAGCCATTTAAAACAGCAGTAAAAGCAGAGCGAATGCTTGTAGCCGTATGGTATTTACTCAGCGCTATGTCCAGGCTGTTATCGAGAACTCCCTTAAGGCATGTCTTTGGTTGAAATACATTAACAACAGAAGCAATAACAGTTTCAGCTAAAGAGAAACACAATACAAATAAACATTGTAATCTAGCTCTAATTCCCCTGCTGCTGGAGAGATATCTTGACAGCTGTCTTGAAATTAACCCAAACAATTGTAGCGAATAGTTCCTAATTCACTTTTTAAAAAGCTACAGGATCAATTTAGACCACATAGGCTTTTTAGAAGTGCTCCAAATGATGCCATTTTGAGTCTGTTGACCGCTGTATGACATTTTGAAAGATATATTGGGGAAAAAAGCAAAGACCAGACTATTCACAATAAATGATTAGCTGTTTTCTATAAGAAAGCTAAAATGGGCTTGAGAACAAAGTGAGAGAGAACACACAATCTATTATCCTTTTAATAATCTTAAATCCTTATGAACTTTTTAACACTAATATATCAGCCCATTCTCACCCCAAGGCGTCATCTAACTGACGCCTTGGGAATCAGTTTGACCATGCTTCAATATTCGACGCTAAAGGTACCCTTTAGCGTCAGTTAGTTGACGCGATCCCAGGGCGTCATCTAACTGACGCGTTACCCTTAGCGTCAGTTAGATGACGCCCTTCTACCCAGACCTTTAGCGTCGATTATTGAAGCATGGTCAAAATTGTCAGTTAGATGACGCCTTGGGGTGAGAATGCGTTGAATATATACACTGTTGTGAAAAGAAAACTGCCCTTGAATTTCTGATTTTATGTGATCAGTTTTGGGTTGTGTTAATTTATAACTACATCTGGATGTAAAATGGGCACAAATGTTTGGTGCATCTTTCATTTCTTGGTATTCAGGGTAAAGTATTGGATCTATATCTTAGCAGAAAAAAAAGGAAAATACAGAATATACACAGCCTTTTTCACAGCACTGGAGGTACTATATGGAAACTGCAACAGTTCTCTCTCATTTAACATTTTCCCAAAAAATAGCCTTTCAAACTCCACATGGCATTAATACATATCTGCACACAAAGGGCCTCATTCAAAGGTGTTGACTCTTGTATTACATGGGTAACAGATTTCTTAAGAGGTGGTCACATTAGCGAAATTTCATTGTCGATTTTAAATGGTGTAGTGATAAGCAAAGCACACATCACACACAGATAATTCACCATCAAACCAAGCAGCTTTCCTTTGGTCAATGAGGCAAATAAATCTGAGAGACCAACTTGACCCTGTTGCGAAATCCAAAAGGGAAAATCTTTCGCCTTTACACATAATTCCCGATCACATGGATTCCAACTGAAATTACTTGATTTTACCCATGAAAATCGTCTGAACAACAGAAAATGGGCATCACACATTAAAACATGATTTGTATATTAGTATAAAATGCTAGCACTCATCAGCTCAGATAAACATGTTCATAGCATCCTTCTAAAGGCCTTGCAGTTCTTGCCTAACCTACAAGGTCTCCCAGTTAGGGATTTGTGCAAGAAGTGAACTAGCTTTTGAAATGACTAGCACAACCTGGGGGTTAGTAAAAAGAGAGGAAAAAAGGTAAGCAATTGTTATGCGATATGTTAACCATAAAATGTCCCATGTGCATGCATACTGTAGGGTTGGCTGGATTTAACACCATTTAATTTGCTCATTCATAATATCAGATCCATTTAGAAGAACCTGAGAGGGTTGAGTGAATCATTATGGAAAGATCAGTTTGCATCCTCAAAACTGTTCTCGGTTGGGTAGTCATCATCTACTGCGTTCACCCTGATTACAGACCATGTGTGTTTAGTGGATAGCCAAGGCAGAGGACACTAATGCCCGGGTGAGCCTGCATTAGCTCTCCAGTACTTACACTTCAAAGTGCAACAGACAGCGGGACCCCCGAAGGAAACGTAGATGGTTTCTTTCAAACGTGGTCATGCATGGATGTTCCAGTCTCGTTCTTCATTTCCACAGGTCATCGGCTCCAGGACAAGGACTGGAACCTTTAAGGACCATTGAATCACAACTACATTAATTTCCCACACCACATATTCAATGGCTGTGCTTCAAAACACAGTGAGCTTTCTTGCTGTCTACTGCCCACACAGGTCGTAGCCTATATTAACTGAAATGGATCCTCATAAATGACTAATTTAGTATGATCTACATATACAGCAACTCTGTGCATCTCCTCATGCAAAGTGTTAAGATCACCATGTTGCAAAAAGAACTAATATCAGGCTAATATGCATAGATATTCATAGTACTAGTGTTGCTATTGTTCACTAACACAAAAGCTATTACAAATCTATTTTTTGTTGGGAAATTAAAGTATTGTTCATTGTTAGTTCATGTTGACTAATGTAATTAACTAATGTTAACAAATGAAAACTTATTGTAAAGTGTTACCGTTAAAATCAACATTTCTCTTCAGAATGTTTTCACTAAGCCTGTTGCAATGCAATATGGGATTGCCTCTTCTATGAAGGATGAATGCAATAGTGCCTTAAAATTTGACCAAAAGAATCCCACCAGTAGTCTGTTGCCAACTTTTCAGAACAACCTTCGAGTCAAGTCAAGTCACCTAAAATGCTCCCTATGTAGGCAGCTCACTAGGTTTTGGAACACTTTCGTTTTTGTCTTGTATAATTATCAAAGACTATGAAAGTGTTCTTTAACACAATTGTGTGCTATATGCTTTAAAAAAGCCAGTCCAAATGGTTTAAACTTTAATATTGGGACACTTTTATTTACAGAAGAAAAATTACACTGGATTACAAGAATTCCACAAGTACAGTTGGGCGTATGGAGTGCTCCCTTTAGACTGCTGAAAAGAAATGGGCAACATTGCACAATGTTCTATTGCGCTGAATGTGGAGAGCCTGGTGTTTATGAAAAATATATGCAAAATGTTTTGTTTTTTGGAGAAATTAGCTGGCCCAAACCAAAGTGAATATGCTGAACATTAAGATGGATATCAAGACTTCTTTATCAACCTCTGATTGGTAAAATGAGCAAGTGTCTAGCAGTATGCCATTTCCATCCTTATTACTAAAACACTAAGATCCTAATCACCTGCAGACCCATGATCTCTCTTACAACCAAAGCTTCCTTGCTCAAATTATCCCAAAATGGCATGGATTTGATTTCTAAAACAAATTGTATAGCTAAAACCTCTGCGATTCATCTGAAACCACCTTCTTGGCCACCTGCCCTTCTTTAGCTCTCGATAACATCACTTACACAGAATACCTTTACATTGATTGCCAATTTTGATGAGACATAATTTGTCATCATGTATGTGTGATGCTAAGACAGAACCTGGGATGAATCATATATTTTTTTCTGCTGTGAAATGACCAAAGAAATAACAAGTATTTACATCAGCACACTTGAATAGATATTTTTCCTTTAAGATTTGGCAACCTCTACTTTCTTTATGTCACTCTTCATCTTTCTACACTCCATGCTCGCTATCACACACATCCAAACACACCCCCACAACAACACGGACATGCTCAGACGCACACACATACAAACTTTCAAACGGTTCTAAAGGAAAAGCACTTTCTTTTTTTTGTTTCCAAGATATCTCCACAAGAAAGTATGACACATACGATGCTCCTCTGATTCTGATGAAACAACAGTGTTGAAAACAAGGACATATTTTCATCCACAAATACACTTGTAATCTATGAGTAATTCATCGTTCAGGTCAAGTTGGGCCTGTGTCAGCGCCACCCATGTACCCATGTACCATGTACTCAGTTTGGGGTCACGTGTGGTTGATCCTTGCTTTGCTACTGAGCATTTTGTAATTTATTTGCATTTGGGTGAGACATATAGTGGCAAAAAGGCTAGAAAGTAAACATTACCCAAACAGTTACCCAAAACTACAACACAGACCGCAAAAAAGTGGGGGATTTCCACACGCTTAACTTTGACTGACGCATTAAGAAGCGATATTTTTTGCGTAACCACACTGAAAAAGTGCAACAGCCGGATTCCAAAGAAATAAGGAATGAGAGCAAGAGAAAACGTGAAGCTTACGGCGTAGACCCAACCTCCAAGTAACAAAGAATCAGACTCAAAGCAACAGCAAAGCCTTGAAAAAAAAAAAGAAGCCCAAAAATAAGCGAGAACAAGCGCAAATAAACAGGAGCCTGTCTGTTGATCGGCAACCTCCGAAAAATGTTTCACAAAGCAGTTATCGCGTGGCCTCTTCTGATACCCCGGACGAGGAGTCTCTAACAAACGATCTTACAATTGGTTGGCGTGTTCTTGCTTGTTTTCTCATTAGTTTGCTTGCTATTGGTCTCTGGGTGGCTCACTTTGCATGTTTTTTTAGAGGATAGCAGGGCCTCCATTATGCTTTACTGTCCTCCTGTGTCATGTGTAGGCTGTTGTCACCGTGAACTTTGATCTCGATCGTGTCCGGTTTCAGAGTCTCCTTGCCGTTTTCCTCTTTCAGTGGCAATTTCCTGTCGGAAGAGAAGAAAGGTGCACAGTGGTCAGTTTGAAAGAGTGGTCAAAAACACATTTTCAATTGACAACTAGCCATTGTGGTTCCCCAGAGGCTGAAATTCAGACTTAGGGGGCTTTTTGCAGACCAGAGTCCATTTGGCACCACAGTTTGGTTTGTTTAGGAACTTTATGTACCGATGAGATGCTTAGAAAAGGTAGCTTTGGGTCAGGTTTGAGCCATGCACTCAAATTACGGCTACTGTTCAAAAGTTTGAGGTCGGTAGGATTTCTAAAATGTTTTTAAAAAAGAAGTCTCTTTTGCGCACCAATGCTGCATTTCTTTGATAAGAAATACAGAAACATTGTGAAATATTACATGTATTTTCTATTTTAATATATATATTTAATATATTTATTTGATATATTTTTTCCAGAATTTTTGGAATATAAAGTTCAGAAGAACAGCATTTATGTGAAATAGATTTTTTTAACAATGTGAAAGTCTTTACTGTCACATTTTTTTTCAAATAATAAACAATCTAACTGACCCTAACATTTTTAATGGTACTGTCAGTGTGAAAACAATCGTGTCATCATTTACTCACCCATATGTTCATCTAAACCTCAATGAACGTTTTTTAACTGTTTTTGTCCATACAATTGAAGTCAGTGGGGTCAAAAACATTTGACCCCAAAAACAAAAAAAAAATATTTCTCTTTCTTCAAGAAATCTTATTTTGTGATCCACAGTAAAAAAATAAATAAATTCATACAGGTTTGGAATGACATGAAGGTTAGTAAATGTTTAAAAACATTTTTTAGGGTGAACTAATCCTTTAACTAGGAACAAATAATCATAACGAAATTTTATTTTCAAAGACAAATAATGTCTGTCTTTGCAATCTTTAATTAAAAAGTAACACATGTTCCACTTTCCTGCTCTGCTAAGCTCAGCTCACCTCATTAACTTTTTCAACCCTTACCAATCAAAGACTGGTAAAAGAAATCCCAACAATATCCCAGTGGTTGAAATCAAGCTACCTGTTTTCACTCAAGAATACTTTACATCACAGTATTGTTGACTTTAAAGTAAACCTATAGGTGTATATAACACAGTCTCATCCCATGAAGTCATATATTGACGTCTTGGGACGTCTTTTGACCATACGTCAATATCCGCCTTTTTAGGGTACCCTTAAACGTCGGTTATATGACGATCCTGGGACGTCATACAATTGACGCTTTACCTTTAACGTCAGTTAGGTGACGGGGTAGGTATAGGGGTAGGTTTAGGTCTGTGGTAGAGTTAGGATCCGATAACGTCATCTAACCGACGTTTAAGGGTACCCTAAAAAGGCGGATATTGACGTATGGTCAAAAGCAACACAGTCTCATCCCAAGAAGTCATATAACTGACGTCTTGGGACGTCTTTTGACCATACGTCAATATCCGCCTTTTTAGGGTACCCTTAAACGTCAGTTATATGACGATCCCGGGACGTCATACAACTGACGCTTTACCTTTAACGTCAGTTAGGTGACGGGGTAGGTTTAGGGGTAGGTTTAGGTCTGGGGTAGAGTTAGGATCCGATAACGTCATATAACCGACGTTTAAGGGTACCCTAAAAAGGCGGATATTGACGTATGGTCAAAAGACGTCCCAAGACGTCAGTTATATGACTTCTGGGATGAGACTGCGCTGTCAAAAGACGTCCCAAGACGTCAATATATGACTTCTTGGGATGAGACTGCGCTGGTGTATAAATGTATGTTTTAAGGGGGTTATTGTGTTAACACTCTTGGGCCACAAAGTGAGCATCAGGCCCTGTGGGATCATCATAACTCTAATAATGTTACTTAAGTCAAGGCCAGGGCCCTTGGGGTATGGGGCTCATATCTGCTTGTTATCGAAGCTGAAGACAATCACAGTCCTTAATCTCTTTGAACTTTTAGACAAGTAACCCTGGCATGACTTGAGTTTTTCCATGCATAACTACAGATCATTCACCCTGCAAACCAAAGGACAAAGTCTACACGGGATGTCAGGAACCGTAAAGGCACCAATCGGAGGCAAAACATTCAACTAACAATAAAACACAGATCGCATAATTCACAAGTGATTCACAGTAAACAAACTGATAAGCCTGTAGACTAAGTACTTCTTTGACGTACATGCTCCATAAATAAAAACTGTTTGTCTGTCACACCTTTCTTTTTCTGACTAACTTGAGGACTTTGTCTTGCAGCATTTTTTACTGTCAACTGAAGACAAATTGTTTGTTGTAGTTAGTGTAAGGTAACATTACTTTTAAAGTAACTCATTACAATGTAGTGTTGCTGTTATTATAAAAACAAACTAATGATGTAACATTATTATTTTTTATGCAAAGTAAGCTGCAAGTTATTTTTTCATTTTTTTCTATCTGACTGAGACTCTTGAGTGGAAGTGATAGGCATTGCGCTTGCAACCTTTTTTTGAATTTTAAAATATTTATAATACAAAGGCATATGACATTTTGAGACTTATAGTGCATGTGTATTTACATGGGAATTAAAATTGCAGGAAACAATGTATCTTGTACCCAGGGCTTAAAAAAATTGGTTCACTCAGAGCAGAATCAGTATTTTAACATTTCTGTTCACGAGTTCCTTCTGTAATATTACCGTTCCAAACTTTTCACTAAGAGCTTTTGACTAACCTCGTATGTCCATTGGATTCAAAATGGTCCTACACAATAGGCTATTACCTGCCATTAATTTTCACTTAAATATAATGCTTGTAATGAGAAAAACTCCTGAGATCCAAAAGCTAATACCAGTGGATTGCCATTGCAAATTACCTATGACTTGACAACTGAACACGAGCATTTCACTCACGTTGAATAGGCCGTACTATTTGAATTCATGACTGGTTGACTGCTAAATTAAAATCTTAAACAGAACGGTGAAATAATGTTATCAACTGGTAATTTACGATTACATTTGATTTCCTTTTTCGCTTTAATGTTCCTTTTAAATGTTGTTCCTCGAACCAGTTCAGAGCCCTCCACGTACCAGAACATTACATTAAAAAAAGTATTCAGCTTTAAATTTGAAATCTCTTGGGATAAAAGCATTTGCTAAATGAATACATGTCAATACAAATGTAAATAACTGATGCAAAAGGGATACTCACAGGTAGGCAGCTTTGCCCTCCTCTAGCTCTTTGCTCTTGCCGCTTGTGGCTGTCTTTTTGCTGCAGAGCTTGCGGGTGATGCACATGAGCAGGCCACACTGGCGCAGAAAGAAGCAGCTGACGTCCACTAGCACGAGCAGCAGCAGCAGGCCAGATAACCCCAGCCCAACCACTGCGCCCAGGCCTAAACCGCTGAACAGCGAATCTGCTGAGACAGGATACACACACAACCATCAATGATGGGCCTCGACAACACATACACTCCTTTACGAGAACATTTATTCATGACAAGTATATACGGAATATGTTTCACTTAGAATGTGCTAAAAATAGGGGTACCAGCATTACTGTTTGCTTTACATCTGATTAAAAGGGCATGACAAGGCACAATGATTCATAAAGGATCATATAAAAAAATTCTTCTATGGTTATTTTTGAACAATCAACAGGAAGAAAGGATATAATGCTGCGTTTATGCCATGTCATAATTAATCTATTCGGAGCGGTTCACGTCCTCAGACTGGGAATTATGCATTTCTATGGCAACACTAACGGCCAAAAGAATATGTAGGAGTAGGAGCTTTCAGAAAAAAAGCTGTAATTATGAGCTCTATTAGGACATGAACGCTTTTTACAAGTTGAAATCTTCAAGTTCAGAGGTAAATAGTATAAGAATAAAAAAATGTCATTGCTGAAAGTATATGATTGTCAGGATATTAAAAACTAAAGCATTCATTCAACATAGTAGTGTAATAAAACACATAGTAGTGCATTGATTTGAGTGATGCAACTGTGTGAAACTCAAATGGTCAAGACTTTGCATGAGGAAATGAGGCTGTCTGAGCTATTCGGAGGGAAACATCCATGGCAATGCTATTGGTCTAAACACATCAATCACGCATGCTATTGAACGTAACATTGCCATTATAGAAAAAGCATCCCAGAAGTCTGTTGTGTGATCTGGAGCATCAGAGTGAGAAAAGCAACACATGATAGATGAGGGAAGGACAGGCAAAGACCTTTGAACAATTCAGTAGCTGTCTGTTTTTTTTTTTTTGAAATTCACATCCACCTCAACCGAGTGTAGATTTAGTTCTACCATTTGGTGCGACATTTAAATTTAACCTTAAAAAACAATGATAAAACTTAACAAGGTTTCATTTGTCTTTAACATAAGTTAACATGAACTAACAATGAACAATACATTTACAGCATTTATTCAAACAAAATATATTATTCATTGTTTATGTTAGCTAAAGTATTAGCTAATGTTAACAAATGAGACCTTACTGTAAAGTGGTACCAAAAGACAAAAAACATTACAGAAGTAATATCCGGCAATGTTATAACCATCCTTAATTTAATCTAATGATCGTTATTTGGAAGATCCTTTGACCATTTTCAAATGTCATCATGCAACTGCATATCAGCTTATCCATGAATAAGTAGCACTGAGAAGACCTCAGATGTATTGATCCTGGTATGGTTTTACTTTTGATGCATGGAGCACATGACCAACTCCACTGTGACTTATCAGCCAACACATCTGTTTTTCACCATGCCGCGCTCTCCATGAGAAATGTGTCCGCGCTCCTATAGCTGATTTGTTGTTGATTTATAACATCATTAGAAGCTCAATTTAGCATCTCGTTAATATCACTTATCCTGAAGTTCCACAAATGGGCGTGATCCATCCGCATCTGAGTTCAACGCACTCAATTAATTAAATATGAACGGTGATTGAGACTCAGCAATGAGAAGCAATAACTCAAGCTCGATTGATTGTGTCTGGACGGCACCCTCACTCTGAAGGGAGGTCTGTGGGTGGGCTCCCAGCAGATGATTGACAGGCTAATGAAGCTTGTAATCATGTGTGGGGCTTAATGGCTGTGTCATGCTGATACATGACTAAGTAGGCTTAAACAGATCCACGTTTTCTAGTTTGGGAACACTTTTACATGGGAAAACTTACAGCGTGAAGTACAGGCAATAGGAGCATTTGAGACCCTGCTAATGCACTCTCTTCGAGGATGAAGTACTGTGTATGCCTCAGCCTTTGAGCAGCACCGCTTAATCATTCAAACACTTACCTCTGCACTTACAACACCAGTAAATGCAGAAAGCTGGAGACTGGAAGGGGTCTAAAAATAGACTTCAGTCAAACCAGTGTAAATCTGTTATGAGGGGGCTTCAGATTAGATGAAAATGACACCCTTACACCATGCATAGTTCAGCAAATGTTTACCAAATGCATTTAATGTTATATGACAGTCATTAGACTAATAAGTATGTAAAAATAACATAAAAAATTGCCCAAGTCTTCGTCACATGGTCGTTCTGAAATCATTCGGATTAGCTACCTAAGAAACATTTCTTAGTATATTAATATTTTTGTGGAAAGTATTACTTTTAAATAAAGTTTTAATGACCCCGACATTTTCAAAAGTAGCATTGAACCTATGTAATAAAAAATATCTGTTGAATATCAAAAAAGTGTTTTAGGGTTTCACGTCCCTTTTTGTTCAAATGAAATCAAAACTTTAAATGATTCATCAGTGTGTGTTATTCCAATGAAAAAATGCTTGTTTTTATAATCTTATAATAATCAATCCTAACTTTTCCAACTCTTCTGATAGAATTTTTTTTCACAACCCAATCAGTTTCTGATGGATAATCAAGCCCTGTCCAGTTTTTGATTGAATATTCGGTTTGACTCAATACCGCAAAAGTAATAGGGTTGTGAATGTATTTCATATTAAATGTCACATGGAGTCAGGAAGAAGTGTAATGAATGAAATTCTGTCGAATTAGAGAAATCACTTCCAAAAATTATGAAATTGAATATTGAACAGCCAAGCAACTCATGAATAGTCTAGCAAACGTTTGCCACATGCATTTTATGTGCTATGAAAGAACATCAGGTTTTTTGATACAAAGCTACTAAATGGCCATAGTACACCACCTAGCTCGTGAAATGCCACTTTTACAGCTTTTTGGGTTGTATTAAGTGGATACATTGAGCTGACCAGTGACAGTTTGGACCTTTTTACTAATCAACCCATAAAACCCAAAGAGCACTCCATAAAATGAGACAGTTTTCTTATCTCCAGGCTGAATGGCTTCCTTCTGGAGTCCTGAGGTAATTTAAAGCTTTGGCCATTATGGGAAAGGTCCCAAGTTTTAAGACTCTTCCCCCTACTCCCCTCACCCTATGCTGGCCCAGCAACCTCTGCACTACCTACACAGAGGACACAAGCCAACCATGACTCCATAATGATGGTTTAAAGACTCTAACGCTCATTAAGACGCTATGCTTGATGAGCAGAAGAGACCCTCTAGCCGTTAAACGATTAATAATAGACCGACTGCAGTCAGAATATTATCAGTGGCAAAGCTGCTTTGCGCAGCATGAGGTTGGACTGATGGGTCAGAACGAATGAAATGGGTGTCAAGTGGCACCAATTAAACATCGCTTTTCCATACTTTTAATAGAATTCTCTATGACACTTGTAGTGTATCTGGGAAAATTATCATTATCGTAACCCATTCATTGGTTGGTCATGTATAAACAGAACATAATTCCAAATGAATGTCATTATAAATTTCACATTCAAAAGGATCTTAAATAATTGTTGGTCTGTTTGTTTCAATAAAATTTTTTTCTTTCAACACAACAATTTTGGAAGTGAATTTTACAATATGCTCAGTTCTCAGACACCACAATCACATTTACTTAATGGATTTATCAAAAATAGCTGCCATTTTCACCCACAATGTTCACCCAAAAAAAAAAATTCTGTCATCATTTATCCACCCACATGTTGTTTTAACCTGGCATGAATTCTCTTCTGCTGTGGAACACAAAATAAGATATTATGAATACGTTTCAAATATTTTTGTTCATACAATGTGTAACGATCCGTAGCTGGAGTGCCCTCGAGAGCCACCAGAGGGCGCTCCACAAATAACTATTATCACTTCCTCACAAACTACATTTCCCATACTTACTGCCTGGACTCATTCACACTGATCACATTCACCTGTACCTCATTGTCACTGATTGCATTCACCTGTGTCTTGTCATCCTGCTAGTCTCAGTCTATTTATACCATGTTCATTCATTCACTCACCGCGAAGTCTTGTTTAAGTGTTACACTGCATTTCTGAGCATTCTCATGGTTTTCTTGTCTCTTGGTTTTGGATATCTTGCCCTGTTCCCTGGATTACTCTCTTGCCTCTGGTCCCTGCCTGTTTTGTTTTTGTTTGTTTGTTTCTCTGTTTTGGACTGCCTGTCTGTGAATGACCCTTTGCCTGGATTCTGATTACGATTTGGATTATCTTGAATAAACTGCATTTGGATCCTCAACCTTTGTGTCTTGGAGCAGTTCGTGACACAATGCAAGTAAATGGTCTAAATAACATTACATATTGCTACAGTATATAGCCAAAGAAGGAGACATTTTTAAAAGTCTTTTCATTTTTGTGGGTATAGACCCCCATCTCTACAATGTCTTTTCTTATGTAGACACATTGTTGCTTGTGTTGTTTAAGGAAATGTCTGATACCTTCTGATTTATGACTTCATACACCTGGCTTTAGATCAAATGGCTGTACTCTGGCTAGCTGGATGGACATTGCTTATTTCTCTTCCAGAAGCAAAAAAAAAAAAGCTTATTTATGGGTGGTGTGATCAGCTGTAATGGACAGCAGTAAAACAACAGGTCCATTTTCATTTGGCCGAATCTTTTCCAGCTGGTCAGTCAACAAGAGCCATTCTAATCTTATAAGAAGTCAAGCCACATTAAGAAATAAAGGCCTTAATGGACTGGGCTTCAGACCCTTTCTTTTAGTGCGAACAATATTGAGGTTTTTGACATACCCATAAATGAAATGAAATGTTCTATTGCTGTGTAATGAGAGAATGGAGAGGGCAGCGCGTAGAGATGATCGAGATTAATGGTCTCCATTGACCTGACTTGCATTGATTTGAGATCGTCTTAATTAGGTCAGGTATGACTCGAGGGGATTAAAACCTCTCAACTTTTGTAAAATTTACAATGATACAAATTTAAACTGCAAAACATTATGAGATCTTATTTGTGATAATGTGCTGTGAACACATAACAATGTTTGTTAACATTTTCTCATAATAATAATAATAATAATAAAACAACAACACAATACAACATATTTAACAAGGATGAACCAAAACAACGAGCTTATGCTGATTTCACGGTATTACTACTGTAATTTGGAAGAGATGGAATCCTTTGATGTTATTTTTGGAGTGTTACGTGACTCGAAATGATGCATTTCAATGGCAACACTATCAACGGCGAAATAAATCTCCGGTGCAGGTCAGTGCTATTTAAGTTGTTTATGCTCATTATTATTGTAATGTTATGTGCTTTGAAGCATGAGGTAGTTTAACGCTGTCTCTCATCTTGTGACACTTTGCAAACTCTGCTGTATGTGTTTTGAAGGAGGCGTGACTTTGGAGACACTCTGAAGAGAACTTTCAAATCTAACTTGATACTACTCTGAAAATTGTCTACCCTTCCTTTAAGATATTGGTTTTCATTGCTTCAGTGAAAAATGCTAAATAAATGCTAAAATCTGCTAAATAGCCCTTCAAAGACTTTTTCAATGTTAATCTTTGCTTGATTGTTTTATTAAATTTGAGCTATTCACTGTGTAGTACAATGATTCAGATAATACAATGCTTTTGTATTTTCTTACCTGTAATACTAAACCAAATTATGCACACAATCTGCATTATATGTCAGTGTTCTACATTAACTAGTCGAGTCATAATTACTCTTAGGATTCTGAGCTCAGAGGCTGTAGTTATTGCATCAGAGTTTATTTGAGAAATTCCGACAAAGACTTCTACACTGATTTTCACATGAATTCAAATATATTCTTCAAACATGCAGCATCAGTATAGCACATATTATCTATAGTTATGGACTTCACATTTCATGGTTCTCAAAATACACTCTTCAGATAACAGAAAATAAATAAGCTTCTGAATACAGCACACACTTCATCAAATCAAGATCGCAATACTGCATCCACACAGTAAAGAAAGTGAATCATATCCATTTTTACTATTTTAAAACATACCGTTCAAAAGTTTGAGGTCAGAACGATTTTTTAAATTAAATAAAAATGCTTTTATTCAGCAAATTGACCAAAGGTGACAGAATGCTGTTTTAAACTTTCTATTTATCAAAGAATCCTAAAAAAATTATCATGGTTTCTACAAAAATATTAAGCAGCTATTTTCTACCTTTGATAATAATAAGAAATTATGCTTGAGCACCAAATCAGCATATCCGAATGATTTCTGAAGGATCATGTGACCCTGAAAAATGGATTAATGGCTGCTGAAAATTCAGCTTTGTTCCATCACAGGAACAATATTTTACTTTTTTTTTAATCACAAATAAATGCAGCCTTGGAGACCATAATACTTTCAAAAACAATTTAAAAATCCAACCGACCTAAACTCTTGAACGCTCAAGCTGATTTTAGTCCTTTATAATGACATGGAACAATGAGTGTTAGCTTAATTCACTGTATTCATATACAAAAACTCCTGCAACATTCTACACAAATATTCATATTCACAACCTGCGCATGATTCCAGTTACTAATGTTCTTTCTCATCAATACTGAGAATATACAATAAAGTGGCATGAAAATGTCTCTGCCAGAGGTGCGCCCAGAAAACGAAAATTAATGTGCATTATATTTGGACTCACTGCAAGGGAGAAGTCTTGTTTTATGTTTCTCACATTACGGGTAACATAAAGTCGGCCTGTTTGATTTATGATACCAGTGTTTAAAAGTCATATCAATTTGAAATCCTACTTGACTCCATTTAATGAGTGCTGCGTTCTATATCTTTGTGTGCGTGTATCAGCAACATCATTAAATGCATTCTCTCAAGCGATGCAACTGCTGACATTTCCCATAGACATAATAAACCAAAACAAAAGAGCCTGTGGATGCACAGAAGATGGAAAAGCCCTAATGCTGGTGGCTTACTGTGCCTTTTGTAAACACCAGCAAAAAGGAGCTCATTAAACAAAACTAAGGGTCTGATCACTACTGTAACAGGTAGAGAGTAAATTAATCACTCAGTTTTTCCTCGTCCTTTGTTGTCAGTAATATGCAAGACCTTTATGGATCAAAAAAGCAAGCTGGATTTGGAACGGAGGGAGGACACGATAGTGGAGGGATCAGTTCACAAGCATGTAGGCTCGGACAATAACAAGAACGCCACCAGAGTCTAATAAGGAGCATTGAACCGGCACGGCTAAGGGTCAGCGAGCCATTGGTGGGGGTGAAAAAAAAGTCCCTGCCTCAGTCTTTTGGGCTCATTCCAGGCAAAGTGAAGATGGAACAATGTCAACACAGACATGAGCACAGCAACAATGACAGAGAAGCTCCGAAGACGGTCACCGGATGGACAGGCTGCGCATGGGGACGTCCACGTCCGGTTGGAGGGCGCTCGCAACACTGATCTGCAATGAGATGGAGGGGAGAGGGGGTGGGAAGGAAGAGGGAAAGACATACAGTAGTTGTGTGGAGCCAGCAAAGGACGCAGGATGGTTACACACACACACACACACACACACGAGAGAATGAAAAGCAGTTTATTCACAACATCAGAGCGTTGGGTTAATAGAAAAGATGATTACAAGAGTGGAAATGAGATTATTTTGGTGCAGGTCAGGAAATAAACAGGGGTGAATGTGACAAAGATGTTGACAAATGAGCGAGGAGTGAGTGAGCAGTCCAAACCAGTGTCCGTTGTAAAGGTTTGTTTGATTGAAAGGATCGCGGGGTGTTTATAGGCACACAGAAAAGCAAGTTTAGTGGCAGTTCATTGCAAAACAAAAAGCCCAGCGATTTGCGGTGTGGCCCAGAATGCGTTGCATAATTCATTAGGTGGGAATTGGAGAACAGGATTGTTTAGAGTGAAACAACGAGACGAAGCACAATAGAATTATAAATAAGAGCATGGGCCAGCGGGGATGAAGGGGTGCAGGTGGAGAAGGAGAGAAAAAGGAAAGGATGAGAAGGAGTTGGGAGAGAATATACAAATGACATTGAATTAACAAGGTAAATCCAAGCTGCTGAGGAGCAGTGCTGTCAACACACACACTCACATTGAGATATTTTACATTCAGATACACTTATGCATGCACTGACACGGGATCTAGGAATATTTCACATATAATTGGACAAATGTAAATATCATCTGTCAGTATCATAGAATTTCTATCTATCTGTCTATCTTAATCTATCTATCATCTATCTATCTAATCTATCATCATCCATCCATCCATCCATCCATCCATCCATCCATCCATCCATCCATCCATCCATCCATCCACATCCATCCTCCATCCATCCATCCATCCATCCATCCATCCATAGTGATATTATGAGAACATGACACCCCAACTTTATAAAATAGCTTGCGGCTGCACTTTTGTGTTTGTCAGTTTCGTCCCCTAATATAAATCCACTCACGTACAGCTGCAATTTTGCTTGGTTCATTAAAACAAATATTGTTATTAGAGCAGGTATGAGCCTGAGACCTGACGCACTCAAAGCAAAACACTTACATCGACGCCATTATGTACTGCATTTATCCTCTATCCCAAACATCTATCAAACTAAAAGACAAATTTCCATGATTGACAGTGGGTGGAAGTTAAAAATAAAGCAATCCACAACACACTGTATAAAAAGAACTTGGAATTGAATCATTTAAATAGTTTTTTTAATCAAAGAAGAAGAATTTCATGATCATATTGTGATTCATAAATATTTTTTTATCAATAAATAGAAAAGCATTTGCAGATGTCCAAATCTTGGTACTTCTGCATAACACAGCTTAAGGTATCAGCGCAGTGAGTGAATTGTATGTGCCTTTGTTAGGTGAATATTAATATGCATCTCTTGAAAGCCATGTTTATACCATATATCATGTGTGATATGCTGATGGTATGATATATATAAAAAACACCATTATCATTAAACCATACAATATAATCACAATATAAATCCTTGGCCTGAGAGAAAGCACTATTGAAATGGTCTTTTCTATGCATTTCCCAAACAATTCTACTATTGTGTGTAAAAAAACAACAACATTATTTTCTGTTTACAGTATTAAGTGGCTATAATTTAAAGGTTATTTTAAACCAGGGTAAAGTTCTAGCATGTTTTTTGAAAAAAGATCTCCTTCCTGAGATTCCATCCACACAAACACAGAGGTATTGAGAGTAGACAGGCAATAAACATACCTCTTTAACATGCGTTTACCCTTACATTGCTTTCCATTTAAAAAACATTATAAAGGTATTGTATTATAGCCTGGCAAGCCAGACCTACATCAAGATGTTAGGTCTGGGAACTCACAATTGACATGCCTCAATCCGAGGGGCGGGATAAACGGTTGTCTTTCAATATCCCTCGGCACGCAATAGGATAGCGCTACAACCAACCAGAGCAACGAACGGCTGTGTCTGAGTGAATCCCATGCGTTTTTTTCCTTTCTTTTACTTTCTATGTTTTTTTCACCAGCGGAGCTAGTTGATATATTAAACTTTTGCCGTATCCGGTCGTCAAAACTCCGAACACATCTTCCTTTTTTAGGAATGACTTAAGTAACGTTCTCTTAACTCCAAGTCCTCCAGAGTCGCGGCCAAAGCCGATTCGAAAGACCGCTGTTCGCCAGCAGCATCTTCTTTGTTTTCAAGCAGAGGGAAATCACCTATGGAAATCACGCGGAACCGTCACTCACAACACTGCCGTCATTATGTTAAGCCCGCCCACCAACTCTATACACGATCTGATTGGCCTGACCAGAGTTTGGTTTTTCCAGCTCGAATGCCAACGGAGAGTTTCTAGACCACACTTTGCTGTAAAATTATTTTTACTGCCGCTAGGATACGTCTAGATTTCTAGGCTAATTGTATTACTGATGGGGAACACAAACCACTTATGTGGATTTGGCTGGTTGAACTACAGTATTAGTTTGACTATATATGCATCCAGCAAATTACCCTTCATGTTTACACCATTCAGACACCCATTGGCTACCATAGAGCTTTTGATTGATTCTTGAAGTTTTCTGATTTCATTGTAACCCCAGATTTGTTGGGACCCAGTAAACATTAAAAGCCTTTTTGTAAGAGCATGACTTAAAAAAAAAAAAAACATCACTGCGAACTGTAAATGGTCAGTCAGCCAGAGAGTGATATTGGGGCACTAACAGATGGACAGTTACGGCCCGTTCACACCAAGGATGATAACTATTAAAAAATAATGATAAAAATCTAGTTCTAAAAATCCTTCTTAATGACACACCACCAATATATAACGATAACGGCACAGAGGAAGAATATCGTTATAATCCCTTTCACAACAATTTTTTTCCAGCTGAAGAACGATAAAAACATTGACCGCAATCAGGATCCATTCTGCTTTAAAGAGCTTGAGAATTTAAGGTGGCAGATGACAAAACTGCAGCGCTCGCATAGAATAAACAGAACGATATTGTGTGTTGGTGTGGATGGTATAGTTATTGCTATAGTTATAGTGATCGTTCTAGGTGTGAATGGGCATTTAGACATATTTGATCATATCAGTTTTATTTTTGTAGCGATAATATCTTTCTCATCTCTTTTTCCTAAGGAGAAAGTGTTTTCTCTGACAGTTTGCTCCTGATTAAGACACAGAATCGGTTACACGTTTGATTGTGATTCTGAGATACATGAGCTCCATCAAGCGTGGGTGGCTGGCAAGTGTGCTGAACTGCAGCAGAGCATATAATTATAATAGGAGACATATAATTTCAGCTATAGATATTGTGAGTGGGTGATGAAGTGCTGTAGGTAATCGAACTAAATTTGTCGGATGAAAAAGAGTAATACTTTGCATGTGTTGTGGAAGTACTTGTACCTGTGATATCAGGTTTCTGAGGCATGGAGAACTTCACAAAGGTGGGTTCAGACAGGCCTTTGACGTTTCGGGCGGTGATTTCCACCTCATACTGCGTATTCCACTGGAGCGGTTGCAGCAGCACAAAATCATTCACACCTGGAACCAGTTTTGTCATCCACTGTTCTTCCTTGTCCTACACAAAACCACAAGTGTTTCAGAAAACATGCACAGGCATACACATACAGTATGAGCATATGACTATAAAATTGGCTTTAGGGCACATAAGACTTATTCAAACAGTTAATTCTCACTGTCAGAGGTATAAAGTCCAGGTTCAGAAAAAAACAAAAGTCCTCCTCAGTATTTTGTTCCAATCACCTGGATTTGCTAATTAGCATAGTTTTTCAGTCAGGAGACAGAACTAATAAGTGAAATCAGCTGTCTTCAGCTGAGTTCATGGGTGGAATAAACATATGGCAGGACTTTTACTTTATGGACACATCTGCTCACTGTATTTTTAAATATACTGTATGACAACTTATCGGCATAAACAAATCTTGTTAATGCATTTGAGCGGCGGGCGCGAATATTGGCTCTTTTTACAATGGTTTCGAACATCTGCGTAAAAAACGCTGCACATGTGTACGCACGATTAGTGAATGAGACCCGTTGTTTTATTTGCAACAATGGCAAAATGAAAAATGATTTTGTGCTCCTCAAGGGGTGAAATGGAACAGATCACATTTGTTTAGCTATGCAAATTCACTTATATTCAAATAGCTTCAACAACATATTTTTAATTATCTATTAATATGAGAATTTGTCATTTCATTTGTCATATTTAGGCATATTTGTCGATTGATTGGTTGCAAATATAAATACAATTTGGTAATTTATTTATACAAAGTGCATTTTTTTTAAACATAAATAGTACTTCATCGGTTTTCTCTGATGGATGGAAATCAAAACATAAAATTATATATTAAGAGGCCATCTGATACTTCATCCTCCGAGCAACAGATAAGAAAGAGATGCTTTTCTCTAATCCTCAAACTTTTTCACACACTTACAGCAGAAACACTCCAACGCATCCATTATTCTCTTTGTGTCCCTGCATGCCTGCAGAGCATCTGAGCACGAGTGTGAGCATAATATAATGTGTGTGTGTGTGTGTGTGTGTGTGTGCCGGCTTTTCCGCCAGCTAAAATTTTGAAACAAGGCCCACACATACTGCCTTCAAAAACTCACTGCTTTTATATTTTGACATTTTCAAAACGCCTCAGCTCTTTAAAGGATAAATGGTTGAATGTGCCTTTCACATGTCGACAGTCCTTAGGCATGCTGTGACATCTCCATTTCCCCTGTTCTCACCTCCACATGCACAGGCGATCAGAGACCGAGCAAATGAGAGAGAGGGAGAGCGAGAAAGAAAAAAAAGAAAAAAGCGAAGAGTACAAATAAAAGAGAAAGAAAAGATGCCAGCGGACCCTATTACGGTAGAGGAGGAAGTGAGGCATCACCAAACAGACTGAGACAGACAGAGATGAAGCAAATGAGGAAATGTTGAGGCTCATGAGGGGAAAAACAAACAGAGGGATTGTAGGAGAGAGAGCAAGCGAGCTGTGGCGAATGTGTGTACATACTACTAGTGTGGTAACACTCAATAACCTTTCACAACCTGTAGACAAACCGTATTGATTTTGAGACAGTGGTGACATTATGACTCCATGACGCAAAGTTACACAAGGCCTTTTAGAATGCTGAGTCTTGTTGTTAAAGTGTCTAATTGTATGCTACTAACAAAATTTGACTGCAATAGTCATGTGACTGCATTTTTGTTGGCCAATCCGGAAGTTAGCATCATCCAGGTTCCCTCGACGAAAACCCTACAGGATTTTTCCATTGCCTTTTGGATTATTGCAGAAAATAAGGTCTGTGACTAACAAAAGCTTATGATTCTTACAAGTTTTGTTCATCCTGATAATCTTCACAAATGAAATTTGTGGATTTTGAAGAGTAAATAAAATCAGCAGAAGTCAAAAGCTAAAAGTAGGCTATGAACAAAATACACCACAGTCCCATGACTTCAACCTCACCATCACTAAGCTTCTGACAACTCTTTCAGTATTTGTTTTAAAACATTTTCCCTAAGAGTTGGAGTGCTAATAGTTTGCAAGAGCATGATTAAAAACACACAGAGGCTGTGAATGTGGACTAGTGAGTAGATGAGTTTACCTGTTTAAGTTTAATGACAACCTCTGTCCCATTTAGCCAATTGTAAGATACCACCTTTTACAAGACAAGTAAAAGCTTTTTAAAAAAAATCACAATAGGGTATTACTGATTTATTTTATATATATTGAGCTTGTGTTCACCACAGACCTTATTTCAAGCATTTAACCAAAAACCCATTCAAAAAAACCTATTGACTTTAGGACGATGGAACCCAGAAGGGCCAAAAAACTAATTTCCGGGTTTTCCCCTACAAAAATACATCATTCCTACACCATTTTATACCGTGCTGATTCTCAATGACAGTCACAAAGTCATTAATTTCCAATGGTGAGTGAGCCTGATCTCATGAAAATGCGTCTCTATAGCACGCATTGTGTTTATCGTGCAATTTATAACGTGAAAATGAGTTTTTACGTGCATATGATACGCAGTTCTTGCGTAATTTGATACGCACTTTATTGCGTGTAATACACATGCACCCCACACCACTAATCCTAACCAAACGTATAATACACACGCACTCCACACCACTAATCCTAACGAAAAGTATAATACACACGCACCCCACACCACTACTAAACCTAACCATGCATATCCTATGCACGTAAAAACTCATTTTCGTGTAAAAATGAAATCATAAACACAATGCATGCTATAGATATGCATTTAGTGTGACCGGGTTGGGTGAGTAGTAGGGGAGCTGTGTGGAGTTTCAACAGTATGTGAAGCATCTGCTTTGAGCTTCGGGTGCCTTGAAAAATGTAAACTTTTGTGGCTAAATTATATGTGACCCGCCCGACCAGATATGATGTATTCTAAACAAAACAATAAGCGTGAAGTGAGAACACTATTTCTGGTACTATTATTTTGTGAGTACAGATATAATTTCTTTATGTGTATATATTCACATATTCATTAATTTCCCCCTGATGAATAAGCTGAGGTTAATAGCTGCTTCACCACCAAATTAAAAGTTCCATGCGACTGCCACTATCGCCGTCAGTTCGTACTGTTGTTAACATTTCTCAGACAAGAGGATGCAATGAGATCTGTATTTCTGTTTCTTAATGTGACGTTCGGTATAAAACCTATACTCGGATGAGAGTTAGTTGACATAACTGTAGTTGCAAATTAATGAGTTAGTTGATATGTAGCTGAGTGATTCTATTGATTTCACATAAAGCTAATAATAATTACAATAGACTACCCTCAACCCAAATCATGAAAACTCTAAAAGAAAACATTTTATTTTTTTGGAATAATAATAAAAAAACATTGTGGGCTTTATTTCCCCATTGAGAATATCTCTGAATGTCCCCTGCACTTTGCTTTTCTATCATGGTAGGGACTTTTTTTACTTGTATTGTTTTTATATTCATAGGCCGTATATTCTCATGGGAAGTATTGGCTTCCCCCACATTGTATGTGATTTCAGTTCATTCATCAACAATGTATGCAAAACCTGATCCACCCAAACCCCTCTATCGCACGCACACCAGTTCTACAGAAAACATCAATGCAGTTACACCTGAAGCACAATAGTTACAGAGAAGGAAAACCCTAAAAACAACAGAATATCTTGTGCAAGAATTAGTTAAGAATGTTTTTATGCACGCTGTAGACTGTACTGGTGTATAAACAAGGGGCATGGGCTCAAACAAAGAAATGCATTTTCACTGCTCATTACCAAAACCATCGCCCACTCGTCTCCATGTGTTTACTGGAATAACACCCTCTGCATTTCAGCAAACCACAGGATTAGTTTTAGTGCTGGTTTCTACAGCTAGTTAATGACGAAGTTCATTGCAATTTGTAAAATGCTGTTCTGCTGGGCACACACTAACAATCCCCCAATTAAGTCATAATAAAAAAATATATGGTAACACTTTAGGGTCCAATTCTCACTATTAACTAGTTGCTTACTAGCATGCATATTACTAGGATATTGATCCATCCACCCATCCATCCCGATTAATATCCTACAACAAATAACAGTAAAATTCTACAAAAACCTTTCACATTATAATTAATTCATGATTATAATTAATAAATGAGTAAATAATTAAATAACATAATAATAATAATAATTCGTTACATTTATATAGCGATTTTCTGGGTACTCAAAGCGGTTTACATGGAAGGGGGAATCTCCTCAACCACCAACCAATGTGCAGCATCCACCTGGATGAGGATGCGATGGCAGCCATATTGCGCCAGAACGCCCACCACAATGGAGACAATGACAAGCCCGTAGGCAGGGGGGTTCGGGTGGTTCGAACGAACTCCCCCTCCTCACTGCCAAAGGTCCAGAATTGAAGTCGTTTTTTTTTTTTTTTCATGTGATTATTGTCATCATTGTTTTAATCAACGCTTGTGACAAATATTCTGGGTTGCTGTTTCAAATTAATATGATTATTGTAGCTGGAAGTGTGTGTGTGCCGCGCGTGCAGTTCAGAGAGAGTTCGCTTGTCAAAGCAACGGTGAAGAAGCATCGCCTCTGAATGATAGGGCTGGGGATCCATTCCAAAAAGAATCTGAGAGTAGATTCCAAAGGTTCAAAATGCAAAGGTTGGAATCGATTCCATTAAGGGGAATGATCTTACTCGTTGTAGTTTAGGACAAGTAATAAATCTGATTTATGATATCAATCGACAAAAACAATCAAATTAATTTTTAAGTCATTAAATTCAAGTTCACGTAAACTTTTCCCTCAGCTGCGGCTGTCAGTCATTCTCCACTCAGCATCAAACAGCGCGTCGCGTTGGGGTACGACAGTCAACAATAATTAAACTCTCTCCAAAATGATTCAATGTTAATATTATTATACTTGATCTGTAGATAAAGGTCTATGGTTTCGCATAAAATGACTATATTGCCATGTTCTACCATGTTCCTTTCTACCGTGTGTCTGTTAGATCACAACACAGGAGAGCACTATCATTCTTCACGCGCACAGTAACTGAAATTTAAAACTGTTAAAAGAAAAGGCACAATAAACTATTGCATAGATAGATGGCAAAAAATGCATATCAAAATGCATCAGATTGATGCTTTAAAATATGGAATATTTAAAATTTTCTCACGGGGGAGCATGCCCCCCGACCCCCCAGAGGGGTAATATCCTTCTCAATTGGGGGAGGAGTTATACAATAGTCTACAATATAATAGCCATATAAACGTAGCGTAATTACAATAATAAAATATTTTAGGTGCATCAAAAAGCGTGCTCGTTAACCAGCAGATAAACTAATCCAGCACAAATTGGTACATAAAAGTTCACCAAAATGAAGTATTTGAACCTCATAATTAAATACAAAAGGAGGGGGAAAAAACTGCAAAAAGGTCCACTTTTTGAAAAAAAGAACCCCCCCTTTCAATAGGCTGGCTACGGACCTGAATGATGAAGTCAATCAGTATATGGGGATGATTAGGAGGCCATGGGGCAAATTTGGCCAGTTTTTTTTCTTCATTTTTAATGGACCTCGGTTTAACGTCTCATCCGAAGGACGTATGTATATGGAAAAACTTAAGTATTTAATTAATTTAAAACAATTTTTTTTTATTAACTTAAAAAAACTTGCGTATAAAGTGGTTGTACCTCTTTATTCTGCATCATCATGAGCAAAGTTACATAAACTGAATAAACATTGATACTGTGCTACAGCAACGTGTCCCTTGCGTGACTGGTTAATTGCGACTTTAAGAACAGCTCACTTACTGTTTTGTATTTGACAATGTATTCCAGAATGGGCATTCCTCCATCGTCCTGCTTGACCAGACCCAGTCGGTACGCCTTCCCCACCCCTCGTTGACCCTGAACCGAAGGGGGACTTGGCTCTCCTGAATAACGATAGAAGAAAACAATGTATGAATGACCTACATTCATATTCATAACTGGTTGTCTATTAACTCAATGGTTGGCAGCAACATACCACTACAATAGAGTAATGGCTGAAGGTTGTTTTTCCAAACCTACACAGTTTAAGGTTCAAAGAAGAGGGCACTCACGTATGGGCAGAGTTTGAAAGCTCTCTGTGCGGCTGAACTCCCCCTGACCTTTTCCATTCATCGCCGCTACTCTCACCTCATAGGTAGTGTTGGGCTCAAGGTTAGTGAGCAACACGATTGCTGTGGGAGAGAAAAACAGAGCACATGGTTTTAAATGATTGCTTTTTCTAGTCATGCTCTTGGCAAACAGGTCTTTTCAGGATTATGTATATTAGCCTTAAAGTAGCCTAGAGTCCTTGAAGTAGCCTAACTTGCTTATCTGATTGTCTAATGTGCTCTTAAAGTTCCTGCAGACCCATTTGAGTATTGTGGGTAGAGAAAAAAATCCATTTAAACATTGTAAGTTCAGGTTGGACTGGAGTTTTATCTCCCTCACCTATTTTGACCTTAGTTTGGGCAATTCTTTGTGCCAATCTGATCAAATTCCAATTTGAGTGCTATATTCCTGTCGAAGCTCTGAAATGAACTACAAATTTGGATATAATAGTAAATGTCACTGCTGTCATTAGTACCATTTGATTTGAGAGCTACAGTGGAGGAGAAACATTTCAGTGAATAACTGCTTAAATTTTGTCACACATTGCTATCCATATGACTTCAGAACACTTGGAATGTAGCACACAAGTTGTATGGTCTTTTTTTATCCCTTTATCGTGCTTTTTTTGGACATTTTGGAGTTTGATTGCCCAAATGCCCTTTCACTTTCATTACATTTCAGATAGTTGACAGGATACTCTTCAATAATTAATCCTTGTGTACAGTGTTTCCCATACATTGATTTATTTGAGGCAGCCTGCCACAATATCAACATTGAACGCACCATTGAAAGGTCTTAAATGTCGTGTTTTGCGCCATTGCTGTCAAACAAACTAAAATTGAAAAAGCGTGATAAGGCTTTGTGTCCTTATCAAATTACAAAAGACTGTCTGTTTGCGCTGTGCAAAGAGAAGTAGGCACATGATCAGCTCCATGTCACAATTCAGAGTGAATGAATGCAGTGAACTCCATCTGCGCATGCTGAGTTTAGCGTGCATTAAGGAACGTAGTGGGCACCAACAGTTACACATTATTTTCACATTTGCATAGTTGACGATTACAGCATTTCATTAGATTTGTAATAAGACGCATTTGTAAACTTATTTTCCACCAAAATAAAAGATATACTGAAGTTTCCGTCAAAATAAAAGTTCACAGGTTTACCTCTTTCATGTGTAGAAATTAGGACAAAACTAATTATGAAAGTTTAATTAATGTTTTACAATATATAGCTATTACTGCCATAGGAAGAATATTATAACATTACTATTATTATGTAGTGTAATGTAGACTGAGACACTATATCACAACTAAAAACAGGGCTGAGTCCCCTTTAAAGTTCAGGTAAAAGTCAATGCACTGACTTTTTTCTTTGTTCAATTTGCACATTAAATATAGGTGGGAGATCTTAATTTTGATTTCTCAAAGTGCACCAGACCGATGATTTTAACTTTAAAATGTGCAAAATTGTCTTAAGGGGGAATGCCCCTGAACTCCCCTAGAGGGACCAGTGTCAAGCCACCACATTTTCACAAAACCCTGAGGGAAACACTGGTGTACTATGGAAGAAAGAAATTCATACAGTATATTTAATTTTTGGGTAAAATATTTCTTTAATGTTTTAATAAAAATAAGAATATTGAGTAATCAATTGCTTTAAATATGTGAACAACATTGTGATTTTGAGTGATAGATTCATTTACTAAAAGTTTAAGATATTTTAAATTGTTTCATCTATAATTTTACGGTTTAACACCGGCATTGTAAAACACAGCAGCGAACAACCATTGCACTTACTCTGCGTCCCCTGTGATTTCACATCCTTCCAGTCCTGTGAGCTGATGTCTTTGTATTTGACCAGGTAGTAACTGATGGGTACACCGCCATGGGAGTCAGGCTTCGTGAAGGTAACTGTGGCCACGCGCTGTGCCACCGAGCTCAGCCGAACAGAGTAAGGGTTTGAGGGAACATCTGTGACAGAGAAATTATGGGTCAGGGAAAGAGAGAGTAACAAACGACTCCATTTAAGTGCAGAGGCCACAGTTTCTGAGAGTATCAAAGGAACTGGTTGTGTGTCTTTCTGTGGGGTATAGAAAACACAGTTATAGAGCTGCTTTCAGGGTCTTACAATCCAAGGTCCCTCAGCGAAAGACTTTTAAGACCACAAACACACTCAGCAAGAAAGGACTGCACTGTACTCCCATCTTGTCAAATGAAGGTTGAAAGTTAAGTAAATAGATTGAAAATGAAAATGAAATCATATAATTAGAAGCAAGCAAGAAGATCAAAAGGCCAAAAATCAATGGTAAAATCATGGTAACAGCGCCTCTCATGGCTTACTGCTTTTATTATTCTGTCAGGACCACTATCGTCAAATACGATTGACAATTAGCATATCGTTAGGATTGGCTGTATGGTTCTGTTCTGAGCAAGAACTAGAGCAAGAGCAGCAATATCCCTCCTTAGGGTAAACAGAACAGAACCAACATGAAAGTATTGCAGATATCATTCATTATTAAAGATTTTAATGAACAACATAATTTGAGAATTTATTCTGACTCAAAGGGAAATCCGAATGCCAAATCCTGACTGACGAGAGGAGGAGCTGGGGATGGAGGAGGGTAATAAGCTCCTGAGATATGTAATAGCTGTTGATAATACTGAAGGAGCTTATATATATACTGTATATGAATATAGTGATAGGCGTCTTATTCCTATAGGTAGATGTGTATCAGCTGATGCGAGCTTGACTCACGTGGCCTGCCAGAACTGACAGTATGCTTAATAATAATAATAATAATAATATGTTTTTAGAAAGCAATATGTTAAAAGGGTTAACATGAACTACTGTATGAGCAATATATTTATACAGCATTTAATCAAGGTTAATGTTAAAGTAGTTCATAAAAATGTTCATGTTAGTTCACGGTGCATTCACAGATGTTAACAGACACAACTTTAGATTTTTAAAATGTATCAGCACATGTAGAAATTAACATTAACTATGTAGTAGAAGTATTATTCATTGTGAGCTCATGTTAACTAGTGTAGCTAACTAATCTTAAGAAATGAAACCTTATTTTAAAATGTTACCGTTAAAAGACAGCAATGTTTAATGTGATTAAATGTAATAATAATACTGTCTCAGGATGTTACAGTTATCTGTAATAAAAAAAAATCCCCAACCAAAAAATCCAGCTGATTGTGGACGGGGGACAACCTTAAATCCAGCCACACAATGGATGTAAATATGATAAAATGTGTAAAATGCAGAGTGATAAACTCTTATTGGTAGCTGAAAAATATAGTCAAAATAACTGATAAATGAAAGCACTAGGTGTGTGGGATACATCATATTTTATAAATGATTCCATGCAGGCTTTTTCATAACAGAGGCACCAATATTAGCTCATAGTCCTCAGGTAACACAAACCATGATGCTGCCAATCTGATACTAGCTCATAGTCCTCAGGTAACACAAACCATGATGCTGCCAATCTGATACTAGCTCATAGTCCTCAGGTAACACAAACCATGATGCTGCCAATCTGATACAAAAACATGTTGTAACCCTGCATAAACCTCTCATGCATGTACTGTAAGCAGTACGGCATAGTTTCAGATATTTTTTTGTTTTTGTTTTTTGCCCTGCTAAGCCAGAAAACACAGACTGCTCGGAATAACAAGCATCTGAGAATTGGAGAGCCAGACTGCTGATGGAAAGAGAAATAGCGAATGAAACAGGGAGAGCCAGCAGGATGACAGAGAGAAACAAAGCAGGTGTGCATTATAGAAGATGAGGGAGAGGAAGAGCCAGTGGGACAGACTGAAGCCGCAGAGACGGACAGAAAAGGCAAGTCGTGCCACAGAATCCACTTCCACCTTTGTCTGTCTGCTAGAACGAGGTATGAAGAGTTTAGAACAAAAACAAGCACATGCACTCATATAGATGTGTTTTCATTGTGGTAAACACTTCAAAGTGCAAACAATATAACAACATTGGACAACAATCCGTCAGAGTGATCTGCCTCATATTCGAAAAGGCTGCTGCCATAAGCTCTTCAAAGCTTGAGTAACTCGAAACATGTTTTTGCTGGCTGTTTGAAAGCTAAAGCGTGTTTACTTCCAGCGTGGCCACGGCGTTCAGCCTGATACAAAAGTTATTATTATCTGCTGAGGAGCTCTGTGAGGAGATTACATGTACATGGACAGGCTTAGACAACACTGAGACTGGTTGGGACTTTTAATGTGCCTAAAACCCATTCAAGCCTTAAAGGTGAAGTGTGTAATTTCTGCGGCACTAAACAGCATTGAAATAATCACAGTTTTCTGAACACTTCCTCACACCCCATTTGCCATTATTCCACCAAACAGATAATCCCGTTCCAAACGCATGCTGGTTAGACGAAAATTTACATTTTAGACCCAAGGGGGTCATGGTTTGACTGGTTCGCATGTAAAATACAATATGGACCCAAAAAACCTGTTTTCCCATTGATGGCCATGTATGTAGTCATGTTTTCAATAATTAATATATTTTTTTAAACCCTCATCCTTCCCTTGGGTCATTTTGACCCGGAAAATCTTTTTGAAAAAATTGAGTGTTCATCAGAGGGGTCCAAGACTCCATGACTTTTGTCGCACTTCAACCATGAATACACATCTTTTTTTAATGGATTCGAGGTTTTTTGTGGTTGAAATTTAAAAAAGTAACAAATCCTTCCCTCGCAGGTCAATTTGGCCCTCATAGGAGTGAATGGAATGCGAGGAATGCTTCAGTACACATAGAAAAACCTAAGAATGCTCAAAATATCATGAAATATCATGTTATATTATTTTTGTTTCCTACAAGAGGTTGGCAAATACACCCAATGTAAGATATTTTGAGCTGAAATAAAAGGTTTATGCATGAAATGATGAGTTATTTTGAATTTAAGTAATTTATTATTTATTGATCAAAACTAGTAATTTAAAGGTAAATAAAAAAAATTGCATGCATAAATAAATAAAATACTATCAGAATGAAATAAAATAAGCTTTTTCGGACAAAAATAAAAATAGCATTTTACGGCTTCGCAAGGGAAGGATAAGGGAAATATTTGTAATAAATTATATCAGATGTTTTGCCAGTGGCTAATTGAGGGAATATTTGCTGTTTTGTCCCTTCAGAAGGTCGAGCAACTGCCATTGAAATGAATGGGAATGCTAACAGATCGCTTTTCCCAAGTATTATAGACCTCTACGCTCCACTAAAGAAGTGAGTTTGAAGTGGGATTCCTGCATTCACTTTTAGAAGCAGTATTTAGGTAAGCTGTTTGGAAACAATAAGTATTATTTTCAATTCCACTTGAAGTTACAGTAACAACAGCACACTAGAAATCGTAAACAGTTTCTCTCGTCACAGCATTGATAATTCACGGTGATTACGGTACTCTGAAATGTTATCATATATGAGTGACATATATGTTTTTGTCTTTACATGTTAAACTGGGATTAAAATAAAGTATTTCAACATTGAAAATAACACACTTTATTACTATTATCATGCAGTTAATATACAGTACTGACAGACACAGTAATAAGGTGGATTATTTGAACCACTCACCTGCCTGAGCTAGGATGAACTCCTGGAAGCGCATCCCAATGTTGTTCCTCGCTGTGCAGTTGTAACGGCCAAAATCTCTGTCTGACATTGGGGTAACCTGAGGACAATGCGTTAGTGAGATCATCCATTCTTGTTTTACATTCTTGTCATTAGAGGTAATGTTGTTTTGTTATTCTTGTGTTCAATTGACACTAATATTGCTCAGTAAACATAACTGCGAAGGACACATCTATTTCCAGTGAAGTGAAGTGTTGTTGAGTCTTGTCAGAATTCAGAAGAGGTCACAAAACAAAGAGAAATCTGCTTGTATCACTACAAATAAAATTCACTGCAGACAATCATTTTCTAGCTTGCTACACCTGTAGCCCTGAGTGTTTAAGCAAAAGATTTTCCAGGTTTTACATTATAACCTACGTACGATGATTATCATATTTGTACGATATTTTTGACCTCTGTACGATCAATAATGAAAAAAATCCCATAATGTATGATAATTTCAGAATTTCGTGACACTTAAAATGATGGTCGTTGTGATATGTTTACCATCATGATTGTGAGGAGAACGTGAAAGTGGTGTTACATATGTCTTCCATCTCATCTCATCTCACGTTACGTCTTCTCGGCCAATCATCGTGGAGAATAACTCTCACAAGCACAAGTTAACGTTCCTGCGCTTAAGTCAGTTGTTTCCAAGCTGAGGTTGATAGTTTAGCAAAAGAGTAATTTGCAGGCCGTGTCAAAAAGTTGTTGGTCTAGATAAATAGCTGCATTCTGTTTGTTTGACTCGTGTACAATCATTTTCTTCCAAATACGATAATTTTGAGCTTCTGGTACGGTTCTTGGACATTTCCAATCTAAGTGGAATCTACACTGATCTAGAGGCAATCCAACACAGCACCAAAATTGTTTATCATGCAAAAAATGCACATTAAAATGTATTAATATTATCATAAACTGCATTATCAGTAGCAAATAATACAGTATAAAATGGTTTTGTAGCACAACATATATTTCAATTAATTTTTATACAATTTTATATTATTTACTTGTATCTTTTCTCAGTATTTCTGATTATTAATTTTTAGCTTTCTAAATAAACCTGATGGCAGCATTAATAGCAACATTAAAAAAGCAAAAAATAAGTTAAGTACATGTAACTATAAAAAAACGAACATTTTTATTTTACATTTTAGGAATTAAAATGTAATAAATATTAATTAAAATGTACTAACTACTTGTTTGCATTGTGACATTCCAGCAATGGGCTAAGGCCCGGATGTCATTAGTGTCTAACTCCTTTGGTCTTTCTATCTTAGCGAACACAAAGATCCAATAGGAGTGAAAATAACCGACAGCGGTGGGTGGGTTACCTCTAGGAGCGATTTGCCGGGGATACTGTGCACTCGCATATTTCCAGCACCCTCACTGGGGATGGTCAACTTTTCCCGTCTCCACAGCATTGTGGCCGGAGGGTTAGACATAACATCACAGCTGATATTGACCGGGTTCCCTTCCCACGAGAAAAATATAGTGTGGTTGGTCTGGAACTTTGGTGCATCTGTGAAAGAACAGCAAAAGAGTACTCAGTAATGGCATGCCAAGCTCTTCTAACAGTCATCCATCAAAAACTCATTCAAGATTAGCTGCCCAAAGTCTAAATTAAATCCGAGCATGTACCAAGCAGGTAAGAGCTTGCACATTCGAGTAAACCGAACACTTTATCATGGAGTTCTTTTTCACCAGGGTAAAATGGGCTCCTAATCATACTGAATCTAAAGCATGGCCACTTCTTGCAGGTTGCCTTTAATTTTTCACCCACACACTCAAACCCCATCTTCTCCCACAATGCAGTGGGTGGTGGAAGATTTCATTTGGCAGTATGAAAGAGAGACGCAATGAGGCAGAGGGTGTGAGATAGAGACTATCGTGATATTGGGAAATGCTGCCTTATATGTGATTTCACAGTCTTACACCCACATACAACGGAAGACACACATAGACAGACACAGGAACAGCACACACACAATCACACCCATTTTTTCCATTTAAGAGATTGATGCCACCCACAGTGTCACATCGGTGACAGATTGAGACTGAATGAATGAGTATATTAGCAACCCTGCTAGATGGTCCATTCCAGTGCATCCCATAATGAGATATATATCTACCCTTCTACTGCCACTGGTTCTAAGGATACAGAAGGATGCATAATACAGAATTGTAATTTGAATTTTAGGGAGTAAAATTAAATGTTGATGTAAATTAAGCTTTTTCCATTTTCCATTTCATTTTTCAGTACAAATATTCAGGCACACAACATAATGGGTATTTCCAGAATAAATAAATACAATTAAAAATAGTGAATAGGCATAATTAGTTTAATTTAATGATGCAATTATTTATTTCAATGCCACTTCCTGCCACTCCAAATAAAATACCAATTCAGTTTACTGAAAGCTGTGACCAATTCAATTCAAATTCCAGCTCATACATTCTTAAATTCAGAATTTTTCTCCACCCTGCATTGACCATTTAGACCACTCACACTCAATATCCAGGAACATGCTCTTTTGATGTCCACCGATTCTGCTGAGAGCCTCACAGTCAAAGCGTCCCCAGTCAGATAGCCTGACTCCAACAATAGTCAGCATGGATTCGCCATAACCGCCTCGCACCTCCACACGCCCGTCTGGACTCTGAAACAACATCACATTCTTCAGTTATTTGAAAAATAGATAAACCCGATTATCAGAGAGTCAAGGTTGTAGGATTAAGAATAAAATCATGTAATAGCAAGAAGTGGGGATTTAACAAATGAAGACATGACTCACTCACAAGTACAGATCCAAAGTAACCAGGGAGTTTTTAGGGGATTTATGAGAGATAAGGGTGAAAAGATTGGTGCAGCTTTTAACATAACTCAAGCGTATCATCTGTTTTTCCCTTACATGATCAGACAGACATTTATCATGGACAAATTAGTACAGAACTTTTTCTAACTTTCCACACATTCTTGTTCGACTTGTGAACACACGTGTCATGTCCTGATCCCATTGCTCCCTCTAAATAAAGAACATAAAGCTATTGTATAAGACACGGTTAAGAGATGTTATGAGAAAAATGGTGTTAAATAAGAATGCTTTTATAAAATATCGACAATAGTGTTATGATACAAGGCACCAATGTTAAACAAATAGAAGTTGTATTAAAGCTGCAAGCAGCGATGGGCGGGCCCTCACACATGTAGCGCGTCGGGGAGTGATGCGGCCGCATATTCTGTTGCATATTCTGGAGCTCTACCAGTGCGGCTGTGAATTTGCTACGCTTTTCAGACACTGCATGAAGGTGTTATACGTCACTTCCTGTTGCCAGCAGGTGCCGCTATGACTGTGGGTGAATGTGGGCCTGTACATGAGTTCAGGGCGGGACTCTTATCCTACATGTAAAGTTTGGTGCAGCTGTGAGCATGTACACTGAAGTTACAACCACTTCCTGTGTCATGGCGATGAGTTGATCTTTGATGGCATGCCACGGACACACCGATTGACGAAAACTCGCAGATAGCACAACTTTTCATCGACAATGCTTTTAGAAGGCACAGCAGAAATTTCAAGTCGATCGGAACGAAATCCCTAGGAGGAGTTCGTTAAAGTACGGAGTGTGTGTAAAACTTTAAACTCTAAAATACTCCTCATAGCTCTAACCATCGCCAAGAAAACTATCCTCATGAACTGGAAAACTAGAAATAAATTACACATTAACATTTGGAAAAATCTTATTTCAGACTTCATTGCAATGGAATACGCATCTCCCCTTAATGATTACGCATCTGAAACTGACCTCTGCCGTCCAACACTTTCTGACCTCTTACAGCTATGAATCCTTTCTCTGTTTTCAACTCCGACTCCTCCCACCTTCTTAACCAACCCACGAATATTATTGCATTTTAGCTGTTTGAACTTGCTTATGTCATCATTGTTATTACTATCTTTACTGTTATTGTTATGATTACTATTTTCACTTTTATTTTTTCATTGTTGTAATTGCTGTTGTTGCTGTCCTTTGCTTTCACCATTGCGGTCACCACTGCCATCATCATTATCATTTATTATTAATATTATTATTATCATTATTATTATAATCATCAATATTGCCATTGTCAATGCTGTATTTGAATTAAGTGTCATTATCATCACTACTGCAATAATCCCCCTTATCTCTTCATGGGTTTTTAATGCACCACAACATAGAATAGAAAAAAAAAAAAAAAAAAAAAAAGTATGTATATGGAAAACCTCACAAACACCAGGGCAGGCAAGACAGGCGAGAAGTGGTTTCAACGGGACAGCATCTCTGTCCCAATTTGAGACACTCTCGCACTGTACTCCCTCTTTTAATGCACCTTAGACATTGCACATAACACACACACACAAAAAAAAAAAAAAAAAAAAAAAAATTAGGAAAAGATAGGGACTGATGAGATGTGGGGGAAGGTTATCTTATATTATCTTATCATCTTATTATAGCATCTTTTATTTTATGCAGGATTGACAATGGCAATTGTTACATAGGAGGAAGAATGGAAATAAAAATCGACCAACACAATATTGGCAATATGGTGGTAGTGGGGAGTGGGGTGGTGATGGTAATGACAATGGTAATAAATAATAAATGGTTACTTTGTTTACGCATACACACACATACACATACCCACACTCACACCCGCTCACATGCACACTTAGATCAAACACTTAAATCACTTTTATGTCACTTCTGGAATTATTGATTTACAAGATTGCTCACTAATGCACTATGTTGGTTTGTATGTATGTCTGACTGTTAAATACAAAAAAAAAAAAAAAAAAAAAAAAAAAAGTACGGAGTACGGAGTGTGTAAATCAGCCAAAATTTGACGAAAAATTCAAAATGGCCGACTCCCTGTTGGGTTTAGGGCATCGCTCCAAGAGGCTTTTTTGTGCGTCAGGACATGGTTGATGTGCCACAGAAATTTCGTACATGTAGGTCAAACGTGCGGCGGGGGCTGCTTCGTTAAAGGTCACTTCCTGTTGCCAGCAGGTGGCGCTATGACTGGGGGTGAATGTCGGCATGTACATGTATTCAGGGCGGGACTCTTGTCAAGCGTGCAAAATTTGGTGCAGATCTGAGCATGTACAGCAAAGTTACTCCAACTTCCTGTTTCATGGCGAATCATCGATGCCACGGACACACCGATTAACGAAAACTCGCAGATAGCACAACTTTTCATCGTCAATGCCTTTAGAAGGCACAGCAGAAATTTCAAGTCGATCGGACTAAATCCCTAGGAGGAGTTCGTTAAAGTACGGAGTGTGTAAATCGTCCCAAAATGGCCGCCAAATTCAAAATGGCGGACTTCCTGTCAAGTTTAGGGTATGGGTTCTCGGGGCTTTTTTGTGCGTCTTGATATGATACACGTCCCCACCAAATTTCGTGCATGTAGGTCCAACGTGGACGAGGGGCTAATTTTTTTCAATTTTCTAGGTGGCGCTAGCAAGCCATTTTGCCACGCCCATCTGCGAAACTCACAAAATACAAAAATTGTCACCAGTCCTGACATGTGTGCAAAATTTGGTGACTTTTCGAGCATGTTGCGGCCTCGAAAATGGGGCTTACTTTGCAGAAAAAAAAATAATAATAATCTTAACAGTTTCAAGAGGGACCTCGCACCTTAGTGCTCGGGCCCTAAATATAGTTCATTAGCATAACTGTAGGTGATATTATTCATACAGGCCCTGTGCCAAAACGAGCTGGCAGGCTTTTAAGCCATGATATGCTACCAAAAAAATAAAAAAAAGGCTGTTCCAGGAAGCGTAATTATGCCGCCTTCAAAATCCCCTTCTTGTAGACAATTTCTAAAGCAGCATGAAATTATCAGAAAATGCGCCCCCAAGCTATAAGTGTGAAGAAAAACAATCCAAGATTTAGAGATGCACCGGTCCCTGGCTGGTCGATTGGTGCATCTCTAAATCCAAGATTTAGAGATGCACCGATTGACCAGCCAGGGACCGGAATTGACCGATTTTCCGATGATCGACCCGGACCGGTGACCTGCCGGTCAGTTTCACGTCTTTCCGATTCAGAGCCAGTTCGTTTTGTTGCCAGCGGCACAGACAATAACGTCAGTGCGAGTTCTCACTCTTTTCTCTCCAACGGCGAAGTGACACACAGGCCTCTTCTCACTCACTCGTCTCATTCTATCCGGTTAAATAGTGCTTGTATTGCGCATCATTTTACCAATTCCTGCAGGTTTTGCGCTCACAGCAAAAACATGCGAACCATTGATAAGTGGATTGCACAAGCCTTCTCTCAAACACAAAATTATGTCAAAATGCCCGTCTTGGCAAGTATTCAGTCAAACAGTCAGTTTTGGAACGTAAATAGTTGACAGTTTAGTTTTACAGGGCAGCAACAACTTAGTAGCCCAAGTCCACGGGAAAACCACAGACTTGGCAACACTGCTGCTGCTGACTGTCATGTTAATAAAAGACAAAAAGAAAATCACTCTCTGCTCTTGACTGAATAACTTTTGTAACTAATTGTGAGCATTAATCTGTATTTATTTTTTTACAATGAAGACTAAACATTTTGAAAATTAAATTTGATTACATTCATTTCTGTAGTATTTCTTACCTGAATGTACCGTATACCCACCTGAAAAACTTGTTTATAACATATCTCTCTTTATTCTATTGTATTTATTTGTGCTGTTGTTTTAAAAAAAAGAAGAATTTTGTTACTGTCTTTTAACTTGTTTTTTTTGTTTTTTGTATATGCTGTCAATTATAGTTCTTTGAAAAAAAAAATTAGAATAGGCAAAAGATGTTATCGGCAGGTCACTTACAAAAAAAAAAAATAGGAATTGGCCAAGAAAATAAGGTTGTTTTTTTAAAAGAAATTAATACTTTTATTCAGCAAAGACACATTAATTTGATCAAAAGGGATAGTGACAATTGTTAAAAATAAATAAACTTTTATTATGATAGTATTTTATGCTTAGAGCAACATGATAATGCCAACTTCTATTAAAATGAATAGAAATGCCCCTTTGTGTCTAAACAAACTGTATGATGCATGTTGCTTTGTAAAACTTTCCAAAATGCACACTAATCACGTTACATTTCACTTCGACTTCCTTTTAGAATTTCGAATTTATATTTTACCACAGCTTCAAATACAACACATCCACAAGGCTTTTTTGAACCACTGGCAAAATAAATTTGCCGTAGGATGGCAGACCCTTACAAACCTGATCTCAGACTGTTTAACCATCTAAAAAGCAAACAAGTTGAGCAGACATTAAACAGACCTCTGTTTCTCAGACCACAACTGCTCTGATGTAAATCACCTCTTCAGTTTTTCCCACTGCACTCTGAAGCGTTCCCTGCATAATAAGCAGCAGCGGGGTGTGTGTCAGTGTCAGTTTTGATTAGTGAGAGTGAGCAGTGGTGTGGTTAACGAGAGGCAGTGCATGATGACAGTTTTGAGGCCTGTCTTCCTGTCTCAACACCCCGCTCATCATCCGAGTTGACCAAAATTGCCCTCAGTCGGTCACTAATCTCCATACTCATGCTGACACTTGCATCATAGCAGCCAGACCCATTTCCCAGACACTCTCTGCTGAAAGAAACAGGTAACACCAGCTTAAAGGGATAATTCACCCAAAACTTATCATTTTGTCATCGTTCACTAGCCTTCATGTCGTTCTTCCAACACCGTCTGGCTTTCTTTCTTCTGTGGAACACAAAGAAATTCTGAAGACTGACTTTCTATGCAATTACAGTAAAAGGCTTTCAAGTTATAAAAAAAGATGGAAAAGCTTCATAAAAGCGGCCCGCATGGTTTGTGCTCTGTATTTCAAGTCTTTTGAAGCTATACAATAGTTTTGTATCAGTATTCACTGACATCAGATCAATGAGGCAGTGGGTTGAACTCAAGGACTGGATCAGTTTGACCTGGGAACAAATCATTCAGATTTTTGTAACCAACCAATTCATTGAAAGGATCTGATTCAAAAGAATGATTCATTCATGAACTTGACACTACTTTCCCCATAAACTCACTAGTATACATCATGAACACACAATGAAGAAATAGGCTGGATGTCAAGATTTTCAGTGAATAAATTAAAACTAAGTTTATTCGTCACACTAATCAATCAAATGACTTCAGAAGATTTTAAGTATGGTGTACCAGTCATTTGGACTACTTTATGGTGCTTTTACTGTCATTTGACAAACTCTCTCAGCATTCACTTTTATTATATGAAAAGTGTGACGGGTGTTCTTAAGAAATTTACCTTTTGTGCTCCACATAAAAAAGAAAGTCTTTTTTAAGTTGACCATTTCTTTTCTTTTCTTTGGAACATGGAACCAGTGACAACAAAACAAGGCCCTTCAGCTGATTAAGGATGAATTTGCCTTAAGCACCACCAGGACATATGGTGACACACAAACACACACAGTATATTTATACAGTATATGTACTGTATATGTCCCTACACAATAACTCCCCAACCCTACCTTCACAGAATTCTAATGATCTTTGACAGTTTCTGTTCCCAGCATCTTTCCTAGCGGGATGGCATTTGCCATTCTGCAATTCATATTCAATGCAGACATGGAGCTAACTAACGTAAACCAGCTCAGACCGTCTTGGACCAGACCATAAATTATCTTGGACCAGCAGGAAGCCATATAAAACCATGTTAAACTGGATTTAGCTGTATTGTTTTGAATGTACACAGTGTTTCATTTAGTTTTTCCGCATTCAGACACCTCTAAAGTGAGACATATCATTATAAGCCGTTAATTGGCCCCCATGGGCTGTGCTAAAGCACCAAATGTCAAATCTCTCACCGCATAGTTTCACCATTCAACTCGTTCCTAGCAGTGAATTGATGTCCATTTTGAACTCTTACTTTAACCATTGAGAGTAAAACGGAGGGGAGGGAAGAGGCTCCCAGATCAATTGTTTGCAACTTCTGAATTCAGAGCACAGGTTCTGTCCCGGCCCCTGTGTAATTGTACCAGACTAACTCCCCTACCTAACCTCAACATCCCTCCACCTCTGAAAGAGCAGCTTAAATCAAACTCATTTTGTTCATATTGAGTGGCGGCAAGCGTCGCTGCTCTCCTCACCTTTTGTATGAATCCGCTTTCATTTCCCAGCCACGCAGGCTATTCTAATCGCTACCTGAGCAGCTCTCGCTAGATTAACTGTGATGGGGAGTCTTTTCACAGTTCCTCCCTGGAGTCAGGCTCCGTTTGCCTCTATTGTTGACGCCAACAACCCACCTTTCACAGAATTCTAATGATCTTTGACAGTTTCTGTTCCCATCATCTTTCCCGGCTGGCCACTGCAATCGCATTTGCCATTCTGCAGGGCGCATTCGTATTCAACGCAGACACGGAGCATGCTGGTAGGAACTGCAGAGCATTATTGGAGCACAGAAAGCCTTCTTCAGCCTTCAACCGGCACACAGACTGAGCGTGCCTCTGGGCTGTGTCTCTTCGTGCTAGTCTATTATATCCTCTAATGTCCATGACTATTACAGTGGGCGTGAGCAAAGACTAAATGTCTTACATATCTGCCAGTTAATGTGCTGGCAAAATGCTACTGTTTAGTGACAGAGATGAAAAGGTGGTTGGAAACCTGCAAATACACATATAAGTGTTCTTGGAAATAGTTTGGTTATATTACAATAGATGTTCAGAGCACTCAAAAAATTGCAACAGATTGCATGGCTTTTTTGTTGTTGTTGTTGGATTCTTCTAATTAATTATTTTTTAAAAATGATTCACTGAACTTAAAATGCTAAGTTGTTATGACTTAACATCTGCCATATTGCAACAATTAATAATTTAGATTAAGTCCAACAAGAAGTATGAATTTTAGGCAGTTTAAAATTCTATGGTTTTAAATAGTTAATTATTATGTTTTCTATAAGAAATGTACTTGAGCGCAAAATGTTGTCCCAATCTATTGACCACATCACATGAATTCGTCACATGAAGACAATATACTACCACGTTTTTTTTCAGATAAAAAAGTGACAAATAACAGTTTTACAAAAGATTTGTAAACAGCAGTTTACTAATTTTTTACAGCTCTTTGTAAAAAGAGCATGTAAAGGGCAGTATAACTGCTTAAATGTACATTGATAATAATAAAAAACTGTTTCTTGATTATTAAATAGACATATTAGAATGATCTCTGAAGGATCATGTGACACTGGAATAATGATGGAGTAATTATGCTGAAAATTCAGCTTTACCATCACAGGAAAAAATCATTTTAAAAATATATATTTTAAAATAGGAAACAGTTATTTTAAATTGTAATAATATCTCACAACATTTTCAAATAAATGCAGCCTTAGTTCACATAATAGCCTTCTTTCAAAAACATGAACATCTTATCTTCAAGAATCATATTGTACCTTATCTCCATCTGAAAAGCTGTGTCCATCACTTGCTCTCCTCCAGGAGATTTCAGGCAGAGGTTCACCTTCAGCCTTGCAGGAGATCATAGCAGCACTGCCTTCAACAGCCGTCACATTCCTCAGCTTAGTAATGTGGGGCTGGACTGCAAGAGAAGGACAAAAGGACAATGTGACAAAGACAAAAGAGTAACATACATAAGAAACATGGAACAAACACTCAAGCTTAGCTTCCAAAAGTCATATAATATAGCAACATCACTGACTGCCTTTATATGAACAGAAATACTATATGAAAAAGTAATCCAATAGCTGTGACGCATGTAAACAACTATAATATATTGCTCAATAAAGATTTCTTGTCCAGAGTACATATTGCTCTTGGGTAACGATTCAGTAAAATATCAGACTGAACTTTGCGTCAACAACATCGTTCTGGTCTGACTATCAAAAATCCTTCATGGGCACCCAGATGGAAGAGAAATCAACAGAATATTGTAGAAAGGTCAGCGTTTTGCTGTCTGTCTAGAGTTCAGAAAAAGACACAACGCATTGACAAGCACAACACATCTGTTGCTATCTGAATCTAACAGGCTCCCACTGGTAAATAAACATTAGTAAACTGCAGGGGTTGTGTGGCATAGGAATACTTAAGATTCTCATCATAAATCTAAGATGAGGCTTGTCTTGTGTAGCTGCTCATTAGTAGGGTAACTGATGTACAACAGCAGCAGCCTTCAAGCAAAGAGGTGACACCATCGCAGCATTTAACCTGATAAATATACATCAGAAAATGCTTTCCCGCAGGGTGCACCATAATAGCGGATAAATAAAAGAGAACAGTAAGAAAAAAATGGCAACACTTTACAATGAGGTCCCATTAGTGAACGTTAGTTAATGTATTATCTGACATGAACTAACAATGAGCAATACATTTGTTGCTTTCGGATTAATCTTTGTTATTTAGTTCACAGAAAACAACAAAAACAAACAACAACAACTTCGTTGTTAGTTCATGTCAGCTCAGGTTCATTAAATAATATGAACAGATGCAACATTTAATTTTAGAAATGCATTAGTAAATGAACATGAAGTCTTTAGAATAGATTAGTCTAAAACACACTTTTCTTTGTGTTTTTAATTTACATCTTTGTTAATATATAGCAAATGCAGCCCATGATTTGTACACAATGTCAGTTTCATTGCACACTTTGAACAATATTCATTATTTAAGAAGGATTACTAAAATACCGCACCGGGAACCCCCCCCCAACAAACATATCAGCAAACGGCAAAACCGAGCTGAGATAAGGCGTGACGAGATAATCCAGCTCTAAAACCTTGGGATGCCATTCATTCAAAACAAAAACAAGTTTTATGAGCTCGAAAGAAACGTGTAAGATACGTGCCTAGCTGAGTGGAAACCCTAGCAGCTCCGTCTCTGTCAGCTGTCAGGGTCATAAAGGAAAGTTACAACTCAGGATCCCACCTCGCTTTACAAAACAAAACTCCCATCCAATAACGGGGGCTCATTTAAATGAGTTGCTTTGAAGAATACCTTTTGCTTGCACATGCAAAGGATTCTGATGACTACAGAATAAATCTCCATACATTTACATGAGCAGACAAGGCACTATCTGAATAATCTGTGAAAATGTTGCCAGCTTCATGAAAATCGAAATTCCTTGCCATAAAGGATGTGTCACCCATTCTTATGTAATTTAGGCTGTCTTGTTAATGGAAAAAAAAGCATGTTGTATGGCCAGATGGGAAATCACAGGGATTTACCTGTCAATCACCTTGTTCTCAAAACATCAGGGTTTACTCAGTAGCACTATCCATTATCTAAATTTTTTTATGTTTTTACTTTAATAATAAACTTGATTTTAATTATTATTAATTACTTGCATGTCAGCGATAAGAGCAAGATATATTAATACAAAATGCTAATATAATATATATATACACATTTATTTATTAAATGTAAATTCTGTTAATAATATATATTTAATTTTTTTTATTGGACATTACCATTCAAAAGTGCAGCGGTCAGCAAATTTATTTTCTAACAAAATTAATACTTTTATTAAGTGAGGATGCATTAAATTGATCAAAAGTGACTATAAAGGCATTTATAATGTTACAAAAATGTTTCATATATAATATATATTATATATAATAATAATAATAAAATATATAATTTAATAAATGCTCTTTTAAACTTTCTATTCATTGAAGAATTCTGAGAAATAATGTATCATGGTTTCCACAAAAAAGCGCAACAATTTTTAACATTGATACTGTAACAGTAAAAAAAAAGGAACATCTAAATCCTCATATTAGAATTATTTCTGAAAGATCCTGGATATCGGAGACTGGAGTAATGTCTGCTGAAAATTCAGCTTTGCCATCACCGGAATAAATTCCATTGGAAAATATATTAAAATAGAAAACAGCTATTTGAAATTGTAATATTTTTCAATATGTACAATATTATGATCAAATAAATGCAGCCTTGGTAAGCATATATATATATATATATATATATATATATATATATATATATATATATATATATATATATAATAAACAATCAAACTTCTGAAACAATTACCCCATGTTCACTCAGCATCTAAATGTTCCAGTACACAGCTCACAATATGCAAATACTTTAATGGCAGAAAAACCTGGAACAAAAACTTTTTTAAAATGTAAACACTGGTTTTTATAATGAGCTGATTTTTCATACTAAGATGTTTTGTTGCACATGCAAACAATGACCCACAACTACAATTATCACTACATGACACAATACTCAAACACAAACACCAGAGCAAAATATGCAGTAAAACACTAAACAATGAGGCTCTAATTAGTATGATTTATTCATGCTGTTGTGCATGCTGGTCACACGTGACATCACAACAACTTCTGGGTGATGAGGCACAGTGATGGGGGAAAAAGCACCTCATGTGAAAAATGTTGCCTGGCCTTGACCAAAAATCAACACTACCCAGTAATCATCCTGACAAAGCCTGGCTTTTTCCTCATTATTAACTAGTCTGTGGCTTCATTTTCAAATGATTTATATATAAATATGTTTAGGTAGCAACAACTGTCTCCTCTCATTTCAAAATTTGAACACTAATTTGACAGAACAGCAAACACATAGGCTACACCTTCACACTGCGAGCCCTAGTGCATTTAATTTTAATTTTAATGCACATTTAATTTAATTTTCAGCAAAAGGCTAATCATATTAATCACTGTTATGTGTCCGACGTAGTAAAGAGCGATAGCATTGTGCACCTCAGTAAGTTGGCAAGTGAACCTGTGAGTGGAGGCGGGGCTAGTTAGCATATTCACGCTGTCACACGGAAGAAAACACGGAGAACATTAAAGCAAGTGATTACGTGTTTGTGTATAGTGTGATCTGCCGCGGAAGCCAGCGAATTTATGCGCAGGCAGTATAAAAATAAAGAAGAGGGTGTGAAAAAAGAAAGCAGGGTTTTTAAACATTTATGATACGAACCCTCATGTTTTGCTTGTATGAGCTGTCACTGTAATACTTATGAGCTCTCACTTCACTGTCCTTCCACTGACTACCTTTCGCAACTGTCTTATGTAACATTTTTAAAGACTCCCATGAGCGCAGAATTGTGACAAATGTTGCTCTAGTGAGACATAAAAGTCGCATGAATTCCGACATGACTGTTCAGACTGAGGTCGCATTGCAAAACATCTGACCTGCATCGGGATTTAGTATCACATACGGAAGTGGCCCATATCAGAATTGAAAAGTTCAGATTCCATGTGGATTGTGCTGTTCACACTGTCATGACAAAACAGATCTGGGTCACATGTGAGCAAAAAAAAAAAAAACAATCAGATTTAGGTTGCATTTGTCTGCAGCCTGAAGCCATATTTTGACAGGTAACATCCTATTTAAGGGACGAAGAGTTATATAACTCAATAAAAAGGAGTTCTCACCAAAAACCTTGAGAAACAGTTCATGCTCAACTTCTCCCGCCTTGTTAGAGGCCTTGCAGTTGTAGGAGCCCCCGTCGTCCTGCTGAATGTTTCGAACTGTGAGCGTTGTGCCTCGAGCTCTCATTACATACCGCTCCGAATCCTGGAGCTGCACTCCCTTCCTGACAAACCACACATACACAACACATGTCAGTCGAACAAAGCCTAAATTCTCAACACTGTGGTTTTATTCATATTGCAAGATGAAAATCTCTCCGACAAGACAAAAAACATTGCATAATGCAGATGTAGGAAGCAAAGAAACGCTAGGTGATGGGTTATTCATCATAGATGGAGATGCAACATTTCAGAATATTCTGTTATGTTACATTCAATATACATACTGTATAGGTATGCCGCCGAGGTGGAGACAGGATAATGAAATATTTTTTGGAGAAGATTACAGCACGGCTTCAGACTGTCATAATGTTAGGAGAGGAATGAACGGAAATGAAATCTATTTAAAGCAGAGAGACCTGTGTGGCTACAGGAAATGGGGAGAAGGGAATCAAATCATGCTCTCTCTGGCTATACACAGAGTCAACAGAGACACAAACAGACGGACGCTCAATTTCAGGAAGCCGCTTACAACAAAACTGAGCAGATGTTTTTTCAGCCAAAGGACATTACAACACACTAATTGTAGTAACACTAATTGTACACAAGTCTCACTGGTGCAAACAAGTGCTGTGCTCAAGAGCACAATGGTAATAGAGCAGGTATGTGATATCTGTAACCTATCTATCTATCTATCTATCTATCTATCTATCTATCTATCTATCTATCTATCTATCTATCTATCTATCTATCTATCTATCTATCTATCTATCTATCTATCTATCTATCTATCCATCCATCCATCCATCCATCCATCCATCCATCCATCCATCCATCCATCCATCCATCCATCCATCCATCCATCCATCCATCCATCCATCCATCCATCCATCTATCTATCTATCTATCTATCTATCTATCTATCTATCTATCTATCTATCTATCTATCTATCTATCTATCTATCAGCAAACAATGCAAGATACATGTTTCAAATCGGCCTTAGAAGTGCTGAAATTAATATGCTACAGTACTATAAAAGACAGATTACACAGTTTTCACATTAGGCAATACACTTACATTACCCAACATTTACATAATCTATAATTTCCAAAATATCCATCCTATGTGTAATCAAGTGAAGGATCAATGAATACATCATCTACAATCATTTGGCCAAATTAGTTTTTATTTTTCAGATGTAATTGTAACATAGGTATAGTTTCTATAATGAAATGTAACTAATTGAGAACAAAACATAACATTTAGTGCACACATTACATTCATTTGAAACAAGACTGTCTTGTGCATTTGGCCATATATCCTTGTCCACATCACTATGAAAATCATCATTGTTCATTCAACCTTGGAAAAAACCTTTTGGCGTGACAAATCCATGCTTGACATTGGTCTACACTGATGTCATCACATGCATCATCCATGGCCTGAAGGAGGGTGGCACGCTCAAGGGGTTGGCGATCTTAGACCTTCCACCTCCATTCTGAAAATAATTCCTCAATGGTGTTTGAGGAAAGGAGAGTATGGAGGCAGGTAGAGGGGTCATGAATCAGGAATAGGCCTGAAAGCATGCTTGAACTACCTCTGTGTGGTGGAACCTGACATTGTCCCACACAATTACATTGGTGACCCCTTCGCCTTGGCCGGCTCAATTTCATTGAGAAACTCAATAAGATGTGCAGAATTATAGGAGCCAAGTAATGGCCTATGTCCTACAACATCATCTTCAGAGATAGCTGCGCACATGGAGATGTTTCCTCCATGTGGTCCAGGCACTTGGACAGTGGCGCGTTGGCCGATGAAGTTCCGTCCACGGTGATGAGTTTTGGCCAGGTTAAAGCCCGCCTCATCAACAAAAATGTACTAGTGATGGTTCACATCAGCATCAAGCACCATAATCCTCTAAGCATATATATTTTGGTTAGTTCTTTTTACAGTGTTGTTCCAATATGCATATGACGTACAGTAAGTGATGCATCAAATAGTAACAGTACCTGATAGTGCTGTACCTGAACATACTCAGCCCTTAGTTGTTTCACCTGGTCATTTTTTTCTCTCAAAAGGCACCAGGTAAATTTGTTTCATTGATACCTGGTGCCTCTTTAAAAGGCGGCCTACTGTTGGTAGGCTGATGGACGCAACATTGGCAAAGGTGTCATTGTTCTCCTCAATTGACCCTTCGCAAAGACCCGCCCCCCTTAGTTACTGTCGCTATGTCCGACAAGCTACGCCGCTCTCACGCTCTCACCATGTTCTCACGCAGTGAAAAATACATCGCGGAGCAGAGAGGAGACTGACAACACGCGGACAGACAGGACAGACCAGGTTACTTTTCGGTTACTTTTGATATTAAGCATATTAAACAAAGTCTCACCTTTCAAATATGGTCATTTTTTGAAAGAAATTTAAACAATAAAAACCGTTTTGTGGCTCTTTAATGTGTCGTGACAGATCGCTGTAGAGCATAAGTTAAAGCTGCTCGTGATCCGATCATCTCTTCCTTCTAGTTCATTTATAGCATCAAATAAACATGAATTAACATAAGAAGAGTGTTGTTTTAACCGCGGAAAGGCGCCAGTATATTCAGTTTTTCGAGTTCAAATCCTCCCATGTTAATCTACTAACTGTCCTCCATGCTTTGTCGGACAAAATGGCGGATGGCGAAGTATGATTGGTCAGAACACCTGTCAATCAAGCTCCACCAAAAGGGTCAATTGCCTGCTTTATTTCTGACAGCCGTATATCATTCCTGGCCCTCACCATTTCCACCACTGCCTACTCTTGCTGGTAGGTCAGCACACAGCCACAGCCACCACTATGGGGTTTTGTGTCAATTCTAAGCATAGAACAGAGTATACGGTCAATAAATCATACTGTACCAATACTGTAACATGTCTGATGAATTTACATGCATTACAATTTACTGTAAATGTAATAGTATACATCCTCCACACTTACCGGTTTTCATGGCGAAAAGTTCGGATGACAGAATTGACAATTGATCTTTTTAGATTTGGATCAACTAATCTGGCAGCCTCTGCCATAGTAAGGCCTCGGTTCATCACATGATCAACGATGATGGCCCGGACTTCATTGGAGACAACAGTTCTGCCTCCCTCTCTCTGATGACCAACCCTTTGACGGGCCCCATGCCCACCTCTCTGACGTCTCTGTTGGTGCCCATGGCCACCTCTCTGACCTTTCTGTGTGTGCCCATGCCCACCTCTCTGACCTCCTGTTGGTGCCCACACCCACATCTCTGACCGCTCTGTTGAGCCCCATGCCCACCTCTCTGACCTCCTGTTGGTGCCCACGCCCACCTCTCTGACCTCTCTGTTGGTGCCCATGCCCACCTCTCTGACCTCCTGTTGGTGCCCACACCCACATCTCTGACCGCTCTGTTTAGCCCCATGCCCACCTCTCTGACCTCTCTGTTGGTGCCCATGCCCACCTCTCTGACCTCTCTGTTGGTGCCCACACCCACATCTCTGACCGCTCTGTTGGTGCCCATGTCCACCTCTCTGAGCTCCTGTTGGTGCCCACACCCACATCTCTGACCGCTCTGTTGAGGCCCATGCCCACATCTCTGACCTCTCTGTTGGTGCCCATGCCCACCTCTCTGACCTCCTGTTGGTGCCCAAACCCACATCTCTGACCGCTCTGTTGAGGCCCATGCCCACCTCTCTGACCTCTCTGTTGGTGCCCATGCCCACCTCTCTGACCTCCTGTTGGTGCCCACACCCACCTCTCTGACCGCTCTGTTGAGGCCCATGCCCACCTCTCTGACCTCTCTGTTGGTGCCCATGCCCACCTCTCTAACCTCTCTGTTGGTGCCCATGCCCACCTCTCTGACCTCCTCTTGGTGCCCATGCCCACCTCTCTGACCGCTCTGTTGATGCCCATGCCCACATCTCTGACCTCTCTTTTGGTGCCCACACCCACCTCTCTGACCTCCTGTTGGTGCCCACACCTACCTCTCTGACCTCTCTGTTGGTGCCCACACCCACCTCTCTGACCTCCTGTTGGTGCCCACGCCCACCTCTCTGACCTCTCTGTTGGTGCCCATGCTCACCTCTCTGACCTCCTGTTGGTGCCCACACCCACATCTCTGACCGCTCTGTTTAGCCCCATGCCCACCTCTCTGACCTCTCTGTTGGTGCCCATGCCCACCTCTCTGACTTCTCTGTTGGTGCCCATGCCCACCTCTCTGAGCTCCTGTTGGTGCCCACACCCACATCTCTGACCGCTCTGTGGAGGCCCATGCCCACCTCTCTGACCTCTCTGTTGGTGCCCATGCCCACCTCTCTGACCTCCTGTTGGTGCCCACACCCACCTCTCTGACCGCTCTGTTGAGGCCCATGCCCACCTCTCTGACCTCTCTGTTGGTCCCCATGCCCACCTCTCTAACCTCTCTGTTGAGGCCCATGCCCACCTCTCTGACCTCTCTGTTGGTCCCCATGCCCACCTCTCTAACCTCTCTGTTGGTGCCCATGCCCACCTCTCTGACCTCCTCTTGGTGCCCATGCCAACCTCTCTGACCGGTCTGTTGATGCCCATGCCCACATCTCTGACCTCTCTTTTGGTGCCCACACCCACCTCTCTGACCTCCTGTTGGTGCCCACACCCACCTCTCTGACCTCTCTGTTGAGGTCCATGCCCACCTCTCTGACCTCTCTGTTGATGCCCATGCCCACCTCTCTGACCGCTCTGTTGATGCCCATGCCCACATCTCTGACATCTCTTTTGGTGCCCACACCCACCTCTCTGACCTCCTGTTGGTGCCCACACCCACCTCTCTGACCTCTCTGTTGAGGTCCATGCCCACCTCTCTGACCTCTCTGTTGGTGCCCATGCCCACCTCTCTGACGGATCCCTTGTCCGCGAGCTCTTCCTATTCCTTGCTATCTATCCTGCTCCATGTTGAAAGAAATTGTCAGTGTTTACACCCCCACTTTTATATATAGTGACCAATTGTGGTTACCACTTTGTGAAATCAATTAGCAATAACGAGTATTCATCATGTGTTGTTGTGAGGTTTTACCACATACATGCGATAATAGTACCAAAGCGAATAAAAAAAACTGTAACAAACAATGTAAATGGTTTCTATCTAAATATATTTACACACTGTTAATGAATAGTTGACAAATACCTCTTTTAACAAAAATCTGATTTTGTTTATTCAACATTTTGTTTAAGCAGAAGTGTGGTTTAATGACTATAATCTATTTTTTAAATGTTTTAGGGCTGTCAGTAATTTTTCATTTTTATTTTTAATATTATTTTAATAACTGAACCGTTTATGTTAACAGGCCAAAGACATTTTTTTGAATATCTGCAGCATTCCTCACCGTTCACAAAACTTGGTAAGGGGCTGTTTACACGACACCTTTTTACACAACAAAAACTTTTTATGCGTTTTGGCCGTTCATTTAAACAAAGTTTTGGGTGCCTGAAAACGCAAACTTTCTGAAGTTTTTGAAAACGGTCTCCGTGTCAACAACAAAAACGACCTCAAACAAACTTCCACTAACAAAAACGTCATGGACATCCGTATTACGTGTTCAGTCTATTGTGTTTCATCTCCATCTAATGGCCTGGCAGCAGAATACAGCATTTTTTGTCGTTTTTGCGACTAGTGGATCGTTTTGACAATGGTGTCGTCTGTACGCGGAAAACTCAAAGGGAAATCTTTTACGTTTTAAGCATATCATTGTCGTGTAAACGTACCCTTAGGCAGAATTAAGTATCCTATTTTAATTTACACAAAACATATTTAAAATTACACAAAACTTCTTAGACCTTTAACTCGACTGGAATACATTTATTTATAGCTTTTTCCCAGAATATACTTTACTATCTCCACAATCCTTTTTTTTTGGCACCATCACACATGCACAAACAAAATTAAATGAAACTATCAGTTTTAGCAAGCATAATGTAATTGGTGGTGGTTTTGTAATGTCCCAATGTCCCAGTGAGTGGTTTGGTTAGGCTCATTCATTTAAGGTCAACGTGTGAGAATGCTCGGCAGGGATTGGTTTCATCACGTTCTTTCTCATCTGAGCCGGAGGTAATTACAGTGATTGAGAGCCTGTAATCAACACATTGTGCTGCTGTCACTCAAAGCCCGCACATTAAGGATGGAAAAAATGTGTCAGGTTTCTGTTATCACAGCTCTTTCTTGGCTGCGCTACCCATGTTCCTGTTCCGCAATTTCTGCTTCCCCAGTGTGACATTTAACTCATGAATGCTTTTGTTTTCTGAGAAAAAAAAGTTTTTTTGTTTGTGCAACATTTTAGTCATTTTAATGAAAAACAGCAGTGAGGTTAAAGGGTTAGTTCAAGAAAAAAAAAAAAATACAAAAAAATGAATTGTCATGCAATTACTCACCCTCATGTCGTTCCAAACCTAAAGAGTTTCGTACATCTTCGAAACACAAATAAAGATCTTTTAATGAAATCTGAAAGATTTCTGTCCCTCCATTGACAGTCCACAACTACCCCTGTGTAGCTTCAAAAAGTTAATAAAGAGATTGTAAAACTAATCCGTATGAATCAAACAGTTATTGCAAATTTTCTTAAGAGACAAAATTGCTTCATAAGTATGATGAACATATTTTAATTTAGGCTTTTATTCACATACATAAACACTGGTCAGCAAAGGAAGACAGAAGCTCAACTGTACTTGCTTGACGTGCAAGAACAAACTTCATTTGTTTTTGCAGAAGCTCAAACGTGCTGTGTATGGGAATGAACTTCATTTGGTTCTCGCACATCAAGCGAGCATGCTTGAGTTTCTGTTTACTGATGTATGGGTTGATGAATGTTTATATGTGAATAAAAGCATAAATTCAATCTGTTCACCATATCAAGCGATAGTGTCTCTTCAGAAAATTTGGACTAAACCGCTGAATTCATATGGATTCGTTTTACGATCTCATTATGAACTTTTTAAAGCGTCAAAGTGGTATTTGCATAGCTGTCAAAAGAGGGACAGGAAGCTCTCAGATTTAATTTAAATATCTTAATTTGTGTTTCGAAGATTAACTAAAGTTTTACGGGTTTACAATGTCATGAGGGTGAGTAAATTAATACATATTTTTCATTTTTGGGAGAACTAACCAATTATATATTTTCTATTATTCAATGAATTAATTTAAATATTATTTCAAAATAATTCAAAATAAAATACATTATATAGACTTAAATAATAATGTAAATAATAATTGAATAATATTCAAATAATTATATTTTTCAATCATATTTAACTGCAAAAGTCCCCCTAAACAGATCATTCATAAACACACCATTATTGTAGCAAACAAAAGCAAAGGCTTTAAATGCCTTCTATTTTAGTTTATGGCGATGCTGATAAGTCATACCTGTGCCAGGTAACATCCGGTTCAGGTGAGCCATAGGCCCGGCAGGTGAAGGTCACAGACTCCCCATAGTCCGCAGTGGCGTTGAAGGACTGCTGCGGCACAGAGACAATCGGTGGAACTGTTTGACAGAGAAAAATATTGTATGGTGTTTCGGTCTGTCACCAATGCATTACCCAAATACACAAACTTAACTTGTCATTTCAAATCTTTAAGTGTGAAATCTCTTGGTAGATTTCATGTTATTTCTCAAATGCTTAAGTGTCAAGAAATACTTATTCAAATGACATATTCATACACAAGCCATTAACATGTTCTCATGTTTTCTTCCTGGGGACTAGTGGTTGACAGCATGTGGCAGTCACTGAGCTAAATTAATGCTTGAATGCTGTTTTCTTAAGAAGCAAGATGTAAATCGCTCCATACAATGTCCAGTCATGCTGAAAACAGCTGTTTTAGAGTACACAAATGCTGTTTTATCCTGTAATGTAGTGAGTTTTCATTTATATTCCAACACACACACAGGCACAGCAGTTGATAGAACTAACTCTATTCACTCACCTTCATCTCCAGCGCATACAGATCATCAACAACGTGATCACACTCAAAATGCCCCATCACAAGCCAGAAACAGAATGAATAAATACATCAGCCACCCTCTGTTTCTGAATCAATATGTCCTGAGCAGTACTTAATTATATAGTAAAAGGGCAACTGAGAAAAACTTCGGGTCAAACAAGAGGTCAACCTGGATGACCTCAAACAAACTTCCACTAACAATCTCACAAAAGAATTTGTTTTTTCAGACTTTATAATCATGAGAAAAATCGACTTATCTTCGTAAAGTGACTGTTTACAGCTGAAAGTGTGTGTGTGTGTGTCTATTAAAGCTCTATATGTGCACTCCAAGGTCAGGCAGATATAGCGATTTTCATTGGCGGAGTCTATTATTGGTATGTGCAATGATTTGAGTGAGAATTTTTATATTTCCATCTCTGCAGAGAACTGGAAGGTGATAAAGTAATTTCAGACTGAACCTAACCCAATTTCGACTCATTCAGAAATTACTCTGCCTTGCCCTTCAGAATGAGGTAATTCACCTGAGAGGGAACTGCGTTCAAATAGTTTCAATAATAGGCAGCAATGTTCTTCTACAAACTTCCAACACCGTTTTTTAAATACAGCATTTTTGTTCCCTTTTCCAATTTTCTGGTTTAGGGAATGGTTTGGACCCATCGTGTCTGGAAAAAGGCATAATTTTGAGTTGTGACTGGTTTCAAGACATAACACAATTTAATGGAGTGTGCGCCGGGGTAAAAAGATTAGATTAAATGGATGTTTTATTCATGGTCACTTTCAGCCTGACTTGGCAGTATATTAACACATCGCTCTCATCCTCTATTAGAAATCATAAATGCACACACTATTTGCTTTTCCCCTCGCACATTATGGGTCATTCATTAGGTAAACCCAAACTGCTGACAGCCAAGTTCAAATTAATGCCACGATTGTTTTGCCACTTGTCATTTGTCTTCAGTCCATCAATGGCACGCATTACTCCCGCAAGGGCGCTTTAAAGAAGAATGAGCATGTTTTTGTTGATGAGATGACAGCCGTGGAGGTCCTGATGGGAATCATCATCATTACGGATAGGGTTCAATCTCAAACCTCTATTTAAATCATTCAAAACCAACTATTCGAACTCAGCATGCTTTGACCACTCTCCAGGGTTAAATAGACAGTCCTACGATTGAGCTGGTGGTAATGAGGGTGTCTGTGTGAGTGGGCAGCTCAAAGATCACACAGGGCGCTGCAGACTTGTCGGTTTTTATCTTTTCTCTGACTTTGATTGTGCTTTTTCCCACATTATCACAGCCAGGGCTGGACTCGCCATCGGACATACCGAGCACTTTCCCGGTAGGCCAACGTGCTTTTTGGGCCGATAGATCTTATACTTGAACGGCCCATAAAACTCTTACATCAGCAGTCGATTCGTTTAGTTTTGCTTAATTGGCGGCGCTGGGATCTTTGTGCTGGTGTAATGCATTGGACAAAAAAAGTCAGTGTAGGTTTTTTTCCTTCTCACAGACCGCCCCATGAAACACGTAGATCAGCGTTATCATTATCACATCATTTTCTTGATTGACACTGATGGGCTGGTCCAATCACATCTTTAAACACCTCCCCCTCTGGGCTCTGAGCGAGCGTGCAGTGTCAATGTGTATCTGTCAAAATAGTCAGAGAGATCGAGAAGAAACGCAAGGAATGTGCAGAGAAATAGCGTGAAAAAGGGAACAGGCCCTTCAAGTGGCTGATGAGGATAGTGAGGAGGATAAGGAGATAAATGAGTGAGTGTAGAGAACTGCGGTAAGCAGAACTAGGCTACTTTCAGAACACTTAGGCTATGAGTGTAGGAACCCATTACCCAGTTAAGCATTATTTCCACAGCTGCATATTTGACGATTAAGCATTTTACTAGAATTGTAATGAGACGTGTTTTCCGCCAAAATAAAAGCTTGATGCAGATTCCTTCAAAATAAAAGATCATGTGTTTATCTCTTTCAAGCATAGAAATTAGTACAAATTCGGAAAGTTGATTTTATTTTTCAGTGCATTTTTTTTTTTTTTTTTTACAATATATGGCTATTACTTCATGGGATTAATATTAGAACTTCTTATGTAGTAGTGTAATGTAGACAGACACCACAACTAAAAGAGTTTTGAGTTTTTCTTTGTTCAATTTGCACACTGGATATGGGTTGGGGCTCTTAATTTTGAACTCTCAAAGTGCACCAGATTGATGAATTTAACATTAAAAAGCACAACATTTTCTTATGAGGGAGCATGCCCCCAAACTCCCCTAGAGGGACAGAGGTCCACTCACCACAGATTTATCAAAAATCCTGTGTCAAACACTGGTATATAGCTTATAGCTTGTTTTAGGATTCATCACTGTAGAGTATATAGTTCGAGTGTATTTTACAATTATTTATTTCACCTGTTAACTCTTACTCATTCCTACTCACCCATTACATGGCATTAGTGGTTTTAATAGGAGTTGGTAATATTCAAGGACGTGCAAAGATCAGTTGTGTTTATGATCATATGCAGTGGGCCAGTCTGGGCCAAAATGCCAGGGCTGATTTTTTGTCCCAGTCCAGCCCTGATCACAGCGGTAGTTAACTTATCATACTGTATCACACTTGACATTCTGTCTTCTGCAAAAGACTAGAACCAGAATAAAAGTAGTATAAAATGTACCCATATGACTTGTGCACTATATTATAAGTCTAAAGTCACACGATAGCTTTATTCGAGAAAGAAACAAAATAGAACATTGCTATTTTTCTCTTATTAATTTATGAATGTGCCAAAGAGAGCAAGGGTGGAAGTCAAGATTGATTCATTCACGAATCAAAAATGATTTGTGGAAGTTCAACTCACTGTCACAGAAGACCACTGGAGATGAAGCTTATCAATGACTGACAACTTTAAAGGTGCAGTAAGAGATTTCTGAGAAATGCTGTTGAAAGTGGATCAGACTGAGCACAACAAAACACTTGTAGCCAATTAGCAGTAGGGGGCATGTCCATTCACGATGGGGGAGGGGAGCGAGCAAGAAGAGGGAGATTTGAAGCTGAGAGACAAAAGAGAAAAGGTCTGACGAATATCACGGTTAAAAAGAAGGGTTATGACCAGGCAAGAGCTTTAGGACCTGCATTAACATTAGAAAAGCTATCCGGCCCAGGAGAGACCTAAGAGGAAAGGCCTGAAAATGGATGCCAAGGTTGTGTTGTTTATGCTTATGTTCCCATATTTAATAAAAAAGCAACGTTTCGACCCCACTGGGTCTTCTTCAGGCAAATGGTGGACACATTTAATACAGGGATATAAATAGGTCTCACAATCAGCTGACCCACCTTGTGATTTAAATTAATTTGATTAGCTAATAGCCCCACCCCTAATAATACAATTAAGAGAACACTCATAGCATACTCAACAAACCCATAACACACAACATTGAAGGAAAATTCAAATGGAAAAAACAATTCAATACAATACAAATAAACCCCAAATGATTAGGGGACATTAGACTACCCCACATTTACATCAGATCTGCTGGAATCTGCTGTCATACACAAAACATAGGCTATTTTACAGAAATGTCTGTTATTATATGTTATTTCTTTTATTACATTAGTTCTTCTTGTCCTGCGCCTGCCAGAAGGTGGGATGTGCACACAATTACTCTTTTTATTGTGTTGTTTATGCTCCATACATAAGTAACATTGGTTTTCCTTTGTTTTCACAGAATAAAGGCTGTTGATGTAATGTTAGCTAGTAACAGGACAGTTTTGAGTGTCATTGTTTGTCTGGAGCTGGTGAGCAGCTGGTGAATAACAATGAACTCTTGATCTTTTGTGTACTGTTTGAACATCCTTGTTGTTCGTTTGTCATCTTCTCTTTATTTTCTGCAAAGCATTATTTTGCTTCGCTTCAGCTATAAAGTGACATCCCCCCATTACGTGTTCATACATTTTGGGGGCAGAGCAATGAAGGGAGGGTGCGTTTGATTAGTTGATTTAAAATATCAAAAGTGTTTCTCAGAAATCTTGAATTTGGTCAGTTTCTCACAGAAAGTATGAATTCAGAACACTTTACACAAGTTGTATGGACTATTTTTTTTAAATATTTTCTTGCCTTT